>CM028380.1:95013765-95043548 GCA_013146195.2 Codonopsis lanceolata
CTTGGAGAAATGTCGCTATAATTGGGACATGTTGAGAGGCGCCCGGGTTTTGGTCTCCTCGGACCATCTTTTAATTTTGGCATGAATGAAATGTGCCCCACATTTGAAGAATTCTTCGCAATGCCGGGTGGCACCTTCGCCGATCGCAGCGTTCGCATGCGAGGCGCCCCTGGCCATCCGAGCTATTCCGCACTACCCGCGATGCTACTCCGGTTTCTTTAATGGAGTAACTTTTAATTTAACTGCCCCTCCTAGGGCCTTCGCTGAATATAGGGAGGATGATGTGATACCTGGCAAGTAGGGGCTAACGACGCTTTCCTTTGTCTCGGGTAGGGAGATATGTGTTAGTGGGTCAACCTCGATTTGTTGATGTGCGGGTCATTGATCTTTTGCATTGCCTGATCACGATTGAATATTGTTCAAAGTGATTCGGCGGAGACTTTAGCTGCCCGATCGCTTTTGCCACGGTGAAGAATTATTCCCTACCCAGAGCCCCATTTTTGCTCCATATGTGGTCGGAGGAGCATTTTTCTTTGGGTTTTGGCTAACGACCACATGGAGCACCATATGACCCGATTACTTTACGGTGGCCACCTTCCTCGCACTAATTACTCGAATTTGATTGGGCGATCAATTTTACATGAGGCTCCATGGGCATAATCTGGTGATTCATCATTAGCATATCCGGCTGCTTTCTTTCAGATTCCGAATATAGTCAAGTGGTCATGCCGGTATTGAGCGGACCTCCTTTATAGGCCTAACCGATCTTGTGCCAATTTGGGAGAGAGAGGTTCCGACTCACTCAACCCGTCCTATATATGGAGGTGGAGAATACTGACTAGGGTGCCACTATTCGGGTACGTGTGGCAACGATTCGAGAGGTCGAGGTAGCCTATCCATTTGTCGGGACATATGCTTCCTCGTCTCCACTGTACCTAGCATGGATAATGGTGGCTTCGAGGGTCAGTCCGCAAGCATCGCTGCATCGAGGAACTTGTCAATATGTTACTAACGGATTGACGCCGCCCGATGAAGATAAGCGAGGATATACGCTCTGGGTTAGTCGCCCTCAGTTGAGGCGGAGTTCAAAGGGTACATGGTCTCGATGCCCCGAATGCCTCCTCGACCGAAAGTACGCATGGTCCCAACAATGCACCTCGCAGATTGCAATGTTAGTAGGCGCCAGTAACCTACAACTGGCCTCCTCCTGTGATCGGATGGGCACCACTCTCGTAGTCGGCGGCAATGAGCCTCCCACGAGCATCGCGAGTAAGGATAACTGCGGGGAACCAAAGAAGGCTATCCCTCCTCCTCCGCCTGGATGGGGTACTGCTTTCAGGGATGATGGAGCCTGTCCGAGCACTACAGCTGCCCAGGAGAACGAGGACGCCGATGATGAAGAGGGGACACCTCCGTGGCTCACGTGTCAGGAAACTAGAGCTTCTCGCTCGCAGAGGAGTATATTGGTCTGCCATGACCAAGATACATTGATGGACCACCTCAGCTTAAGTCGCAAAAGAGGATAGTTTCTAGAAAACAAGTGGGGATATAGGCAATAGATATATATGTACATGCATTAAATGTATAATTTAAATGTCTTAATAAATATTCCTAAGTTTCACCTATGACCCATAATATTATATCTTAATGTCTTAATATGAGCTTGTCGTGGTTTTTTTCTTTTCCCTGCCGAGCTCATGTCGAAGACCGGAGGTAATATGCCGAGGACTTAAAAAATGCCATCCCTCTCCCTTATCTCCTGATTTTTTTTAATTATTGCTCTAACTTTTGCCTAGGCCGCCCTTTAGGGTTTTTAGCCTAGTGAGCCCTTATTTCTTCTTTTATTGTTTTTTGTTTTTTTTATATAAATATTTTTTATGCCCTAATCTGCCTAGGCTTCGGTTTCAAATTTCAATGGCCGGGAGAGGGAAACAACCACTGATAGATTAGCTCAAACATAGTACCTTTGAGTTTGTCGAGGTTGAAAGGCCGACAAGATCTTCCCCATCCCTGGTTTGTGAGAAGCACGACACCTCTCGACCGGATCTCCTTAACAATGTATGGTCCCATCCGTGGAGACTTCCATTTTACCCTAGTATCAACATAACTATAGAGGTTTATCTCACAAGGTATCCGACTCGATGTCGCGCCTTGACTTTTTTAATTGAAAGCCCTGGCGATGCCTTTGATATGCCTCGAGTATGCTCTAGGCTAGCAAGGCCATTCGCCGACAGGCCAATTCTTCATATTTCGACCCACCAACTCGCTATATCAGATTCCATCATCACTCTTAGCGATGGAATTTCAACCTCTATCTAGCATCGCCTCCATGCCATATGCTAAAGAATAAGGGGTAGCCCCAGTGGCTGTACGGATTGAGGTGCGATAGCCCCAGAGGGCTAGCGGCAATTTTTCGCCGGGCCTCTTCCTCAGACGCCTGCTTCCGATGATGTTTTCAAGTGTTTTGTTGGTCGCCCACTCACCGCTGGCTTGCGGCCGTAGGGGAGGATTTATGCCTTTCGATCTTGAACTGCCGAGTAGACTCCGGCTCACGCCCCTTCAAAAATATGAGTCGTTGTCCGAGATTATCTCAAAAGGTACCTCGTAAAGATATAATATTGGCCCTGGATGAACTCCTGACACCTTTCGAGCATTTAGAACTTTCAGGAAGAGGCTTCCACCCAATTTGTAAAGTAATCGACTCGGCCATTAGGACATACTCAGGGCCATTGATCCTTCAGTGAATTTGGCCTATGACGCCGATTCCTCAAGTTGAGAAGGGCCGTGGGGGTCGTGGAGTTATATAAAACATGGGGGCACATGCCGCAGATTGGCAAAGCCGGCATTTGTCGCAATGTCGCACTCCAACGAATACAACCGCTTTCGAAAGGCATCTAATAGTACCCCTCGTTTGGATGATCTTCTTGGATAACATATGGCCATTCATGTGGGTCCGCAGGTACCACCATGCAGCTTGATCCATGATTTGCTCCGTCTTGGCCTGATTGACACATAATAAGTTGAGGCCTTGATAGTTTTATACAAAGCCGCCACCACCGAGTACAAATTGTGAGGCCCATCTTCGCAGGGAGACTCTTCCTCTTTATCTAGGCCGAGGATAGATACCTTTCGGCGCATTTAAGATATCAGCGTACCAAGGCTCGTGATCTGCTTCAGGGGATGCATTAATTTTGAAACAGTATGCTCGGAGTGACCTTCTTCCCGACTACGAATGGTCGAACATTAGTTCTCGTGGAATTTGGACTAGCCGATGCCGAGTAGCTAAGGCATCGGCGATTGATTCCTATCTCGGGCGTATAATGGAACGAGATAGAGTCAAATCCGGCAAGTGCCGTTAGTTTGGCATCATAGAGCTGCAGCTGGGGATTTTGGGTTTTTCATCTCCCTTCGACTTGATTTATGATCAGGGCAGAGTCTCCATAGACTTCGAGATCTTTAGCCCCCCTTTTGAGAGCTTCTTCTAGGACAGCAATACATGTTTCATATTCCGCCGTATTATTTGAACATTCGAACTCCAACCTTATAGCCAAACCAAATGAGTATGAGAGTCACCGATCGATGAGCAAGATTCCTATGCCAAAGCCTCTTTGTTTGCGTCTGGCCAAAGAACATCCGCTAGTTGGTGTCATGGTCGTGATTTCTAGGACACCTTCATCTGCCTGAAGCCGTGCTCAATTGCATCTTCTGCCTTCAAGGGTAGATCGACTAAGTGGTTCTGCAATTACGCCGCTTTGATAGACTTGAGTGTGACATAAGTTATGTCAAACTCGCTGAGAAGAAAGGACCACTTGGCCGGCCTACCGGATAGTGATGGCTTGCCAAAGATGTACTTGATAGGGTCCATTCTCGATATGAGTTTGATGGACCGCCCTCTCGAGATAGGTCTTAAGCCTTTGAGTGGCCCCGTACTAGGCCTGGGCAACTTTTTCTCCGAAGTCGAATAGTTTAGCTCGCTTCCTCAGCCTTCCTACTTATAAAGTATATGGCATTTTCAATGTAGGAATCTTCTTCTCTTCGAGCATAGCCCCTACTAACGTGTCGTCGACGGTTAAATATATGAGGAGAGGTTTACGTGTATGAGGTGGAGCTAGCACAGGGGATTGGTAAGATAGGCTTTATTTTTTCGAAGGCTACCGGCACTTCTCGTCCCCGACTTGGTCAAGATTCTTTTTAGAGTTTGAAGAGGGGCTCACATGTGGTTGTCACCGCCGATGAAGCGGTCGATATATCGCATCGGCCTAGGAAGCCTTTGACTTCTGGAGTTTTCTACTGTGGCATCTCTAGATAGCTTTGATTTTTGCCGCTCGATCTCGATGCCCTTTCGTCACTAAGAATCCCGGGACCTTGTTTTGGTAACCCCAAATGTGCATTTGGTGGGTTAAGCTTCATTTGGTGCTTCCTTAACCTTCAAGAATTTTCGAAGGTCTTTGATATAGGCACAGCTTGGCGTCTTTGAATGCACGATCATGTCGTCAACATAGAACTTCATTTCTTTGTGGATCATGTCGTGGAAAAGGTGGTGGCAGCCTCCGATAAGTAGCCCGACATTTTCATCCCAAATGGCATGACAATTATAGCAATTAGTACCCCAAGGAGTAGTAAATGAAGTCTTTTCTTGGTCCTCTCCTGCCATTTTGATTTGATTATAGCCCAAAGATGCCGTCGACGAAGGATCGGACTTTGTGAGCGGCGACGACGCTACCACAATATCAATATTGGGCGTAGGGAAGTCATCTGGGCGACGCCTTGTTGAGGTCGCGAAATCTACACGTATCCGGACCTTCCCGCTGGGCTTGGGGCAGTCACTATGTTGGACAACAGATCGGTATTCAACTACCCGAATGAAATTGACGCAATGCTTCATGATTTCTTCTTTAACTTGTAGTGACCATTCTAGCTTGATGCGGCTTCGAGCTTGATCGACCGAGCATCCTGGATATATGGGGATCCTGTTCAACTATGGTCGGGTCTAGCCCGCATATCTTCGTAGGACCAGTCAAATATATCCATGAACTCTTTGAGGAGATCAATGAGTGTTATCCTTTCAGAGCCTTGGAGGTAGTTACCGATTTTGACTTCTTTTATTTCATTGTCCAGCCCCAGATTGATAGTGCACAAGTCTTCAGTTGCTGCTGATGAATGATTCTGTTCCTGGTGCTCGACTGACTTTACAAGCTCAAGGAAATAATTTTTATCTTTTGGGTCCATTTCATTAAATGACTCATTATCATAATTATTATTATTTAATGGATCTTTTAATGTAGGTGCAACTAAGGAATAAGCAAAGACATCTAGATTATCATTAAAAGCAAACTGTACAGGGTTTATTACATTATTGAGGACCTGGGGTTTGAGATCCTCAACTTTAGGTAGCGGATCGGTAGATGACCAATCCGTAAAGCTCGGGGAAGGAATAGGGATAGTATATCCAAAGCGGTCCACTAGGTTTCAGGGCGCCGGGGCCTGGCCGTGGTATACCGCCGTCTACCGGTGCGAGGCTTATCAAAGAATAAGCTCAAATCTCGGCAGGAGCTCTTTATAATAAATGCCTCCGTCTATCATACCCAGGAAGTTGTCTCCTCTAAACATTCATTAGAAACTCCTTTATTGATCAACATATTTTACAGCACCTTTATTCATGGCTATTAGACTAACTTGCCCTCTTTAAACCTCCTTGGCTTGGTCTGTTTCAAAGATTTTTGTGCCTGCCACCGTAATTACCTCGTTGTCGATAAGGTCCTGAATCGCATCTCTAAGTGTATAGCACCTGTCGGTAAGATGACCACTGCATCAATGATACTCACAATACTGGGCATGATTCCAGGTAATAGGTAATGGTTTGGGTGGTCGGTAATTATCAATGGGCTTCAGTATCGCATGGGCCCACAATGTTTGGAGTATTTTAGACCGTGGGGCAGGCAAGTCATCATAATGCCTTGGAATTGTCTCTTTTCGGCCTCTTGGCTTGGGCAAATGGCCAGATTGGGATTTGGTCAAGCAACTGGGTGGGGTTTTCTCTCTTGGATAATATTGTATTGGAATGGGGTTGCCTGGACCTTGGTCCAATAGGGATTCTTTTTCTGGTATACAAATGATTTTCTTTAGAGTCCTTGGGGTCGTTTGCTGAGAATAGGTATTTGAGGGATCAAGAGAGAGATAACTCTTTTGGTCGTAATAACATGCATTCAGGTGAGGGGGATCAAAGTTGATTTCTGGAGGATACGGGTTAGAATTATGGGCGCTTGAAATCATATTACCTTGGGCAAGGAGGTCATCATTTGGCTGGTGGCTGGCATTTGGTGGCTTTCTGGAGGCTTGGAAAATGATATTTTCTGTGGTATCAGGGGAATTTATTTCAAGAAAATGGGAAGTATTAGGGACATATTTTGGGATCTTGGCTTTTTGGGAAAAGACGGCAAGAGTTTCTGAAAAACCTGCCAAAAGATCATTTACCACTTGATTCGTTATTCTTTATGCATGGGTGTCCAGTTCCTTCCTTAGCCAAGCCTCAAGCCCAGGAGGAGGTGCATACACATGAGTTTCTTTTTCTGGTTCTCAGCTGTCCCAGTTGTCGCTAGCCCCTGTCATAGCTTGTTTATTTTTCGCCGCCACGCTGCTCGGATTTGTACCCTCTGTACTGATTTTGCCCTTGTCTGATCTGAAACTGATACCCTCTGTTATGATTTTTGCACTTATTTCCCGTACTAACGGCCAAGATCGCTCGCCTTTCCAAATTGGCCGAGGAAAAGTTTCGAGGTATCTCAATGAGTTTGAGGTAGCCTTTTTTATTAGTATATTTATTATTATTTATTTTCCCTACAATTGGGAGCCTTTATTAGTATATTTTATTATTATTTATTTCCCTAATTGACCGGATAAGCATGCTTTATTTTGATAGCCTCGGACTTTTCCTCGAACAAGGATTCTTTCCAGATCCGCAGTATGGACCATTCCCGAAATGGTCTAGCCTATACTCTTCAGATCCACCATTCGAAATGGTCTAAGCATCGAGAATAATAAATCCCCGGTATTTTTTTTTTTGTGTGCTCTTATTTTTTCACCATCATTATTTTTTTTATAACTTGCACATTTTTTTTCTTGACGACATGTATATCTTTTATTTTCTTTGACTCCTTTTTTTATTTTTATTTTGACAGGGGCTGACTCACGATTCAAAAATGCAAAAACCGGTCGGTCATTGAAGTGTCTTGAGAATCTATATGCATTCTAACGTTGGCTTATGCAGGGGGTAGGCTGGCCATGGTGTAGGGTAACAGTTCGAAATATTCCTATATGCGTGCATGTGTGTGCGGTATCTAAAAAACAGTAAAATCTTTATTCATTTACATATATATAAACAGAAAATAAAACAGATATGGCATGTCCTGCTATTACACGTGGATTGTCTCGGCTTTTTAGTTTGAGCGCAAGCAAGCAAGCACATTACATTAAGAAATAGAAAGAAAAGTGAGGAATCTATCTATTCCTATTAATTATAAATTTGTCCTATGTCCCCAAAATAAAAAGACAGAATGAATGCAAATATGTACAAATTGAACGGAATAATAAAAAGGAATAATAAACTGAAAGAAATAATAATACAGAGTCGAAAGATAAAGCAATATTAAAATAAAGCTCCGGCCCTTTTATTGTGCTGCCCGGAATTTTTATTGTAAACATATATATGACATATATATATTTTTTGATTTTGAAAATTTCATTTTTCGATTTTTTTCTTTTCTTTTTTTTTTTAAAGAAAAAAGAATATTTTTTAAATACACCTATAACAATTATCGGAACGAAACTGCTGCAAGATGGAGGATCATATCCACAAATATAAGCACGGATGTATAGGAACGCAATATTCAAATGCATAAATTAATATAACAAGCATACTTTAGCTAGAAACAAATAAAAACAAAAAAGTTTTATTTTATGAGTCTAGCCCTCCATTTTATTTAAAATAAAACGATCTCCCCAGCAGAGTCGCCACTGTGGGTTCCCGGGATATGCGCCCGCGCCCGCCGCTCTGGATAAGGTGCGCGTACGCAGCGGATGCGGACACCACCGCTTCTGCTCCACCCTCCCTTTTTTAGGGGAAGACGAAATCAAAAGTGCGAGAGGAGTGTTGTCTAAGATAGCACGTTGGAATGCGCCTCGGTTGCCTTTAGTGGATTTTTGATCCAATATGGGAACTTTGGGTTTCCCGTATCAAGTTATCCATTTTTTTAGGGGATACCAGGATATGAGAATGCATCACCCTTTCATTCTCATTTTCCCTTTTGGGAAAACTAAAAGTGCAAAAAAGGATGTTGCGACGCCCACACTATGGATTTTATTAAAAATAGCCTTATGGCCCATTTCGGATCACTATGGGAGCTTTGGGTTTCCTGCATCAAGTTATCCCTTTTTTAGGGGATACCAGGATATGGGAATACATCACCCTTCCATTCTCATTTTCCCTTTTTTAGGGGAAAACAGAAAAGTGCAAAGAAGGAGTGTTGCGAGGCCCCACTGGATCCAAAAGTTTTTAGAGTCGCCATCTTTATTTTAAGGCAAAATAAAGCAAAACCAAAAAAGAAAAGAAACCGTAGATAGAAAACGGGTTCGAGGCTAAGTTACGAGTGGGAAGGTGCTAGGCACCCAACTCGCCCTTTCGGTCTCAAAAGTGGTTTTTGGCTAAAGTATGCTTATTGTTATATTTATTTAGCAAATAAATAAAGCATTAAAAGACAGAAAATAAAACAAATACATCCGTGGCTACATTATTTACTTTGACTTGCAGCCATTTCTTACAATAATTACAAATATATTTAAAAATATTTGGCCATTATAACGCTCTTTTACATAATATTTCCTAATCTAATCCCGGCAAAGACAACGACTTATATTGGTTACATTGGGGGATTTAAATAATAACTTTATAAATAAAAATAAAAGAAGCGCCCTTAAAGGCTATTACCTTTTAGAGCAAGAGTGTGTGCTCGCCTCCCTTCGGGAGAGGAGTCTTTTTGTTGTTGTTGTTGTTGGATTCTGCGCAGTAACCGCTATTCTCGATGACTTTGGCTCGCTCACTGCGTAATGATGGCTTATTTCGAAGGTTTTGGCCTTTTTGGTTGGGCGGAATAACGGCTTACTTTTGTGTTTTTCACCATTACTCGGGCAGAGTAACGGCTTACTTTATGGATTTTGGGTCGGGAAGTGGAGTGGATACCTAACTAAAAGGCTAGGATCACTTTAACCGGTGGATTTGTGTTTTGGCGGAGTTTGGATGGGGTTTGGAAGCTTTGGTGGGCTACACACACCTATCTCACTTCTCTCTCTAAACTCGGCGTGGTGGGAACGCAGAGAATTCCACAGCGTTTCTTTGCGGATCAATTCGTCTCTCTGAAGGGGAGCCCAACGCCTTTATTTATAGTAAGAGAGGAGGACTCATCGGGAATTATAAATTCCCTCAACGAGCTTCGATCAGTTGTACAGCGGCCTTCTCCAGTTGCACAATGCATTTAGTCTGAGAGCTACTGTAGCTCACTTGGCGCAGACAACACCTTGACATGGCACGGCGCCCACCTAGCTTTTTGGCTGCGCCATGTTCCTGTTTAAGTTCCATTTTCAGCACTTTCACCCCTCGCACTTATCGCTTTGCGATCCCGCTTGCCTTTCGCATTTTCGACTCATGTAACTTGACATTTGTTAAGTTTAAGCAGTTCTTGATATCACATGTCAGAGTCACATATCAGGGGTACGAAATTGGGGTGTCTACAAAGCCCCTCAACGATGGAGTCTACGGGTAACCCAAGGCTTACTGAGTAGACGAACATTGTTGATAAACAATAGACTCTCCAATTTTGTTCAATTAAAAAGGGGAGAGAAATGCAACAGGTAACAGTTATAATGCAATAGTTTATCATGCTATCCAAACTCCATAACCTAGGCATATTTAGTCGGTTATAACATGTTATCATAGTTTTTAAGCAGATATGTAAATGAAGTGCTCTGATGGTCGAACCTACTAATGTATGCTACCTACGTATTCCTTAATAAAGGAAATCAGACCAAACGTAGTTCAGGCCAAAACCTAAACTACAACCAACGAGGATGTTATGTCCTTCGGGTCAAAACTCGACCAAGAACACAACAGGAAAAAGATTTTTATGTTTTTCGAAAAAGCCGTATTCAAACAGTCGAGCACGGCCGTCAAATACGGTATGAAAATTTGAATGTTTTTCGGAAACCATATTCCAACTGGTTAATACCTTGTCATCGAAATATGTTAAGAGTCATTTTCAAAATCTGTGTCTAGCTGGTCAATACCTTGTTTCCAAATGCAAATGAGAAAACTTTCAAATTTTCCGAAAACTGCACTCGACCGATTAAAATCCGTCGCTGAGCACGACAAAGAAAACATTTTCCAAGTTTTTTCGAAAACTGTATGGGATAAAAATCATTCTTTTTCCTTTCCTTTCTTCTCACCCTCTCTGTTTTTTTTCTTTTTTTCAATATTCCTCTTTTTTTGTGTTTTTTGAAATATTCCTCTTTTTTGTATTTTTTTTTTGAAAAACCAAAAATTTATTGTCAAAAGACTTTTCTTTTATTTATGAAAAACTAACATTTTTATTATTTTTTTTTTGAAAAACGAAATTCTTTTGGAAAAGACTTTTTCTTTTATTTTTGAAAAACGAAACTCTTTAAAAAAAGTTTTTCCTTTTTTTTTGAAAAACAAAACTCTTCATGAAAAAAGAGTTTTCTTTTATTATCTTCTTTTATTCGAAAAACAAAACTCTCTTTTAAGAATTTATTATAGAGTCAGGGTAAGAATACTTTACCTTTCTTATCTTTTGTGCCCGGGTGGCTGCCGCGGATTCGGCTGATTTTGACATTTCTGCCACTCTTGCCTTTTCAAGTTAGGGACTTTATTATTATTTTCTTTCTCTTTTTCTTTTTTTTTCTCTTCTTTTTCTTTTTCTTTTGCCACCTGAAAGGTTTCTTTACTTATTTTGCGGATGACCTACTAGGGATATTTTTTCTTCTTTGCCCTCTGATGGATGGCCATCAATTTTGGTTAACAAAATTACTTTTGTTAACTCTTTGTTAAGCTTAGGGACCATTTTGGAACTTGAGGACTTAAGTGTCGCAGCTTCAAACTTCGGAGGGGGAAAAGGAAAAATTCGGAGGCGAATGAAGGAGGCTCTGCGGCTTCGGTTTTTACCGGCTGATTATGACCAGATTCTGTTATAGAAATATCACGATTGTCGGTAGGATGGCAGGACCGTCAGTCAATACACGAACGAGTTTTATAGGCTAACGGCTCGTAATAACCTGAATGAAACCGAGGGACATCAGATTGCAAGATGTGTAGGAGGACTACGGGCTGGGATTAAGAACCAGGTGCAGATTTATTCGGTCAATACACTTGATGAAGTCATGCATACCAAAGTGGAGGCACAACAGCGCATAGACGCAATTTCTGGTCAATCGACGCCAGAGGTTTGGGGAAACATCTTCCGCTCCAGCAGCGGCGCCCAAGTTCCAAGCACCGCCCAACGTCACCCCAAGGGTGGGAAGAAAACCGACACTCCCCGCCACTCCCCGCCAATCGGCCTTAAAGGCGCAATAATCGACCTCTACTGGAAGCCGAACAACAATCCCTAACGCCAAAAGCTACATGGGATAAGTGTTTTCGATGTGGGCAACCCGGCATATTTCTAATAATTTCCCTAAACGCGCAAGGTGAATATGGCGTAACGAGATGATCAAGGTGAGGATGATCTAGAGGCGTATATGGAGGAGTATGTGGAGGACCCTAATGAGGGTTTAAGACGATGTACACTTTGAAGTCATTCGTGGTTCGTAGATTAATGCCGACAACACCGTCAACAATGACGAACCTCGCCGCACAACATTTTTCGCACTCGGGTAAGGTGAACGATCTGAATATCGAAAGCCGATCATAGACAAGTAGGAGAGCGAGAATCGTTGCTCGTGTACTTGTGGACAAACCGAAGCTAGAGGTGATGAAGCATCCTACGCCCTACCAAAGTTGGTGGATTAATTCAGTTGGCAATGTCAAGGTAACGCAACAATGCATTATACCTTTTTCTATTGGTAGATATAAGGATGAAGTATTATGTGATGTTGTTGATATGACTGCATGCCAAGTATTGTTGGGTAGGCCGTGGCAATTTGATATGGATGCCATGCATAAGGGTAGGGATAATCTGATTATGTTTACTAAAGATAATGTGAAATTTACTCGCGGACCCGTTGGTTGATAGTGGTCGCCCAACGCCAAGGGCAAACAAATTTTGATCTCTTTGTGTACGGGTAAAGAATTAGTTAGGGAGACCTCTGATGTTATATTTGCGATGGTGGATAAAGAGTTCTTGGGGTTAGTAGATTCTGGTTCTGTTCCCGAGCAACTAACATCGTTGTTGGCGGAGTTTCATGATCTTATGCCGGAAGAGCTTCCTGCGGGGCTACCACCATTACGTGACATTCAACATCACATTGACCTTGTTCCTGGTGCTACGCTTCCTAACATTCCCCACTATAGGATGAGCCCAGCAGAGCATGATATCTTGAGAGAACAGGTTGAAGAATTGCTGAAACGGGGATCCATTCAGGAGAGCATGAGTCCGTGTGCAGTTCCCGCTCTTCTTGTGCCAAAGAAGGATGGAACTTGGAGGATGTGTATTGATAGCAGAGCCATCAATAAGATTACTGTGAAGTATAGGTTCCCCATTCCCCGTCTAGATGACATGCTAGATATGCTGCGTGGTGCTAAGGTATTTTCAAAGATTGATTTGAAGAGCGGGTATCATCAGGTTCGGATCAGACTTGGCGATGAGTGGAAGACATCTTTTAAGACAAAGGAGGGGCTTTATGAATGTCTGGTCATGCCATTTGGGTTATCCAACGCTCCCAACACTTTCATGCGACTTATGAATCAGGTCCTGAAGCCGTTCAAATTCCTGGTTGTTTACTTTGACGACATCCTGATATTTAGTCGCAACGAAGAGGAGCACATTGGGCATCTACGAGCTGTGTTACAGGCCTTGAGGGAGAATCAGTTGTTCATTAATCTTAAAAAGTGCAGTTTCATGCTTGATAAACTGTTGTTTTTGGGATATATTGTGTCTACAGATGGTATACAAGTAGATGAGGAGAAGGTGCGTGCAATTAGAGAGTGGCCACGACCTAAAACTGTGAGTGAAGTACGTAGTTTCCATGGCCTTGCTACTTTTTACCGGCGATTCATACGAGATTTTAGTAGTATCATGGCACCTATCACTGAGTGCATGATGAAAGGGAAATTTTTAATGAGGGGACGAAGTGGATGCAAGCTTCACGGTGATCAAAGAGAAACTGACCAGTGCACCGATTTTGGCTTTACCAGATTTCAACAAACCATTTGAGCTCGAGACAGATGCTTCCATTATCGGAATTGGAGCAGTTTTGATTCAGGAGCGGCGACCTGTAGCTTTTATGAGTGAGAAGCTAAGCGAGGCGCGACAGAAATGGACCACTTACGAGATCGAGTTCTATGCAACAAGTGCGAGCTATTAAGCATCGGGAGCGATTTCGTTTCGTAAGGAGTTTGTTTTACACACTGACCATGAGGCCTTGAAATACATGAATGGGCAGAAGTCACTTAACCGTATGCAAGCGCGGTGCGTAGCCTACTTACAGCAGTTCACTTTTGTTATCAAGCACAAGAATGGGCAACATAACAAGGTGGCTGATGCCTTGATTCGCCGGGCAAGTTTATTGGTGACCATGTAGACTGTTGTGATCGGGTTTGACTGTTTGAAGGAGTTGTATGTTGACGATGCATATTTTGCAGCAGTTTGGGGTGAGTGCAGTGTTGAAAGTGTCAGTGGACCTTCTATGATTCAGGAAGGGTTCCTATTCTTCAAGGATCGCCTTTGTATTCCGAGAGGTTCTGTGCGTGAGAGTTTGATCTCTGAGTTGCATAAGGGTGGACATTGTGGGAGAGACAAGACTGCAGAATTGGTGGCACAACGATATTATTGGCCTCAATTGAAGCGCAATACTTACAAGTTTGTACAGAAGTGTCTCGTTTTTCAGATAAACAAGGGGCAGTCGCAGAATACCGGTTTGTATACACCACTCCCAATTCCAGCAACTCCATGGGAGGATATCTCTATGGATTTTGTGTTGGGGTTACCGCGCACACAAAGATCCAATGATTCTGCTTTTGTGGTGGTCGATCGGTTTAGCAAGATGGCCCACTTCATTCCATGTCGGAAAACCTCAGATGCACCCCATATTGCAGCCTTGTTCTTCCGTGAAGTGGTGCGTTTGCATGGGGTTCCTCAGTCCATCACTTCTGATCGTGACACAAAGTTTTTGAGTTACTTTTGGAAGACTTTGTGGCGCATGTTTCATACGGAGTTGCAGTTTAGTAGCTCTTTTCATCCACAGACCGACGGACAAACTGAGGTGGTCAATCGCACTTTGGGCTCGATTGTGCATTGTTTATGCAAAGGATGCACAAAAGCAAGTGGGATCTCGGTTTTAGCTCCCCAGAGTTCGCCAATAATATGGTCAACCGTACTACCAAGAAGACCCCATTTGAGATTTTGTATCAGCGACCTCCACGTCATACTCTCGATCTGGTCCCGTTGCCCAAACTGCCAGGTTATAGTGTAGCTGCTGAACATATGGCTAAAAGGATCGAAGCTGTGCAAGCAGAAGTGGTGAAGAATATCGAGGTTTCCAACGCGAAGTATAAATAGGTTGCTGACAAAAGACGTAGTTCAATGGTATTCGCGGTGGATGATTTGGTTATGGTCCATCTACGCAAGGAGCGGTTCCCGGTTGGCACTTATAGCAAGCTGCATCCGAAGAAGATTGTGCCATGCAAGATTCTGAAGAAGATCAATGACAACGCATATGTCGTTGACCTGCCGGATGGGTGGAACATCTCCCCTACTTTTAATGTGGCTGATTTGACTAACTTCTTCCCAGACGATCCTCTTTATCATGTTGATGACTCACGGTCGAGTCCTTTTCAAATGGGGGAGACTGATGTAGAACAAGTAGCCGAGACGTACTTAAACAAGGCATTTGGGAAGAGTTCGAAGTTTAGGGGGTCCAGTGGCAATTTCTGAAAGTTGGGTCTGCCAGTTTTTCCGTTAGTTTTTGTTAAGCAATAGTAGAGAGCACCTAACGGTCGGCAGAACTTTAACGGAGCGTAACTTTCGCGTCCGGATGAATTACGGGACCCACGGCGTATCAAATCGAAGCTCTCGACGAGATCTACATGACATATTGGGTTTACCTCGTGAATAGTTTTTTTTTAGCCCAAAAAATGCTGTTTAAGTACTGTTACGGGCCTTTGAAGACTTTTTCGTCTTTTTTGTTTAAGTCTTTTCCTTTTAGGGTTTGGATTGTTAGGGCATATAAATACCCTCTTAAACATTATTTCGGCAGTTTGGAATAAAATTTGATTTTTCTTGCTTTGTACTTGAACCCTAAGCCGTCATAGGCTTGTTCTAAGGAATTTCTCGTTGAAAGAGTTCCTGCGTGATTGTTTCCCTGCGTTACTTTTGGTCTCTGTAATGCCCCTGGAACTTTTCAAAGATGCATAATGCGTATTTTTTCTGACATGATAGAGAATTGCATAGAGATTTTCATGGATGATTTTACTGTATATGGTGATTCTTTTGATCAAGGTCATGATAATTTGTCTAAGGTACTTAAGCGTTGGATTGACACTAACCTTGTTCTTAATTATGAAAATTGTCATTTTATGGTGCAAGAAGGTATAGTGTTAGGTCATGTAGTGTCTTCAAAAGGAATTGAAGTAGATAAAGCAAAAGTTGATTTAATTTCAAAATTGCCTTATCCTACTAATGTTAAAGATGTTTGAAGTGTTCTTGGTCATGCAGGCTTCTACCGGAGGTTTATTCAAGATTTTTTCCAAAATTGCTCAGCCTTTAACAAGGTTGTTGCAACAGGTTATTCCATTCGATTTTGGAGAAGATTGCAAGAAAGCATTCGATTTGCTGAAAGAGAAACTGACCTCAGCTCCAATCATTCAACCACCAAAGTGGGATTTACTGTTCGAACTCATGTGTGATGCAAGCCGTTATGCAGTGGGCCCAGTTCTTGGGCAACGAGAGGGGAAGGAAAGTCATGTAATTTACTATGCCTCCATAACCTTAAATGTAGCCCAATGCAATTACACCACATCAGAAAAGGAGCTTTTAGCTATCATTTTTGCCTTCGAAAAGTTCAGATCTTACCTTTTGGGATCAAAGGTCATAGTGCATTCCGATCATGCTGCACTCAAATACCTTTTAGCAAAAAGGAGTCCAAACCTCGGTTGATACGATGGATTCTTCTTTTGCAAGAGTTTAAGTGGGAAATTAAGGATTACAAAGGGAAATATAATTCTGTAACTGATCATTTGAGTCGGTTGGTACATGAAGAAGAGGCCACTCCTATTTCAGAAATGTTTCTGGATGAGCAGCTTTTGTTGGTGTAAGGTACTATAGGTAATGAACCTTGGTATGCGGACTTAGTTAATTTTTTAGTAACATGTGTTTTTCCACAAGGCATGAACCGTGCTAGAAAAAATAAAATCAAAAGTGATTCTAAATACTATACATGGGATGAACCTTATCATTCAGATCAAGTCATTCATAGGTGTGTACCTAATGATGAGATTCATTCCATATTAGTATACTGTCATAGTTTGGCCTCTGGTGGACATTTTGGTCCAATAAAAACTGCTCAAAAGATTTTAGATAGTGGTTTTTGTTGGAAAATACTTTTTCGAGATTCATATATTTTCTGTAAGAGCTGTGACCGTTGTCAAAAACTTGGAAACCTGACTTTGAAAGACGAAATGCCCCAAACTCTAATTTTAATTTGTGAATTTTTTTATGTTTGGGGCATGGATTTTATGGGACAGTTTCCAAGTTCTTATGGGAA
The DNA here is from genome assembly GCA_013146195.2 of Codonopsis lanceolata. Classification (NCBI taxonomy): domain Eukaryota; kingdom Viridiplantae; phylum Streptophyta; class Magnoliopsida; order Asterales; family Campanulaceae; genus Codonopsis; species Codonopsis lanceolata. The sequence goes on from CM028380.1 coordinate 95,030,749, forward strand.
TTTATATATATATTGCTTGCAGTTGATTATGTCTCGAAATGGGTAGAAGCTAAAGCTACCCGGACTAATGATTCCAAGGTTGTTGTGAGTTTTCTCAAGTCTAACATTTTTAGCAGATTCGGTATACTGAGAATAGGGGTGGCAAAAATTTATCCAACCCATTGGGTTATCTATTTTATCAATTATAAAAGACTTATTGGTTATTATCCATTAACACCCATTAACAAAATGAATAATTATGGATATTTAACCGGTTATCCATCGGATTTATCCACTAATGTCACCACCGTCAACCGCCTCCACCGACCGTCGCCATTTCCCACCTCCGGCAACCACCACCTCCACCGCCGGCAACCACCACTGCCCACCATCACCACCGGTGGCTCTTTACTTAAAAGTAATAATAATTAAATACATATCTTATCATTAGCGAGATTCGAACCTGAACAAAACTGTCTTACAATAAAGCTTGTTACCACTAGGCTAGACCATTTTTTGATATATATTTGAAAGTTAATATAAATATAAACAAGTAATCATAAAAATTATTGATTATTATGAACGTATTTGTAATTTGTTTTGGATTAAGAATATTTGTTTGTTATTTATAATTATAATGAATATAAATATTTAATTTTTTAATAAGGTATTTGACTTTTTTATTTTTTATTACTTTTACATAATCATTTATTAGTGTCAAATCAATAAACACGTATATTTTCTATCTCACAACTATGAAGACTATTACAAAATTTTGACAACTGTATATATATTAGGTGATAAAAATAGTGTCGCATTGCAAATATCACTTTTTATTTGAGGTGTAAAAAAAAGGAAAGAAAAAATAAATATCAAAATTAAGAAAATATCTTGGTCGTTGTTGAACGTGGGGCCCATTAATTTTTTATTAAATGTGAAAAGTTGGTGAAAATATTATGATTTATGAATATTAAGTTATTAACTTATCATTGTGTATATGTGTGTGAATGTGTGTGTATGTTATGCTTAGTGAATCATAATATAAGTAGGCAAGTAATACTCAAAACAATAAATAATATTCCTTATTGGATATTATCCGGATAATACCCATTTATTAATGGATAATATTGGATATTATCCAATAACACCCATTAAGGTTAATGAGTGTTATTGGATAATATCCAAAACTACCAATTAACTATATTGGATAGAAAATGGTTTTATCCAAATTAACCGGTAACACCCAATTGCCACCCCTAACTGAGAGCTATTATCAGCGATCAAGGAACACACTTTTGTAACCAGGGGGAGAGGGTGCAATCATTAATGCTCAAGTATGATGTTCATCATAGGGTAGCAACCACATATCACCCTCAATCAAACGGGCAAGCTGAGGTCTCGAATCGTGAAATCAAAGGAATTTTGGAGAAGATGGTGAATCATAACAGGAAGGATTGGAGTTGAAGGTTGGATGATGCGATTTGGGCGTATCGTATTTCTTATAAAACACCAATTGGTATGTCTCCTTTTCAATTGGTGTTTGGGAAAATATGTCATTTGCCGGTTGTAGTTGAACATAAGGCTTTTGGGGCTGTGAAAGAGTGTAATTTGAATTTTACACTCGCTGGACTTGAAAGGAAGTTGCAGTTGTAGGAGTTGGAGGAATTGAGATTGGAAGCATAAGATTGTGCTAAGTTTTATAAGGAGAAAACAAAAAAGTTCCATGATAGTCTGATTAAAAGAAAATATTTTAAGGTGGGACAACATTTTCTCCTTTTCAACTCAAGGATGAAATTAATGCCAGGTAAGTTGAAGCCTCGCTGGACAGGGTTGTATGTTGTTGTGAGTGTTCTTTCAAATGAGGCGTTTGAAATTCAGAGCTCACTAACTAATAAGATTTTTAAGGTAAACGGTAATCGTTTAAAGCAATTTTATGAGCTTGTTGCTATTTCTGGAACAATTGAGCAGATTAGTTTGGCACTACCTGTTTACAAGTAATCGAAAGTGGGCATAGGGTCTAGCTACAGACATTAAATAGCGACGCTAGTTAGGAGGCAGCCCAACAATTATACATGCTTTATTTCTTGTTTTTGTAGGATTTGAATTTATTAATTTATGTTTTTCTTCATGTTTTTAGTTTTGTTTTTGTAGCAGCAAGTGTTGGATGTGATAAAAGGGAAGAAATAATGATGGTGCTAGAAGTATTAGTAGTAGGGAGTGTGAGTTTGAAAGATTAATTACAGATTTTTCAAGTTTGGAGCACAATGGGGGTTAACAGGCAATTGTTAAAAGTAGGAGGGAAACAGGTGAACAGTTAAAATAGGGAGAGAAGGGGTTAATATCCCTAAATTTACAATTGGGATTTTTACCCAATTCACTTGTCGCTTCCAGATTCTTACAGTCGGACGCTTCTCCCAAGCTCTTCCTCATTAATCTTCGCCATTTTTGAACCATGTCTCCCAAGCGAAGAAGTGTTCTTGTTCCGGCCAAGCCACGGCGTTCCGGCCGTTTCCGCGCAACAGTCGCCCATACGACAAACCCTTCAAACAAACAAACTGTAGAAATTTCTTCTTCGGCTCCTTCGTCCCTGCCTCCACCTCGCATTCAGCCTCCGCTACCGGCAGCGATCATGGCCCCCCCTTCTACATCTTCTTCAAGTTCTGGCAGTGCTTTTTTACATTCCCCCACCTGAAACTTCGGTCTCTTCAGGTACACAATCCATGCCATCTCCTTCATAAACCTCGGCTCGGCCCATCCTCCAAACTCCACAATACCTCCATCAACAGCCCCCTCTGCGGCTATCGGTCCATCAGCTGCACCTAGACCTCCAAAGAAGCCTTTCCCTCATATTCTGGAGCCACTACCAATTTTCCATTTGGCATCTACCTTGAAGCCCCTTGCCAGTCGTAAACGCTGAAGGGTTCCGCAAGGGAAGGTCGTCACTAGTGATCAATTAGGAGGTTGCATCCAATTTCGATCAAAAATGGCAATTGGTCACTGGAAGTTTTTTCTTCCCAATAAAATAGGGCCCTATAAGTGTTTCCATACTTCTACATTGACTCTGCTGAATGTGAATATGCAAGCTACTGCTTTTATGCATGCCATCATTTAGGAAATGTTTTTGAATTTTGAATTCCCGGCTTTTATTGAATTAACTGGGAATTTTATTGCATTTATGAGTTTTCATCCGCTGCCATTGAAAGCCCGGATTTGCCTAAGTCAATCAGATTCCGACTTATGGGCAAGGTTTTCAATTTTTCCCTAAATAATTTCAATACTGCTTTCGGTTTTCTGTGTGGTGATAATATGATTGAGGCAAGGCGCACCGCCTATTATGAATATCCCGAGTTTTTTGAAGCCTCATGTGTTGACATTTGGAAAGCTCTGTCTACTGATCCTGAGCCTTACAAGCTCAATCTGGCAAACATTATTTTTCTCAAGAACCTTGCTTTTCAAGTAATTCACAAATTATTGGCTTATAGTTTTTCTGGCCGCAAGGATGGGTCTAATACTTGTTCCAAGCCAAAATTATTTATTCTATGGAGTATGTTGAATGGTAGAAAGGTCAATCTAGGATATTGGCTTGCAAGCTAATTCATGGGTGTACTTAATAAGAAAAAAAGACCTTTAATTCTGGGATCCTTTATTGCCATGCTTGTAGTCAACTTAGGCGTGTTGGATTTATCCTCTCATGACATGCATATTGCTTGTAGTTGTGAGCCTTTGAATTTTGAATGTCTTACAAGCATGAAAATGATTATTTTTTATGACGAGGAGGTAGATTACCCCCATCCGGATGTTCCACCATCCGAGCTTATTTTGCCCATTGCAGGATCGGGAAACTACGGTGCTTAAGGCGAGCCTGCTCCACGCGTGGCTCACAAAGCACGAGTCCTTGCACGATTGATTGCTCTTGAGACTTCGATGCACGAGGTTAAACAAGAGCTGGCGCATTTGACTACATTGATTACAACGTCTGTGCATCTTTGCAGGCCATGATGGCCTCCCACTTTGGGTCAGCTTAAAGAGCAGTTTTCCCCCTCTTTTTTCTGGTGCAAATTTTTGTTGTTTGTCCTATTTTGAACGTATGTTGTTTATACATTGAGGGCAATGTCTGGTTTAAGTGTGTGGGGGGGGGGGATTTTGCTGTTGTGATAAGTTGAATGAAAAATTGATAGTGTGGCAAAACTTGGATCAAGTGTGCATTCTCATTGTGAAGTAGATTCTTTGATAAATGATGGGCATTTTGTGATTTTTTTTAAAAGGTTGTAAAAAGCTTGTTTTCAAAACAAATCCTTTAGGCTATATGTATGCTAGTCTTAACTTCTTAGCCTAATGCCAAGTGAGCTTTTGAGCTGAAAATGGAGCATTCATTAATTTTGCTCGCAATTATTTGTTGAGAGTTTTTTTTGCACGCGGTTGTTTACTCTAGAACTTGCACCATGTATGCTTGTCAAAACTACACAATGAGTTCAGTGCACCAAAAGGATTAAGGAAATTAGGTATCACCTCTTTTTGACTTTCTTTTTCTAAGCCTACCCTCATTTTATCCCTAGTTAACCCATTTTGAGCCTTAACGTTTTCTTTGATTTTTTCCACCTAAAATTTAAACCTGAAGCCCTTTTGTTCTTAGCCCTTATTTTAACCCAATGTCAAGAAGTTCATAATGACCATGTGAAAAATTTAAAACCATGTGTGGTATGGATTTTGAGTGGAAGTGATGGCTCGTAATGTTGTAAAAGTGCTTTGTGTTTGTAAAAATGAGTGAAACTACTGGGAATGGAAGAAATGGATAAAAGTAGGAAAAGAATGCTCAATGGGCTACTGATTTGCATTTGTTTGTTTGTTCAAAAAAAAAAGAGAAAGAAAGAAAGCAGGTGCAACATTTCCAAATAAGAGGATTCTGAATCATAACAAATGTGCAGTTCATTCATGTTCTTGCAAATTGAAGCACTTGTTCCAATGATTCGTGTGGTCATTTTCTACAACTTCTTTGATTATTAACCCTCTTCATATCCTTATTATCATACCTTTTAACCCGAGCCCCATTACAACCTTTTAAAAGACCTTTTGATTGGTGCATTGGACTTATATTTAGTGGTAGAGATTTGATCATTGTACAAGCTTATGGTAGTAGCAGGCCGGTGTGTGAGTTGAGTGTCTCAATATACATATCCTCCATTAAACACTTTGTGTGATTCGAGTGATACCGTGAGGATAGTTGAGGCTTGCTTATAGTGTGGTTGAGGGATGGCTTTTGAAAACTTGTCATTCAATCTGAAAATTGAAAAATTATAAGGTGCCCATCACTTTGATAAGATTTGGACTTTCAAAATGGGAATGCACATGGGATGCCAAGTTTTGCAAATGATGTCAACTTTTCTAGGTTGGTTGGATAGAAAAGCTTGTTTGGGAATATTCAAAACGCTTGAGGACAAGCATAGTTCAAATGTGGGGGAAATTTGATTAGATCAAATATGTGCGACATTTAAAATTGATTTATAACTGTTATTGGTTATAAATGTTGCACTTTTATGTGTATTCTTGTTAATCTGATGTTTGCAGGCGTTGTGGAAAATTGGAAGTGAAAAAGATAAAAAGCATGTTGAAGGCGAGTCGTGCTCGGGTCACGACATTATAACAATACTCTTCGTGTCCTCTCTTCCCTCCGTTCAGTTACTCTTATTTCTCTAGACTAATATTTGTGTTGCAGGAACACAGCTTGTTGGTCAAAAAGTTTAGGGTGATACTAATTAATTAGCTATTTGTATTAATAGGCTAGTTGTTAGAAGGTTGTAATTTTGATTTATTCAAAAGCCTCGATTTTGTACGGGTTCGTTCCGGGCAGTGTGATATAAAATCACAACAGTGGTATCAAAGCCCGTGTTCCATACCGTGAAACAGTAGAGCCTCCTTCTATCCAAAATTAGTAACTCTAAAAGTTTATTGGGTGAGCTTCTTTCATCTTGAAATAATTACGTTTTTTTGTGTGTTTAATCTTTTAAAAAAATTGTCTCGTAATTTATTTGCTTGATTGTTGCTTTATTTAAACTGCTACTGTTTGGTTGAAATTTGCTTGCTTGAATTTTTTGGTGATTAAAAATTCTTAATTTCTCATATATTCTGATTTGGTTTGATTGGTTGGTTTTGTGTTGTTTCTCTAAATGGGTTCTTCATCTAATTATAGTTTAGAACCTTTTAATGGGGAAACTGATTTTTCTATGTCACAAAAGAAGATGAAAAGTATATATATATATATATAATGACAAGGATGCATTTTTTCCTCAAAAATCTCACTTTTGAATTACCATTTCACTCTTTCTCTCTCCTATCTTCTCTGGTTGTATTTTCCTTTCTCTCTTTCGGCTCCTCCATATTTTCTCTCTTATCACCACCATCTTCTCTCTTTTAAATATGTTTAAACATTTTTCTCTCTTTAAACATAAAAAATAGTAATTAAGACAAAAATAATAGTTCCGGAGTTAAGAAAATAAAAATATAAGATGTTAGTAAAATAAAAATAATGTATGGAACAAGCCACTATAAAAATAAAAGTTACAGAATCAACAAAACAAAAATAATTTAATGCGGAGGTTAGTAAAATAAAATAATTTACAGAACAAAAGTTTAAAGCAAATTCTTAAAAATATATATGTAAAACAAAAATATGGTAGTAAAATAAAAATATTTGATGGAACAAAAATAATAGTTAAAAAGTCAATAAAAACAAAAACAATTTAAACTAAGGTTACTAAAATAATAAAAAATAATTTACGGAACAAAATTTTAAAACAAATTCTTAAAAATAGCTATGTAACACAAAAATACATTAGTTAAACAAAAATATTTGATGGAATAAAAATAATATTTACGGAGTCAATAAAACAAAAATAATTTAAACTGAGATTAGTGAAATTATAAAAAATAATTTACGGAACAAAAGTTTAAAACAAATTCTTAAAAATAGTTAGGTCAAAAAAAAAATACGTCAGTAAAATAAAATATTTGATGGAAGAAAAATAATAGTTACAGAGTCAATAAAATAAAACAATTTAAACTGAGGTTAGTAAAATAATAATAAAAAATTACCGAACAATTTTTTTTTGTAAAACTAATTCTTAAAAATAAAACAAAAATAATAGTTACGAAGTCAATAAAACAAAAAATATAATTGAAGTTATTAAAATCAAAATAATTTACAAAACAAAAAAAATTGTTAACGGTAAAAATAATATCGTTGTTTTGATTTTAGCTTATTTTTTCTCAGAAATTTATTTATTCATAAAATACAAATATAATTTAATAAAATTAATCATTCAAAAGGAAGAACTTATTTGAGTTTAGATTCTATTTGCAGGGCGGAAAAAATTTGATGCGTCCAAAATCTGGCTAACGCACTGGACCCGTCCAACTGGTCCAATTGGATACCTGGCTTTCAACGTATCCTATGACCTTCGAGGCCCAACTCTGCAATTAAATCAAGAAATTGTGAACTAGGCAAGGGCACTCCCTGCAAAAGCCCTCCGGCGTAATAATTAGCACAAGTAAGCAAGAGAATAAAATTTAGTAGAGTTTAGGCAAGCTATCTGAAATCACATACCTCTCTCCTTCATTTTGAGGGGCTTTTATAGTTGCCGGAGAGAATAACTAATCATAACCGCCCACTAACATTCATGGCATTGATGGCGGACATATTAACTGTCCCATTAACCACAACGGTCAAATGGAGAATTTTTCGGACATAACCGTCCTCAACTGGTAACAACTCTTAAGTGGACGAGCATAACACATCATGCTCGCTATATGTTCCTGCTCGCTGGGCAAGCCCCCAACTTGCTTACATATCTTGCTCGCTAAAGGCTGAGATCCTGCTCGTAATCTACATGAACCATTTAATCTTCTCCTCGTGACTCTGGCTTTAGGATGCTCGTTTGACTGAATTGTGACCATGTGCCAGGCACGTGACTTATGGCTTGGGCCTATTGAGCCGGGCAGCTCAGTAGCCTCCTATTCCTTGTCTACCGAGTATTCATGCTCGAAATGAGGAGAAAGACTTTAGAATTCATAAATATCTCCCAAAACACAATCCTTTTAATGTGTGAATCAAATTGTCCACAATCGATGGTTTAAGCAGATTGTTTCCCAAAAGGTTTTTTAGAAAACCGCTTTTAGGAAGCCAAGCCGTCAGCCGCCGCCTCTTTGAAAAGACAGGCCTGTTTTCCAACAAGACATTAATGTCGCCTCGAACGTTGAGCGTAGGAAAGTAAACCCTAATGATGGGTGAGCGCTAATCGACGGTTTCTCCGTATATAAAAGCGGAAACCTCTCCCTCATTTCGAACTTTACCGCTTACAAAGACTTCAGAGCTTGAGAGAAACCGACCTTCGCATTTGAAAGCATCAACGAAACCAGCATCAAGATTCAATCTACAACAATCTTCCAGTATCCAAAACCAGCATTCCTCAACGAAACGAAGAACAGGTACTTTCTCAAATTTCTATTTCTATTTCTCAAATTTTTATTACTTTAACGCTGAATTAGGGTTCTTCTGCATCATTTCTCAATATTCAACCTCTGAACTCACAATGTAAACTATCAAAACGTAGATTTATAGGTTCCGATTCCTTCAATTCATCTTGCTCCCTTTTCCATCAGCCAACCATTCAAAACCAAATAAGGGAATCGAGGAATACACGATCGGTGCCCTGCTCCCCGATTATAAGACAGCCTCTTGCCATGGGTTTTACTTGATTTACTTTTGCCAAATTACCCGAGCAAGGTTTAACATGTGTTCCTCGATTCCTATTTCCTGTAGGATGTCCAGCGACGATACCCAATCAGAAATTGAAGGCCGGAGCTACGACCATGGTGCTCTCGAAGAAAACCCACCATCTACAAGTTCCAGCTCCGAAGAAAGCGAGCAAGAAGAAATCCCTTTAATTCCGCGAAGGCGAAAACCCCAACACTTAACAGAACAAGGAACGAGCAGCAACCAACAAAACCTTTCCGAAAATGATCGAGCAGAAAACCTTCCCTGCTCGAGTAATTACCAACCAGGACAAAACCAAAATTCCTCTATACACATCGTTCCGAACATTCCAGCTTCGATCAAATGGGATGAATTGACTTCTGAAGATGAGCTCAGTACCTAGTTTTATTCCCTAGGCATAGATCCCAAACACTACCGGGTACGAGCCTTCGACCTGAATATCAATGAAAACGGGCATAATTACCAAGGAGACAAAATGGTCTTCTATTTCGATTTTTTCTTGGTAGGACTTCGCCTCCCCCTCGATCCCTTTGTCGTAGAATTCCTTAATGAAACCAATACCCTTACAACAGTAAGGTTTCTGATGGCCTACATAGTGGCCTGCCGGGTGCTCGGGTTCGAACCCGATATGATTTTGTTTAGGAAGTTCTTCCTCTTTTATTTAGACAAAAAGTCTGGGCGTCTCACGGGTCGCTCAAACCCAAACTATTTTAAGCTTCTCAACGACGACCCGAATAAAGTAGATGGCTGGGATGGGAAAGCCTTACTAATCGAATCAAGTGTCGGCTGGCCCTTTGCTCCTTATCTTCACGATTATGGGTTGCCTGAATATGATAAGAATGCCTACCGAGCTGGCGAACCAAAAATAGCAAGAGCCTTCAGATCGCTGCTCAGGGTAAAAGAAGGACGAGATGGCCGAGCTGGGCAAGACTTTGTACTCGATTGCGAGCCCTCATCCGATTTAGCCCTTCTTCGACGAGCCGAATCCTAAATTGGCCCATGGAAGGAGTCGAGCCAAGAGTTGCCATCGAGGCCGAACTACCACATCCATGGGGCCTATGTCATGGAAACAAGTTCCCCGGTGAATGCCTTGAGTGTGCACGAACTGGGTCCAATTGCACACCCCCCTTTTCACTTACTGGTTTATTCTTCAACTCTGTTCTTTATGTCGAACTTGCAAACTTATTATCTTTTATATTTCTTATATTCTTGCTTTCACTTTTGCGAGACATGAAGCAATTAACCGGCGTAAACAAGTTCCTCCAAGCCGCATGAAAGAAAGGAGCGAGCAAAGGAACAAACACTTGTCTACATGGCAACCGCTGCAGCCTCTTCCAACCATTCCAACGGTACCAGCATTTCATCGGGGTACCAAATGAAGCCTACGAGAACCAAGCCAACCAGCCATACTTGCGGCCGAAACCAAGCTGTTCAGCGGGTGCGACGGTCACCCATCTGTAGCAGTTCGCCACTCAAGCCAAGTCCTCGAGAAAAGAAGGACATCGAGGCGACAAAGTTGTGCTCGAGGGATACCAATCCTCCACTCCATCGGCGAGGAAGGACAATTTCCTTATGCATGAAGAACAAGAGAAATTTGGGCTCTTATTGCCGAGCTCGCCAATGTGCCCAATCTTGACAAAGTTAACATTTTTTAGCAGCGGCGGGTACCCGACAAGCGTGGGGCTTGGTTTAATAGGCTGCGACATGGCGGAGTTCGGAAGAAGAGTGCGGAACATGTGAGCTCAGTTCTGGTTGGGGAAGTCGTCATGTGCTTGACCGAGGTGAATACTTTCTTTCCTCTCATAATCCATGTATCATTTAATATCCTCAAATCAGACACAATATCTTTATCTGCCAGTTGCCATAAAACGGAATTGATGTATGATCGCCTTATCGGCAACATCAATTCCAACAACTACTCATGACCAAAGAGAGAAGAACCAATTTAGAGGAGAGTGAATACTCAGGTGTCGAGCTAAAGACGACTGAGGAGACTCTCACCAATAAGGTGACCGAGCTCTCCAAAGTTGAGGTAGAAAAAGAAAAACACGGAGGCCCACCTTGATTTCTAAGAAGTCACGAAGAAGCGGCTTTAAATAATATCTCTGGTGTCCGAAAGGATCTTCGACCCAGCCAAGCCCAACTAGAAGAGGCCAAGGCCACGATTGCCAACCTAGAGGGAAAGCTGAAGGAAGCGCAATCTCTTTCGAGCGAGGAGCAAAAACAAAACATTGTCGAGGATTACAAAAATTCTGAAGAGTTTGATGCATGTATGGAAAGTGAAGCCTATCCCTTCTTCTTCCAGGGAATAAACCACGTACTAAGGCAAATCTCGTGTAGCGGATTGGAGATCCGATCAGAATTGCTCGCCGAGTGGGGTACCAACCCCTTTCCTCCGCCCGCGGCCATGCTTTTGTGCCATACACCGAGGATGAGCTAGAGTCTCTAGGCGAGGTAGATGCTGAGAAAAAGGCTTGTCTCCATGGAACCCTCCTCCTTTGCCGAAGTCAATGTTAGTGAACTCATGACTCGAATTTGGAAATCTCAAGCTCAACCCAAAGAAAAGCGAAGGCACCACCGATCCGGTAAGCGACGAGGAAGATGTGATGATCCTCGAAACCGTCCGAGCGGTGATCCCAACCAAAAAGCGACCCCGATGCACGAAGTTCCCAATTTGGCCTGCGTGCCATGGTTTCAAAACAATTTATCTCTGTCCTTTGAACAATTTGCATTTCTGTTTTTGTAATATTTACTACTGCTTGGTTTTGATGCTTTGATCAATGTTCACATTTTGCAACGAATGCTCATGTTGTGTCTACTTGCATCCTAGCATTTCAATTATGAATTCGTAATTTGACTTGAGCGCCAACTCCTTTTCAGAGCAAAGGCAACCTATGCTCGTGAAAGAGTAATCATATATAATTGAACAAGCAATCAACTCGAACACCAACTCTTTTCACGGCATAAATAACTTATGCTCGTAAAAAGAATAATCGAAACATAAGAAAAGCAATTATCTCGAACACCAACTCTTTTCGAGCATAAATAGCTTTTTGCGCAAGAGAATAATCGAGAACAATAAGAAAGCAGCTGACTCGAACACTGACACACCTACGGCAGGGGATAGCCATGCTCATGAAAGAAATGTCGAGAATATTAGTCTACTCGAACACCAACTTTCAAATCGAAAGTATAATTGAGCTTTGCATTAAACATTATAAACAACACATGCGCTTATTCATTCCATTATCACTTGCAAAATAAAAGAAAGAATAAATGAATTACATATTGCCAATCACCGATAATATTTCTTGAGTGATCTGCGTACCATGGATGTCTCAAACTTCCATCCTCCTCTGTTCATAGCATATAAGTGCATTCCTTAACAATTCGGCAATCTAAAATGGCCCTTCCCAATTCGGCGAAAGTTTCCCCACTCGCTTTCGATGGCTGTTGCTTCAATCTTACGGAGAACCGTCGCCCAAAGAAATGACCGACCACGAACCCTCTTATCGTGGTGTGTCTTTGCTTCATGCTTATAGTTCGCCATCCTCATTTTTGGATTCCAACCGTTTCTCTAACAAATCCAGATCGGTGCCCGAGCTACACTATTGGATTCAAAGATTATAATGCAACACCCTATGATTGGGCAAGTACATTTCCACCGGGCCATAGCCTCAGATCCATAAGCCATAGAAAAGTTTGTTTCCCCGTAGGACCCCGACCGTCGTTCTAACCGCCCACAGGCCGAAGGCAACTCATCTACCCATCTTCCCGCCTTATCTTCAAGGTTTCGCTTGAGGACATGCAAGACTTGTTTGTTAGCGGCCTCGGCATGCCCATTACCCGCTGCTTGGGTATGCCGAAGATGCCGATGCTTCACTCGCGCACGCTGCGCATGCTTTAGTGAATTTTTTTGGCGAGTTCCAAGATCGGATACAATTGCTCGTGGAACTCCAAAGCGACACCATATGTGTTCATGAACGAAATTAATCACATTGACTTAAGCTAATGGTTGCCAAAGGTTTGGCCTCCACCCACTTGGTAAAAT
>CM028380.1:95043648-95072069 GCA_013146195.2 Codonopsis lanceolata
AAATAATAATTTTGGTTTCAAAAAGTCTTAAGATAAAAAAGATTTATACTATTATTATTAATAAATAAATGGTCTCCATTTGTTAGAAAATGATGTTGGTTTCAAAGATTTAAGATAAAAGACTTTCTAATGACTTTGTTCAACATCAATTTATAACCAATATAAACATCTCTTCTAATGATAATATTAGTATAGATGTATTTCATATTGATTATAAATTGATGTTGGTTTTAAAATTCTTTTGATAAAAGACTTCTACTTATCACTATATATAGAAGAGATGTATCTTACATTGTTTAGAAAAAAATGATAGTTTTGAAAGTCTTATGTGAAAGACTTCTACTCTTATTACAAATAAAAGAGATGTATATTACATTATTTAAAAAGAAAAGTTAGATTTTAAAGTCTTTAGACTAAAGGCTTTCACTCTTACTATATATGTATCTCACATTGGTTATAAAATATTTTACTGTTATTAACAACAGAAAAGATGTATCTCACATTGATTATAAATTGATGTTATTTTTAAAAATACTATTATTAATTACCAATAGAAGAGATGTATCATACATTGGTTCGAAAGTGATTTTGGTTTTCAAAGTCTTTTGATACAAGACTTCTATTATTATTACCAATAGAAGATGTATATCTCACATTGGTTAGAAAATGATCCCGATTTTAAATTATTTTAGATTAGATAAAAGACTTTTACTATTATTAGCAATAGAAGAGATATATAATGCATTTGCTATAAATTGATGTTGGTTTTAAATTACTATTATTAACAATAAAAAGAGATACATCCTACATTGCTTAAAAAGTGATGTTGATTTTAAAAGTCTTTAGATAAAAAAAAACTTATATGTTTATCATCAATAGAAGAGAAGAGAAAAGATGTATCTCATTATATAGAAAGAGATGTTGGTTTAAGATTTTTTTAAGATAAAAAACTTCTACTATTATTACTAAATGATGATATGTATTCCACATTGGTTAGAGAATGATGTATGTATTAAAAATATTTTTATAAAAGGCTTATTACCAATAGAAAAGATGTATTTCACATTGGTTAGAAATGTGATGTTAGTTTAAAATGTTTATAGATAATATATCCCATATTGGTTACAAAGAGATGTATCACACATTATTTAGAAATAAATATTGATTATAAAAGTCTTTAGATAAAAGAATTTTTATGTTATTATCAATTCAAGAGATGTATCACATCAGCCAACTTTTGATATTGTCGAATTATCAAGCCTCCACATCATTTGACTTGAGACTTTTCATTTTCTAGCTATTAGCTAAAAATAATAGTTGATATGATATTGTGATATTAATCATTTACTATTAATCTCTTTTATTGTTAATAATAGTGGAAATCTTATATAGAATGACTTTTACTACCACATCATTTCTTAACGTATATGGGATAATATTATTATATTGGCATTGAGTGAGTACTTTACTCTAATGAGTTACTTTTAACACCATACTTTAAGCTTTGATATATTATTCATCCAAAACTTGATTTATACAAATAAATATATCATTTTGATGCTCTAACCGAGTAGAACACATTTGTACAATTACCTTTGCCAACAAACAAATGACACGTAAAGAAATTTGTGCCTCAAGTTGCACAATTTCTTTCACTAAAAACACTCATTTTTCAACAAGTATTATGTGAGTACTTTAATGATTTATAAAATCGATATTAATTTATAATCTATGTAAGATGGATCTTTACTATAATTACCAATAAAAGTGATGTAACAAACATTGATTAAAAATTGATGTTGATTTAAAAAGTATTTAGATAACTTTTACTAAACTAACAAAAGAATGTATATGTTCACATTTCTTAGAAATTGATGTTGACTTTAAAAGTTTTTAAGTAAAATCTTACCAATAAAAATAATTTATTCCTCATTGGTTACAAATAATTATTTTAGTTTAAAAGTTGGTATATAAAATTATTTTACTAACAATAGAAGAGATGTATCACACATTAGATAGAAAATAATGTTGGTTTTAAGAGTTTTAAGATAAAAGACTTCTATTATTACTATTAATATATAGGGCATGTTTGATTTGACTTATCTGGAAGTGATTATGACTTATGACTATCATAAGTTATTTTTAAAACGTTTGATTTCACTTATGGTAAGATAAGTCATAAGTCATGTACAAGTCACTTAAAGCATATGTAACTATGTAAGGCTATAAGTTGTAAGCACTAAGCCTAGTGCTTAACTCTACTTTTCGAAAACATGCGAGTCCTCTTCTTTGTTGAAATTTTATATATTTCAAGATTACCCTTCTTAATAATAATAATAATAACAAAAAGTAAAAATAATAATAATTATTATTATAATAAATAATAATAATAATAATAATAAAAGGAATTATAATAATATTAATAAATAATAATATGAATAATGATAATTATTATGATGATAATAAAAATAATAAATATAGTATTAATAATGATAAATATAATAATTTTAATTTTAATAATAATAATAATTATTATTATTGTTATTAATACTAAAAAGTAATATAAATAAGAATATATTAAAAATAATTGTAATAATACTAATAAAAAAGTAATATTAATATCAATATTATAATAATAAAATATAATATTAATAATAAAAAATCAATAATAATAATATAAATAAAAATATAAATAAAATTAATAATATTATTAATATAATAAAATAAGTACTAAAATTAATAATTAATAATAATAATAAATGTAATATTAATGTTAATAAAATAATAATAATAATAAAGGAAATAATAATGATAATAATAATAGTAATTGATGCGTCCAAAATCTTCTGGATGCACTGGATCTGTCCAATCAGGATACCTGGCTTTCAACGTATCCAATAATCCTTAAAGCCCAACTCTGCAAAAACACTAGCAAGTTGTGAACTAGGCAGGGGCTCTCCCTGCAAAAGCCCTCCAGTGTGTGAATCAGTACAAGAATGCCAGAGAGTATATATTTTGGCAAAGTTTTAGCTAGCAATGTAAAATCACGTACCTTCTCCCTTCATTTTGAGGGGCTTTTATAGTTGCCGGAGAGCATAATTGTTCATAACTGCACACTAACATTCATGGCATTAATGGCGGGCATATTAACTGTCCCATTAAGTATCCCATTAATCTCAACGGCTAAATGGAGAGTTATCCGGACATAACCGTCCTCAACTGCCAGCAATGTTAAGTTAACGACCATGACATATCATGCTCGCTTCATGCTCGTGCTCGCTGGTCAAGCCCCCAGCTCGTTAATATCTCTTGCTCGCCGAAGACCAAGGTCTTGCTCGGGATACACAAGAACTGTTTCATCATTTCCTCGTAGCTTTGACTTTTTGATGCTCGTATATTGACTGAGTGATGATCACGTACTAAAAACGTGATTGAAAGATAATAGATGTATCTTTCAAAAGTGTTAAAATAAAAGACTTTTACTATTATTATTATGTATCTCACGTTGGTTTGAAGACTTCAACTATTATTACCAATATATATATATATATATATATATATATATATATATATATATATATATATATATATATATATATATATTACACATTGTTAGAAAATGATGTTGGTTTTATATTCCAACATTTAAATCATAATGCCTAAAAGGATAAAAATTATACTACTACTATTACCAAAAGAAGAAATATATGTCACATTTAAAAGTTATAATACGTAGTATTATTACCGAAAGAACCCGTGCGGAGCATGGGCTCCATAACTAGTTAAAAAGAAAAGAAAACGTAAAATAGTAAACCAAGACTACTAGGGCTTGCGATTGGTGTCCAAACATGAGCCGTCGTTCTGCTTCTTCAACCATCATTCTACCAAATCTTCTTGGTAAACATTTTTTTGTTCAACTATTGTTCACATCCCATGCTACTGTAGCTTTTTCATGTGAAGGATGGTCTGCTAGAAATAGTGGGAAAGAGAGAATGAGAGAGGTAAAATTTGCATAGCCATATGGGTAGATTGTGAAAATACCTTAGAGCCCTCTTTATGTTATATAATTGTTAGATGTTGATTAACAGTCCCAAGGAATTCATTTTTCAAATCCGACTGCTGAAGGCTCCAAGCTAAATTGATTCCTCTTCCCCCATCCCCCCAACCCACCCCCAAAAAAGAAAAAAGAAAAGGTAGGAGTCCTGTGGAGTTGTTATCTATGCCATGATTTTGTGTAAAACACTTGTCAACCAATCTAGGTTTGGACCTTTCTTCAACCCTTAGCTTAAACATCTTTTATGCGATAAAAATATTCTAAACACTGACATAACCACTGAAGAACATGAGAAATAATGGCCAACTATAAAAAGTATCAGAAAAACAATGATTTCTTATTGTTTCAGTGAAGGTAATTTTCATGCTTAGGGATTTTGGAGATGATATGATTGATTAAGTTCTGCTACGGAATTAGCTTAAGGTTTTGTAGTGAAAATCATGGTATATTAGAGAAGATGCAAAGACGAGGTGACAAAAATGTTTTTATGAAAGGTAAGTGTTCAATTGGTGAGAAGCTCTCACATGGAGCATTTACATTATATCATATTAACAGATACTATGTATTCCAAATCTTCTCCTACTATTCAAATGTTACTTCTAAGTTCTTACATATTTCGTCTTTTGTGCTTTGTTTCTTGGGGAGTGCTAGAACTATGTCTTAGTGGAGCTAGATCATTGTTTATATGTATTTAATGAGGTTTAACCATCACATTGTCAAAACCGGATAGATTTGAGGCTGCTTTAGGTTAGCGACTTGTGAAAGAGAAACTGCAAATTGGGTTTAAATTGTTCTTGACCATGAAGGCGTATAGACATTTCTAGTTGTTTCAAGTTTGAACAGTTTTTCAAATGTACGACGATGGATTGGTCGTGGGTTAGTCGGTTGACGGCGCCGGTGAAGAAGTAGAACAACGGCTCATGTTTGGACGTGAATCGCAAGCCCTAGCAGTTGTGGTTTACTATTTTACGTTTTCTTATGCTTATAACACAAGTGTAAACATAATTTTTGAGATAGATAGGAGACCACTTTTACCACTCAATTGTTTTTTTTCTAGTTATTTTAATTTTTGTCTCTATTTTCCCCCAAATTGTTATCTTCGTAATACTTCACTTGTTTCTTAAATTATTGTCATGTTTTGACTTTTGGGAGTCAAACCTATCATTTTTCAGATGATTTTTTGACATATATATTTTTCTTATTTTTTTAAAATCATAAACACATAATTGTTGTACTTTTGAAGATTACAAATTGCACATGTCTAATGTTTTGAAAAAATTAAAAAAATATAACGTTAAATTTTCATTTGAATAATGATAAATTTGACTTCAAAAAAGTAAATCAAGACAAAAATTTAGGAACATAGCAAGTACAATATATCATTAACGAAATAATGGTGTGAACTACTAAAACCACCATCGCCACTTTCTTAGCCACCTTCATCCTAACTCCTCCATATCTAAAGACCAATTATAGACTCTACCACCAACCATCGGCTCAACCACCATTAACTCGCCAATTCCGTAGCCCCAAAACATAATTGATCACAAAATCTCAGTATTCATTATTTGAAAATAAAAACCTTTTAATCTTTCTCTCTCTAAAACTAAAACCACCATTTCCAAAATTTATTGTCCATCCCCATCTCCTTTCTTCCGCTATTCTCTCTTTATCTTCCCTTCAAGCTTCGTCACTAACGACCAAACCTCATCCCCATCCACTACATCCGACTCTCTCTCTCTCTCTCTAGTTGCAACGCCACATCTCTAGTATGAAGGTAGTTGTTTGGGAAATAAATAGAGAAAGAAATGAAAGTACATGACATAAATGCAAAAAAAAAGAACAATTGGGGGTAACTTTAAACCATTTTTTCGGTGGTAAATACTTAGAAAAAACCGTATGTATTTTTTGTAAGACGAGTCTCTTAAATCGACCAATCGTATGTTGGTGGTCAATGATGTAAAAGAGTGAGGCTCCGTTTTAAAATACGTAAGACGGTCTCATATGAGAACTACTCTTTTTCGGTCGTGCTAAAAGAGAAGGGTGTTGCCATTTTCCCTTCATATCTCGCATGTGCATGATGACTCCAGCCGCACATGATAAAATGCTTTAACTAAAAAACAACAAAGTGCAAACATATTTTACATTAAGGCTCTGCTTGATTCACGAAAAATGACTTTTGGAAAACATTCCTCATTTTTCAGTATTTGGTACCCTTAGAAAATGTAGTCAACGTAAAAGTTTTTCCTAGTCAACGGAAAATGAAGCCTTCTTTTCAGGAAAATGACTTACGGATTTATTTTTCGTAAGTCATTTTTTAAATGTTCAAGCACCCTTCTTCCCAAGGCCTGTCAATGGATCAGATATGTATCGAATATATATGTATCAGATATAGGTAAATCTGAATCAGATCTGAAACCCTATATCATCGATCCGATAATCTGACAGATCAAATGTATGTCAATCAATATCCGAATCCGTTATCAGTTAAAATATCCAATTAAATATCTGATCCGATTCGAAATATAAATATATGAATACAAAACAATTAGAATATGAAACGTAGGAAGATCAAAAGACAACATTCATATATAATTGTGTATACTATGTATATGTATAATAATAAATATGTTATTTTCGGATCGCATCGGATCCTTAATGGATCGGATATAGCTAAATTCATATCTGATCCGTTAATAAATAAATTATCGGATTCGGTTTATTGGATCATTATACAAATCCATATCTGAAATTTTGGATCGGATTCGGACCAAAATCCGATCGATTGACGGGCCTACTCTACCCCCTTACATAATTACACATATTTACATACACACACGATATTACACTCAACAAATATTTTTTTAGAAATATTAGAAAATACTTTTTATATTTATTCATAAATTATTTTTCGTAACATTTTCCATGTGTTTACCAAACACCCGAAAATGTTTTTCGACATATTTTCAAAAGATTTACTAAACACCTGAAAATGAAATCTTTTCATTTCCAGAAGTTATTTTCTGGAAATCATTTATTGGAAATCATTTTTCGTGAAACAAACGAAGCCTAAAATTTTCAATGTAGTGAAATGTGAATAGATACTTTCCTTTTCCTATAATGGTTATAGATGTTTTACATTTCATATATTGATCCTTGAACTCAACGTTTATTAACGTATTAGTCACTCGTACCGTTATCTTCAACAAAATCGTTAAATTTATTTTAAAATTATAAAATTGCCCTCACTTGAGTTTGAGTGAGATGCATAGGTAGAATAAATTATGACGAGAATCTAGGGATAATAATCTTTGTCTGGTCTATATTATTTATCTATCTCCCCCTCTCTACTTATTTTAACTTTAATTTCTCAATCAAATTTTTTTTATAAAGTGATGACTTAAAAAAATAAATTAGGATGGATATTACTACTTTATTTTCAAAAATTGCAAAACACGAGAGATTTATCATAATAAAATTGAATTTATAAAATTAGAATATGACCTTTTTGTAATTAGTTTTAACAAATTTGAAATTAAAATTAATCCAAAAATAAACTTAAATAAAAAATATTTTCCCTTTTCTCTTTGTAAATTGCCTTCTCCCCACCGTCTTGTTCATACTAAACCCTTTCTCCCTATACAAACCCAGCCCTCCCCTTCTCTACTCGGGCACCTATTTTCACCTGCCCCACCTAGCCTCCCCCCTCTCGACTCTCGTAGAAGCCGTCACCACTATCAATCTAGATCTCTTTTAAATTTTTATGAACTATTCCAAATTTGAACTTGACTTTTGAATAGCAACGGGTTTTGGGTGGAAGTTGTAAAAATGGTTAATTTTATTCATCTTCCAAGATTTTGGACGTAGTCAACAACCAACAAAAAGAAAAAAAATTGTAGTCTTCATCTTCTCTAGCAGCAGCAACAAATTTGAAACAGAGAATCGAAATATGAGAAGACCGATGAATTGAATCCTCTTTTTGATCGCCCCTAAGGGGTGGTCCAGTGGTAGACATGGGGTTTCACAAAGTGTGAGGTCTCAGGTTCAATCCCTTCCCATACCCCCTTAGGAGGAAAAAAAAAAGAATCCTCTTTTTGATCCATTTTTCTTTCACTACTCTCCACAAATAGAAGCTCACCATTAACATATCCCACCACCCATTATCACAAAATCATGTAGATCTAGGGTTAAAGAAAGCGCTGGAGTAAGAGAGAGATCAAAACATGTTGACAGTGAACAATTTAAGGGTATGTTGTGTATAAAAGAAACAATTAAACAATAACAAGTAATATCAAAGATCAATCAAAGGAAGAAGAGAAAGATAGAGGTCAACAGACTTTTGAAATTTTATTACGACCAACATTAATCTCGTTTTAGGGTTACACTTACATATATGATACAAGATCTAATACCAAACAATACAAGAAAAAGAAACAGAAATCACATCAGCAGTCGTGATGTTGTTGCTCCATGTCTCACAGGGCGACCGCCTCGATACTGGCACGCTCGCTCCACTCCAAGCGAGGCGACTGTGCCAACCACTGAGGTCATGTCCAAAATGTTGCGGTTGCTCCAAATGACTACCATAACTTCTAAGATTCATCAGAATTCTAACACACTCGTTCAAAGGACCCCCGCGGCCACTCCAACTTACGCTCTCGGGTCAACATGCCTACCGCGATTGCTCCGATGCGATAATCTCACCCCGCCCGTTCTGCTATGGTGGACTTGACCTTTTGCCCGGGTAATCGAGTCATACCATGCAACAGAGTAGAAGAATGGGGAAAGGCAGTAGGGGGTAAAGCAAACTCGTCTTCCGGTTTCTTCCTTTAATAATTCACCATGAGAATCACAAATCTTTCACTTCTATACTATGGGTCTTTGAACATGAAGTTAAGAAGATAGTAAAGATGGGGATGTAGATTTCTTTTTAACTTTTGATCTCTTTTTTGGTTTTTGTATTTCATTTATAAAACTTCGTTATATTTTTCCATCTAAGCAACAAATTGGCCACATGGATCTTCACCGGCTCAAGAGAGAGCAAGTTTTGTCATTTAAATTTTATTAACGATTTTGTTTAAGATAACGGTAAGAAAGACTAATACTTTCTCTAAAAATTGAGTTTAAAGACCAATATAGGAAATGTGAAAAATTTAGGAAAAATTATCTTTTTGACCATCGTATTATTCGCAGGTAACCGATTTGGCCAACCATATTATAATATCTCAAATGTGACCAATATACTCAGTAATTGGGTGTGATGTGGTCATTGTCATTAATAGTCCATCCAAATTTTTAACTGGTTTGCTAATGTCAATTAACGGGGAACTTTATGTGGGTATTTTTATCCTTTCGATAAATTTATTTCCCCGATTCATTTTTTTCTTCTCCCTTCATTACGACTAAGTTTTTGGCAACAGAAATGGGGATTCTGGGAAAGACATGCATAACAATATATTAAAGTTATCCATTCTCTCTCCTCTCCCCATTTCGTTTTCCCTCCATCTCTGCCTAAACAAATTAATCTCCCAATCTTTCCCCACTTCTCCATCTTTGAACCAACACCATCATGTTTTCTCCATCTTTGACCCAGTCACCTTTTTCCCCTCCCCGCACCATCTTCATCCCTCTTTTCAACCGCTCTCTTCGATCCGACAAAGCAGCTTCACAGCTACGTCAATCAAAGCCTTCTACTCATCCAAATCTAGCCAACGAGCCTCTTGCTCCTCCCTTATTCTTCATCATCTGTCTCCGATCCTACTTGTCCCCATCGTCATCTCCAGCCTTGGCTTCAGTAGAGTCTACTATGTCAACCGCAACCATCTCTTTCGATATTGTGGGACTTGGAAAAAGATGAGCAGGCAGACCTTTGAGTTTGAAGCAAAACAGAGTTGGAGCCATCACTGGATGCACCGCGAAATAGAAACCTCCGACCAGCCATAAATAACCTGAATAGTTTTAGGAAAATGGATTCTCAAACCACCATAACACAAAAATTAGAAGGTTCATGTTTTAAAATTTTTGAGATAAAAAAGGATTTCTAATTGGGGGTTTTCATTTAAAGCTTGTGATAGAAAAAAGTGGTGATTACGATTTCAATGATGTGGGAGTTATGGGAATATCATCTATTTACACCCATCATCAACGACTGGGTTCCGACGGAAAGGACGTTGGGGTGGCACGTTGAATGAAATGGATTGACGGTTGGTGGGAGGGTGATGATGGGATGAAACATGAAAGTCACCGCCAGGAGCTTAGATATGATGCACCATGTTAAAATTGGAGGCCCAATGGTGGCAGCCTTTTAACCTTTTCCTTAAGCCCAATTCAGCAGTTGGCCCATTCCCTTGGTGACATGCTCAACCTGATCACTCATTACCTTATTTACTCCACCATTAGCGCCTTGATTGACTTGTTGACTTGGTATTTATACCCCCTCTTCGGTAGCCCCTTGAAGCGTGTAATTTATGAGCTTGAGATTGAAAGAAAGATAGTAGCCGCCATCCTCCTCCTTCTTCTTCCATTCTCTGTGATTGAAGGTGCGTCCTTCAATCTGTGATTTAGTGTGTGAGTGAGTCCTCTTCCCGATTGTCTCTGTGCTTCGGGTGTTTTTGTGGGCGGACCGTTCTTCAGTTTCTTCTCCCATGTTGTGTTGCCGGAGAGTGTTGGTCGGACCGATATTGTGGCTCTAACCTTGGTGGATAATTGCTGGGTTCACAGTGGTCTCTTTGGTGGACTTTGGTCGGTGAAAGGAATCTGAGCCGAAGAGCTTGTAGCCTAGATCTTTGTGATCAATGATGACGAGTCGTGCTTGTAGCCTAACTTTGTTTTTGCAGAAGTGGAACAGTGTTGGTGATCAAAGTTTACAGGAGGATCTAAATTGTTTAGATAATCTATATTAATAGGCTAGTTGTTAGGAGGTTGTATTTTTGATTAATTCAAAAGCCCCGTTTTTTTGTACAGGTTCGTTTCGGGCAGTGTTATATAAAATCACAACAGTGGTATTAGAGCCCGCGTTCCGTACCGTGAAACGGTATAGCCTCCTTCGATCCAAAATTGGTAACTCTAAAAGTTTATTGGGTGAGCTTCTTTCTTCTCGAAATAATTACGTTAATTTTTATATTGATTGAATCCGTGTTTAATCTGCCATATAAAAAAATGTTGCCTCATAATTTATTTGCTTAATTGTTGCTCTATTTAAACTGCTATTGTTTGGTTGGAATTTGCTTGCTTGAATTTTTTTTGGTGATTAAAAATTCTTGTTTCAAAACTTCTTATAAATTCTGATTTTGGTTTGATTGGTTGATTTTGTGTTGTTTCTCTAAATGTGTTCTTCATCTAATTATAGTTTGGAACCTTTTAATGGGAAAATTGATTTTTCTATGTGGCTAAAAAATATTGTTGGAATATGCTTCCTGATAATTTAGTTATCACCTTGCATATTCTATATATGTTGATTTTCTTGCCCCCATTACAAGTGAGCCATCACGAGTGGCTAAAAGATTTGCGTACCGGTTAGCATGGAAACTCGTGTGATATCACATAGGTCTTAGATTAGGTGTAACATGATTAAGTCCTACCTTCCTAGATGATGATTGAAATAGACCAGCACTTCAGATGCACTCAGCACCGGAAGACTTGCAGCTATGTCAAAAGCCTTCAGTGATAAAGATCAGAACATCTTTAAGACTCACCACCGGCAGACATGCTACAAGTTAAACTGTTCGCACCAGCAGACATCAGTTCTCCTGAATCGGAAGACTTGTTTCCACTGGCTCGAAGCATTCCATCGGCAGACTTAGTTTTGCACGTGCTACAAGAGAAAAGTCAAGAAGCAGCTCAAATCAAGACAAATATGTTCAAGCCTCATAAAGCCTAACATACTTAAAGCTACAAGACTTTCTATCACTCAAGTAGTCTGATAAAGTCAAAAAGCAATTACTTTATTGAACAGACCACCTGACAGTGCAATAGACATCGGACCTACTCTTTAGAGACTTATCAACACAAGTCTGACAGACAACAAGTTCCAAGATCTACAGACTAAATCTCTGCCCCAAATAGTCAAAAGATCTTATGGACAAAGATTTCTATCTGATAGACTTCAACCACTACATCTCTAAACGGATAGAAACTTCAAATCTTCATCTCTCAACGATCACATTGATCGCCGTCTATATAAATCCTCTCTCTTACCCAAAACAAAAAAGATCATCAAACGATAGAGATGATGAGCAACGAGTGACTGATACACGCACCCAGCGAAGTTGAAATCAGAACTCACTCAAGAGCTTCAAAGTTAAGAGATCTACAAAGAGATCGTCTTCACTAACGTATCTCAGATCTCAACACAGATTGTAGCGAACTCATCCAGATCTTAGCAAAACACTTTCAGTGGATTGCTAAGAAGAAAAGCTTGGAAAAGAGAAGAGATTGATCTGAAACTTCAATAGACAGAGATCAAGATCTGAAGATTGATGTTAGATTATGTCTGAAGAAAATGAAGAGCTGTCTGTAGATATTGCATTCATATCTTCAGATTTGTATTCCAATACAAATGATGTTGATTGTGCAATAATCATTCATCATGGAAGGTTGAGTGCTTTGCACTCAATTGTTCAGATAATTTTTATCTGAACGACCTTGAAAATCCCTCATTCTCATAACAGTTTCTCGTTCCGGTCTCCTATTGCCCTTTGCTACTTAAAGATTCTTGAATGGATAATTAAGTAAGGACTGAGGCTTGGGTGGACAAAACCAGAAACTGTACATAGATTATTTAGACTGATGTAATATGTAATTTATCTTTGAATAAATTCTTATGTTCTTACAAATACCTTATCTCTCAATCCTTATATATCTATGAGCTTTTTACAAATGAATTTATCTTTAGAAAAGCTATTCTCTAATTGATTTACTTAATCTGCATTTGAAAGAAGTATTAAGTGAGCTGTTGTTCTGAACATATATTCGTGTACAACCACTTAAGATTTCTCCAAATCATAGCCTTTTTGCTTTCCGCTTTCCAAACTCTTTTTAACAGGCTTTTGATTTGACTAGCATTTTACCGGCAGAGTTGTTACTTCTGCTAATAGCAAGTCTACCGATAGCCTCTATCGGCAGACATGCTCAACTCGATAATCTGAAATTGCCACTTAGACTATGCTTTATGCATATCCAAAGAAAAGTTTTTTTAATTGGCATTATAGGCTATTCACATCCCCTCTAGCCTATTTGAGCATTATTGTGGACCAACAAATATGAAAAGCATTTTAATTAAAGAAAAAGTTTTCAAGGCCATAACTTTAAAATATATTAAAGACACTTTTGAAGATGGCATAACTGAAATGGATGAATCTGCCTACTTCTTGATTATCTTGAATCTGTCCGAAACGGTTATTCGGAAATGTGGTGAACATGCACATGCTAAGAGTCTTTGGAAAAAATTGGAACAAATTTATTTTAGAAAAACATTGCCAAGTAAAATTTATCTCCTAGAAAAAAAAATCAGTTTTAAATTGGATCTTAGCAAAGACATGGAAGATAATGTTGATGCTTTTACCGAATTGGTTGAATATATAAAACAAACTGGTGGTGAACATATTGATGATTATTCTTCGATTGTGTTTTTAAATGCTATACATGATTCTTATGCTAATGTGAAATCTGGTATTAAGTATGGTAGGGATAAGATCACACTTGATACGGTGATATCTAATTTAAAAGGTAAAGAATTGGATTTGAAAGCTAATAAGGGTAAATCAAACACCGGTGAGGTTCACATGGTGGGGGGTAGGACGATTGAGAGAAATAATGGTCATAAGCATAATTATAATCAAAACCAAGGGAATAATCAGAATTCTGGAAATAAGAATAGAGACAAAAGTAGGCCAAAATCAAGGACTAAAGGTTTGAAGTGTTACAACTGTGGTGAAAGTGGACATTTTAGGACAGATTGTCCAAATTCTAAAAAGAAAATTTTGAATCCGCAAAGTGATTGCAATTTGGCCTCTGCTAGTGAGGACTGTGGTGATGTTTTTATGGTAACTGATTTATGTGAAAGTGTTGTTAATTATATTCATACCATGTCTGCTTGCGAAAATGAATAGTTAATTGACTCTAGATGTACTTATCACATACCACCATTTAAAAACTTCTTTTGTTCTTACAAGAGTTTAGAAAACGGTTTTGCTTCTTTGGCCAATGAGAAAAAGTGTTCTATAGTCGGAATTGGTGATGTCTGTTTGAAATTTAATTCTGAAAACACTTTTACCTTGAAAAATGTTCGACATGAGCCTGATTAATGCAATAATCTGATTTCGTGTGCATCTTTAGAAGATAATGGTTTAGAGGGTAAGTGGGGAAAAGGAATGATGAAAATTCTATAGGGATCTTTAGTTGTCATTAAGACTGAAAAACGCCGTAACTTGTATGTTTGTTCTGCCATGCCTGTTTGTCTTGATGATAACTTTGCTAACCTTGTTAAATAAGATGAAACAAGTTTGTGGCATAGAAGGCTTGGACACGTGAGTAGTAAGGGTCTTGAAATTTTGAACAAAAATGGATTTTTTGGAAAAGTTAAAATTTCTGATTTGCCCTTTTGTGAAACTTGTGTGATGAGCAAATAAAAACGTGTTAGTTTTCCACTTTCCCCTAACCCCAAAAAATTTTCTTCAAAATGTGCACTTGGTTATATACATGCTGCTGTGTGGGGTCCTGCTACTGTACCCACTCATGGTGGAAGTCGTTACTTCTTGTCTATCATTGATGATTTTTCAAGGAAGGTATGGTTGTTTTTAATGAGAAACAAATCTGATATGTTTGAAAATTTCAAAAAGGGGAAAACTTTGATTGAAAACCAAGATGGTCTTAAAATCAAGAAACTTTGGACTGATAATGGGTTAGAGTTCTGCAACTTTGAAATGGATAAATTTTGTGCTGAAAATGGGGTTGAGAGGCACAACATTGTGCCTTATAATCCGCAACAAAATGGTGTTGCTGAGAGAATGAATAGAACCCTATTGGAACGTGTTAGGAGCTTGTTAGTCTCCTTGGGTCTCTCTAAAAAGTTTTGGGGAGAGGCAGTCTTGACTGTGGCCTATCTCATCAATAGGTCTCCTTCCGTCCCTTTGCATGGTAGATGCCCAGAAGTAGTGTTTTTTGGTAGGAAAATTGATTTTTCAAACTTAAGAATTTTTTGTTATGCTGCTTATGCTCATAGGAAAATTGATAAACTTGAACCTCGATCTATGAGATGTGTCTTCTTGGGTTACCCCGAGGGTGTGAAAGGATACCGGTTATGGTTAAAAGAGGAACCATGATTTAAAGTGATAATAAGTAGGGATGTTGAGTTTAATGAAAATGAATTTCTGTGCTTAAATGTTCCTGTTGAACCTGTTGAATTTATCCCTCCTCCGGCTCACATTATGGTGGAGCATCCCTTAGGATCTAATGATGCCAGTTCAAGTGTGCAACCTGAAATTGAGAATTTTGAAAATTGCATGAATTTGATGAAAATGTGAATTTTGAAAATGAGCATGATAATAATGTTAATCCTGAAAATGCTGAACCTAATGAGCAAAATGAAGTTGAAAATGAACAAAATGGAGTGCCTATAATGGATGAATTGCATGACTATCAACTTGTTCGTGATAGACCTAGACACATTGTTAGGCCACCCTCTCGTTTTGATGATTTTACTTCATTTGTGTTTAGTGTGTTTGAATCCATTGATAATACCGAGCCTAAAACATATAATCAAGCCTTGAAATATGCAAACTGTAATGAGTGGATTAATGCTATGAATGATGAAATGAATTCCTTGCATGTTAATCAAACTTGGACTTTAGTGCCTAAGCTGAAAAACTATTCTGTTGTTGCTTGTAATTGACTCTATAAAGTCAAGAATGAATCTGATTCGGTTAGATTTAAGGTTAGATTAGTGACTAATGGTTTTACTAAAAAGGAAGGTATAGACTACATTGAAATCTTTGCTTCAGTAGTTAAGTTCACAACTATTAGAATTATGCTTGCTTTGGTAGCTCAATTTGATTGGAAATTGAAACAAATGGACGTAAAAACTGCTTTTTTACATGGTGATTTAGATGAGAAAATCTATATGTGGCAACCCGAGGGTTATGTGGATAATCAATTTCCTGATTATGTATGTTTGCTTAAAAAATCCTTATTTGGCTTGAAACAGTCTCCTCGCTTGTGGAATAAAAAATTTGATCAATGCATGCTTGATTTGAAATTTAGGCGGAGTGCGTATGATCATTGTCTCTATTTTAAGAATGATAGGAATGTGCCTGTTTTCTTGCTTATATATGTGGATGATATGTTTCTTATTAGCCCATGTCCTAAATCGGTTGAAGTTGTTAAAAATTGCTTAAGTGCTAGATTTGACATGAAATATTTGGGTGATGTTAACAAGATTCTTGGCATGAACATAATTAGAGATCGTAAATCCTCAATTGTTTACTTAAATCAGATTTCATATGTTGCAAAGATTTTGAGTAAATTTTCTATGTTAGATGCCGATTCTGTAGATGTCCCACTTGCTACCCACTTTGTGCTTAGTAAACAACAATGTCCTAAAAATCAATTTAAAATGAATCAAATAAGTAAAATCTCGTATTCTAATGCCATAGGTTCCATTATGTGGTTGATGGTTAGTACTTGCCCCGATATAGCTTATGCCATTAGTTGTCTTAGCCGATATATGTCGAACCCGGGTTTGCCCCATTGGCATACCGTTAAGTGGTTGTTGCGGTACTTGAAACACTCTTTGAACTATGGTATTAAATTCTTCAAATCTGAAAATGGTGTTAGATTGGTTGGGTATGTTGACTCGAATTTTGCCTATGATAGAGATCATAGGAAGTCTACCACATCTTATGTGTTCACACTTTGTGGGTCTTGCATTAGTTGGAAGTCTCAATTGCAATCCGTAGTGGCCTTGTCCACAACCGAGGCTGAATACATAGATATAACTGAATCAATTAAAGAAGCACTTTGGTTAAAAGGCTTAATTTCTGAAATCGGTTTTTTGAAAGAAAAAGTTGTAGTATTTTCGGATAGTCAAAGTGGTATTCAACTGTGTAAAAATCCAGTTTTTCATGATAGAACTAAACATATTGATGCTCGTTTTCATTAAATTCTTGATGTTGTTGCTAAGTGCATTATTTACTTGGATAAAGTTGATACTAGCTTAAACCCTGCTGATATGGGCACCAAGTGCCTTTGTGTTAAAAAATTTCTAAACTGCTTGAAAATTTTGATGTTGGATACCGGTAATTAAGGTTGTCCCATTTTCTTGTGATTTCCCAAAAAATCCATGGCTGTTCTTTGTGCGCAGCTATGGTGACTTGACTGATTTTGCTTTCCACTTTATGAATTAGTTAAGTATTTGATTTCTGCATCTTTGTGTGTGCTAGAAATTTTTTTCCTACATTGTTCTTACTTTGTGTTGGATCAAGTGCAGGGATAGGCGATGATGATGCCTTTCTTAAAATATGTCCTTGTGAGTCCATGTTTGTGAACCAGCACTTGTTCCAAGGTGGAGAATGTTAAAATTGGAGGCCCAATGGTGGCAGCCTTTTAACCTTTTTCTTGAGCCCAAATCAGCAATTGGCCCATTCCCTTGGTGACTTGCTCAACCGGTCACTCCTTACCTTGTTTACTCCACCATTAGTGCCTTGATTGACTTGTTGACTATTTATACCCCCTCTTCGGTAACCCCTTGAAGCGGGCAATTTGTGAGCTTGAGATTGAAAGAAAGATAACAGCCGCCATCCTCCTTCTTCTATTCTCTGTGATTGAAGGTTCGTCCTTCGATCTGCGATTTTATGTGTGAGTGAGTCCTCTTCCCGATTGTCTCTGTGCTTTGGGTGTTTTTATGGGCAGACCGTTCTTCAGTTTTTTCTCCACGTTGTGTTGTCGAAGAGTGTTGGTCGGACCGATATTGTGGCTCTAACCTTGGTGGATAGTTGCTGGGTTCACTGTGGTCTCTTTGGTGGACTTTGGTCGGTGAAAGGAATTTGAGCCGAAGAGCTTGTAGCCTAGACCTTTGTGGTCAATGGCGGCGAGTCGTGCTTGGGTCAAGTTGTGCTTGGGTCACGGTGTATTTGTGAAACTCTTCTCCTTCTTTCTTTTATATTATGTTATGTTATTTTTTTACCGAACTTTGTTTTTGCAGAAGTGGAACAGTGTTAGTGATCAAAGTTTACAGGAGGAACTAAATTGTTTAGGTAATCTGTATTAATAGGCTAGTTGTTAAGAGGTTGTATTTTTTATTAATTCAAAAGCCCCGTTTTTTGTACGGGTTCGTTCCGGGTAGTGTGATATAAAATCACAACACACCACCAATTGTTGAACCCACCAGAGGACTGCAATAAACTCAAGTGAATCTCTTGTTAGATCACAAACTTTTAAGTGGCATGGTAGGAGGTGCATCCTTAAAAGTCAGTTTCAATGCAAACAATGAATAGGTTGAGCAGCCTCTAACATGTCCTTTTCTAGGTAGCCAAACATCAAAGAGCCCTCTAGATGTGATCTTAGCAAGCTGGAGTTTGGATGAGACATGTGATGACTGGTTCAAGAGTTGGAAGATTCAAGCAAGGATGATCAAGCATAAAGAGTTCGTGATTGAACAAAATATCAAGTGTCAAAGAAATCAAATGAAGTCCTTTAAATGCGTAGAGTATGATTGGAAGATTGAAGAGTTCTATACAAACTTAATTCGTGGATTTATTGGAGATTCAGGTTATTACAATGGCTACTCTACAAATTCCAACATGCATTGTGAAGCTTTAGATTTCATGGATGATGACTTGAAGACTCTAGAAATGTTCGTTAATGTCATACAATGACTTTGGAAGCTTTTAACACATAAAGGAAGACTTTAGGGGGCCAAAATGTAACTTTGAAAATTAGGCCTTTTCAATAAACGGGATTTGTAGATTTTCCTTATTTTGGGGGATTTATGTTTCTTAAATAGATTAGGTAACTTACCTAATTGTTTCCTACATAGATTAGGTAAGTTGAGTAGTTTCCTAAGTTGATTTTATTTAGTTTCCTAAGTTGATTCTAAGTAGTTTCCTAAGATGATTCTACTTAGACTTTTCCTTTTACTTTTAGGTTTATAATTCACAACCCATATAAATAATGGTTGTGACTTATTGTTTTGGAGACAATTTTCTGATTATTGATTAATATAGTTTTTGAATGTTTTTCAAAACCTCTTTGTTCTTCATTGAACTTGTGATTATTTGGTGAGAGGCTAAGTAATCGAAACCCGAACTTATCAATAGGATATTCATCCCTATTGTGGCGTTCTTCACTATACCAAGGTTTGTGTTCGTCTCGTAATTGGATCGCAGAGTACCACGTTCAATAACGGATCGTAGCATTGGGTCAAGGTGTCACAATACATCAATTCATTGACGTTCTTCGCTTGCTGTGCTGCGTGCTCTTTGATTCCTCAATCGCGAGTACGCGTCTAGGAATCATATCACCCTCCACCTACTGAGACCCAACCACTGTGAAATTGTTATATGTGTTATATCCTCAAAATTGAACTCTATGATGTATATGAATCACATTGCAATGCCTTGGTGAATTTACAACCTTGTTGAACCTAGAAATGACCTAGGTTGGGTTATGAAGCACATAGCTTCCATTTCTCCAAAATTGGGAATTTAGAGAAAAGACTCAACGGAGTCGACTCTAGGGAATATTTGAACGTGTTGAACTCTAGTTTCAATCCCTACGAAGTTTGATCACCGTTTGATTTGGTTTACTCAAATATGAGTTTGGTTTAGTTGTTTACAACAAGTTGTTATGAAAGATTGGTTTTGAGCAATTAATTGCCTTGACATGTTTCTATGGTAGAGATTAATACCCTACTTGGTTGGTCGAGTTCGCTCTTGTCGAATTCGATCCTTGATTGGTTTAAGTCAAGTAAATATCTACTTGTGCATCACATTGAGTCCAGCTGGCATTATTTGGTTTGTTTATATAGTCAGGGTGGGACGATGCATCGCCTTCACGAATTATGGGATTCGTGCTCGCTATGGATCGCCGCACCTGGGACCTCACACACACCTCCATTGTTGGCCGCAATGGGGAAGTAGCCCCTTTGCCGTATCAATACGTGCCGCATTGGCTTGCTATCTAGATCGAGTAGGTTCTCGATAAAAGTCGATGTAATCACCGAGCATCGATGTGGCACGATAAAGTATAATAAAGTTTATTGCAGGAGCTACGAAGCGGCCGTGACTATATCATATCCTACTTGTATGATTTATTTTCCCGCACTTATGTGAATAATGTGTTAAGTGCTATATGATGATCATGTACCATAATTGAGATAAATGTCATGCTATAACATGAACATGCATTTTAGTAACTTACTAAGTCTTTCGACTTACCCTATTTGTTTGTTTTGTTTCCTTAGATCCGAGCCGAGGAGACGGTCCCCGATAGACTCGTTATCGCGTTTGGTTTATTGTATTCTCAAGGTTGCTCTTTTGGACTTTTGTGATTAGTCTTTTATTTTTGGCAAGGACGTTGGGAAGCAAGTCATATAGACTTGGCTTGGGGCTTTGTTGTTGTAGCAACTTAATGGTTTAACACTTGTAATCTTTTGTATGCCGACTTATACGTCGAGCCTGTTTATATGTTTATGGTTCGCTACAGTTTCTTCCGCTAAAGCTCGTTTAATTATTATTGTTGTTGTTGTCTCCGGCATGTCGTGGCCGTTGAGGTTTTATAAGCATGTGTTAATATTGTAGGAGTAGTTCTTTGGGTTCCGGCTGTAACGTCGCCGAAGACTTGTCTATTTTAAGTTGTTTTCTTCGGCCAAGTGTAGCCGAGTTGCTATTCGTATGCGATGTTGCGCCACATGAATTTTATAATCCTACTTATGCATGCTTGTGTTATTGATTATTTGGACGGCGCGACTCGGGATCTCGCATTGGGGTCCGGGTCGGGTCGTCACATTTTTTGTATTAAATATTGTTTTAGAAAGTATCTTTTTTCCATGAAAAAATAGGTTATGCGTCGTGATTTGTTCGGACCTGGTTGGATGAAAAAATAGGACTTGTTCGAACCATGAAGGTCGAAATTCTTCAGGCTGTTCGGCTCACAGCAACCGAAAATACTAATTTTGTTCGGCTGTAAGGGTCTGAACAAATACACGTTGGACTCCGAAAAAGAATAAAGCAGTGGTTTCAAAAGACCCCTCTGGCAAGGATTTGGACCAGGGCAATGACCCCGCTCCATGCACTAGTACTTCAGCCCCAACTTCTCATTCTCATGATGACGTCGGACCCGACCATTCTTCCCAAAATCCCAATTTAGATCATTCTAAAGCCCCACCAATTAGCACTGACAAGCCTCCTTTGCAAGAGATCCAGGATCTGAATCAACATGCCACTGACGTTGATAAAGATAAAGAAGTCGGAGTAGAGGGTTCACCATCCCACATGAACCAAACTGAGATGGATAATGATATCCATAATGTTCAGAATGATGTTGCCACAGATCCTTCACAACTGGAGGAAGAACCCACAACAATTCTGTCTCCAAACCGCTTTGTTGTTTTACAAACGTTTGAGGAGGAGGATATAAGGGCAGAAAATGATAACATAGAGGCTCTTAATCTGGAAAAAGCTGGAAGCAAACTAAAGGCTCCCAAGATGAATAAGATGGCTGGGAAAGGTATGTGTACTCGTTCCAAACGACAAACAAAGTCCTCTACCGAAAACTCATCTCAACCTGCCCATGACGATTAAGACTCTATTCTGGAATTTGCGAGGAGTCGGAAACGATTCCACAATCTCTCGGTTGAAAAAATTACTCATAATTCACAAGATTTCTTTTCTTTCAATTTGCGAACCGAAGCAAGATAAGTCCCAGCTACCTTTTATCGCTCACAAACTAAAATTTCGTTATTTCTTTTCGAATTCTGCTAATTCTATTTGGGTATTGGCCAAGTCTTCTTTTACATGCCAGGATATTTCTGAATCTGAGCAGCAATATACTCTTCAGGTCCGGCATTACACTTAGGAGGAGGTTGTCTACATAACATCTATTCATGCCAAATGTACAAACAGTGATCGGCAATTTCTGTGGTCTGATTTGATTGATATGGGGCTGGATGTCAATGCATTTCCTTGGCTTGTCTTAGGAGATTTTAACATCATTCTGAACTCTCATGAAAAATTAGGCGGCTCCGGTTGGGAAAGGCAAGGAGCTCTTGAGTTTCAAGCATGTCTTAATGCGGCAGATTTATCGGATATGGACTATACTGGCAGCAAGTTTACTTGGAGTAATAATCGTGATGGTCACGCCACCATTTTTGAGAGGTTAGATCGGGCTGTTTGCAACTCTAAATGGCTTTCCACTTTTGCTTTGTCTAAGGTGGAACATCTAAATCGTACATGCTCCGATCATGCTCCTCTACTACTATCAATCTCTTTGAACCTGAGGCATAATTCTTCTCATTTTCGTTTTCTTAATGTTTGGGCGGATCATCCTACCTTCCTGGAAACAGTTCAAAAGGCTTGGGATATCAACACTTGGGGAAGGCCTATGGTGAGATTTGCTAATAAATTGAAAGCTGTAAGGCTAGCTTTAAAAGAATGGAACAAGACTACGTTAAGCAACATTTTCCAAGCCGTGCAACAGGCTGAAGACGAGGTTTTGGAAAAGGAAATTATTTATGAAGACTCGACAACTTCTGAGAATCGTGCAGCTCTCCATTTAGCGCAAGCCAAATTAAAACATTGTTCAAAGATTGAAGAGGATTATTGGCGTCAAAAATCCCATTTGAAATGGCTCAAGGACGGAGAAGGGAACACCAAGCTTTTCCATGCATCAGTTCAGCATACTCGCAACAAACTTTTCCTTCATAAAATTTCTGACATGCATGGGAATTTAGCTTCGACTGAAGATGCTATAAAGAATGCCGCGGTTGAGTTCTACAAAGATCAGCTCTCTACTTGTGGAAACAACCATAGTCCTCCCATTGACGTTATTCCATCAATAATTTCGGCTGATCAAAATGATTTTCTCTCAGCTCCTCCTTCAGCCACGGAAATTAAGAATACGGTTTTTTCGCTTTGCGTCGATAGTGCTGCTGGGCCGGATGGTTTTACTGGTAAATTCTATACTGCTTGTTGGGATATTATAGCGGATGATTTCTGTCTTGCTATATTGGAATTTTTTACAGGTTTTGATATGCCAAAGTCTTGGACCAGTACCCTCCTAATTACTATTCCTAAATCTGATCAGATCAAGTCCTTTTTGGATCTCCGTCCTGTTAGTTTGTGCAATTTTTGCAACAAGGTTATCTCCAAGATACTTGCAGCTAGACTTGCTAAAATCTTGCCTTGCATTATATCTGATAATCAAAGTGCGTTCACGAAGGGAAGACTGATCCAAGATAATTTGCTTCTTGCTCATGAGCTCACTCACCAATTAAAAAAGAAAGTCAATGGCTCTAATGTCATTATCAAGTTAGACATGGCTAAAGCGTTTGACAGAGTATCTTGGAACTTTCTGATTCAGGTGCTACGAAAGTTTGGATTTGGAGAACAATTTATCGATATGATATGGCGTGTGATATCTAATAATTTTTTCTCTATTCTAGTGAATGGTTCTTCAGTGGGTTTTTTCCATTCCTCCCGTGGTTTAAGACAAGGGGACCCCATATCTCCTAGCCTTTTTATTATTGCGGCGGAAGTGCTTAGTCGGGGACTAAATAAGCTTCAGCTTGATCATCCGAATTACGCTTTTTCTTCTTCAAGCGGTTGTCCTATTATTTCTCATTTGGCTTTTGCGGATGATATCATTATTTTCTGTAACGGTAACAGACACTCTCTAGCCCAGCATCGTCATCTCCTTGATTCTTATGAACAGATTTCTAGTCAATCTATAAACAAAGGAAAGAGCTGTTTCATGGTCGCTGGTCATACTCCGGAAACTAGGGTGGCTTCGATAAAAAGAATTGTGGGTTTTAATCGTAAGTTGTTACCAGTTACATACCTGGGATGCCCTCTTTTTGAAGGTCGGAAAACTAAAAGTCTTTTTGACTCTCTAATTAGCAAGATTCAATCCAAAATTAACTCTTGGATGGGGGCTTTTCTTTTGCAAGCCGGGAAAGTCACGCTAATTAATTTTGTGTTACAATCTATTGTTATGTATCAAATAGCGGTTATGGATCCCCCGATGGCTGTTGTTAAAACCATTAATAAGCTTTTTGCGAACTTCTTCTGGGGATCGGTCGATTCAAAGTAGAAAGCCCATTGGGTTGCATGGGAAAAATGTTGCAGGCCGACTTTGGAAGGGGGAGTTGGTATCCGATCAGTTTCAGATGTTATTCGTGCTTTCTCCATTTAGATTTGGTGGCGCTTCAGATCTTCTAAAAGTCTATGGAGCAGATTCATGCAAGCTAAATATTGTTCAAGTTCTCATCCTTCTCTTTCGTCTAGCAATGGGTCGTTCACATGGAGGCGTATTTGTTCGGTTCGTGCCATCGCTGAGCCATATATTAAGTGGATTATTGGGCTGGGTACCTGCTCTATGTGGCTTGATAACTGGATGCCGATCAGTCTAATTCAGCCACATTTAAGCAATTTTGTTACAGTTAAAGATGCTTCAGTTCCTCTACCACTTTGTCCTCGGCTGCTATGCTAGAAATTGGGTGAGAGGCTGTTGAAGCTATCAAGGATTATGAGATTTTTCTGTCCGACCATCCTGATCAAGTGTGCTGGAGTCTCAATAATAAAGGGCATTTTCACTCTTGCATCGGCCTGGAATCTCATCAGGCAGAAATGGCCAACTGCAGAATCTAACAAATTCATTTGGCAGAAATACATTCCTAAAAAGCTAAGCATTTTCATGTGGCGTTTATGGATTCAGAAATTGCCGATCGATGAAAGTATAATCAAGAAAGGGGTTCAAATTGCTTCCAAATGTTCTTGTTGTACAACAGGATACGGGGAAACTTATTCCCACGTTTTTCTTCATAGTACTACAGCTTCTTATGTTTCGAATATTTTCAATGGGCTGGGAGGTATTCGCTCTTGTTCCTTTTCTGTTAATCAGACTTGTCTAGCTTTGTGGATTGAGAAATCTAATTCTCTCTTGCACTCTATCACTCCCATATTTATTCTTTGGGAATTATGGAAGCATCGCAATACTTGTTTGCAGAAAGGTACTCGTAAACCCCCTTGGATTTTGGTTGATCAGATTAAATCCTCTATTATCTCTTCTCTTAAGGCTTCGGGTTTGTCTCCAAATGAAGCAGCCCCTTGGGATGCCCTCTTCTCTACTCGATTTGGTCGGGTCTCATAAAAAATCATTCGCTCTTTCTGCTGGGCTAAGCCTCCTATGGGTAAGCTTAAACTTAATTGCGATGGAGTTAGTAGAGGTAATCCGGGTCCGGGATCGGGTGGAGGAATTATCAGGAATAGCTCTGGGGATATGATGATGGCTTTTGCTGATTTTTATGGGCGTCAGGCGGCTCCCAAGCCGAGTGTAAAGCTTTCTTGCAAGGTCTTATTTGGATTCAATTAAATGGGTGGTCTCATGCTATAGTGGAAATTGATTCCAAAGGAATTCTTGATAGTATAAAAGGTAATGGGTCGATATCATGGAATTGTATTTATTTCTTTGAGAGCCATTAAACAAATTATTCGAGACATGGAGATTGAAATCATTCACACTTATCGGAAGCTAACGGCGTGGCGGATGCTTTGGCTAATTATGGATGCGATCATAAAGGGAATTATTTATTTGAAGCAGCCATTGACCTTCCTCCCAAAGTTCGAGGCCTTATTGCTCTGGATAAATTAGGAACTGCTTATGTTCGTATTTATTAGTTCTTTAGTTCCTTTTTTGGTATCCTTCTGTTTCGAGGCAAGGCTCCTTTGTCCTCCAATTTATAAGGGCCAGGCTAGTTGTCCTCCTCAAGTTTGTAATCTTTTTTCTAATTAATAAAATCTCGCAGGGTACCATCCCTGTTTCAAAAAAAAAAAAAAAAAAAAGATACCAATTTTAACAAATTCTTCAGCTTTTTCTTTAACATGCACGGCATGACCTATATATAGGTCATGCCCACTTGTACTATCCATTACTCGTCCAAATATTTGGTGCTATTATTTTCGACGATTCGCTTCCACATTGAATATAGAAACTTGGAATTCTTAATCCAAAAATTTCCGGTTTTTATAACAGCTTCCACTTTTATTTTATGTATATCTATGCTTGTGTGTTTTTGGTTGTTTCCTGCTTAAGTTTTTGTGCGCGAGTGTCGCTGCGTATGAATAGATTACTCTCTGAGTTTGAAACCGAAATTGAGTGTCCCTTTTGTATGTTACACTAAAACTAAAGCAATATTAGCTCTTATTTTGAGTTTTTTTTTTCTTAAAAAATAGACACTCGTTTTGGAGGGAGGAAATACATATGATTATATCTATCAATCTATCTATTTGTATAATCTATATAATGGAGATGAGCTTCTAATGAAATATTATATATGCGACTCGGACTGTCTATATATACTTATTTATTTATAAAATGTGGAATAACGAGCAAGGTTTGTGACATGATCTATATATACTTATATATATATATATATATATATATATATATATATATATATATATATGTTAGGATTGTGGATGCCCAAATCCATTAAGTGGGCAGCCTCTATGGTATCTCCCTAAGCCCATCTAGCTTTGGTCCAAACTCCTGGTGGCCCGTCCATTCATTTGCGATTTAGCGGAGGGGTTTTTGGTCCTTTGTGAATGCTAATGTCCCTGATTAGTGACCATTGCCTTTTGCAGCCGCCATATATTATGTTGCGTCCTTCGTCTTTTGCGGAAGCGGCAGGAGCAGATATTTAGTGAGTGCAGATAGTAAGAGGTAAGAGTGAGGATAGATTATAGAGAGAGCCCGTAAACCTCTATTCAGTCCTATACCTGAAATCTTTGATGGATTCCCTCCTTCTTTCTTCTAGATTCTTTGTGAGTTACGTGAGGTGTGAGAGATGGTGATAGATGGGAGTGATGGTGGTGACGAGCCCTCATTAGCCGTTCCGTCTTGTGAGTCTTGATAGGTTGGGGTTCTTGGTTGGGTTTCTTCAGCGGGTTTTGGACTTCTAACCTCCGTTCTTCTTCTCTATTCTTCCTCCGTTCTTGGTTGCAGAGTGGGTCGAGTCAGGTTACGTGGCTTTGACCTTGGTGACGATGGTTGGTTCCCCATTTGGACTCTTTGGTGGATATGGTCGGTGAGAGGTGTCTGGTAGGCAAGAGCTTAGTCGAGGTCCCTAGAGTCATGTTTTTTGGAACACGGCGTCGAGTCTCTCGTGCGTGGCTTCGGTGTTTCTATTTAGTTGTTATTCCTTAGTTATTTCAAATGCTTAATATCCACCCTTTATGTTTATGACATTCAGCCGCTCATTATTTAGATGTCTTGATTTATCCTCAATGTATCTTCACTCTCTGTTCTTCCATAACGGTTGGTGAAGATCTGACACTATGTTACTAGTCTATTTAATGTTTAGACCCATATGTTCCAATGTTACCCCCACCCCGATTTATGTCGTGAGTGTGTGTGTGTGGTTTAGTTAATCTGAAATAGCTAAGCGTTATCAGTTTTATTTGGAGTGCAGTAATATTCTAGTTATTCGATTACGTATTGGGACTGCTCTGGCTATTTTGTGTAGTGATACATTTACAACATATATATATATATATATATATATATATATTCTAGTAAAATGTTGTTAGTTTATGCATGGGTAAAATCAAGCTTTGAATGTTTGTTTGCTTTAATTATGGGGATTGTGTTTGGAGATTAATCTATCAATGTTTGATTGATGTGTAGTCATTGGAGGTTTGGTTTTCTTATGTCATTTTTTGTAGGTAACCAATTATACGTGTTCCATTTATGTGAAAATACTAGTTTCCTTTATACGTGCACTTTTAGTAGTGATCTGATTTCTTAATTTCAACCAATTTGACACCATTTCGTTGGTGTTGGGCATTGGCTACTTGTAATTTCCACTTATTTATGCAACGGTTTTATCTTGGGAGCTCTATTATAGATGACCATGAGTTAGTGGGTGACTAGATAATTTGCCTCATTTTTTTGTTAAATCCATGTCCTTTATATTTCGGTTAGTTGATTCTTTTATTGGGATGAGAGTGGGTTTCGCTAAAGGACTTGAAAGAAACAATTGAGCCAAGCAATGTCGTCCTTCTGTGCGAGGCCTACAATATTTAATGCAGCAAGGATAATTTTGGAGACAAATACCTGGCGAGGAAGGAAAGAATGCACAAAAGGAAAGTTCTTTCAA
>CM028380.1:95072169-95105382 GCA_013146195.2 Codonopsis lanceolata
GGATAAAAAAAAATAGCCAAAGTGGGCAATTCTAAATGCCTTAATCATATTGGTGCATAAACTCATTAATGTGATCTCAAAATGTATGCAAAAATGCAAGTTCTAGAATTGCATCAGGTGTTGAGAAACACTCAAGAATAGCGAGAGCAAAAGTGAATGAAATGCTCCATAAATGGCCCAAAATCTCACTTAAAAGGCTAAAAGTCAACACATGCATACCTAACGGTTGAAGAAATATTTTTTGAAAACATCTTTGTTAAACTAGAGCTAAACATTTCAACGCCATCACATATCAAAAATTTCTTTTTTTCACAATGATAATGCACATTGAAACCCACACATCCCAGTAACATCATATATCATATCAAAAAGAATAACCCAAAAAACATGCAACCAAATTCCCCCCACACCAAGACTATACATTGTCCTCAATGTATAAACAAATTACCAAAATAAAAAGGGCAGGACAACTTCCCTAACATGAAGACGGAGCAGGCGGAGGCGGAGGGTGGAAACCAACAAAATCAAAATAAGCCAGCAACATTGCTGAAGGCGTTCTTGACAGCATCAATTAGCTGCACATGGCCTGGAGATCTAGAAATCGAGAATCATGTGAGGAAGAGGGGCGTGACCTCTGAGGAATAATAGGGCGCTCGGTGCGAAACACTCGGTGAGAAAGGATTACAATCATCAACAAATTTTAACAAACCCATGTAATATAAACATTTAATATCCAAAGGTTCACAATCACAGGTAATATTCAAATCATGATGCTGCAAATTGAGAACACCTAAATTAACTGCCAACAAAGTAATTACAGAACCTAAACTCAAAGGGCGACTTTTCTTGTTCAAAATCAAAATAATCTGACTCGCCAACCAATATCCCAAATTAACTTTTTTTCTTATTGACCATACACCACATAAAAAACAATTCCGGCCTAATGCAAATATTGGAACCGTCCTTTCGGCCCGAAAAACTGTAAGCCAAATTTTTTTGAATGACTTGCAAAGCATGATCTTTTAGAAAAATACTCTTCGAACGACTAGGATTATAAGGTTCCCGATCGTTGGAAAGAGCACTCCACACCAGATCACAATCAAAATTGAACTGATCACAATATTCACAAAAAGCACTGGCCCTCTTTGTACCCGGAACAGGACCAAATAAAAATCTCAAAGCATCATTAAAGGAATTGAGAGACAAACTAAAAGCTTTGCCCATCAAACGAAATCGAATTAAATTTGGTGTATCAGCAGAAAAAGTATCAGCAGTGTTAAAAATAAAAGTGCAATAAAACTCTCTAGTCAATTCAAATCAAGGAAATCTAAAACCAAAAGTTTTCCCATCCATATCGTAAAATTAGCAACTTTCCCAGACAGATTCAAAGCATTCAAAGTAGGAATATGAAAACATTTACCTGGAATTATCTTTCGAGCCAGAATGTCGGAGCTACGCCGAATTGAAAGTCTGGTATTAAAAGTCAAGCAACCACCCATATGCACAACACGCTCCATCACTGCTTTTTCTTTTTGTACCCGAGGCCTCTTACGAGCTGAATGAGGAAACATTGACATCGACAATGTCATTGTTGCCTGAGTTTGGTTGGATTGAGTTGGCGGATTAATTGGGGATGTCGGATGTTGCTCAGGTCCCATGGGAGGTGATGGTGTGAAGGAGAAGGGGTGTGGGAGCTGGCAGGCCTTTGTGAGAAGTCCTGGTAGATCGGGATCTTGGGAATAGAAGAAGCGAACTGCCTTATCGGAAGAAGCCAGAAGTCGGGCGGTAGGCGTAGGAGTCGGCGAAGAGTGCGGCGAGAGCGAGAAGAAGTAGAAATGTCGGCGGGCTCGGTGGATGCCAGCATCGCAGCGACGAGGAACAATGGCGAGAAGAAGGCTAGAACGACGCCGTGGTGCAAGGTGGGCGAGAGCAGTGTGCTTAGGAGCCATGGAAAACAGAAAATAGGGCACTTCAACAATGGCAAACGATGGCTCGGAGAAGACGAAGGACTTGGCACGGCTTGGGGAAGAGGACGGACTTTGGCGCTCAATCTCTTTGGAAATAAGAAAGTTAGGGCAAAAATCCCCAAATTGAAAGTTGAGACTTTTGATTTGATCGACCCCCCTCACTATTCATCCGCTTTTTTGCTTCTTTGTGGCCTTGACACTTTACCCCATTACCCCTCGTAGTTTAGTCTGCACTCCTTTAAAAAAAATTATGCTCTCAGTATCTTGCCCAAAGTACTCTGTACTTTCTTCTGTACAAGCTCACACCTTCTGCTACAAATTAAACTTAAAAGAAACATTAAAACAACAAAGAAATTAATTAAAACTAAGAAAAGCAGGAAATTAAAATAACAATAGAATAAAAAAAACTTTGGGTTGCCTCCCAATTAGCGCCGCTATTTACCGTCTGTAGCTAGACCCAATGCTCACCCTCGACATTACTCATAAATAGGATAGGCCAAAGTGATTTCCTCAACGGTTTCCGTTTCTCCAAACATCAAAACTTTTATAATATGATTTCAACCGAGAAATACCAGTTGACTTTGAAAACCTTTTGAGTTTGTAAACTAAACTCGAATTCAAAAACACCATTGGACAAAACACTCACAATTACATACGGACCAATGTAACGAGACCTCAATTTTCCCCGGCATCAATTTCATTCGTGAGTTGAAAAGCAACACTTTCGTCCCACTACAAAAAAATTTCGTCGAATCAATTTATCATGAAACTTCTTAGTCCTCTCCTTGTAAAATCTTGCACTATCATAGGCCTCCAACCTCAACTCATCTAATTCTTGTAATTGCAGCTTCCTTTCAAGACCCCCACCAATGTAAAATTCATATTACCCTCCTTCAACGCCCAAGAAGCCTTATGTTCAACCGTTAGCCGTAAATAGCACATTTTACCAAATACCAATCGATATGGACCAATTGGCGTTTATATGCCGCACGATAGCCCACCACAAAGCATCATCCAATCTCGAACTCCAATCTTTCCGATTAGTATTTATCATCTTTTCCAAAATACCCTTAATTTCTCTCTGCTTGAAACCTCGGCTTGCCCTCAACTTGCCCATTAGTTTGCCTCGGATGGTATGTAGTAGCCACTCTACGGTGAAAACTCACAACAACACCATACTTGCCTACCCACTTAGCATCAATGGCAATATATTTCATGGTCCCGAAATCCATTCCCCAAACATAAAAATTCGCAAATTAAAATTGGAATTTGGGGCATCTCATCTCTCAAAGTTAAATTTCCAATCTGACATCTATCCGCTTTTATAGAAAACATAGGCATCCTTGAGTTTCCCAATAAAAACCACTATCTAAAATTTTCTATCTAATATGGAATGAATCCCAGACACACACCTCATCGATCACCAATTCGCCAAAAATAGCATCCATATATAGTATTTGGAATTCTTTTTGCTGCTGCCAAACCTTGTACCAAAAAGAGTTGTTCATCCGGGAACATTTCGAGAAATGGAAATGGATTCCTCTTCATGCACCAACTTGCTTAAATGATCGCCTACCGAATTATCCTTCCCTTGCAATCCTTGATCTCCCATGTAAAT
Source organism: Codonopsis lanceolata (assembly GCA_013146195.2). Taxonomy (NCBI): domain Eukaryota; kingdom Viridiplantae; phylum Streptophyta; class Magnoliopsida; order Asterales; family Campanulaceae; genus Codonopsis; species Codonopsis lanceolata. The sequence continues at coordinate 95,075,755 of CM028380.1, forward strand.
TCTTGCAACAGAGAATCCATCGATCAATCTTGGCTTAGACTCCTTCTTTGCCAAAAGATACTTGAGTCTTTGCATGATCTGAGAAAACCACCACCTTTGATCCAAGCAAATAAGACCTGAACTTTTCAAACGCAAAAACTATGGCCAACAACTCCTTTTCCGATGTAGTGTAATTGCATTGGGCTGCATTGAGAGTTTTCGAAGCATAATATATCACATGACTCGCTTCCCTTCTCTTTGTCCAAGAAGCTGCTCCAAGCGCATAATGACTCGCATCGCACATGAGTTCAAATGGTGAATCCCACTTCGGTGGTTGAATGATAGGAGGCGAGTTCGGCTTCTCCTTCAACGATCAAAAGCCTTCTTGCAATCTTCCCGAATTCAAAAGGAACATCCTGTTGAAGCAACCTCATTAAAGGTTGAGCGATCTTGGAGAAATCTCGAATAAATCGCCTATAAAATCCTGCATGACCAAGAATACTACGAATATCTTTCACATTAGCAGGATAAGGCAATTTAGCAATTAAATCAACCTTAGCTTTGTCCACTTCAATTCCCCTTTCAGACACTACATGACCTAACACTATACCCTCTTGTACCATAAAATGACATTTCTCATAATTAAGAACCAAGTTAGTGTCTATGCAACGTTTCATGACTTTAGACAAATTATCTAAACATTGATCAAATGAGTCACCATACACCGTAAAATCATCCATAAAAATTTCTATGCAATGCTCAATCATATCAGAAAAGATACTCATCATACATCTTTGGAATGTACCAGGTGCATTACACAGACCAAAAAGCATACGGCGAAAAGCAAAAGTACCGAATGGGCACGTGAAAGTTGTTTTTTCCTGGTCTTCAGGTGCAACTAAAATATGATAATATCCTGAATAACCATCTAAAAAACAAAAATATTTTTTACCTGCCAACCTTTCTAACATCTGATCAATGAATGGAAGAGGGAAATGATCCTTTCGAGTTGCTGCATTTAATTTTCGAAAATCTATGCACATTCTCCACCCATTTTGCAATCTCATCGGTACCAACTCATTCTTCTCATTTTCCACCAAAGTAAAACCTGTTTTCTTAGGAACAAGATGGACGGGACTTACCCAATTGCTGTCAGAAATAGGAAAAATAATCCCTAAATCCAAAAGCTTCAAAATTTCCTTGAGAACAACTTCCTTCATGGGCGGATTCAATTTCCGCTGCGGATCACGCACAGGCTTCGAATCAGCTTCTAGCAAAATGCGATGCATGCACATTGAAGGGCTAATTCCCTTAATGTCTGCAAGTGTCCAACCAATTGCTCCTTTGTTCTCTTTCAAGATTCTTAGCAACTTCTCTTCCTGCAACTCAGTCAAATTATTAGCAATAATGACTGGCAAAGTTTCATTTTCACCTAAGTAGACATATTTCAAATGTTCAGGTAACTTCTTTAATTCCAACTTAGGTGCTTGAATTGTATTAGGAAGAATTTTTTCCCTTGACATTGGTAATGGAAGAGTCGGAAAATCAAACTTTGATGTAACCTCAGGTATGGAATAAAGAGCCATAATACTTTCTTGCACTTCAACATTGTTTTGAAAAGGTACATCCTTATCGGTCAAACTTTTCACAAGAACCACTTCCAATTTATCATCAAGAACATTAGACTCAAACTCATCTCGCACGACAGAATCAATGACACTAACATGAAAAACAGAGTACTCCGAATCACTTGGATATTTCATGGCATCAAAAACATTAAAAGTTACCACATTGCCATCAAATTCAAGTGTCAAAGTTCCCTTATCTACATCAATTTTTGTTTTTGCTGTTTTCATGAATGGTCTTCCTAACAGAATAAGAGAGGGATGAGGAGAACATGAATCATCCATATCTATGACATAGAAATCCACCGGAAAAATTAAGTCATTCACTTTCACCAAAACATCCTCTACCACACCTTCAGGATAAGAATTAGACCTATCTGCTAATTGTATTATTACTCTTGTATCTCGCAATGGGCCTAAATTCAATTCTTTATACACAGATAAAGGCATGACATTTATGGATGCTCCTAAATCAAGCATGGCTTTTTCGACTTTTTTATTACCTATAATACAAGGAATAGTATACATACCTGGGTCCTTGCATTTCTGAGGTAATTTCCGTTGAATCATTGCTGAAACATTCTCACTTACCAACACTTTCTCATCCTGTCGCAGCTTCATTTTCTTCGTGCACAATTCTTTAAGAAACTTGGCATACCTAGGCACTTGCTTAATAGCCTCCAAAAGAGGAATATTAATTTCTACCTTGCTAAAAGTATCCAAGATTGCTTTGTCATCCTGTTCTTTCTTTTCCGTGCCAATCTCGGAAAAGGTGGAGGAATAATTATTTTTCGATTTCACACTGATCCTCCAACTTCTTCCTTCAATGAATTTTCTTCCGTACACTTTCATCATTGTTGCTGCTACTTTCACCTTCATTTTTCTCCTTTGCAATATCCTGTAACTCCTTACCATTCTTAAGAGTTACTGCACAAGCATTCTCCCGTGGATTCTTTTCAACTTGAGAAGGTAATCTACCTTGGTTCACTTCTATTTTGCTCATTGATACAGCCAATTGCGAGATCTGATCTTCCAAGGATTTAATGCTAGCCTTAGTTTGCTGTCGGTCTTGCTGTACCGTGTCGGCCAAACTTTTGATCAAATTCTCAAGCGAAGTTCCTGGATTATTAATGGGACCGCTTGAAGTGGTAATGGTGGCCTAACTTCTTTTTTTTTTTAAGGGAAGCTGCAAATTTATTAAAATAAAAACCAGAACGAAATACAAAGGGGACAACCACTAACCCATAAACGGGAAGCAAGGAGCCTAACCTCAAAAGGAAATACAATGAGAACTATTTCCTAAAACTATGTAACCCAGTTGAAGATCGAAAGCTAAAGCTTTTTTAACCATACTGGGCAAATTGGGATAATCTGGCAAAATAAGCTGACTTTCATGCTCATATGCAAAAGCTGCTAAACGATCTGCCACCATATTTTGCTCACGGAAAACATGAATGAAAGAGGAATCGCCAAGAAGAGCCCCCGCACTCGAAGGTAATAAGAATATTGCCATGGCTCATGATGACCCCGAGATAAAACGTTCTTGATCCAACATAAGAGATCCGACAAAGCCGGAGCCCCCTCACGGAGCCAAGAGCCAAGATCTCCGCTTTCATATTTGTACAAGCCATAATCGCGAGAAAACACAAACAAAAGCACCCAAAGAATTCCGAATAACCCCACCAGACCGACCATCTCTAGAGGAGCCATCCGTATTGAGTTTATATCCTACAACAGGAGGATTCCAACACACCCATAACCCTCTCCTAGTAGGAACTGAAGTGACCTTCAACTGAAGAGATTGTAGTGCCATAACTCAAATTCGGATGATCACACCATCCTCCCGCATTATAATTATTAGAGTACGGATCATACTTCTTTGTTCTTTTTGCCGCCCTTGGAACCCGCCCGCCCCACAAAGATTCACTAACTCCTTGGGATCCTCTTGCAACGTTGGACACATATCCGTCGGATGACCAACATTTGAACAGATACCGCATGCTTTGACTTGCTGAACTTGCCCTGAAACTAGTTTCTCCACAACATAAGTTAAAGTATCTAATCTACGATCAATAGAAGAAACATTTACCTCATTCACTTTGCTTGGAACTTCCTGTTGCCTTGTCCCGAATTGCTAAGCATTTTCAGCCATGTCATTGATTAGTCGCTTGGCTTCCTCCAATGTATTGTTCATGAAAGCTCCCCCACTCGCAGCATCTATCATGTTCCTGTCTGCAATTAATAAACCTTCATAAAAATATTGGATTAGCAACTGATCAGAAATTTGGTGCTGAGGACAACTCGCACACAATTGTTTAAATCGCTCCCAATATTCATACAAAGTTTCTCCTGCAAATTGCCTTATTCCACAAATATCTTTACGAATATTCGCTGCTCTTGAAGCAGGGAAAAATCGTTCAAGAAATTTCTTCTTCATTTCAGGCCATGTACTTACTGCTCCCGGATGTAAATCAAACAACCAATCCTTTGCTTTGTCCGCCAATGTGAAAGGAAAAGCCCTCAATTTCATGTTATCTTCAGTCATTCCTTGCGGCTTTTGGCTCGAACAAGCTAAATGAAATGCCATCAGATGTTTGTGAGGATCTTCTCCCGTCAACCCATGAAATTTAGGTAGTAATTGGATCAGCACATGTTTCAATTCAAACGGAGCATTTACTTCAGGAAATGTGATGCCAAGCGGTGGCTGATTCACATTAGGTGTGGCCATTTCCCTCAAAGTTCGTTGAGGATCTGTCATTACGGCTCTGTGTTCAACCTCCTCGACTTTAGCTTCCTCTTGCTCTTCCTTAACTTGCTCTACTTCTTCCAGCTCTTCGTCGCTTGAATCACTTGAACTAGCCAATTCAAATGTTGATTTCAATCCCGGCGAAGAGATATTTGCATGCCGACTAAGCTTAGCTTGCTTTGTTAATTTTCTTGTTGTCTTCTCAATCTCAGGATCATAAATCAATTTTCATGTACGAGAAGATCGAGGCATAAAAAGAAACAAAACAATAAATAAAATTCTAACTAAGAAATAAATATCAGAACCGTTCCCCGGCAGCGGCGCCAAAATTTGACGTGTGTCAAATCGTCAAAATTAATTCACCTACTTCCCTAATAACGAGTATAAGATAAGTCGGGATCGTATCCACAGGGAACGTTGTACTTATTCCTTTTTAGAATTTTACTAAGTAAATAAAAAACACAAATTTAGATTTTAAATTAACTAAGAATGGACTAACAAACTAATTAACTAAAAATAAATGATTTTAATTAAACTAACAGATTAAAGCTTGATTTAATTCAATAAAATAAAATCCAGCCAATGAACCAATTTTCATCTCGCATTTTACTTCTGATCATAGATGCAAAAATATCTTGTTAAATTACAAATAAACCAGTTATAAGTATCGACAAATGCCTAACACTCAATCTCTCCTTACCGTGTTGATAATCAAGAGACGCTCGTTAATTATTGTCTAACCGAATTACAACCTCCGAGACGCTCGTAAGATTTAATAACCTGGTTGCATTAAGGAGAGAGAGACCCGATTCAAAGCCATGCATATTGAAGCAATAACATGTAACAAAGACTATCCGTTCCCGTAATACGGTCCGATTATGCTTGTGATGCCTAAAAGGTGTATTATTTGCCACTTTGTTAAGACCGAGGACAATTACGGATCAACAGTGTTAACTAGCTATAGACTATTATGTTAATTAATATTCTGGCCATAAACATTAATTAGACACAATAATCTTTCAACGTGCTAAACGGAGAACGAACAAATATTTGTAACAAAACAAGAATTAATTCTATTAGATCTCACAGAAGTAAAATGCTTGAGACTTAATTGTTCATTGACTGAAATAGAGAATTTAGCTACTAAACATGATTAAAACAACTTACAAAAACCAAGAGTTTTATGTTCCAGCAAGTGTTGAACTTAAAAGAAGATTACAAGTTTCCCTACACTTCTCTCCTAGCAACTGTTAGTGATTTTTCTCTCTCAAAGTTACTGCCTGATTCCTCACAATTCCTGGTCGAGTCCCCCCTCCTGTTCTGCTCAAAAATACAGAATAAATATCACTCCCTTCTTTCCCACTAAAGCCACTTACTTGGCAGTTTTTTTAATCAATAAAACTACCAAAAACTTCCTAAAACTACTCATAACTTCCAAAGCAATTTTTCCTTTAATAAATAAATAAATTAGGAAGAGGTAACAGCTTTTCTAACTGCCCAGAAGATCTACTGGACAATTCTCCAGCAAGTTGACAACAACTTCAGTTCTGGAATTTAGACAGCACATGCCCACGTGACATAACAGATTTCATTTTCTTGCAATCCAGCATTCTTTTGCTTAGCTTCCTTCTTTTGCAGCTCTCCTCACACCTACAAACATAAACAAGCACAAAACCAACCAAAAGTGTAATATTTTACTCTATAATCAATCATAAAATCAGTTAGTAATATCAAACTTTTGTGCTCCTATCAGGCACCGACTACTTTAAAGGGTGGTTTCCGGAGACAGCTTGTACCATATTGCCGCCGAGGAGTTCTCCGGGCTGATGGAGCTCCCATGGCTTCTGGAGGTGAATAATATCAGTGATCCCAATTTCATTTTATGGAAGGGCACTATGGATCCCACTACCGTGTAGATGGGTTGAGGTGTGTCAGCGATTGAAGGTTTCCGTTAGAGAGTTGTTGGATGCTGGATAAGTTTCCAAAAAAATTTGTAGCTCGATCCCTAATAGCTCGATCCACTTTTCGAGAGTGTAGGCCCCTTTGATCTTTAAAAAAAATCGTAGAAAGTGAGGCTTTTTTTTTTTTTTATCGAGTTACCATTGGCAAGAGAATAAAAACTTTGCCTTCCTTGAATTGTTTATAAATTGAACAAATCCACTTTGAGAGAGCCACCATTACTCTCAATTTAGTTAGGTTGTGATTTGTTATTGTTGATCATAATTCCGTTTTTAAAAATTGATTTGTTGATAATTTATTTTGGATTGCAATTGTTTGCCGGAAAAAAGGTGGAATGAGTGAATCAGTGAAATGAGTGAAGAATGGAGAAGGATTTGTCGGGAAGAAAAAGTGAACGTTGTTTGGGTAATAAAATTTTCATATGGCCCCTCGTTTTGATGATAGCACACATGACCCCCCTTAACCGCATATTAGTTAACGGAGTTAGGGTCAGGGACTACCAGCGTGCAAAATTTGTATTTTTTTGGTCTGTGGCGTGCATTTGCATTATACAGGGAGTGCTAATGGACTTTTGTAAAGTACATGGACCAATGGTGAAGTTAGCCATATATATATATATAGTTTTGGGTTTAGTATACTATAAGTCCCTGAACTTTGACCAAACACATTATCAGTCCCCCAACTTCAAAAAGTTTCACCATAGATCAAAGTAGACCTTTTTACTCATCGGAGGTCCCTAGCTCTAATGTCATTTGTGTATTTCCGTTAAGTGAGCATGTGTCACTCACATGCACCAAATAAGGGGACCTGTAGACACCCCAATTTCGTACCCCTGGTATGTAACATTGATATGCGATATCAAGACCTGTTGAAACTTAACAAATGTCAAGTTACAGGGTTTAAAAATGCAAAAGGCAAAGCAGGATGCGTAAAACAAGAAATACTGGGGCCAGAATGTCCAAAAAGGAGGCAAAGAAGGAAGCTTGGCACTACCACAATGCTCCATGGGCGCGGCGCCCAGAACCTTATGGTTCGGCGCCCAACTCTGCTACAATGCTCTCCGACTTAACGTATTGCACAAGCTTTCAAGCACGCGGTACAAGCCGATGAAGCTCAGAAAGAAAATCTTAATGACGAAGGAATCCTTCATTCGACCTATAAATAGAAGGCCCCGGCTTTGGGAAATCACACAGTTCGACACATAGTCACGAAGAGTGAAAACGCTGTGCGTTTATTTTACGCAGTGAGCGATCGTGAGAATAGTGAGTTCCCCCTCCTATCAAGCCTCGAAACTCTGCCAAATCTCCTCCAAACACAAAACCAACCGGTCAAAGTGAACCTTAGCCCCCCAGCTAGGTTTCCACCCTATTCCCCCGGTCCAAAAATCTAAAAAAGAGCAGTTGCTCTGCCCGAGTAAAAATGCCAAATCCGCTAGAAGCAAGCAATTGCTCTACCCGATTTCGCCAAGAAGAAGCAAGCGAAAGAAAAACGCAAGCGTTGCTCCATTCGCTTTTGAGCCCGGAAACAACCTTTGGAAGCGATCACCATGCCCGAAGTTAACAAGAAGAAGAAAAAGACTCCTTTCGGGAAGGAGCAGAGCTTGACACCAACGCTCTTAAAGGTGAGCCTTTAAGGGTCTATTTATTTATAAAAAAAATTATTTTCCATCCGGTCCAATGTAAAAATATAAGTTGTTATGCTGTTCGGATTTATTTAGAAAATAGCATTAAAAAGAGTCATTATTATGACCAAATATTTTTAATGTATTTGTAATTATTGGAAGGAGACAGCTGCAAGTCCGTAAATAATGTAAACATGGATATATTTGTATTTAATGCTTTATTTATTTGCTAGAAAAATATAATAAAAACATACTTTAGCCAAAAACTGTTTTTGAGAACGAAAGGGCGAGTTAGGTGCCTAGCACCTTCCCAACTCGTAGCTTAGCCTCCGAACCTTTTATTTATTTATTTATTTTTTTTTGCAATATCTGGTTTTGTTTTGGTTTTTTCTTTGTTTTCTCCTTAAAATAAAGATGACGACTCTGTCAAAACATTTTAGATCACAGTGGGGCCCGCAAAATCCTTTCTTGCACTTTTCCGTTTTCCTCTAAACAAGGGAGAATGAGAATGGAAGGCTAATGTATTTCCTGCATCTTGTTTTCCCCTAAACAAGGGAGGATGAGATATGGAGAGCCAATGCACTCATAGCGATCCAAAATAGGCCTTAAGGCAATTTTCGAAAAGTCCACAGTGAGGCCCGCAACATCTTTTCTTGCACTTTCCATTTTCCCCAAAACAAGGGAGGATGTGAATGAAATGGTGATGCATTCCTGCATCCTGTTATCCCCTGAAAAAGGGATAACCTGATACAGAAAGCTCAAAGCTCTCATAATGGACCAAAACTCACTCAGGTGACCGAGGCGTATTCAACGCACTTTTTGACAACACCATTTCTGCATTTTTAATTTCGTCTTCCCCTACACAAGGGTGGGTGGAATGGAAAGCGTGGTGTCCGGTTCCGCATGCCGCGCACCCCTAGAAAAGGACGCACGGGACGCAGGTCGCACTCCGGGCCGGGCACCCACAGGGACATATATAACATCATCAAAATAAGGGGGCGATGTGAAATATCATCTCCGAAAAGTAAATCACCTTAAGTTAGTTGACTTCTTCACTCAAGTGGGTCAATAGGATCCGGACCCATTATAGAAAATAGAGTATCCCTCCAATTAGCAAACCTTGATTCATATAAGCCTTCGACAAATCAAAAACCAGCAAAACAGCACTAGAAAGCACCAGCATTAGCACCAGAAAAGTGAAGACGATGAGTCCATCATCACTCTCGGCACCATTCTCCAACGTGAGGCAACACTCCGCCAAGTGGCACACATGAAAGCCAACATGGATGCCACAAGCACACGCATTCAAAGCGTGGGGAAAGAGCTGTGTGGGATGAGAAGGCTATTGAATGATTTAGAAAGTGTGAAAAATGTACTCCCTCCGTCCCTAAATTATCGTCCTCCTTTTCTTTTTCGTCCGTCCCAAAATAATTGTCCATTTTGAAACTTACCTTTTTAAAACATCACTTTTACCACTCTACCCTTACTTTTTCACTATACTTTAATTATGAGCCACATACACATAAACATTAAAGGAAACTACATATTAAATCAATATAAATAATCAAGTCAATTATTTTTTCTTAAACTGTGCGCCGGGTCAACTAGGACGATTATTTAGGGACGGAGGGAGTATTGGTTTCCGGCAAGTCTGAGAGTTTTCAGTTTGGTTTTGAGAGGAAGGAGGAGAGAGGGCAAAGAGGATTTGTTTCTTCAAGAAGTCTTGGTGATATTAAAACCACTTTGGAAGAGAAGTCGAGTGGGCTGTCTTTGTCCAGTGAGTCGGGCAATGGGATTCCGGTTCCAAGGGGGGATTTTGGGCGATGGTTGATGAAGGGTTTGAAAAGTGCACTGCATGTGTCTGCGTCACCAAAGAGTGGGAATAAAGTTGAAAAAAATGAAGGGAAAGTTGGAGATGTTATTGTGATTAAGAAAAAAAAAAGGATCAACCTTTTCACCCCGAGGGTCTCGTTCTCTAATTTAACTGCAAGTCGTGGTCTCTTCTCCATTAAAGTATTAGAAAGAACTTGGTTGTTTTATTTCCTGTGATGTGATTAATTGTGAAGAGTTACTCAGATTGCGGTGGAAATCCATCATACTCAGTCGTAGCCGGCTTTTGATTTGACAAAGGCTTTGAGTTGATGTAATCGATCGTAGTACGGTGTTGTTTTGTTTGGGATTGCAGCTGCTCCGACAACCGACATTATGGTCCTCTTCTTTTACTTACTGATAAGGTGGTAGTACACATTGTCTCCCTTATTTTGACGATGTTATACAAGACCCCCTTATTTTGTGCATGTGAATGACACATGCTTACTTAACGGAAAACACAAACGACGTTAGGGTTAGGGATCTCCAATGAGCAAAAAGGACCTACTTTTGTTAGTGATTGACGGTAAGACTTTGTATATTATTAATATTAACAACCATTTGTATTGATTGTAAGTTGTAACTTTCAAAAAGGTATAAGGTATATATGGTTCTGAAGTAAAATTTAAAAATTTATTCGAACAGTGGAATCGCCTTAAAAAACCAAAACATGATTCCTTTATGACTTTTGGGAGGTGGGGAAGGAGACCATAAAACAAGAAAGTGAATATCAGATTATGCGAAGAAGACGGGCATGGGGAAGTATTCCCAAAAGTTCATATAGAGAAATTTATTTGACACAGGTATAATTTCATTACCAACCGATCAGCAAAATTCCGATGCTCACAAGTCACGTTTCAGGAATTGACAGGTGGTGGGCACTGTGGTGGTGGTGGTGGTGGTGGCAACAACGGAGGAGGAGGACTGAAATGAATAGGAGTGTTTGATGATGGAGGCGGCGGTGGTGATCGTCGAGGTCTCCTAATTGGCAACACCCACAACTGACGAGATTGTTCCAGTGGTAGTCTTGCTTCGACGACGAAGGGTGCCTTGTTCTTGAAACCGGTACCCAACTCCGTTACATCGTGAATTAGTACCAAGGCTACTAGCAGTGCCAAACATATATTCATTCTAAGTGCTAATTAATGGTTTTTTAGCAAACATAATTGTCTTCTCACAAAGAGAAAGATGGATACATTTATAAATGATTCTTCAGGACATAAATGTCAGCAGTAGTGGTTGGATCCTGTCCAAACTTGATATATTATATACCCCTTGAAGCCTTAAAAAGAAATTATCTTGTTTATGGAACGGCCTAAAAATTAATGGTAAAAACTTATGCAAAACAGCGTTACAGATATTTTTTGTAAGACGGATCATATTTACTCGATCTATCGTATATTGGTGGGTTGAATTGTGAAAAAGTTAGGCTTTGTCTTACGAATTAAGATCCGTAAAATGGTCTTACAGGAGACTTACTAAATTTTGTTTTTTTTTGTTTTTTTAAGAATGGAGGGAATAAATGCTACTATCACAAAAAATAATAATAAATAAATAAATAAATAAATTTATATATATATATATATATATATAATTAGTGACCAACACTATGGTTGTGTCACCTCATCCTCTATATGATAAATCTTCATTCTCAAGCATTTATGCGTGACTCTTTGTTTCTCATCATTACATATTTATAATTAATATGATAATGAAATATTAATCTCTACTGTTAATCTTTTCTATTGTTAATAGTAGAAGTCGAATATATATATATATACATATATATATATATATATATATATATATATATATATATATATATATATATAACAACCAACATTACTTTTTAATCAATGTATGATACAACTCTTCTATTGATAATAAAATGTGAGATTTTTAATCTATGGCTTTTAAAACCAAAATCAATTTATAACCAATATAAAATAGATATCTGCTAATATTATCAATATAAAATATATATCTTACATTAGTTATAAATTGATGTTAGTTTTAAAAGTCTTTTGATAAAAGACTTCTATTTTTATTACCACTGAAGAGATGTATCTTACATCGTTTAGAAATAGATGTTAGTTTTAAAAGTTTTATATTAAAAACTTGTGCTCTTATTACCAATAAAATATATGTATCTTACATTGTTTTAAAAAAAACATGATTCTAAAAATCGTTAGGCGGTCGCTCGGTGACACACTATTGCCTAGGGGATTAGTCGGGTCGTAATCGGCGCCTAGGCGGGACATAAAATTAAGGCATAATTATCATTTTTTTATAATTGACATCAAAAAAACACAGACTACAATTTTTTTTTATATTTGTCATTTTATCAAACATTTGTCTATATTTGTAAAATGAACAAAAATATACAAACCTACCACTAATGGCAATTCCCAACAACCCCAAAGCAATAAACCAGTCAAGTTTAGAACTAGAAAATAAATAAAAAATTACTCCACCTACCTACTAGGGTGGCAATGTCTGGCACGGCACGTTAGCACGAACCAATAAGGCACGATTATAAAACACGATTACAGAGACAAATAACACGATAAGCCCAGCACGACACGACACAACACGAAACACGACACGAAAGACACGAAATTGTTAATATATTCAAATTAATATTTATTGTTGTATTTATGATCAAATAAGATAGATAGTATTAAAACACGATAATGAGGCACGAACACGACACGATAACACGAATTGCCACCCTAACCTACTGCCCCTATAACTCACTATCTAACCTATCCTCCCTAGTCACTCCTCATTCTAAATTCTGAGTCCCGAGACAGCCCCCTTCTTCTTCATCTTTTTTTCTTCTTATTTCTTCTCTCTATCAGACCGACAACCCATTTTTCTTCATTTCTTTGTTTCTTCTCTCTCTCTCTCTCTCTCTCTCTCTCTCTCTCTCTCTCTCTCTCTCCCTTCGGACAACTGACTCTCCTCATTTTTTTCATCCTCCAATCTCTTTCCTCCTAGATCTAACACTTTAATCTATCCTCTCTCTCAGCCCACTGATCGAATATCTACAAAATCAAACTTTTTTTTCTTTATATCTCCCTCTCTTCCTCATCATTACCACTTCCCCTTCCTTCTCCAGTTCGCCTCCTTCCTTCTCCGGTCATCGCACGCCACAAAATCAAAGCTACAAAATAAATTAAGGTCGGCGGGGTTTGGCGAGGTAGGCACCGACTGCCGATTAGGCGGCGACTAAAAACTCCGGGCGGTGGAGAGGCACCTAGTACCTAGGCGGGGAGTTTTAAAACACGAAAAGAAAAAATGCAAAACCATCCATTTGCCCACCCAACTTTTCAAAAACTCGCAAGGCGGCCACCGAAAGTTTAAAATTTGCAATGTGGCCACTGTACATTAGTTAGGATGCAAGCGAGTCCATTTTTTGGACGGCCGTTAAATTTGGTCGTTAAATTATGTAAAATATCTATTTTGCCCATAACTATCACTCATTCTCTCTCTTCCAATTCAAACTCCCTCCATCTTCCGGACATCTCCCTAAATCCGCCTAGCGCCCATCCTCCATTGCCGATTTAACACCGCTATCTCCCATCCACCGCCACACATCGCCATCTCTTCCTCTTTCTCTCTAGCTTTGATTTAATCTCGTTGCCATCGCCATCACCCACGATCTCCATATCACTGAATCCGACCAAATCGCCCGACATCTCCATCTCTATCTTTTTCTACAGCACAACGTCGGAATTCCAATCCAAGACTTCCTCATATCAATTTTATCTCCTCCACTTTGCTTTCTTTTCCATCTCCACCCACAATTGTTCCAGCCTTCAGATCCGGCCGATCTTTCTCTCTATCACGAATAGATCCGGCCAAACCCCTCATCTTCCCTCCATCATCGACGAAGTGAGCCCCGATTTTCTTTCTCATCCCCGATTTCTCTTCAATCACTTCCAACAACAAAGAATTGGTCCATTCGGCTTCCAACAAAGGCCGAGTTCTTTCTCCATCTCCACCGGCTTCGCTACCTCCTGCACCAACCCCTACTCTCCTTTGCCATCTCCAAAGATAGCAGAAGCAAAGCCGCCTGCTCCATCTCCACTGGCAAGGATAAGTCGTCAGCCCTTGCTCCAACGTCGAGTAAGAAGGATCCATCTTACGAAAAATATCCGTAATATCGTCAACCCAAGTTTTTGCCCACAACTCACAAGGAGGTGGAACGTCAATACAATAATTTCTTGAATATGGTGGTGGTGATGGCGTCAACCGAATTGTTGGATATCTATTGTCAATATCTAGAGAATGCTTCACTCTATCATTGATTCAAGAACTCATAGATGGCCTTTATAAGCCTTACAACGAAGGAAAAGTGCAGATAAAAACAATGTAAATTGTAAACCACTAGCTAAATAAGGAAATTTTCTTATCTGGGCCATTGGTTATTCAAATAGAACTATCTAAACAGAATTGACTAAGCAATATTAAAACTGATGAAGTAACTTGATGACCAATCTGGCTCTAGCATCCCGGACAGAGAGGAGGTTTATATGGACGGGTGATTTATAGAGTCACCGTAATTTTACCTCTTACATTCTTATGGGGCTGGGGTGTAGGGGGGGCTCTCGGGGGGAGAGTTTCCCCTTATTGGAACAGGACGGGTGAGCCAATTTGCCTTAGGAGTCAGAATTGTTGGAAATTCCTTTCGTTCGGCTAGCTGCACGTTATGATAGGAAGTAGCCCATACTTGTTCCTCACTGGAAATTACTCCACCTATAAGTCGTGCTTCCACTACAAAACCTTTGCCTATGAAATCCTCCTCAAGTATGGCCGCAGCACATAGCAGAAGCAGAAAGTGCATGCTGTAGGAACGACAACCCATTGTAGAAATTTGAGCTAAGATCTTAAATGACGAATTTGTGAGTATTGGTGATTAGCTCAATTATATATAAGGTAAAGTCTTTCTTTAATTTTCTTGCGGACAAATTAGCCAGCTAGCAAGGTTGCTTTTTGACTGATTGTGAGTCTTCTTTACTCCCAACTTAAGTTTTTGTTTTGGATTTTTCTATCTTAATTTGATTCTACTAACTTTTTTCTGTTTGCTTTTATAATTATATGTTCTTTTTTAATTATAACATAACAATCTAGCTTTATCATAAATATCAAGTTCAAAATAAATAGTAACACAACTCTGTTTAAAATTTGTAGAGAGTTTTTACCACCACTTTTGGTTCTACCCTACTCAGGAAATTAGTCTTAAACTTTCAAGCTTAGAAGACCTTTAGAGGGAAAAAAAAACGCACGTATAAGAAAGCTAGTCACAACGCAATGCATGTTCACATCTGAAATTAAGTTTGTTAATAGATTGGATTCTGACCAGAATACGTCTAATCCAAATTTAATTTGTTAAGAGATTACCTGATTGAGATCGGAAAGCTCAACTTATATCCTAAATTTTCTAACTGAATTCAGATTCTATACGACACTCATAAAATACTAAATAAAAAATAACGTTAAGGTATCTTTTACTCAATTAAAGGTCGAATAAACATGAAAATTCACAAACATGAATGACACTGTTAGTAAGATATTAAATTACGTAGATGAATTTTTATTTAGTAGAAATAGTAATGATTAATGACTAAAAACTCAATATAAATATTTTTTATGTATAGTATTACTATAGTTTTTATATTAAGTCATTAATATTAACCCATCGAATAACCATAATTCAAATATGATTTGTTAGGCTTTTATCGAATTCGGATAACAATCGGTAGTCAGAGTAAAAAATCGAACTGATCAGATCAACGACCCTAACGTGAAATTAGGTGTACTCAACAATCTTAGCGCAGAGCATCATCAATGTTGGATTTTTCACTTCTTATTGTATGCAGAAGCGCGAAGGAGAGGCCAACTAGGAGAGAGATATCTTCAACTAGGAGAGAGAGTGTGTTTTTACTTCCTAAATAAGAAGTTGACTTGGGAAAGTGTGAGGGGGGGGGGGGAGTGTGGGGGAGGGGGCTGCTTTGGTGGAGTGTGTGTGTGTGTGTGGGGTGGGGGTGGGGGGAGGGTTTTGTATTTATTATGTGAGATGGTGTTAAATTTAATATTTTTTGTGTAAAAATATTATATAATAAGAAGATATATTCTTAAATGGATAAGAAAATAAAAAAATATATATGACAGTGAGACCCAATTAAAAAGATGTATAAGAAATTTATATATTGGTGATGCTCTCAAGCCGAAGTCTTAATTAGTTTGGTTGGTGTGGAAAGGACACTTGCTTGACGTCAAAAGTCTTTTTTTTAATTAAATTACTTTTTGTGGATTGACGCAAAAAGTCATATATTACTGCAAGAATGTTAGGTTCCATTTGTTTCGTAGAAAGTAATTTTTGAAAAATAATTTTGAGAAAATGAAATTTTTATTTTTATGTGTTTGGTAAATCTTTAAAAATATGTTGAAAAATATATTTGGGTGTTTAGTAAATACATGGAAATGCTACAAAAAACAATATATGTATAAATACAAAAAATATATTCTAATAATATATGTATATATATATAATAGTTTTGAACTTTAAATATTTTTTTCTTTAGTAACCCTCAATTTATTATTAGTAGTGTCAAATTAATAAGATCCATCTTTTTCAATCTCACAAATACAAATTTAAAAAAATCAATAATGGATATGTAAAAATGTTTTAAAAAAGAAAATTGGTAATGTTTGGGTCGTTCTTAAATAATATAGTGGACACTAATTTTAGGATGTAATGAGTATTTATTAAAATAATAAATAGTGTGCACAAAATCCATTTATATTTCTAAATAATTTATTTGTTGAGTGAAATATTGTAACGCTCCAAACTCGGTACCGACACCGCAGTCCCACAATTTGGCCACGTCACCAATTCTAAATACTACTAACTCACAAACTATCCAAAATAAAACATTCAAATTTTCTTATCCAAAATACATAACGGTCTAATACAAATTTCGAAATATAATAACCACCATAAAATCCCAAACAAGTGTTTATTCCTTAAAAAAAACTGTCAAATCTAGGAAAATTAATCTTGTCCGAGCACCCTTCAAATGGTCCACCTGATCCCAAAAGGATTTCAAATTTACTTACGACCTGAAGAAAATAGAGAAAAAAAAAATGTGAGCGAACAATGCCCAGCAAGTTCATATACAACTCCTTCGGTTTCTAAAGAGGAGTTGACCACGAAAATTATATTTCGCCAAAGGTCAAATAATTTAACAAGACCAAAAACTGCATTTATCGGATAAAGAACAATAAAATCGAATACAATGCTAATTAGGAGTTCCAAATGATAGATAAAGCTCAAAACAAATACGAGATATTCAATTGTCGCCAACCGTCCCATTCAGGTTGGAAACAAAGAACACACGTGATTCCATGATCACTTATGGTCAATTCGACTGACTAATCACGCCCACGGCCTGAGCCCAACGGCGCCAAAGGTATATCCGGATAACATCACCACATGTCCGGTGTCAATAATTCAAAGTTTACAAATGTTACATATTTCACGTAACAACTTATTTTACTTAGTGATCACGGAGGAGTTCCAAATAAAGTCAAACGTCCAAAAATATATGTAATCCATTTTTCCAACGGGTTGATATTTCAAGAAGTCAAATATGGGTTACAAAAGTTTCAAAATTCGGATTATGAACAAAATAGGTTCGACGGAGTTCAAAGCAAATATCGGCGAATGCCGAACATGTGTTTACAAAGAAAGCGTTATGCCAATAAAGTTATAACGGAAACCTACTGAATAAAATATGATGATCAAATAACTTTAAAGAAGTATAATCTCTTACCTTGCTATCTTGTAAGTAACGAAACACAATAACCAAACCTCGAACGAAACGTTAACTCCTCTTACCTGAATCTTAAAGCTAGGACTCTCGACCTCGTCTGCCAGACGTTCGGTGTGCCGTCGGTTCCTTTCACTTCAAGACTTCGCCACCGATTTCCCTCGTGCACCCGAGTTTCTATGCGTCGTCGATTCCGCCCACTTTGCGACTTTGCCAAAAGACTCCCGTCGTGACGTCCGTCTCTCAACCTCTCTCACACTGTGTTCTTACTCTTGTGAATGATTCAACTGAGGGAAATGACCCCTCTTAAATAGTCATAGAAAACAACCCTTGAGTTCCCACCATAAGTGTTGTTTTTATTATCATAATTATTATAATAATTATTGTTATTATTATTATCATTATTATTATCATTATTATTGTTATTATTATTATCATTATTATTATTATTATTATTACTATCATTAATATTGTTATTATTATTATTATCATTATTATTATTATTATTATTATTGTTATTATTATTATCATTATTATTGTTATTATTATTATTGGATCATCAATTTGGCTCAAGCCCGATCACAAATAAATAACTCAAATGTGTACCAAAACTAAGTGGGCTTGCTATTAAATTAAAATATGCACAATTAACTATTTTATTCAAATAAGGCCAAACCATAAATATCAGCCCAAGTACATTTACTCCAAAATAATACAATCAAAAATTAAGGATATTACAAATATTGTGTGCGTATGTAAATATGTTTAATTGTGGAAGGGGGCGGAGGGGTACTCGAACAGTTGTAAAATGACTTACGGAAAATGAATTAATTCGTAAGTTATTTTCCTGAAAAGAACGTTTCATTTTCTATTAACTCGAAAAAACTTTTACGTTGACTACATGTTCCTAAGGTTATCAAACACCGAAAAATGAGGAAAACATTTTCCAAAAATTATTTTTCGTGAAACAAACGAAGCCTTAGTGTAGTATTATTCTTTTGCTTTCTGTCCAAGTTGAAGATACAAGGTTTACAGTTTTGCTTAATTAACTTTCTTTTCTTACATGAACATTGATCGATGAGAATTTATATATTCTAAAATAATTACCCATTTGTTCCACCTAAATATTCTATATTAAAAAAATTAATATTTAAAAAATATATAACTAATATTAGAGTTAGTCATAATTACAATAAATATGTTTACATCTAAAGTGTATGATAAAAATCAAAGACTATGAAAATTGGAAACATTAATTTTAAAAATAAACTTTTTAGGTGAAACATTTTAAAATAGAATAATTTATCTTTGTCAGAGCCGATGGAGTATAAAAGAAGTGATATATATATATATATATATATATATATATATATATATATATATATATATATATATGGGCTACCTTCATCATTGGTCCCTTCACTTTGCAAAAGTCCACTGGTAGTCCCTATACAATACAAATGCACGTCACAGACCAAAGAATGTTAATTTTGCACGCCGGTAGTCCCTGACCCTAACTCCGTTAATCAATCAATTTACTTTATTAATTTGGACTTTCTAACCGCTATATGATACAACTCTTTTATTGATAATAAAATATGAGATTTTTAATCTATGACTTTTAAAACCAAAATCAATTTATAACCAATATGAAATACATATCTACTAATATTTCCAATATAAAATATATATCTTACATTGGTTATAAATTGATGTTAGTTTTGAAAGTCTTTTAATAAAAGACTTTTACTTTTATTACCGTTGAAGATATGTATCTTATATCGTTTAGAAATAGATATTAGTTTTAAAAGTTTTGCATTAAAGACTTTTACTCT
Source organism: Codonopsis lanceolata (assembly GCA_013146195.2). Classification (NCBI taxonomy): domain Eukaryota; kingdom Viridiplantae; phylum Streptophyta; class Magnoliopsida; order Asterales; family Campanulaceae; genus Codonopsis; species Codonopsis lanceolata. The sequence goes on from CM028380.1 coordinate 95,095,227, forward strand.
TATTACCAATTAATTATATGTATCTTACATTGTTTAAAAAAACAAGATTCTAAAAATCGTTAGGCGGCACACAAGCGCCTAGGGGATTAGTCAGAGCCTAGGCGGAACCTAAAATTAAGGCATAATTACCATTTTTTTTATATAATTTACATCGAAGATCAAACACATTGACTACAAATTTAATTTTTTTTATATTTATCATTTTATCAAGCATTTGTCTATATTTGTAAAATGAACAAAAATATATAAACCTACCATTAATCCCAATTCCCAACAACCTCAAAGCAATAAACCAGCCAAGTTTAGAACTAAAAATAAATAAAAATTACTTCACCTACCTACTGCCCCTACAACTCACTGTCTAATCTATCCTCCATCATCCCTCCTCATTCTAAATTCTGAGTCCCGAGACAACCCCCGGCCTTCTTCTTCATCTTTTTTTCTTCTTCTTTCCTCTCTCTATCTGGCAGACCGACAACTCATTTTTCTTCCATTCTTTTTTTTTCTTCTCTCTTTCTCTCTTTCCAGCAGACCGACTCTCCTTATTCTTTTCATCCTCCAATCTCTTTTCCCCTAGATCTAACACTTTAATCTATCCCCTCTCTCAGCCCACTGAATATCCACAAAATCAAACGATTTTTCTTTCTACCTCCCTCTCTCCCTCACCATTACCACTCCCCCTTTCTTCTCCGATCACTGCACTCCACAAAATCAAAGCTGTAAAATAAATTAAGGTCGGCAGGCTTTGGCATAGGCGTCGACCTGACCGATTAGGCGACGACTAAGAAACTCGCGGCGGTGGAGAGACGCCTAGGGCCTAGGTGGGGAGTTTTAAAACACTGAAAAATATGTTGGTTTAAAAAGTTTTTAGATTAAAGTATTTCCAATAGAAGAGATGTATCCAATATTGGTTAGATATTGATGTTGGTTTTAAAAATAATATTATTACCAATAGAATAGATGTATTATACATTGGTTAGAAAATGATGTTTGTTTTCAAAGTCTTTAGATATAAGACTTCTACCATTATTACCAATAGAAGATGTATATCCCACATTTGTTAGAAAGTGATGTTGATTTTAATTTTAGATAAAAGACTTTTACTATTATTACCAATAGAAAAGATATATTTCACATTTGTTAGAAATAGATGTTGGTTTTAAAATACTATTATTATCAATGAAAGATATATCCTACATTATGCTCTAGTCGTTGTCCTAGACAAATGCATTATCATCAAGTCTGGTGGGCATGACAAGATCACAGAACCTCAACTATTTTTTATGGAAGCTATAGTTGAAAAGCACGGGGTAGACTGGGCATCAGTTCTGGTGGAATGTGTCAAAGCAAACATAGCCAAGTATAAGGAAAATATGGTTGCTGGAAATCACAGGCTGACCCACCATCCCATAGTCGCCTATTTCCTTCAGAAAATTGTTTTCATCAATACAGTTGTTTTCACCTTGGGTGCTATTACCACTGTCAAAATCAAAAAGTACTTAGCCACAAACATCAAGAATTCCATCTCTTACTCTAAGTTTGGGCATGGTGTTCCAATTGCTGAGGTCTCCCAACCTCCACCATATGAAGCTCCAGCTGGTGATGTTCTTCCATTTGCCCCAGCTAACATTCCTGAACCAGCTGTTGGAATTAGAAGAAGGAAACGAGTAAATCTCCTTCAAGCTGCTGAAGAAGAAGCTGTTGTGGAAACTGAAGAACATGTTGTCTTACCAGCTATCACTCCAGCCATCACTTCATCTCATAACTGTCAATCTGTTCGTAAGAAGCAGAAGGTAAACCGAGCTCTCAACCCTCAAAGCTTTGTCCATTTCTTTTCATCTGATGAACCCTCTTAGCCACCTATAACTTCTGTTGAGCCTAAATCTCCAAGCCCTTTACCTATTCGATACTTTGCCTCAGTCAGGAATCCCACTTATCACCCCATCTACAACTGCTACAAGCCATACCAAACTCCCATCCCTCCAAACTAAGTCTTTCCCATCCACCACCTTCCCTTTTTCATTCAGTCACATCTCTCATTTCACGAAGAGAAGAAGGCTGACCAACTGATTGTCAATCTGGCCAAATACATTGACCAAAACTACAATCGTAGACCAGATGTCCTCTACCCTCAGATTCCTATCAACATGACTCCTAATGTGCTAGCCATCAACTACGAAAAATATTTTGATCTCTTGCCCCCTTGTGGAATGCATGCTATCTCTACAACGATAGATTTATGTAGGATGAACTGATTAGATCAGTCAGGAAAATGTACAATAACGTACATTGTGACGACCCGACACGGATCCCAAGACGAAATCCCAAGGTCGTGCCGCCGGGAAACAAATAACAACAAACAAGTAGCAGATAATGGGTAGGGCTATAACGGCGATACGCTAACAACTAAAACATATGCGGAAGCGAAATAAAATAAAACAGTGGCGCCTGAGCTAACAAGCTCAAACTAAAAACAACCAAAGAGATAATTAACCTCTCGGTCCAAAAATTCGACTCGCGTGCCGCAACATTGGGCACGTAGGACTAAACTCCCTATCATGCAATTCAATATATATAGCATAATATAAACCAAGTCATCGGCGAAGCTACGGCCGGAACCCAATATTACACTAAGTCTAAGACTCTAGTCTAACAACTCAACGGCTAAAAACATGCCGGAGAACAAGCATAATACTTTGCTATAATGAAAGCATATTAAAACATGATCACCAATTTTACCAAGCGCGACTAATACAAGTCGGCTACCAATAATACATGTACCAACAACAGGATAGCATATGGAATCATAACCATAAATATACACCAAGCACGACTACTACTTGTCGGCTACCAAAAGAATGGACTAAACAACAATTATAAATATCACAATTCACAATTAGGTTTGCTACCCAACATGAAGTTTATATAACTTCATCTTTCCCAACGACCTCACCAAAAGCAAATAAACTATCTAAGTAGCAACCTTGCCAAAAATAATACTTCGTCAACGCAATCTTCTTGATTTACTTGGATCCGCACGCTCGGCTCGGATCTAGGGAAAACAACCAACAAATAAAAGTAAGTCACAAAGACTTAGTAAGTTACTAACCGTAACTTCCTATCATGGCATAATGCTCAATCATAAATTACATCATGCTATCGTCATGAAATAACCTTATATAAAATCATGTTATGGCATCCATGCTCAACATTAATAAAACATGTTATCATTGTAGTATAACATCTCACTAAAATCCATGTCAAGGCATTTTATGCTTAACGATCATAATTCTTGTTATTGGTATAACATAGCCTTCCAATAATTTACATGTCAAGGCATATAAGCTTAACAACAATAATTCATGCTTCTGGCATAATACCACATTCCAATAATATTCATGTTAAAGCATATCAGCTTAACAACAGTAATTCATGTTATTGTTATAACATAGCATTCCCATAATATTTATGTCAAGCATGTAAGCTTAACAATAATAACTCATGCTTTTGGCATAATACAACATTCAAATAATTTTCATGTTTAAGCATTCATGCTTAACAACCTTAAACAACATGTTATCTATAAAGTATAACATTTATGAAACCAAATCAACCATCATATCATATCCAAACCACCAAGCACATTATTCACATAAGTACTTGTGAGACAATTCATATAAAAGGGATATGATACCATTACCAATTCTTCCGCGCGTGTCGCTCCTGCAAAAACACGTGCAAAACCTTTATGTGCCCTCGATATCCCTCTCGTAGATATCGACGTCCCCGAGACGATCTCCGCCGAGTTCCATAGTTATCAAAGTCATGTGTATTACTACAACCGAGATAAACTACTTCCCCACCGTGGCCATCGATGGAGGGTGTGCAAACCGACGGCGATCCATCGCGATCACGAATCTCACAATTCGTGAAGACGATGTATCGCCCCACCAAAGACTCAACAAACCGACTCACTGACTCAAAACCCAAGCACAAGTAATATATACTCATATGCTCAAAACAAGTAGGTAAACACTCTACCATCAAACTAGTCATGCTTTTCATCCACAACTAGCATAAATATCACAACAGAGAATCATATAAGCTCTCATAATCAAGTGTGCTTCACACACTTCAAAACTTCTTGGAGGCTCGACCTCCATGATTTCTACCCAAAATTCCGTAGGACTTAAGATTATAGTTCCTAGGATTCATAATAACCCAAAGGTTGACTCCGTTGAGTCCAATCTAAACTTTCCGAAAATTAGGAATAGAAGCATGGGCTTCAACATCCCCCTATGTTCATAACTATCGCCAATAACCAAAATCCCAAGTTCAATAAACTCACATAAACCCCACAATTTACTTAACAATGCAACTTAGAATAAATTGGCCATTTTGTGCATAAATTCATTCAAGTTGACACCTTACCAATCATATTTTCCAAATCATGATTAAATCATACAACATGGTTTAATATGCTCTACTAAACATATAAAACATAGTAATCAAGCTCACAACCATAATTTGCAAGCTAAAACATAATTAGGGCAAAACACCCTCCAAGTATCTCTACCAATTCAAGTTCAATACTCATGGATAATTCACATAACCAAGTTCAATAGACTATTTAGAACATGAATTTCACATAAATCATGGTCTCACATAGGTTCAATCAAACTCTATCATCAATTTGAAAACCTAGGGTTCATGCATCTCTACAAACCCTAACAATTGCTTCCATTGACCTCACATAGCACTAATGGTTGTTTCCCTAGGGTCAATGGATCCAAAAAGAAAAGGAAGAGAGGTAGAAACTTACTCAAATCAGCCCTCACAAATTTGTCAATTTCGAACCTAGAGATGAGGTTGTTCTTCTCCTCAACCTCTCTTCAATCTCACGGGTAGAATGGGGGAAGAAGATTCTAGCAATGGCTTCCAAGAAGAACCCTTCAAGCACCCTAGAATCGCCCTCTCTCAAGCTCTCTCAAGTCTTGGTGAAGTGTTCGCAAGAAGCAAGGAAGAAGTCGATACGCTTGGCCGACCAAGTGAGAATGCGTTGGTTTTGATTTTATATGGGGATTAATTCTCCTTAATCAACTCACTAATCAACCTCTAAACCCCTAATAGATGTTTAGGACAAGTTTAGGCTAAGTAAGGGGTTTAGGTTAGGTTTAATTTGGGTTTAGGGGTAAAAGTTCGGACAAGGAGTAAAATAGATTGCAAAATCCCGTACTCCGCCTCAGACTTGAGGTCGCATACCCAATGGGTGATGCGAGCGCCTCCGATTCCCTTTCCGGCCTTTGTTGCTTCCTTGCTCGATCCCGACTCTCCGCATGCATTCTCGAGTCCTTCCAAGCCAAAAATGGTCTACAATCCAACCTTAATAACCTCCAATCAATAACCAAAACAATCAAGTCTCAAACCTCAACAAACAAGGCCAAGAACTCAGAAAAACTCTCCGAACGACAACCGAAAAAGTCAAACGGAGAAGGGTTAACGCTAGAATCAAACTAGCAACCGAACCGACAATGCAACAAGCATCTAACAAACATCCAAGGCATGTAAATGATATTATGAATGCCTTCTAACAATTATCCATGTGATTACAACATAAATCACAAACCCGAGATTCAAAGCATCTCGTGAAAGAAAAATGCATACGTGCATCTCAAACAACGCCAACGAACATGCTATTGACTCCAAACATATGAGGAGCTAAATGAACATATTTATGATGATTATAAATGTATGAATCCATGCATATCACAAGCAAGCCATAAATCAGGGTTTTACATTCTCCCCTACTTTAAGGAATTTAGCCCCTAAATTCTTACCGTGGTCATCAAACAAATGAGGATACTTCTCTCGCATCTCCAACTCGGTCTCCCAAGTCGCTTCCTCGATCTCATGATTCTTCCAAAGAACCTTCACCAATGGAATTTCTCTTGCTCCTCAAAACTTGCTCTTTAGTGTCAAGTATCTCACCGGCTCAACATAAGACAAGTCCACTGAAAGTAATCTCTTCATACTCAAGAACATGGAAATCATCCTTAAGATATTTCCGAAGCATAGACACATGAAACACATTATGGATCTCTGACAAAGACGGCGGTAAAGCCACCCTATAAACCAAACTCCCAACTCGCTCAAAAATCTCAAAAGGTCCAACGAACCTCGGTGATAATTTCCCTTTCTTCCCAAATCTCTTAGTACCCCTTCTAGGCGATACCTTAAGAAATACAAAGTCTCCAACCTGAAATTCCAAATCTCTCCTTCTATTATCCGCATAACTTTTCTGTCGACTTTGAGCGGTGAGCAATCTATCCCGAATTAATTTCACACTTCTCAACCGATCACGAACAATCTCGAACCCCATAATTTTGCTTCTCCAACCTCATCCCAACAAATAGGAGATCTACACTTCCTCCCATAAAGAGCCTCATACGGTGCCATCCCGATGCTCGATTGGTAACTATTGTTGTACGCAAACTCGCCAAAGGAAGATGTGTATCCCAACTCCCTTAAAATCAATCGCATAAGCCCGCAACATATCCTCAAGTATTTGAATTGTTCTCTGACCGTCCGTCTGACAGAGGGTGAAAAGCTGTGCTAAAATTCAACTTGGTCCCCATAGCTTCTTGCAAAGCCGCCAAAACCTCGATGTAAATCTCGATCCCGGCGAAACAATACTAATCGGAACCCCGTGCAATCTAACAATCTCCACATATAATGCCGCTAATTGACTCAATGAATAAGTCATAGCAATCGGAATAAAATGAGCCGACTTCGTGAGTCGATCAACAACAACCCAAACGGCATCAAAACCTCTACGAGTACGCGGAAACCCCGAAACAAAATCCATCGTAACATGTTCCCATTTCCACTCTGGTATATCCAATGGCTGTAACAACCCCGCAGGTCTTTGGTGTTCCGCTTCACCGCCGACAAGTGAGACACCTCGACACATAATCACTATTTGTCGCTTGCCACTCCACCAAAATTGTTTCTTCAAATCTCTATACATTTTCGCCAGGATGATAGTATACTTTGCCTTGTGAGCTTCATCAACACAGTCGCTTACATCTTCAAGAAGGAACACAACTCTACCCTTGAAAGTCAAAACCCCATCTTGGTTCATCGCGAACTCATACTCCTTATCCCCACTCAAACCACAAACCTAGACTCAGCCTCCGAGTCTACTATCTTAAAAACCAACCAAGTAGGCAAAAATCAAACTACCAAAAATCCCACATTCACAAGTTCGAAAATTTTCAATAACCATAATACCAAGCACTTTAGGTTGAAAATATCTTGACTCATACTTGAGTCGCATAGCACTCACAAATTCCATGACTAATTAATTAAGCATGTGAATTCCAAATATATCATCGGAGCGTATTCAAGGACTTTATAAACATAAGTCTCCCGAAACTATATGCTTCGGAGCTACAACATGAAATATAAATACAAGAATTCTAAATCATGAGAGGTAAAGATGGCCGATAGAGCAATTCACAACTTAAGGAAGAGTGTTCCACAACACACTTCTAAAACAAGTAAGTTAACATTCAGGATCATGCAAGTCATACTCGCAACTTCCAAATCATAGACAATGCACATAAGAGCACATAATAGCATCATGTGAAAATTTATTCCATTTATTTTCCTTTTCTTCTGGTAAGAGGTTTAGTCAATTTCTAACCTGCTTACTACCAATCCTAGTCCACCAACGAACTCTTTGATCACCAATTTAGGTACCGGCTAAATTGGATTTCAAAAGCTTTCGTTGCAAGGATGCGAAGGGCTATGAGAAAAATCTTAAGCATCCTTTACTACGGTCTCACATAATCATGCAACAGTGTAATCATGGTATATTCATAAGGCATGAGAATCAAGATTTTATCATGCTATACTCTAAACAAATTACATTGCTTACTAATGCATATAAGCATGTTCATACTCAAATACAACTATTTCCGTTAGACATATTTATTACTTTTGTAAACCATGTCTTTTCTTTTAACAAAATGCATCTACCATGCATGCTCATATATAAAGATCATACATTAATTTTCCTTTTTAAAATAATATACGCACCGGTACAAGCTATGTCTATACTTCATAATCACAAATATATTTTACTCATAATTTAATCATCAACGAAATGATAAAATTCCTATCATTAGCAGTGTCGCATGTACACATGTATATCATGCAAGTACGATATAAAATAACCAAGTATCATCATACATCATCTCATATACTCCATGTAATTCCCACGATTCATGTAATGCATAAAACTCATGTAACTCATAACCATGCATATCAGTTAATCAAACAGCTATTATAGCACATGAGATTTCTAAACCATTCATACATGTTTATATCACAAAACCGAGAAGACGTACGCATAAAAATTCCCTCGTGATAATTTTCTAGACAATGGTGTTTCTAACAAATAACAAGGTTCGTATATTCACTATACTCGCCTAACAATACTTCCGTAGTAACTCCAAAGAAAAGAGGTAACATTCACTCTAGTACTCACAACCGTCAAAACTCTGTAAAGTCTTTCATTACCTTAGTCCAAAATCTCGTATTCGTCAAAACACACACGAAATACTCGCGGCAACGACACCTATTAGTCGCGATTTAACTAAGATACTCGCCGTAATAACCGTAATCCATCTCAGAACCACCAAGTATCAATCGTGCGATTCAAGCGCATCCTACTCGCATAAAAATCACACAATAATGTATAATTATTTTACTTTTACACATATCTCTATAGAGTATACAAATTTAACACACCACTAGTAATCACCCCTAGTAACATTATCACATATACATTCTTCATATATGCATGACATTGCCATATATATAGGCATACTAAAATCACATTTTCATACCATAATTGATTGCCTACCGACAGATCAAGATTCAACCCAAAACCATAAACCAATCCCATACCGGGACATCCTCCTCAATAATATCCATAAATCGAGGAAAGCAAAAATAATTAAATCTCAACACACAATGCAATGTATGTATTAATGCATATGAGCTACCGATACAACGTGCACTCATAATAGCGATAATAGCAACCATAATATCCGTATAATGAATTACCTCCTATCCAAGGTAGGTCTCAAAACTCCGCAATGGCCAACCGCCACGCACGCATACAACCTCAAACCCTAGCTCGTCTATAACCATTTCACTAAGGGTCACTAGACTGCTTATTAGCGCTTTTAGAGTCATTAATCCTCAATTTAAGGCAATCCATTCTAATGTGATCACCACCATAAACTAAACACTTGTCTATATTGCTCCAACACCTACACTTGGTGTCCCATTTCTCAAACGAAATTTATACAACAATTTATCACCTCTTCATCTATGATTTTAGGTAAAAGCATCACTCCGCTTACTAGTCTACTGATTTTACAATTTTATGAGGTACTAGCTGCCTCTAACCACATCATCATTCTTAATATTCCCCGAGATCCACTCTCTGCATTCCTTAATATCTAACTTTTCCTCATAAGTATAGTCCACAACCCTCTAAAATCCACAAGTCGAATAAAATAAATTGCCATAATATTTTATCCTTAATCCTTAACTCTTTCACAATTCATGGAGTCTTCCTAGTCTCATTCGGTACTAAGTGCTCTACTCTAATGAGCTAACTCCGTGATCTTCACTTAAATATTAAATCACAATATCATAATATTTGCCACCAATCCTCCGGTGGATTCTCAATCATGGATACTACTAGTACCACCTTATACTTATCAACATTGGCACCTCTACTAGTGCTAACACCCATTCTAGTTCAAACATCTTAACATACTATAACTCTCGACGTTAAGATATAACAAATCACACAAAACCAACCCCAAACTAGCCAAGGAACCTATCCCGCATAAGCCTAACCAATAAATTGATATTATCCTGTGGACGAATCTCGAATCTCGATCCCAAGACGAAATCCCAAGGTCGTGTCCGGAAACAATAACAACAAACAAGTAGCAAATAATGGGTGGGCCACAACGGCGATACGCCAACAACTAAACATACGCTGAAGCGAAATAAATAAACAAGGGCGCCCGAGCTAACAAGCTCAAACTAAAACAACCAAAGAGATAATTAA
>CM028380.1:95105482-95169110 GCA_013146195.2 Codonopsis lanceolata
TGTTGATTCTTATGTTAAATTTATATCGTCGATACATTACATTAGTTTTATACTTGATGGCTAATCGGTACGTATCGATTAGCGTGGCAATGTGCTTTGTATAGAAGGTATAGTTTTTGTAGGACTTTTTCGAGGTTCGTCGGAAGACCCCTTCTCGGCTTCTGAGGAAGACTGCTCTAAGCTTAAGATCGGTAGACCTCGTGTCGGTGATGCGCTTCTACGTGTCCTCTCCGGATAAAGCTAATTTGGCTGGATTAATTCAAACTTATTCTCATATATTATTTGAATTAATCCAAGTCATTCACGACATGTCAAGCGCAGAAAGCAACTTTCAGAAAAGAGAAACTTTCGTCTGAGCGATGAAAAAGTAAAAGCGGTATCTCTACTTGCTTCATCTCTCGGAATCGACACCAAATCGCCCACCTTTTTGAAGATCTCGAAATGATTATACGCTCTAGATATACGTGAAGGCGAAATTCCTTATTGCGACCCCATGCATTTAATGCATTTATGAATAAGACATTTGTTGAAGTCTTCGTCCTCTCAACGGATTCTTTTGAAATGCACACGCTATATAATCGCCATTGAAAGCTGGAACAAAGAGCAACTGCTGAGAATCAATCGAACACTTAAAGAATTGCTCGAATCTACACAACTCCAAGTCTTTCATTTCGGTGCATTCAATAGATCCTCAGAGATCTAGAAGTCCTCGTCAACAACAAGAAGCTTCTTCAACATTTATTGTTTTATTCTTCTTGTTGTTAACTTCATTAACTATATACACTTGCAATTAAATATCTTGTATTCTGAGATATTTAATTCCCTAGACAAACACAAGTCAATATTTTGTACACGATCCATTAGGGATATTCTTTGTAATTGATCTAAGTGGAAAACATAGTGCACAATTTAAATCAAGGTTGGCCTTGGTGGTGGGCGTAGCACTCATTATAGTGTGAACCATCCCAAAATACTTGTGTTATTTCCTACGTTTGTCTATTACTTGAGCTGCTTAGTTTCATTGTTTATATTATCCATTTCAATGAGAACTTAAGTAATGCGTAAAAGGTCTAGGTAGTCCTTATCGGCGGACACGGAACAATTTTCTTGAAGGTCTTCCGCTACTTGATTCTTTTCATAGATTGCAAGTAACTTTCAAGGAACTTACTTAAAAGTTTTAAAGTGTTAATAAGCTATTCAACCCCCTTCTAGCTTATTATTGTGCTCATTGGGACCCACAATTGGTATCGAGCCTTACTCTTGAAAACAAGTTTTTCCAAGATTAAACTCTTGAGAGATACGACATAATGGCACAAACACACTATATCTTTTACATCTAATGCTAACCACGTCCCAATATTGGACGAAGGTCATTTTGATGTATGGAAGGATAAAGTAATGAGATTCATGAACTCTATTGACAACGAGTTATGGAAATGTGTCACTGCGGGTCAACATGTACCAATGAAGGCAAATCTTCTAGCCTCCATCATTTGGGAACCTGCGAGAAGTTCCTAAAGAAGAATCGAGAATGGACGGAGGGCGATAGAAAGGCTGGTTGAACTTGACGACAAAGCAATCAACATAATCACCGACTCTCTAGACACAAGCACATACCGGCAAGTGATTCGATGTACAAGCTGCTAAAGAGATGTGGGAAGCTCTTGTAGAATACTTGGAAGGAGACCAAGACACAGAGACAACGAGAAAATATACATACATCCGGCGGTTTGATTCTTTCAAAAGGATCCTAAGGAAACCTTGAGACAAGCATACGATCGATTCGGTGAGGTAATAAATAGTTGCTTTTCTCTTGGTAAAGCATATGACAAAAAGGAAATGAACATGAGGTTTCTAGGCTCTCTAGGTAGCTTATGGCATGTGAAGACCACGGCTATGAAAGAATCTAAGAACTTAAGCGAGATGACTCTTCGTAGTCTCTACGCAAGTTTAAAGGTTTATGAACTTGAAGTTAATCAAGCTCTAGAGCAAGACAAGCAGTTCGAAGCGTGTCTTTGCCGACCATGGTCCAGAAGAAATCATTGTTGAAAACAAACCTTCTACTTCTTCCGGTGAAAATGATTTTTTATCGATGAACAATTTGCTATGTTTGTTAAGCGTTTTCAAAAATTTGCAAAATATGGAAGGAAGAACACTCACCAACAACCTTTCGGGAAGATTGGTGAAAGCTCATCTAAGGAAGAGCTTGTGTGTTATAACTGTAGTAGAAACACAGTCATTTTGCCTCAAAATGTCCTAAGCCAAAATTTGAAGCATCTGAAAACCCACTTTTAGAAAATTTCAAAAACAAAAGGGTATGTTGGTGAAGACATAGAAGATAAACAGGGTTGCTACATGGTTTGAGGCCGATTCGAGAAGAGGAGGAAGAGATTGTGAGCAAGCTAACATATGCTTAATAGCTCATGATTCATGTCCTACCTATGACTCTGAAAATGAAGTTGTAGTTTCACCAAGTCCTTTGGACAAAAATGAAACCAACGGTGATAGCTTCGATAGGAAGAACTTCTCAAGGATAATCGGGATATGCTTGAAGAATTTAATTCCTTTAGAGTAGCCTATGTTAAGCGGCCAGAAGCTGTGAAAACTTACGGTGAGAAATCTTTGATGGCGGTGAGATTCAAACTCTCAATAGTGTCAACAAGAGAGTATCAAGCGAAGGAAGAAAACAAATTTCTTCATGACAAAATTGGTATCATTGAGCACATCAAAGGACTAGACCTAGAAAATTGCCTTGCAAAGACAATTGACTCTGGAATAGCTCAGGATGCATTTGAAGAAATCCTTACAAGCCAAAAATCTAGCAATGATAAAGCGGGCATAGGATATTCGGATGTGTCTCTTCAGGCAATCTCTTGTCAAAGAGAAAGGTGAATCCTCAGAGCGCTAATGATATATCTTTCTCTAAGCAGACATTTGGAAATATAGGGAAACAAGGCCTTGGTTACTCAAGTGTTCCTTATGTTTACCCTAAAGCTCGAGAAAGGAAAAGCCAAAATGAATGATTCAAATGAGAAACACGAGAAGGTAACGGTAGAAAGTGAAGTCTCAGGCAGCGACTATGCCAAGGCAAAGTCTGGCGACGGTAGACCTACTAAACCTCTAGGTAACTATCAAGTTTGTCTATGAAGCAGCAGAAAAGCTGCTTTACTGTTGAAGGTAAACTTAAAGGTATTCTACGAATCCTCTGAAAAGGTTTTCAACGAGAAAAGCTAAAGCTAAATGCATTGGTAACCTACCTAGGAAGATTCGAAAGAAACCAATTAAGTCTACCGTCAACAAGCAAAATTGAACCAAAATGAATGTCAAGAAAAGGAATGATCATAAGCACTCTTCGGTTGAAGACTCTAACAGTTCTCTATGGACTTTCCATTTATGTCATTCTTGCCATTGCTTAGGCCATCGGCACGAGAATGCTGCTAAGGTTCACCCAAGATCGAGAGACCTAGTTCTCTCAAGGTCAAGCGGTATGGGTTGCAAAGGTTGCTAATCCTTAGGACCCAAATAAAGGGTACCTTGTTTTGCTTTAACTCTTTTACGGGGAATGCTTCATGGCTATAGAATCGAGAAAACAAAGACATCGGTACCTAGGCGGTGGGCATTCAAGGCACATATTTGGAGCAGTCTTCTTCTGGATATAGGCTGAAGCAAAAGGACCCACGGTTATTTTCGGAGACAATGCAAGAGGAAAGACAATTGGATATGGCTCAATTACTAGAGGAAGTCTCTCCATCAACAAAGTTTCTCTAGTAAGTGGTTTAAAGCACAATCTTACGAGCATATCACAGTGCGACAAAGGACTTCTATGCCAATTCAATTCAACCGGTGCCTCATCAAAGCAGTGAATCGTGCTCTACAATCTTGGCCAGGCAATAGACAAGGAAGCGTCTATGTCGTGGACTTAAATCTTCTAGGGAGATTCTCAACACGTGTCTAGTAGCCAACAATGTTCGTGACAACGGTGGCTATGGCACAAGCGTCTCGATCACCTCAACTTCAAGCACCTCTCCAAGCTCTCCAAAAATGGGCTTGTCGAAGGTCTACCTACGGTGTCTGCCGATCATGACGAAGTTGTAAAGCTTGTCAACTAGGAAAACTTTCCAAGTCTTCCTTCAAAAGAAAGTCTGTATTATCAACAAGCAGACCTCTTCAACCGCATATGGATCTCTTTGGACCTATTACAACGGCCGGTATTTCGGAGACAAGTACACACTTGTAGTAGTTGATGACTACTCTAGATTCACTTGGATTGAAACTATGACATCTAAAGATGAAAGCATATGATCTAGTCCTTTGCACTTTTTAGAAGACTTCAAACTCAAAGCTTGAAGACATTTGTGACATAAGATCGGACAACGACAGCTGAATTCAAAAACAATGGTGTAGAAAATGCTTGCGATGACCATGGGATCGGCCACAACTTCTCTGCCGGTACTCCTCAACAAAATGGTGTAGGCGAGCGGAAGAACAGAACAACGATTGAGCGGCTAGAACAATCTTTGGCGAAGCTTCAAACTTACGCGGGGGCGATTGCTTTACCCAAAATAGATCACAGTAAACAAGTTTCATAATAAAACTCCATATGAAATATGGAGAGGAAGATCCCAAACATTGGATTTCTTAAAATCTTAAATTTGTAAATGTTTTATTCTTTATAATGGAAAAGAATATAGAGAAAATTTGATGCAAAATCGAGACGAAGGAATTTTTAAGGGATATTCCAAACATTCAAAAGCATTTCGCATTTTCGATAAATCTAACTTAAAAATCTTAGAATACGTGCATGTTTCTTTTGATGAATATGACTTGTTAGAGCCTAGAATGGCTCGAGCGTTGCTAATGATTACGATAATGATGAGGCAGTACAAATACACATCTACTTCTACTCCTTATCGAGCGGCAACTGAGAACCCATGAATCTGGATAACTCTTCACGGTAGAAGAGACCTCTCCGATAACAACTCATCTGTGACCTGAACCCATCTCTTACATTTTACCCCAAGCACCTTTTACCCCAAGCACCTCTCTCATCCTTCTTGTTCACGATCTCTCATCCTTCTTGAAAATGAAAGTCACGAGAAAATGAAAGTTTTGAAGACTCTATTTCTTGAACAGATTTTGGTGAATCTCCTTCTCAACCAACTCCGAGAATTCTTAAGGGAAGAATCCACAAAGTGATCTTCCTCAAGCATTATTGAAGCAAGAGATCATCCCATTTCTCAAATCATTGGTGATCTCAACTCGAGGAGTTAAATGCGAGAAATAAGGTTCGAGAAGAAACTTTGTTTGCTTATGCATTTGTATCGAACTTCGAACCAAAGAAGATTGATGAAGCCATCGAAGATCATAAGCTGGATTGAAGCTATGCAAGAAGAGTGAACCGGTTTGAAAGATGTAAGGTGTGGAGCTTAGTTCAAAGACCAGGCGATCATCCGGTCATCGGCACCAAGTGGGTATTCGAGAAATAAAAGAGATGAAGATGGAAATGTCACGAGAACAAAGCTAGATTGGTTGCTCGGGGCTGCAAGCGGGGAAGAAGGAATTGACTTTGATGAAACATTTGCTCTGTTGCTAGACTAGAAGCAATCGAGAATCTTTCTAGCTTATGCCTCGTTCATGGACTTCAAAGTGTATCGGATGGATGTTAAGAGTGCCTTTACGAATGGTGATCTTCAAGAAGCGTATCGTGGAACAACCTCGAGGATTTGTCATCTCGAGACAAAGCGGACCACGTCTGACTCAAGAAAGCTCTCGGCTGAAGCAAGCTCCTCGAGCTTGGTATGAAACTCTATCCAAGTTCTTAATTGAACAAGGATTCGTGAGAGGAAGAATAGACACTACTTTATTCATCCTCAAGCACAAAGGCCATTCTCTTACAGGTACAAATCTATGTGGGCGACATCATCTTTGGATCAACTAACCAAAGCTTGTGCAAAAGATTCGAGAAGGCGATGCAAAGCAAGTTCGAGATGAGCATGATGGGTGAACTTACCTATTTTCTAGGGCTGCGATACAACGGACTTGAGACGGAATCTTCATCGGCCAAACCAAATATGCAAAGGAACTAATCAAGAAGTTTGGTCTTGATTCGACCAAAGGATTTGAAACTCCAATGTCTACCGCGCCATCTTGACAAAGATGAAAAGGAAAGCAAGAGAACATGACCAAATCAGAGGAATCATAGGTTCACTTCTTTACCTTCTTGCTAGTAGACGACATTATGTTTCTTTGTTTGTGTTTGTGCTAGATTTCGAGGCGGATCAAAGGAGTCACATTTGCTTCTTTGCCAAGCGTATCATCGAGATATGTTTCAAAAACAACAAATCTAGGCATCGGTATTCAAAATCCAACAACTTCAATCTAGTTGGATACTCGGATCTGAGATTATGCGACTTGCAAAGTGGCGAGAAGAAGCACCGGTGGGACTTGTCAATTTCTTGGAAGCAGACTCGTCTCATGGTCTTGCAAGAAACAAGGATCGGTGGCAAACTCAACCACGAAGCGAGAATATATTCTTTAAGCATTTTGCTCTCAAGCTGCTATGGATGAAGCAACAACTAGTGGACTACAACATCAAGGCAGCGCCCAATCATGTGTGACAACACATCGGCTATCTCGATCTCCAAAATCGATGATGCATTCAAAGACAAAGCACATTGATATTCGTTATCATTTTCTCAAAGATCATGTGGAAAAAGGTAACATCGATGCGGAATATGTTCCAAGCGAGCATCAATTAGCGGACATTCTCACAAAACCCTTGGATGCCACCGGGTTTGCTTATTTAAGGAGAAATCTTGGTATGATTGATCCTCTTGCTTAAAGTTAATATTTTGTTAATGTTTCTTTCATACCAGGTAGACCAGTATTAGACTAATCGGAAGGCGTAAGTTCTCTTTTAGGAAGACTTAAAGGTTAGTACTCTTACTTAGTCTATTTTCTCTAAAGAGGTTTCTAAAGCAATAAAGGGGTCAAGGACAAAATTTGGTACTTAAGAAAATATCTTAAGTTCAGCGCTTTTCAAAAGCGATATTTTCTCGCCTTTAAATAGTCCTTGAACCGTCATTTCCAAACTTTACGAAACCCTTTGAGCAGAAAATTTTTCTCTCTCTCTCTCTAAGTAACTACTTTACGCAAATTCAAGTTCTTCTTCTTGTTTCTTCTTCTCATCTTCAACAATGATGCGTTTATCTCTACTCTACTCGTAATTTTCTATGTCTTGTTACGCATTTCATTATCAACTTAAAATCCTTTTGGAATTCAAGCGGTCATTTTCGAGTTTATGGTGATTCGCCATTGTTGTTCTTACAAACTTGAATACTAACGATCGTTTTTGTTTATTCATTGTTCATTCTTATGAAAACTTACGTTATGCATTTCTCGAGTGTGGTTTCTCTAAACATTCTAGGGTTTCAAGTTTTTGCTTCAAAAATTTCAATTATTTTAGAAAACTTTGAAATTCCTACTTGTTTAGATGTCTAGATGAAAAGCCTAATTTTTATTTTGCTTTTCTTTCGAGGCAAGAACTTCAAAATCAAAAGCGACGATGTGGGAAGGCTTTGACCACGAAAAAGTCATTCCTCCCGTTCAAATATCAATCTTCGAGGATATCCCACCTATCCGCCGCGCATGACATTATTGTCGCTTTGGACCCCAAGCTATACATTAGGGCATGTGCATTGACCTTGATCAATCAACTCCATAGCTGCGTCAAAGCTTGCGAGGATATGGGCGCCTGCGGGATTACGCCCCTCTTACGCCTCAACGACAAAACCTACATATCTTCTGGCGAGAAGAATTTTATCAACGAATGGAGCTCATGAACGGGCGCTCTTCGTGGGTGGATTCGAGGCCGTCCCATTTCGTCACCGCCAAATCTATTTCCACCATCATTGGCGTGCATTACGGAGGAGCTCTTTCGCAACCATGGTGAGGCTTTACATGCACAGGAAGCCATGAGGGAGTAGACACTCTCAGGGAGCCACAAGGAAAATGCTCAGAAATGTTCCCTCTTGGCGTCTCTTGCACCGGCCACCTTCTAGACAAGGGGCTCCTTTTCAAGTGGAGCACATGACATGTTCTTGGCAGATCAACGACCCGATCTTTGTATTTCTCTGACTTCGTCTCAAGCTGGGGGCTCATCATCTTCGACGAGCTAAAGCGGTGGGTGGAGAAAGCAAAGAGCAACCCCACTTGCAAGCGCCCTTCGTCGAGGCTTATCAATGCCCTTTTGAGGGATGATGCGAACATCAACTCTTCTTTGAAAGAAGATGAGTTGTATCACGGTGGCCAAGGACAAACAACTCACGACCTCGTTTTTCGGTAAATACAGAATCACGAGAACAAGCGCCGATCTGAGAAGGTCTACCGCCGGTCTCTCTTGACAAAGTGGCCAAGCTTGCACCTATCTTGGTCACCGCTTCAATATGGAAGCACATGTAGCGGGACCTTCAAAAGGCCTCGCCAAATTTGATGATCAAGTGGCCACGGACCTCCATCTAAAGGCCAAAGGCACGGCGGATGAAGCGAGCGGGTGCTATTGTCCAAAATAGCGGCCGAGGCAAAGCGAAGAAGACAAGGCGGAAGTGGCACCTCCAAGCGAAGAGGAGCAGGCCAAATGGATAAGGAAGGAGATGAAGGAAGGCCGGAGAAGAAGAAGGCACCGGGCCAATCTAGCCATTCCTCCCCTCCATCTCCCAAGCCAAGCCATCCTCTCGGCCCCTACCCACCAACCACCCTCCCCATCTCCTGTCCCTCACCCAAAGCCAAAGCGAAGGAGACTTCGTAAAACCTTTGAAGACCAGCCACCGGCGATCCTCCAACCTCTAGATAGGCGGTGAGTCTCTATTCGGCCGAGGAAGAAAAGGAAACTACCGGTCCCGACCCTCTGCAGCCCAACCAACTACTACCTACCGGCGCTTGACACCCTTGTCAACCCTTCATCTATACCAACTCGGGCCTTAACCAACTACCGGCGCCCAACCACTTGTCAACCGCTTCATCATTCGACCGCCATCTACCCCACCCTCGAGGAATCTATCCCTCGGGAGGAGCCTCAAATCGGGAGGAGCGGCGGAACCCCAACTCCTCCTCCTCCCTCACCTTTAACTACTCACGACCCATCCACACCTTCCTCACCACCCCAATCCCAACCAACTTCTTCAACCACACCACGGCCCTTAGACCTGCTGTTTGCCAAGTTCCTCTTCGAACTTTCGTCGGTAGCAGATCTATTCACCTCTCCTCATCAACCTCCTCAACCTTCTCAACCTTCCCTTCAAAAACCAAAATCCCTCTTCTACCCGCCCCTTCTTTACGGTTCTCTACCGAACCCATTCCCCAATCCTCCCATATCGGTGAAAATTCGACGCGATATGGGCTGAGATTCCCCACCCCCCACCTCCACCTTCCCCTATAACCATATCCTCTTCCACCAAAACCATACCAACCCAAGACTCATCTTCTTACGCCTCGAACTCCCCTCCCAACGACCCTTCGGGCTGCGGACTACGCCTCTGCACCATTCACGTTGGCCAAGCATCTACTTCCATCGGCCCGACCAATCTTGAAATTTTGTCGACTAGATGCCATCTACCGGCGGTTAGGCGAGCTTACAAGCATATCTACGCTACTGAAGTAACCCGCTGCGGCCAAGGCAGCCGGGCTGCCGTAATCTTCGACAATTTCAAGAGGATGTGCGGACTCGTTTTGGGCAGAATGCGGCACGACTTCACCGATGTCAAGATCAACATCGAAGCTCAGCGAGATGAAGGTTGCCGTATCATAGGCTCCATTTTCTACGAGTTATTCCACGCCATCACTCTCCATCTCGGCCCGGTCGTCCTCCCATTTGGAACTTAACAACCTCGCTTCAACTCTACGCCCATGATATAATGAATGCCAACGAGAGATCGTGATCGGCCATCACGGAGGAGAAGCAAATGAGATCTATCAACGAGAATCTTGATGGAAGAGAATAGGCCGTCTTCGTGAAGAAGCTGGACTACCGTTCTCGTTCCACGGACCTCCGGCGATGCGGATGCGAATACCAACGAAGAATGGAAGAGCTAGAGCGAGAAAGAAGAGAAGGAGGCTGCAGACAAAGCAAAGGAAAAAGACCTTGGTAGCTTTTGTATCTTTTCTTCCCTTTCCTTTGTATTTATCTTATTTTTGAAAACTACTGTTAAATGTAAACATCTTGTTTATAAATACAGATGATTACTTGCTTTTCAAAAATTATGGTGTTTAAATTCTTCTTTGCTTTATTGATTTATCTAAATTAGAATTTAAACATTGCTAATCTAAATGTCTTTGTTTTTCTTTGACTCTCTTATTCTTGTATGCACTTAGATTAGTCCCTTGCATCGAGGTGTTATTACGTTTAATAGAGGCATGTCTACAGACTACTTAATATATAAAATCTCTCGGGCATGCTATTATCTATTAAATAGTTTGTTTTAAAACCCTCATTTGTAGTAATGATGACCGGATATAAATAGGAGGAGATTGTTGATTCTTATGTTAAATTTATATCGATCGGTACATTACATTAGTTTTATACTTGATGGCTAATCGGTACGCGTATCGATTAGCGTGGCAAATGTGTATAGAACTTTGCCTTGTATAGTTTTTGTAGGACTTTTCGGGTTCAGCGGCGGAAGACCCTTCTCGGCTTCACTGGAAGACACGCTCAAAGCTTAAGATCGGTAGACCTCGTGTCAGGTGATGCGCTTCTACGTGTCCTCTCAACCAGAAAGCTATTTGGATTAATTCAAACTTATTCTCCATATATTATTTGAATTAATCCAAGTCATTCCACGACATGTCAAGCCGCAGAAAGCAACTTTCAGCGGGAAGACTTTTCGTCTGAGCGATGAAAGCGGGCATGTCCCTACTTTACGCTTCATCTCTCGAGATCGACACCAAATCGCCCACCTTTTTGAAGATCTCGAGAAATGATTATACGCTCTAGATATACGTGAAGACGAAATTCCTGACCCCATGCATTTAATGCATTTATGAATAAATTTGTTGAAGTCTTCGTCCTCTCCAACGGTTCTTTTTGAAGTGCACTGCCATTGAAGGCTGGAACAAAAAAGAAATCAATCGAACACTTATAAGAATTGCTCTGAATCTACACAACTCCAAGTCTTTCATTTCGGTGCATTCAATAGATCCTCAACAGATCTAGAAGTCCTCGTCAACAACAAGAAGCTCTTCAACATTTATTGTTTTATTCTTCTTGTTGTTAACTTCCATTAAACTATTATTCTGCACAAATTAAATATCTTGTATTTACAGATATTTAATTCCATAGACCCAAACACAAGTCAATATTTTGTACATGATCCATTAAGGGATATTCTTTGTAATTGATCTAAGTGGAAAACATAGTGCACAATTTAAATCCAAGGTTGACTGCCTTGGTGGTGGACGTACCACTCATTACAGTGTGAACCATCCCAAAATACTTGTGTTATTTCCTTATGTTTGTCTATTGCTTAAACTGCTTAGTTTCTTTGTTTATATTATCCATTTCAGCAGAACTTAAATAATCTGTAAAAGGTCTACCGGTAGTCCTTATCAGCAGACCTGGAACAATTTTCTTGAAGGTCTTCCGCTACTTGATTCTTTTCATAGATTGCAAGTAACTTTCAAGGAACTTACTTAAAAGTTTTAAAAGTGTTAATAAGCTATTCAACCCCCCCCCCTTCTAGCTTATTATTGTGCTCATTGGGACCCACAACCCGTTTAAAGAAACTTGTTTCGATGCATCAAATCTCTTTGCTCACTTTATGCGAACCTATGATCGACAGTGATAAACTTCCTTTAATTGCAAAAAAACTTAAATTCCGTTATTACTTCTGTAACACGGCTAACTCTATTTGGATCCTTGCCAAGTCAGTTTTCAGTTGTCAGATTGCGTATCACTCCACCCAACATCTTACTCTTAGCATACGCTACTACACTTGGGCTCACTCGGTTTATATTTCCATGGTCTATGTCAAATGTACTTCTGTTGAACGGCAAGACCTCTGGAATGATCTTATTGATTTAAGTTCTGAATTTGGCACCTCTCCCTGGCTTGTTCTTGGTGATTTTAATATTATTCTCTCTTCTAATGAGAAAATTGGCGGCGTCGACTGGGATAGGTAAGGCACTTTAGATTTCCAGGCTTGTATTAATGCTACTGGTCTTTTAGATCTCGGATATCATGGCAGCAAATATATTTGGTGTAATAATAGGGACGGGCAAGCAACCATCTACCAAAGAATTGATCGTGCTCTTGTTAACTCTTATTGGCTATCTACTTTCACTCTTACCTCGGTGGAACACCTCAATAGAACATGCTCAGATCATTCCCCGCTGCTCATATCTATTAATCTATCCACGGAATGCAGGCCATATCAGTTCTAATTCCTAAATATCTGGGTGTCTCATCATTCATTCCTTGATACGGTTAAGAGTGCTTGGCTTAGTAATGTTAGTTGCAGACCTATGGTTCATTTCTCCAACAAATTAAAAGCTACCAGAGCAGCTCTCAAAATCTGGAATAGCAATGTGTTTGGGAATATATTTCAGGCTATTAAATAGGCTGAAGATGATGTGATTGAAAAGGAGATTGACTATGAAAATATCCACACCGATTCCAATCGCGCTACTCTTCATTTGGCTCAAGCCCGTAATCTTACTTGCGTTGGCTTCAAGAAGGGGACGAAAATACTAATCTGTTTCACTCATCAGTTACGCAAACCCGTAACAAGCTTGATATCCACCGTATTTCTGATATGAATGGAGTCATCGCGGACACGGAGGCCTCTATCAAATCTGCCGCTATTGAATACTTCTCAGATCAGCTCACTGCTTGTCCATGTTCTGACAATAACCTCCTTTCAGTCATCCCATCCTTAATAACTTCTGATCAGAATAGCCTGCTCTCCAATCCTCCCTCTTTCGAAGAACTTAAAAAGGCTGTTTTTGATCTAAATGGTGACAGTGCCACAGGGCCTGATGGTTTCTCGGGAAAATTCTACACAGCATGCTAGGATATTATTGCTCCAGACCTTTTTCTTGCGGTCTCCGAATTTTTTGCAGGTTTTGAAATGCCAAAATCCTGGACTAGTACTCTCATCATCACTATCCCAAAGACCAGTCACATTGAAACCTTCAAAGATCTTAGGCCGATCAGTCTCTGCAACTTCTATAATAAGATCATCACCAAAATTATTTCTTATCGGCTGGCTATGGTTCTTCCTTCCATCATATCTGAAAATCAGAGTGCATTCACAAAAGGAAGGCTTATTCAAGACAACTTGCTTCTTGCCCAAGAGCTGACTCATCAACTCAAGAAAAAAGTTAATGGGACCAATGTTATCATCAAATTAGACATGGCCAAAGCCTTTGATAAGGTCTCTTGGTTTTTTCTTATTGGGGTGCTTCGCAAATTTGGTTTCAGTGAGACATTTATTGATATTATCTGGAGGGTAATTTCCAATAACTGGTTCTCAGTTTCTAGTTAATGGTTCATCGGCTGGATTCTTTCATTCCTCTCGGGGTCTTCGTCAGGGAGATCCTCTCTCGCCAAGTCTATTCATTATTGCAGTAGAAGTTCTTAGTCGAGGATTAAATAAACTTCAGACTGATCATCATAATTTTGCGTATTCTTCATCAATGGGGGTGCCCTATTATATCTCACCTTGCTTTTGCGGACGACATCATTATTTTTTGTAACGGTTCTAAGAACTCGCTGCTTCAACATCATAAATTTCTTAGCCTCTACGAGCAGTGTTCCGGGCAATTGATTAATCAAGGTAAAAACAATTTCTTGGTTTCTCATAACATCTCAGCTTCTAGAATTTCTTCTATTCGTCGGCATGTTGGTTTTAGCAATAAATCACTTCCAGTCCAATACCTTGGTTGTCCTCTCTTTGAAGGTAGAAAAAAGAAGAACCTTTTTGATCCTCTAATTGAGAAGTTGCAAGTCAAAATCAATTCGTGGATGGGGGCTTTTCTCAATCAAGTCGGGAGAGTTACTCTTATCAATTCAGTCCTACATTCAATCATTATGTATCAGATTATGATTTTAGACCCTCCTGTTGCTGTGGTAAAACATATTAATAGAATGTTTGCCAACTTTTTCTGGGGGTCAGTAGATGGATAATTTAAAGCGCACTGGGTTTCTTGGCAGAACTCTTGTCGCCCGGTTAACGAAGGCGGTGTTGGCATTCGGTCTCTTTCGGATATCATTCTGTGGGTTCCCGGGAAAATGCTCCAGCGCCCCGTGCGCCCTTGGATAGGGGTGCGCGTCCGTGCGGATGCGGTGACATCCACTGCTCTCGTTCCACCCTCCCTTTTCTAGGGGAGGACGAAATCAAAAGTGCGGGAGGAGTGCTGTCGGAATAGCGCGTTGGAATGCGCCTCGATTGCCTTTAGTGGATTTTGATCCAATATGGGAGCTTTGGGTTTTCTATGTCAAGTTATCCCTTGTTTAGGGGATACCAGGATATAGGAATGCATCACCCTTCTATTCCCATTCTCCCTTTTTTAGAGGAAAACGTGAAAGTGCAAGGAAGGAATGTTGCAGGGCCCCCACTATGGATTTTATGAAAATAGCCTTATGGCCTATCTCGGATCACTATGGGTGCTTTGGGTTTTCTACGTCAAGTTATCCCTTGTTTAGGGGATACCAGGACATAGGAATACATCAGAAAACTGGGAGCAGTGTAAGAGAATTGGGCGCCATGCCCAAAACAATTGGGAGCCACGCCCAATTTCAATGGTGGCCACACCCATTTCCAAACTATGCACTTTTTGTACACTTTGGTCCCTGCAGTTCGTCCTTTTGCGCATCCTGCTTTTGTCCTTTTGCACTTTTGACCCTATAACTTGACATTTGTTAATGTTTTAACAGGTCTTGATATTTCATGTCATGTCACATTCCAGGGGTACGAAATTGGGGTGTCTACAGAGCCCCTCAACGATGGAGTCTACGGGTAACCCGCAGCTTACTGAGTAAACGAACATCGTTGATAAGAATAGACTCTCCAATTTTGTTCAATTACAAAACAAGGGAGAAAGATGAAGTAGGTAGCAGTTATAATGCAGCAATGAATCAAACCTCCATATCCTAGACATTTTTAGTCAGTTATAGCAGGTTATCGCAGTTTTAAGCAGATATGCAAATTAAGTGCTCTGATAGTCGGACCTACTAATGTAGGCTGCCTACGTATCCCTTAATAAAAGGAATCAGACCAAACGTAGTTCGGCCAAAACCTAAACCATCATTCATGCAACGGTCGTGCCTACCAAATAGGGCCGCCACGTATCCTTATATAAGGAATCAGACCGAGACGTAGTTCATTCAGTTGGGGACCAAATGCTGCGGTGCAAGTGCGGCAATGCTAAATGAGCAAGTGCGTGCAAAGCTTTATCAAATGAGTGCTGCAAAGGTAAATATCATGCTGTGTTTGGTCGCATCTACCGATATAGACTGCCTACGTATCCTTAGACAAGGAATCAGACCAATCGTAGCTCGCCTATGGCTATGCAGAGTGAATTGTTTCCTAGGAACTCAGCCTCTACTGGAGAACAAGACCTTTCCCTATAAATCCGGGGCTGTGTACCCCTTAAAGGAAAGTTTCCCACATAGCCAAAATGTATGGAATGCAATGCCTCCTCAGGAACTCAGCCTTCAACGGAGAATGAGACCTTTCCCTATCAATCCGGGGCTGTGTACCCCTTAAAGGAAAGTTTCCAAACATTAAACAAATGCACTGTTAAAAAGGAAAATACCTTCCTTTCCTTTACCTTTGTCGTGTCCATGCAACAAATTGCTGCTGATGTTGCTTTGCTGTCGCTTTCTGCTTTACGTTGTTCGTTGCTGCACTTTGCTGGGGATTTTTCTTTTCATCAATGTTCCAACCTTCGCTGGAAAATCTTTTCCCCTGTCCCGCTTTATTTTTGGCTTTAGCTGGAAACTTTTCTTGATGCTGCTGCATTTTCTTTATTGCTCGTTTTAACCTTGGTCAGAAGCTTTCTTTTTCTTCCGCAAAGATCACTTATCATTTGGAATCATCTTTTCTTTGCTGTTGTTTTCTTTTCGCTCCATTCTCTAGCTTCAGCCGAAAATTTCTTCTTCTGTCGCCGCATTTGTTCTTGATGCTTGTACCTGAAAATTTTTCTTTCTTGTACATGCATTTTCCCTCTCCCGATTTTTTTGTTTTGTTTTTTTTGTTTTGTTTTTGTTTTTGTTTTGTTTTGTTTTGTTTTGTTTTTGTTTTTGTTTTTGTTTTTGTTTTTGTTTTTGTTTTGTTTTTATTGGTCCGCCTGGATATACTTCTGATCTGCTGGATTTTGGCACTGTTTGGCACTTTTGAAGCATTCCTGGCTTTATTATTAATGCTTATGCATGTCCTATTTATGCCTAAGTGATACAATTAAGTAATGATGCATGTAATTTATTCTTACGATGCATGATTTAACTAGTGGTCACTATTTGACCTTGTTATGCATGATTTATACTATAAATGCAAATGGGGCTTCATAATGCATGCTTATACTGCAGGGATATAGTGAATGCCATGGGAATATTTATTTTCATGATTGGGGGCATTTTATTTTCTTTTTAGCGGACCCCTAATGCAGCTTATTGGATAATAAATGCAAATGCTAGATGCATGTACTTACTTTATTTAATGCAAATGTGATGTCTAAAAATTATAGGATGCCTATTAACATGATGCATGGATATTCTTTATTCTATCATGCATGTAATAATGCAAAATGTAGTACATATCTTTAAGATGCAAAATGTATTTTTATAATGCCTAAAATGCAAAAATGTTTATCTATATGCAAAACAATACAATTTTTTTTGTTTTGTTTTGTTTTGTTTTGTTTTTGTTTTTGTTTTTTTCTTTTTTCTTTTTTGCTTTGTTTTTTGTTTTGTTTTTTGAAAAAAAGAACCTGTACAAACATTTACAATGCAATCTAGTTTTATATGATGCAAAATAAATAATTAAATAAAACACATGCAGACTCAAAACACACGCACAAAGCAAAGCTATACCGACCTAATAGGTAATGGCACGCTGTTTCTCCAAAATGGATTTTAAAGGAATATACCTTCGGGTTTGAACAGACTTTTTTTTTATGATGTGCGGGGAGAAGAAAAGGCAGATACCTCCTCCTGTTATTGGCCATATAATTGTTGCAGAGCTACGTTTGGCATAAGACTATTCTCACAACCCCTGCATTTTTCTTCACAATCAGACAGAGCAGCAATGAATGGGCGGAATCCAAGTCATTTGGCTGTTTCAGGACAATGGCAGTGCAGCTGATGAATAGGACAAGGACACTTCTGGTGCTTCTCATTCTGATGAGTCTGAGCCTTTTCTGTGCCTTGCAGAAGAAGTCAATGGGCCCGGCTGGGCGGACGCCGCAGGTACTGATGGACCACATTGGGGCTTAAGCTGCAAAAGAAGGGATAATTTCTGGGGGAAACAAAGGGGGTATAGGCAATAATAGATATATACAGGCAATTAATGTATAATCTAAATTTCTTTAGCAATTATTCCTAAGTTGCACCTTAGGACCCGAAAATTTTATATTTTAGTGTTTTATTGCGAGTTTCCTGTCATGGCTTTTCTTTTTCTTCTGTCAGTCGAGCCCCTTGCATGCTGAAGACTGGAGGTAGAATGCCGAGGTTTCAAATAGTGCCTTCCCTCTCCTTTATTCTCCTGATATATATTTTTTATTTGGCTCTAACTTTTGCCTAGGCTGCCCTTTCGGGTTTTCAACCTAACGAGCTCTTATTTCTCTCTTCTTTTTTTTTTAATTTCATCATTTTTTTATTTGCTCTAACTTTTGCCTAGGCTGCCCTTTCGGGTTTTCAGCCTAGCGAGCCCTTATTTCTCCTTTTTTTATTTTCATTTTTTTTTGTATGCCCTAACTTTTGCCTAGGCCGCCCTTTCGGGTTTTCAGCCTAGCGGGCTGGAGAAGGAAGCACTTGCCGGATAGGCTGTCTCAAGCATAATACCTTTTGAGCTCATTGAGATTGGAGGGCTGAACAAGGTCTTTTTTTTTCTTGGTTCGTGAGGAGTACGGCATCTCCTGACCGGATCTCTTTGACAATATACGACACATCGTGGAAGAGAGTGGTAGCAGCCTTTTGATAAGTAGCCCCAGCATTTTATGAAACACCCCGAATTCTTGCATGAGCCTTGTGTGCTTGCCTTCATGTTTTCTTTTTGATTGTGAGTATGTTTACTTAGTCTATATGTGATTTAGAATCAATCATAAGTCATTCATGAAGCTCTTAACATGTTTAGAATCATGTATGCATGCTTGTTGAATCACCGGTTCGATTGCTTGTTTAGTTCTCCTTCTTTCCCTCCTTCGTTTTGATTGTTCGGGTGTTGTTTGAGGGTGCTTGTGATGAGCTTTAAACTCATTTTTTTTTGGGTTTTGAAACCCCCTTGATTTGGCTAAGTGTTTGGGGGTCTTTTAGGTTGAGTTTTGAGCCATTTTGGGTCTGCCGGGCTTGCCCTCGCAAGGTGGAATGACCTTGCCCCCACAAGGTAGACAGAAAATGGAGTGTTGAGCATCCAGGTAGGATCCGGTCGCAAGGGTGGGGGGACCATGCGACCGCAAGGTCCCCCGAGACTGGGCTGCTCTGTTTCGTTGATTCTTGAATTTTACACCCAAACCCCTATTCAAAACCTTTTCTAAACCCCACCAAAACCTCCCTAACCCTCCTTACTTATACCCTAACATCTCTAACAAGTTTTAAGAGTGAATTAAGAAAGCTTTAGTGATCAATTAAGTCATAAAAATCAGATTTTAAGAGACCACAATGTCATGACACTTGTCCCACTCACATTTTGACCATTCTTAAGCCACAAATCAGATGTAGAGACCTCATTTCTCTCCCTCACTCTCCAAAAACGGGATTTCTTTTCTCCAAGGCTCTCCCATGGCTTCTTGAAGCTTTCCTCTTGGTCTTCCCTCATCCCTTCTTCCATTGTTCAAGCGACCACCATAGAAGAGTAGAGCTTGAAGAGTAGATCATTTCCAACCGATCAATCTTTCCATTTGCTTTCTTTGGTGTAGAATACATGTAAGTTACTTCTCTTCTTCTTCTTTTTAGTTCTCATTGACCCTAAGGAAAACAAAGCTTATGATGATTGAGGTCAATGAGGACACATATTTGCTTATTATGCCTTCTTCTTGTGTTTTGAAAGTATGAACTTGCTAGGAGCATGTGTAGGAGGATTTTATGCTTAATAAAGGTTGTAATACTCTTTCATCTTGATTATTTAGGATTATGAACATATTAGAAATAATTATTTTGTGTGTTGTTTGAAGAGGTGTTACATGAGAATGCCCTAATTTATGCCTATATGATATGTTGTGAAGTTGTTATGTGTTCTATCCTCTAAATTGGAACCTAAGATGAACATGAATCACATTATAATGCCTTGATGAATTTATGACCTAGATGAGCTTATTAATGGCCTAGGTTGAGTTATGAAGCACATAGCTTCAATTACCCGAAATTTGGATTTTTTAGTAAAGACTCAACGGAGTCGAATCTAGGGAAGATTTGAATATGTTAAACTCTAATTTCAATCCCTACGAAGTTTGGACACCGTTTGGTCAAGTTTACTCAATTTTAAGTTGAGTTTAATTATGTGCATTTGAACCCGTTGTGATTATTTGGTTATGAGCAATTAATTGCCTTGACATGAATTATTGTAGAGATTTATACCCTACTTGGTCGGTCGAGTTTGCTCTTGTCGAATTCGATCATTATTTGGTCTTGACGAGTAAATATCTACTTGTGCATTGCATTAAGTCCAGCTGGCACTATTTGGTTTGATTTTTATGTCAGGGTAGGACGATGCATCGCCTTCACGAATTGAGAGATTCGTGCTCGCTATGGATCGCCGCACGGGACCTCACACCCCTCCATTGTAGGCCGCAATGGGGAAGTAGCCCCTTTGCCGTAACAATACGTGCGTCACAGGCTGCTATTAGCCGGCGGAGTTCGGTATATCGATGCGAAGTCACGAGCATCGTAGTCACGATATTGGGTTAACAAACTGTTTTGCAGGAGCTACGAAGCGGCCGTGACTATATTATATCCTACTTGTATGATTTAGTTTCCCGCACTTATGTGAATAATGTGCTAAGTGCTATATGATGAACATGAGCCATAATTGTGATAAATGCCATGCTATAACATGAACATGCATTTTTTGTAACTTACTAAGTATTTCGACTTACCCTATTTGTTTGTTTTGTTTTCCTTAGATCCGAGCCAAGGAGACGGTTCACGCTAGATTCGCCATACCGCGTTTGGTTGCTTGTGAGCTCAAGGTTGCTCTTTTGGGACTTTTGGTAGTTAGTCTTTTATTTTGGCAAGGACGTTGGGAAGCAAGTCATCTAGACTTGACTTTGGGGTTTTTGTTGTTGTAGTAAACTTAATGACTTGATACTTATAATCTTTTGTATGCCGACTTATATGTCGAGCCTGTTTATATGTTATTGGTTCACTACAGTTTCTTCCGCTAAAGCTCTTTTAAAATAATATTGTTGTTGTTGTCTCCGGCATGTTGTGGCCGTTGAGGATATTATATGCATGTGTTAAAAATTGTAGGAGTAGTTGTTGGGTTCCGGCTGTAACGTCGCCGATGACTTGTTTATTTTAAGTTATTTTCCGGCCAAGTGTAGCCGAGTTGTTAATTGTATGCGATGTTGCGCCACATGAATTTTATAATCCTACTTGCGCATGCTTGTATCTTGCCTATTTGGACGGCACGACTCGATCTCGCATTGGTCCTGTCGGGTCATTAAGGCACATTTTAGCCCAAACGCATGACATGATAGCGATGGGTCCCCGGGGGTGGTGAATGAGGTCCTTCCTTGGTCTCCTGCTGCCTTTGATTTGACTATGGCCCAGCATGATGTTGATAAAAAAAACTTGTTGGGTTTGGGAATGGTCACTACATTTGACAGCCAGATCAGGTATTTTTCTTTCTTTCTTTCTTTCTTTTTTTTACTACTTTTTTTTTCTTTTCTTTTCTTGTGTTTTTTTTACCCGAATGAAGTTGACGTGCGGCTGTTTCATGCTTTCTCTCTCTCTCTTTTTTTAGCTTGTAGTGACTATTCTGGCTTGATGCGGCGGAGCTTTTTGTCCGATTGGCCGAGCATCCCATATATGGGATCCTGTTTGACTATGGTCGGGTCTACCTCGACACATCTTCATAGTAAACATGTCCACGAACTCTTTGAGGAGATCCATGAGTGTTATTCTTTTCAGAACCTTGCAGGGAGTTGCCGATTTTGATTCTTTTGATTTCATTGTCCAGCCCCAGATTGATAGTGGATCAGTTTTCAGTTGCTGTTGATGAATGATGTTGTTCCTGGTGCTCAACTGACTTTACAAGCTCAAGCAAATAATTCTTTTTTTTTTGTTCGGGGTCCTATTAAATGACTCATTATTATAAAGATTTAATGTGTCTTTTAATATAGGTGCAACTAAGAAATAAGCAAAGACATTTAGATTATTATTAAAAGCAAACCGCATGTGGTTTATTACATTATTGAGGACCGGGGTTTGAGATCCTCAACTTAGGGAGCGGATCGGTAGATGACCAATCTGTAAAGGCTAGGGAAAGGAATAGGATAATATATAAGCGGTCCACCAGATCTGCAAGGCCCAAAAGCGGGCGGGAGTAGTATACTAGTTCACAGAGGCTTATTAGAAATAGGCTCAAACTCGCCAGGAGCTTCTTGTAATCGGTACCTCGCCTATCATGCCCCAGAAGTTTCCATCAACCTCAATCATGTTGATTTGAGGTAGAGGGTTATTGACTATATTTGGTCCGGGAGGAGGCTTTTCAATAACCTTATCATCTATAAGATCCCCGAATAGCATTTTTGAGCGTATAACATTTATCGCTGAGGTGGCCACCGGCGATGATATTCACGAAGATCGGGCATGATTCCGTGTCCCGGTGGGGTCGGTGGCTTATAATTTTCCATAGGCTTTAACACTCCTTGTGCCATTAGCCCTCGCAGGATTACAGGCATCGGAGGCTTGCTTCATCATAATGACGGTTCGATTTCAAATTGCTCGGGCCATTATTCCTCCGATTGTGTTGACAGACACTGTTCCGCTCCATAAGACCATGGAACAAGGCCATAACTTTGGGTAGGAAAAGTGGTCGATGCATTCCCTACCATATTGACGGTTGGTGCGGGTGTGCCTGCCTTCCCTTTAGAGTAACGAAAGAGCTAGGAGACGTATTGACTTGTAATTGCCCCTGCTCAGTATATCATCATCTATACGAGCTCCTATCTCCACTATTTCTTTGAAATTGGTGTAGGGAGATACCGCATGTGTTCCTTCGTAAATGGTTGGAGGTTTTTGATGAACATTCGGCATGACTCTACTGGATCGGGCCCGCCAAAAGGTTTGAGCCAACTTTCTTTTCCATCCGACCGCGAACTCAAAGACATGTTTCTTTTCCCTCTGGTGCACGACTCAAGGTCTCTTCTATTTTCAGATCGGTGTTGTCTTTGTACCTTTCCAGAACGCCCTATCTCGGTCCCACGTATTCATGGTCTTTGCTATCGACAACATTAGCCATTGTTTGGCGGCCTATTAGGGTGAGGTGAAAATTGGAAGCCATAGCCTCAAAGCTAGCTCCCCTTGATCGCATGCCGGTGGAATAAGATTTTAAGTGGGATATAGGGCATCCGGTTCCATCAAATTTTTCTATGTCGGGCATTTTGAATTTGAAAGGCAATATGCTGCCGCAGTTGTAATGTCGGTGCCGCGTAGAAAATTCCCCTTTGTTGAGAAGTTTGAGTACCATGGCCTTTATATTTTCCACGCCGGCCTCTACTTTGGTGGTTGGGGAGTTGGCTTTGGTATATACCGGTGGTTAATTTCGGGTGTGTCCGTAAGGATTTTGGGTCGATATGGATATGGGCTGGATTGGGGCCGATATGGGTTGGGTGGAATTTTGGGTTGGTGGATTTTGGATAAGGATTTTGGATTGTTTCGGTTTGGCGGCTAGGATCATTATAAGGTAAATAAGTGGTAACTTGGCCTTTGGCGGGTTATAATTTGGTGGGTCCATATGTGGGTTGTTCCTGAGGTGGGTTGGTTATGGGAAAAGGGAGGTCATTTGGGTTTTGGGGAACTTTGGTGCTTGGGGAAGGATATGGAGGATAGGATGGGTAAGGGTTGATATTTGGGTAGTAGGGACTTGGTGGAGGATTGGGATTTGGGTAGTGGCTATATTTGGTGGGTTAGTGTTTGGTGAGGGGTTGGGTTTGGAGGCACATGAGATGTGGATGCTTCATGGGGGATTGCGAGGGGAAGAGTTTACCTCACCACTGGATTTTAAACTTTGCACCGACTTGCTATTTGGCTCATCATGCGATCATGTTGCACCCAACTTTTGGTCAAACCATTCTGCATTCTTTGAGTCGAGCATATCACGGAGCCCACGAATCGTACCCATATCGATTGCTGTTCATTTGTTGCCATCTTGCTCGGATACGTATTTTCTCAGACGATTACCCTTATGCCGATTCGCGATCTTGATACCTTTCGATTTACGCACTTGTTTCCTCGTGATCAATCGGCGATCTTATCTCGCCTTTCCAAGTTCGGGCCGGTTTCGAGGAAAATGGGTTTGGAGGTATCGAAGGTTGGTGAAGGCTTTACGGGCTTGGAGTACAACGTGCCTTTATTAGTATATTTTATTATTTATTATTATCCCTACAAATTGACCGGATAAGCACACCTTAATTTTGACAGCCTCAGACTTTTCTGAGCAGTGGATTCTTTCTCCGCAGTATAGGACCAACGTATTCCACATGCTTTTCGACTCCCGAGATCGGGCGATCGAGCGAAGGGCCTATACTCTTTCGGGATCCACCATTCGAAATGGTCTAGGTCGAGCATTTGAAAATAATAAATCGACCCTGTATTTTTTTTTTTTTTTTTTGACTTGCACATTTTTTTTTGACTTGCGATTTTTTATTTTTTTTTTTTTTTTGGGGGGCTGACCCACAATTTAAAATGCAAAAACCGGTCGGTCTTTGAAGTGTCACGAAAATCTATATGCGATCTAACGTTGGCTCATGCAGGGGGTAGGCCGGCCATGGTGTAGGGTAGCGCTCGAATATATTTATATGCATGTGGCGTGTGTGCGGTATCTAAAAAGCAAAAAAGTTTTTTTTTTGATATAAAATAGAAAATAAAAGCAGATATGACATGTCTTGTCTTTGTTATGTATGGATTTTCTCGGCTTTTTAGCTTAAGCGCAAGCAAGCAAGCATACCATCAAGAAATAGAAAGAAAAAGCGGGGAATCTATCTATTCTTATTAAAAAATGGGTCCTAATCCCCAAAATAAAATGACGTAGAATGAATGCATATATATATATATATTTTTTTGAATGAAAATAAAGCAGAGAAATAAAATAATATAAGGCCGAAAATGAAAAGATTTTAAAAATAAAGCCCGGCCCTTTTGTTGTCTTTGCCGGATAGTATTGACATAATATATTACATATATATATATATATATATATATATATATATATATATATATTTATTTTTTTATTTTTTTTTTTTTTGAAGATTTTTTTTGAAAAATCGAATATTTTCAAGTATATCCGTAACGGTGTTTGAAATGAAAGCTGCAAGATGGAGGATCATATCCACAAATATAGACACGGATGTTAAAGGAACGCAATATTAGGCGTTTAAATTAATATAACAAGCATACTTTAGCGAGAAACAAAAGAAAAAAAGTTTTGGTTAATGAGTCTAGCCCTCCATTTTATTTATTAAAATAAAAACGATCTCCCCAGAGTCGCCACTGGGGTTCAGGGAAAATGCTCGCGCCCGCGCCCTTGGATAGGGGTGGCGTGTGCGGATGCGGTGACATCCACTTGCTCCGTTCCACCCTCCCTTGTTTAGGGAGACGCCGAAATCAAAAGTGCGGGAGGAGTCTTTGTCGAATAGCGCGTTGGAATGCGCCTCGGTTGCCTTTAGTGGATTTTGATCCAATATGGGAGCTTTGGATTTTCTATGTCAAGTTATCCCTTTTTAGGGGATACCGGGATATAGGAAAACATCACCTTTCCATTCCCATCCTCCCTTGTTTAGGGAGAAAGCATGAAAGTGCAAAGAAAGATGTTGCGGCGCCCCACTATGGATTTTATGAAAATAGCCTTATGGCCTATTTCGGATCACTATGAGTGCTTTGGGTTTTCTACGTCAAGTTATCCCTTGTTTAGGGATACCGGGACATAGGAATACATCACCTTTCCATTCTCATTCTCCCTTTTTTAGGGAGAACGTGAAAGTGCAAAGAAAGATGTTGCGAGGCCCCACGGATCCAAAATGTTTTAGAGTCGCCATCTTTATTTTAAGGCAAAAATAAAGCAAAACCAAAAAAGAAAACCGAGAGATAGAAAACGGGTTCGGAGGCTAAGTTACGAGTTGGGAAGGTGCTAGGCACCCAACTCGCCCTTCGGTCTCAAAAGCGGTTTTTGGCTAAAGTATGCTTTTTGTTATATTTATTTAACAGATAAATAAAGCATTAACGCCTACAAATACATCCATTACATCTATATTATTTACGGACTTGCAACGCTCTTTTTACAAATAATTACAAATATACTTGAAAATATTTGGCCATTATAACGGCTACATTTAGTATTATTTCCTAAATAAATCCGGGCAACATAACTGCTTATATATTGATATTGGACCGGACTGGAAATAATACTCTTACAAATAAAGACTTTAATGAATACATAAAGTAAATAATTACAAATCTATCTAAAAACATTTTGCCATAATAACGACTACATTTAGTACTATTTCCTAATTAAATCCGGGCAGCACAACTGCTTATATATCTACATTGGGCCGGATTGGAAATAATACTTTTTATTACAGAATGAAAGACTTTAAAATAAAACTTAAAACAAAAAACTTACTGACATGTACCTAGGGTGTGCTCGCTCCGTCCTCCTGGGAGAGGGAGACTTTGTTGTTGTTGTTGTTGTTGTGTGTTGTGTGTTGTGTGAATTTGGGCAGCGTGACGGCTTATATATGGTGTTTTTGGCTCACTCACTCGGGCAGAATGACGGCTTAGTTTTTGTGGTTTTGGCTTATTTGGTTGGGCGGAATAACGACTTATATGGGTTGTTTTTCAGCCTATTACTCGGGCAGAGTAACGGCTTACTTTATGGTTTTTGGGCCGGGAAAAAAGGGTGGATACCTAGCTGGGGGCTAAGGTACACTTCTACCGGTTGGATTTGTGTTTGGCAGAGGTTTGGTAGGGTTTCGAGGCTTTGGAGGTGATCTCTCACTATCTCACACCGCTCTCTAATTCTCCAGTGTAACGTTAACGCGGAGAAGCTTTACGCAAAGAAAGAGTACTGAATGAAGAGCCAGGCACCTCTATTTATAGGTGAGGACTGGGACATCGGTGGAATTTTGAAATTTTATCAACCGCATCAGATCAATCGGTGTACGCCGCGCATGCATGTTTGTTGCATTTTACACGGCAAATGAATGGATGAACAAGGTTCCGAAGAATGGAATTGGGTGCTACACCATAGAGGTTTGGGCGCCATGCCCAAACTCCATGGGAGCCATGCCCAAATCTTCTCTTGTGCTTCAATTAGTTGTACATTGCGCTGGCTGAATTGCATTTTGCGGCAGATCGTTGCATGAACAGTGGCTGGAATGAAGTTTGGGCTCCAACCTATAGAGGTTTGGGAGCCATGCCCAAACCTTTATATAGCCATGCCCAAACTTCAAACTTGGCTCATTTTTAACACTTTAGTCCTAATTTGTCCTTTTGTGCATCTGCTTTGTCCTTTTGCACTTTTGACCTGTAACTTGACATTTGTTAATGTTTTAACGAGTCTTGATATTTTTGTCATGTCACATACCGAGTACGAAATTGGGGTGTCTACAACCACTCCCCCACCTAAATTCCTAACAGATGGCGTTACACCAAATCCAGCTCATGAACGTTTTCATCAAGCATCCGGTCTTGTTCTCGATTGGATTAAAGCAACCGTATCCGCCGACATTCAACCATACGTTAATCCATGTAAGATCGCACTGGCTTGATGTTGCTAGCCAACGAATTTGGTGTGTCCTCCCAAATTCATATCCAAAAGCTTCAAGATGAACTTCATGATCCAAACGTGGTCCCGATATGTCCATTAGAGCCTACATCCTTAGAGCCAAAACCATTCAAAATTCCCTTGTCACCGCCGGTAGTTGCCTCAAACGACGATCTTCAGTCAGATCCTTGGTGGTTTAGGTCCCTCTTTCAAAGAATTTATCACGTGCAAAACTCACGCCCGCCATGTCCCTAAACGATCTTCGTGATCTTCTTCTTCAAGAAGAAACCCTTCGTAACAAGTTCTCCACTCTAACTCTCAATCCCACAACCGCCTTGTTGCCAATCAAACCAACCCCAACCCATCGCCTCCCCTTCACCTACTCGCCCACACCCACCCATCATACCCATGCTATCACGCTCCAACACTAGCGGCTACTATCCGTCACAACAGAATCGTGGACGTGGTCGTGGTAAGCAATGGTGGAAACACCGTCATGGCCGCGGGGGTAGCATTGGCCGTGGTATACTTCCTACACCCACTCATGCTCCTATCCAGCCAACCCCTCCTCAATTTTCTTATTCTGCTCCTAATCCCTTCATGGTTACCAACCCTGCAGCCACTTGCCAACTTTGCAACCGTCCGCACCACTTGGCTCCGACACCGCCCTAATCCGCCTCAATCAAGCCTACACTGCTTACTATTCCCCACGCCTTGCCCGCCCTTTTTCCTCCGTCCTATCCCTACCCAAACCCAGCACAACCTGCATCATCCATGGCCCCGGTCTCCTTTGTTCTTGACTCTGGTGCGACATCTCATATGACACAATCTCCCGATATTCTCTCTCACTCCACTCCGTACTCGAGTAAGGACTCTGTTATTATAGCAAATGGCTCGCATCTTCCCATATCATGCATCGGTCAGTCTCATTTTTTAAGTGGTTCTCGTTCCTTTACTTTACGAAACGTATTATGTGTTCCCTCCATGCATAAAAATTTACTTTCAATTCGTCAATTTTCTCGCGATAATAACTGTTTTTTTGAAATTGACCATTGTGGTTTTCGTATGAAGGACCACCGCACGAGACGATTATTCTTTTCTCGGCAAGCGTAGCACCGATGGTCTCTACGCTTTATCATTCATGCCCTCTTCTGCTCTTAACTCCATTGCTCTCATTGGTGAACGTACGACATCCAACACGTGGCATGCGCGTTTGGGGCACCCTTCCCAGCCTATTTTTTCATCAGTCGTCAAAAAGTTTCGGATCCCAGTTCATGGGTCTCTGAAACCTAGTATGTGTCATGTATGTCCTTTGGGAAAATCTTGCAGTCAACCTTTTCTTCCCCGTACTTTTAACTCGTTAAATCCCTTAGACATGTTACATTTGGACGTTTGGGGACCTTCCCCCGTTTCTTTTATTTCTGGTTTTAAATATTATTTGTCAATTGTGGATGATTTTTCCCATTATGTTTGGCTTTTTCCTCTCAAGCAAAAATCCGATGTTTTGTCTGTTTTTTCAACTTTCAAAATTCAAGTGGAAAATCAATTAAGCCGGAAAATTTCAGCAATACACACAATTAAGACCATTCAAACTGACGGTGGTGGGGAGTTCATAAATACACTCTTCGCTCAATTTTTAGCTCAACACGGGATTCAACACCAAGTAACTTGTCCATATACTCCCCAACAAAACGGAGTAGTAGAACGCAAACACCGTCATATTGTTGAGATGGGATTGTGCCTTCTTGCACAGTCTAATGTACCTCAACGATATTGGCTCGAGGCGTTTTCTACTGCGGTTTTTCTTATTAACCGTCTTCCCATGTGTCAACTACATTACATTTCTCCATACCAAAAGTTACTTAAGCGTGTTCCCGATTACCGCTATTTAAAGGCCTTTGGTTGTTTATGCTTCCCTCATCTAGTTCCTTATAATCGTCACAAATTGATGCTTAAATCCACCCCTTGTGTGTTTTGAGGGTATGATCAATTAAGGAAAGGGTACCGGTGTCTTGACCGGTCGACGGGTCGTATTTATGTTTCTCGACATGTCTTTTTTGATGAAGATTGTTATCCTTTTGGTTCTAACACTTTTTCAGCAAAAGCTCCTGGTCTTCACCAGCCATCCGGCCCTATCTTAGCCCATCTGGCCTGTCGGATCCGTTCACGCACGACCCGACCATCGGTCACATTGTTCATCCCGCCCGCCGCTCATTTGGCCCAAACTCACATATTCACTCAACGACATCCACTACTCCATTGGATTCATATATCGGTCCCCTGGTCTCAGGTTACTACAACTTTGGGCCTCGAATCTCCCTTGGCTATTCCTACAAATACTAGCCCACCTCCTTCCCACGCCACACCCCCACACCGTCACCGGGCCATTCTCCGCCGCCTGAACCACAAGAGGTCACCTCATCCCCATACCACACCCTCAATCCACCGGCCTCGGTCCCGGCTTTCACCAACACTCCTGTTCCATTCCACTTAGATACTTCTCCCACCTCTCCATCTTCAAGCCCTGATACCACACCTCCGCGTAATTTTCGGAGCATAAATGAATTGGTCTACGGCCCTTTGGTAGCCTTAACTGCCATGTCTAACCCCTCTCTCGAACCCCGCACCTTCAAACAGGTCGCACCTTTCCCCCAATGGCAATCTGCTATGCATGAAGAATTACATGCCCTCTATAAAAATGGTACGTGGTCTCTTGTCCTCGCACTCAGGATATGAATGTGGTTTGTAGCAAGTGGGTGTTCAAAATCAAACGAAAATCTGATGGTACTATAGAACGTCATAAGGCTCGACTTGTTGCTCAGGGATACTCGCAGCAAGAGGGTCTCGATTATGACGAAACATTTAATCATGTGGTTAAGCCTCCAACTATTCAGACAATTCTTGCTCTTGCTCTTGCTCACGTTCGTGCTTGGCCAATCCAGCAATTGGATGTTCGAAATGCATTCCTTAACGGCACACTCAATGAAGAGGTATTCATGTCTCAACCTCCCGGGTTCATCGACCCAAAATTTCCTAACCATGTCTGCAAGCTCCACCGTGCTCTCTATGGTTTGAAGCAATCCCCTCGGGCTTGGTTTCAACGGTAACATGACTTTTTGCTCTCTCTCGGTTTTTTTAATAGCAAAGCGGATGGTTCCTTATTTATTCGTCATTCAAACTCATCCATCATTGCTATTCTTGTGTACGTGGATGATTTTATTGTAACAGGATCTAATCCACAAGAGGTCTCCAAGGTTCTTAATGACATATGCCAAACGTTTGATAGCCGTCGCTTGGGTAATCTCAGCTTCTTTCTTGGTATTGAAGCAACTCGATCCTCCACCACATTAACTTTGAGTCAATCACGCTATGCCAATGACTTACTCAACAAGTTCAATATGGCAAATTGCAAATCCGTACCAACACCAATGCTGCCCGATTCCCACTTATCATCTACGACAGGAAATCCTCTACCCGATGCAAGTGTTTATCGTAGCATGGTCGGTGGTCTCCAATATTTGACACTCACTCACTCTGACATCTCCTTCGCCGTCAATCAAGTGTGCCAGTACATGCACCAGCCCCGAACATCTCATCTGCAAGCCGTCAAAAGGATTTTTCGTTTCATCCAGGGCACTCGTTCTCTCGGTTAAACATATACCCGTTCTCCGGACACTGCTTTGTCTGCTTATTCCGATGCCGATTGGGCTGGGGATCTCAATGATCGTCGATCTATCACTGGTGCTTGTGTTTTCATTGGCCATAATATTGTGGCATGGACGACAAAGAAGCAATCCACAGTGTCTCGTTCAAGCAGTGAAGCTGAGTACCGCGCCTTGGCCACCACCGCGCCCGAACTTCGTTGGTTCTCTTTTCTCTATCGTGAGCTGGGTCTACTCTTACATCCTCCGACTTTATATTGCGATAACCAATCTGCAATACACATGTCCAAGAACCCAGTATTCCATGCTCGAACCCGTCATATTGAAATCGATCACCACTTTGTTCGGGAGTTACACCAACGAGGTTTTCTCCGTTTGGCTCATGTCTCCACAAAGGATCAATTAGCAGACATCTTCACGAAGGCCCTTGCTCATCCTCGACTATCCTTACTTTCCTCCAAACTACACCTGCACAAAGTTCCGCTTCGTTTGAGGGGGGGGGGGTGTTAGCACATAATTAATTCCTCCATGTGTTGTAATTCAAAAAATAGGAAAGTTTCATTAGTGCAGAAATTGTAGCGGGATTTGGAGAAAGATTGACAACAAATTGGTCAATCTTTCCTTACTTGTACTCCTAAAACAGTATATATTGTACAGACCTAAACAGATCAACACTGTGAATTGATAATTTTCTTTCCTATTGTGTCTTGGTCTTGCGTCTTCTGTCTTGCGTCTTCTGTGTCTTCCTCCTCTTTTCTTCTGTTCTTTCTTTTTACTCTTTCATTTTACTCATCATTAATACATCAGTTTATTGTCTTTGTGGAAGAATATCTATTATGAGGATAGTATGGGCAGTTTATTTATAATGGCAGTTTATTTTTGATTTTGTGATTGTTTGTCGGTATAAATAATTTTAATGTATAAAAATAAAAATAAATTAAAATTATTTATACTGATAGTTTCGATCTTTTTAATTTTGTGATTTATATTCTCTTCCAAACTTTGCATGGTACTATATTCTATAATTTGAACCTTGACAAGTTGATCAGCTCATGAGCTCTCGAGCTTAAGGCTCATTCATTAAGCAAGGTGAATTCAAACATACTAAAACTCGGCTTCTTTGGTTTGCAACCATTAGTGTATCCCATTCCCAACAATGTTTCTTTGAGGAAGTGATGTAGAACAAGTAGCCGAGACGTACTTAAGCAAGACATTTGGGAAGAGTTCGAAGTTCAGGGGGTCCAGTGGAAGTTTCTGAAAATTGGGTCTGGCAGCTTCTCCGTTAGCCCAAAAAACGTCGTTTAAGTACTGTTACGGGCCTTTGAAGTTTTCGGGCTTTTTTGTCTTTTTTGTTTAAGTCTTTTCCTTTTAGGGTTTGAATTGTTAGGGCATATAAATACCCTATTAAACATTATTTCGACAGTTTTGAATAAAATTTGAGTTTTCTTGCTTTGTGCTTGAACCCTAAGCTGTCATAGGCTTGTTCTAAGGAATTTCTCGTTGAAAGAGTTCCTTTTGATTGTTTCGCTGCGTCAGGAAGGAATTAAAATAAGTTTCTGCCAACAGGCATTGGATGGAGAGGAATGAAGAAATTGTTTTGGATGTTGCTTGTCGAGCCATGGCCTTCCGGCTACTGCGAATGAATGGGTTCGAGGTTCCTTCAGGTGCGTCAAATCTCTATAACATGCTCGATTTGGATCTCTCTGCCAATGAAAAGAAACAGAAAAATAAAATTTTATGTCTTTAGAGAAGACGAATTTCAAGACCTTTGGCAAACTTGAATCAATCATACAAGATTGTAGAACTATGCTTGAACTTCTGTATTGCTGAGCTTTTTCACTTAAGAAACCATTATTTTTCTTTACTTGTCACGTTGTTTTCTTTGTACACTAAGCACTTTAAGTTGAACCTAATGTCTTTCTAATTTAGTTATATGAGTCTTCCATAATGACAAAGCTACATGTGAGATGCAGAGTCACTAGAAGAATTTGATGAACAAGAGAAGTTTCTTGAAACTATAAGCCCACAATTTGCAGATTCGAATACCATTCTCGAGTTATTCAGGGCATCACAAATTACATTT
Source organism: Codonopsis lanceolata (assembly GCA_013146195.2). Lineage (NCBI taxonomy): Eukaryota > Viridiplantae > Streptophyta > Magnoliopsida > Asterales > Campanulaceae > Codonopsis > Codonopsis lanceolata. Next base: position 95,138,422 of record CM028380.1, read on the forward strand.
TCTCAACAAGAACCCATTCTGGACAGAATATATAGTTGGACAAGCTCTTTTCTAAAGCAGGAAGTGGTAAATCAAACAATTCAAGGACAGCGGCTACACAGTGAGGTATTATCCATGAAATGATATTCTATCATATACTCCCTCCGTCCCATGAAAAATAGTCTCTCCTGACAAGTCAAACTTTCATAAATTGTAGCTTTACTTGTCTATACACCTTTAAATTGCACCAAAATTATATAACCTTTTAAGTATTCTTCTTTTTATAAATGAAACTATTTTATTTTTTTATTTGGAACACACCAAAATGGAAAGTGGGACTATTTGTTTGGAACTGAGGGAGTAAAAGTTACCATTCTTGAACTGCAGAAACAAGGAATTTTAGTATTCTTTTTTTCTCCGTCCATGTATCTCCTAGGTGAAGAATGCTCTGTGTTACCCCAAATGCCAACTCGAATTACTACAGATCAGGAAAAATATAGAGCTCTCTAACAAAGAGGCTCTTCGGATAGTTAAAACATGCTATATGTAATCTCTCTCTCTCTCTCTCTCTCTCTCTCTCTCTCTCTCTCTCTCTCTCTCTCACTCTCTCTCTCACACACACACAAGTTTATTACTGATTAAATCAATGCAACACAACTTCTAATTTCTGTCCTCACTCAAGGTGCCCTAACGTTGACAACCGAGATCTGTATGAGCTTTCATTAAAGGATTTTAGCACATATCAAACCATATATCAGAAAGAACTTAGATCCCTTGAGAGGTATATTCCACATCATTCCACATATTTTGCTTTAAGGAAATTTTATTATTATTAATAATTTGGGGTACATTCTTACAGTAAAAATTCCTTTTGAATGCATGCAGATGGATGAAAGAAACAAGATTAGAATTGACACCTGGAAGGAAGCCACTTACTTCTGGTTATTTTGCTATTGTTTCTGGCCTTAGCGCTCCAGAATTATCTCAGGCTCGCATCTCATGGACTAAGAATCTTGTGCTCTCAACAGTTGTGGATGATTTCTTTGATTGCGGTACTTCAAGAGCAGAATCACTGAACCTCGTTGAATTATCAGAAAAGTAAGCCTACGACTTCCAATATTAAAATACTCCCTTTGGGATGAACGGAAATACTTAATTAATCATACTTAGTAACTTGGGCATACAATTTTGAACCATAGGTGGGACGATCATGCAACTGTTGGTTATTCCTCTGAACAAGTCGAGATCATCTTTTCTGCTGTATATAGCACAATAAATGAGCTTGCAGCGGAGGCTTTCACAGTTCAAGGGCGATGTGTCAAACATCACTTAATTGATCTGGTTGAGTACTCCTTGAGCATTAAACTCATTCTTACTTTTTTATTAACCAACAAATCTGTCAACTTGCCACTTGAGGCCATTACACTGTACCTATCTGCAGAAAGATCAAAATTTTGTTCATTCTATACCAATATCAATTGCTTAATTGGAGTCTTAATGACACTTCATACTGATATGCAGTGGGTACATGTGATTAAGTCTATGATGAGAGAGCAGGAGTGGGCAACCATGTACAAGCCCACGCCCACCTTCGATGAATATATATCAAATGGGATCATATCCATCGGTTTGGGATTACTTATTCTCATTCCATTGTTTGCTTTAGGACCAAAATTGTCAGAAGAAGTTCTGGAGGGTACAGAATTAAACAGCTTGTATACTCACACGAGCTTGATCTCGCGACTTTTAAATGATCTCAGCAGTGTAGAGGTAATTAGTAGTTTGTATTTGTGTTGTTTTATTTCTATATTTCAAAGAAATGTCGATAAAGCAATCTAGAGGAGCACAAGCTAACTTTAAGCTTCCTATGGTTTCCCAGAGAGAAATGGCACAAGGGAAACTGAATTCTGTACCGTTGTACATAATCCAAAGTGAAGGGAAAGTATCTGAAGAAGATGCAGTTACAAAGATTGCAGAAATGATCGAAACTAATAGGAGAGAACTGCTAAGAATGGTGACTAACACGAAAAATAGTCTGGTCCCGAAAGTATGCAAGGATTTCTTTTGGCATACAAGTGTCGTGTCTCACCTTTATTACAGGGGCAGAAAGGATGAGTACAAATCTCCTAATTCAGTACTTGTTGACATAGGAGCTGTCATTCTTAACAAAATCGAAACTACCACCTCTTCTTTAATTTGAAAGTACAATTCATGGTACTTAGCTTAATGAAGCTCTCAGCTCATCAACTTAAGCGTTTAGGTCCTAGTTTATGTATTGACAAGAACGCTTGCAACATAGTATGTTGTCCCGATGTATGATACATTGTTATGATCAAATGAAAATCTTCCCTTCCATCTAACTAATCGTTTTCATTCTCGAGGCAGGAATTAAGATACTAGCTCCGTCTCAATGTTTTCAAATAAAAGGTTATCCCAAAATGAGTGTCTATTTCTTATAATTAGATGAGGTGATCTCCTGTAAGACAGTGTTACGAATCATTATCCGTAATACGGATCTATCTAAGTTAAATAGCGCAAAATTCAGAAATATCAATGCAATCCCTTAGTTTTTGAAAATTACAAACTTTTTACTATAAACAGTGTCACTTTATAGTATAAAAGTGTTACTTTTGGCTTTAATTAGAAGTGTCATTTTGCATTTTTAATAAAAATTACTCCCTCCGTCCCTAAATTATCGTCCTCCTTTCCTTTTTCGTCCGTCCCAAAATAATTGTCCACTTTGAAACTTACCTTTTTAGAACATCATTTTTACCACTTTACCCTTACTTTTTCACTCTACTTTAATTATGGGTCATATATACATGGGCATTAAAGGAAACTACACATTAAACCAATATAAATAATCAAGTCAATTATTTTTTCTTAAACTGTGCGCCGGGTCAAGTAGGACGATTATTTAGGGACGGAGGGAGTATATTTTTTCCCCCAAAAAATGTTACTTTTTGGGCTTAAATGAATCACTTTTAATTTTAAATGTGTTACTTTCGCTTTGAAAAGTGTGTCATTTTTTTATAAATGAAAACAATTACGTTTGACATTAAAGTGTTACATTATAACATTAAAAGTGTCACTTTTTATTTTAGCATTAAATATGTTACTTTTGATCCTATAAGTGTCGTTTTGCCTTACAAATAAAAATCGTCATTATTGACCTTAAAAGTGTCACTTTTTAGCATTGAAAGTGTCACGTTTTAATATTAAATGTATCACTTTTGGTAGTCAATGTTAGTTTTAAAGTGACACTTTTTAGTATTAAATGTGTCACTTTTTAGTATTAAGAGTGTTAAATGAGAATTATAATAAATTTCCCTTTATAGTGTCACTTTTGTTTTTTCAATATGTCACTTTTGTCTTTTCAATATGTCACGTTTGACTTTAAATGTGTCATTTAGCATTTCGTTAAAGTCTGTTAGGGTCCGTCAAGTATCCCAAGGCAATTGATGATAATGGGTGGCTAACAGAACTGACAAATGATTAAACTGTAAGGGGTGGGAAACATAAAAATTTTGACGACAAACCTTGAAAGTGTAGGGGTGCCAGAGTAAAATGAGGAACTTCACATTAATAGTCAATAAAACTTAATACTTTGGTATGGGGATTCGAAACCAAAATCCCTCCCCGCTGATCCATCAAACCTTAAGAGTTTTAATATGGACCATCTTGGCTAAAAAAAAATTTGGATTTTTTGTAACATGTTTTTTAATTATTATGACTCGCGAATTTTTAAATGGGGCTCTGTCTTACGGATTTAACATCCGTAAGACCGTACGTCCTACACAAGTCTTTGTCTAATTAGATTAAAGCTCAAATATAATTACCTCCAAAGTATTCACTCAATCCCAAAGTGCACCCCAACCTAATTTTTGTCCCAAAATACCATCTAACGTTACCATTTGTCCCGATTTGCACCCTAACCGTGACAACCGTTAGAAAGATAATGAAAAGTTAACGAAAAGATAACAAAAAATTACCTTTAAAACTTTACTAGTATCTCACCCGTGCAATGCACGGATTTGATAAAATAATAATAATAATAAAATTTAGTTACTAAAATATATGAAAACGAAAACAAATATTTATAACATAATTTAAAAAAGTGAATTTGATTATAGAGTATTAAATTAATAAAAAAAAGATTGTTATACATTGTAGAATACTTCTTTATATACAACATTGGTATTGCCGTATTGGTCATTAAACATGTACAATTAGTATCACTATTTATATCACTTAATGAAATTTGAAGGCTTTTAAGACTTGTGACTCAAAACAAAATGACATACAAATAACTGTCACTAAAAACATTATTTTTTTTTTAAAGGAGGCCTATTGACAAATATTATTTACTTAACAAGAATATAATGAATAAAAAAATAGAACATGTCTAAAAAATCTACAACTAAATAATTCAAATTTGAAAATATAACAAAAAGATTAATATTTTACATTAATTACAAACAAATCTTCATCTAAAGCATTTTATTATGGCACAAATGGAAGGGTTAAGACAATCTTAAATCTTCATCATATGTTAAATCAACAATCATTGAGAGAATTAGGGCTGAAAACGAAACTCGAGACAATGATAGTTTCTTGTAACTTGTAATGAAGTTTGTTATATAAAATAAAAAATATACAAATAACAATACATTATAATCACCAATTCTTATATACATCAACCTTCTGTAACTTATATACATAACTTGGAACACATAACTAATTTCACAACTTGATCATTAAGAATTATGTGCATATTGCTTTATACTTAACATAAGTTATCTTCTAACTAGTTTTGATATTTGTTGTTGGTGATGATTGTGAGGCATTGCCAAATGCAGTACTTGTAAATCTTCTTCCTTATACCATCAATTGTCTTTGGAGAGTTTGAATAAGAAAAATAGAGTGGGATAACATCTCAAGTATATCACTGAATGGATATAAATTGAAAATAACAAGAAATAAAATCACAAAGCAAACAGTATTTATAATATTTTCACGTGAATCAGATTAGCATACCAATATTATTAGGAAGTAGAACCAAGTGAAAATCAAATTCCAATGTTACAATAAAGATAAACAAATAAAATTGATATAATCAATTGTGAAATAAAATTGAGAAATAAAACAAAAGAGTAACAGAATAAAATTAAAACACTCACCAACATATGGCTTAATTTAAGAACAACACTGATCAATCGGAGATCAACTTCGAGTGAAGACGTGAACAACCGACGGACCAATAGTGATAAACCCAACATTTTAAGAACTTGTTACACTTATATGAAAACCAAGCTTACATGCATCAACTTTCTCACATAAACCAAGCTTTCAGGCATTAGCTTCTCCATTTTATTTTACTTTTTGTCACTAAATAAAGTTCAAGAGCATATTACTCATTACAGAGCAACAAAACAATCTACTTTCTCAAAAACTCAAGAACTACTTTCGGATTGACATAACCATCAATCTCATACTGTCCAATATTGAATATAACAAAAATCCTGGATTCAATCATATTAGATAGGCTCTAGTCAATTTGAACCAAAAATCAATTAATTAAAATCGAAAAGAAATCAAAAGAAAGAACCTATTCCGAACTCAAGCAACAACTACTGTAAATAAAAATATTAACTAAATATCTTACTAAATATAACAAAAATCATGGATTCAATCATATTAAATAGGCTCTAGTCAATTTGAACCAAAAATCAATCAAAATCGAAAAAGAACTCAAAAGAATGAACCTATTCCGAACTCAAGCAACAACTACTGTAAAAAATTAAGTAAATATTCCTTGATACATAGTTTCAAACCCAAGAAAGAAAACTCAACCGATGCAAGAGAGAAGAAAAGGGATCGGGAGAGAGAAAAATAAATCGAAAGGAGGAGGAAGAAAGGAAAATTACGCCAGTTTGGATTTCCGAAATTTCGTCCTGAGACGATTACCTCGGTCGTGATTTATGCAAAAGAGAGAAACAAGATTAAAGTTAAAAACTGAAAAAAATTAAACTAAAAAAACAAAGAAAATTTGATCATTGACAATTTGATGCTTAAGCCCAAGAAACCAACACGCAGTAAATGGGAAGATTACCTCGATCATTTGAGTCGGATTTCCGGGGTTTTTACAATTCCGGAGTTGCAAAGAGAGAAAAGAGACTGGGAGAGAGCTAATTAATCTAAAATTAGACAAAAATCAACATGTTTAAGGTGAAAAAGTACAATTCTCAACGGGAAGACTTTAATCATATTTCTTTTAGGCAAAACACACCTTTGGGCCACTGTACTTATCAAAACATTGCAATTAGGCCACTGAGACTTCAAAATTTTCGGTGCGGCCACTGTACCAGACTTATCTTGCATTTTAACCATATTTTTGGATGGACGTTAAGTTTAACCGTTAAGTTATATTAAATGTCTATTTTGCCCTCGTCTTCATCATTATCACCCTCTGAAACCCAGATCTCCCTCCATATGTTCTTGGTCTAACATTAACCCAGATTTGAGAGAAGTTTTGGAGAGAGAGGGATGTGGAAGTACAACGGAGGTACATAAAACAAACCACTTCCATTCTGATCCCAAACCGCCGTCCAACACGACGGCGTCAATGGCGAAGCCAACTCCGATAACCTCTCCTTCTTTACAACTACAGTCTCCTCAGCTTCTCTGCTTCTTTTTTTGCTGCCGTCAATGGCAGGCACAGCAGAGCATGATTTCTTCAACCCCGCTAACTCGAGAGGAAAATTCAAAATCGCTTTGCTGCCGCACATTTTGAAAGCCGCTTTGTCGTAAGCCCTGGCAGCTTCAATGGCCATACCAGCGTCCCCTAACCAAACTCCACCCACGCCGGTTTGGATCCCGGATCTCAGCCGCATACTTTCCCCACGGCCTTTGTCGTACTCCCCTGTAATGTATCCTTTCCTCCGTATGCTTATCAGCCACCGATTCTGCTGACTGAGTCGGCACGTCGAACTCAATCCACTCGAATTTTTTTGCGGGGGCCAAATCGATCTTTAATTCTGGAAAATCGGTGTAACCCAGATCTGGAAAATTGGATATTGAAGGTAATCGGATATTGAAGGTAACCCAGATCTGGCTTCCTAGCGCTGGATTCACTCGATTTCGACAAGGTAATCAGATATTGAAGGTAAAATCAAAAGAATTCTTAGTTTCATCTGATTTGAAATATCTGGATTTTGTTATATGAGAGATCTGGAAAATCGGTGTAACCCAGATCTGGAAAATTGGAGAGCAATTCGAGTGCAATTGCTTTAGGGAAATTGAATGAGAGATCTGGAAAATTGGTACTTCTGTTTGTAATTTCTGAACTCTCATAGGAAATTTTTGGTGGAATTAGCTAAGTAGCTTTTGTTGAAATGGAAAATCAATAATAAATTAATACAAATAACCACATATTTTGAAAAATATGGAATGATGAAGAAGACGAGGGCAAAATAGACATTTATTATAACTTAACGGTTAAACTTAACGTCCATCCAAAAATATGGTTAAAATGCAAGATAAGTCTGGTACAGTGGCCGCACCGAAAATTTTGAAGTCTCAGTGGCCTAATTGCAATGTTTTGATAAGTACAGTGGCCCAAAGGTGCGTTTTGCCTTTCTTTTATAAGTATATGCTAAAATTGGTGTCTCAAATCCTTGGATTAGGATTGATAAATTGCTAAAGGATTAGGAGTATGTTAATCCTAATTAGTGAAGGATAATGTTTGTGAACATGGCCTATATAAGGGCACGTATATGCCGCATAGATAATGTGCCAAAGACGAGTTTGTGATACAAAGTGGAGACGGATGACAACAATACAATTGGTATCGAGGGTCTCGAAGTCTTGGCGTTGTTGGATAAAATAGTGCGTGACTATTTTGGGCTGTGAGATGTGTGTCACTTTTTGGGATCGTATCAATCCTTGTAACCCTTGTCCTAGGTAGGGTGAGTACATTGAAAACTCTCTATTGTAATTCATCATCGTTTATAGTGAAGTTTTTGCTTGCCTTAGAGTGGATTAAACCACATAAAATCATTTGTTTCCCTTTACTTTATTCTGTTATATTTTCTATTATCTTGTCATTATTCATCCAAATACTTTGTGCTATTATTTTCGACTGATTTGTTTCCACATTAAAGATAGAAACTTCGAATCCTTAATCTAAAAATTTCCCCATTTTTTATAACAAACGGGTATCAAAGCTTTGGGTTAGTCAAAATTTTAAGATCAAGAGATTGGAGTTTTTTGAAGATGGCGGACATTGGATGAATCACCAACATGTTTAACTTTGATTTCCATATACAGTGTACAGTAGACTTGTGGGCGCAGCCGGAGGGCTTTCTGGGCGTCGCCTGGGGGATTTCTGGGCGCGTTGCCCAAAGTGGGTTAGGGTCGTGCACTCTACCTTTTTTATTTACTTTTTTTGCACTTTGGCCTCTGCAGTTCAGTGTTTATTCATTCTTTTGTCAATTCTTTTGTATTTTAAACCCTGTAACTTGACATCTGTTAGTCCGTTTAATATGTCTTAATATTTAATGGCATGTCATAAAACAGGGGTACGAAATTGGGGTGTCTACAGAGCCCCTCAACGATGGAGTTTATGGGTAAACCAAAATTTACCAAGTAAGCGAACATCGTTGATAAGAAATAGACTCCCAAATTTCGTAGAAATTATAATAGAGAATAATGCAGTATGCAACAGTTTATAAAGCAACAGTTTAAAATGCAACAGTTTATAAAGCAACAGTTTAAAATGCAACAGTTTAAACTCATGCCCTAAACACTTTTATTGGACTGATGGGATAAGAGCAGATATAATGCAAATGAAAATGCTCTGATGGTCGTGCCTACTGAGTAGGTTGCCTACGTATCCTTTTCAGGAATCAGACCAAACGTAGTTCAGCTCTGGTCTATGTTCCTAGGAATTTAACCTAGTAAACACGATGGTGGATGGTCTATGTTCCTAAGGATTAACTTAGTAAACACTAGGGTGGAAGTCTATGTTCCTAGGAATTTTAACCTAGTAAACATGAGGGTGGAAGTCTATGTTCCTAGGGGTGGACCTAGTAAACACGATGTTGGAAGTCTATTTTCCTAGGAATTTAACCTAGTAAACACGATAGTTGTATCTTCTGAAATTTTGTCAGCGATGTTCTAATATATGCGCCTTCATCGGCATGATTTTTTTTACGTTCCCTCGTCGGTAATATTGATGATGTGCCCTCGTTGGCATGTTTGATTTATGTACCATCGTCGGTGAGATTGATGATGTGCTATCGTTGGCGAGATTGATTTATGCGCCATCGTCGACGAGATTGATGATGTGCCATCGTCGGCGAGTTTGATTTATGCGCCATCATCGGTGAGATTGATGATGCGCCATCGTCAGCGAGTTTGATTTGTGTGCCATCGTCAGCGAGATTGATGATGTGCCCTCTTCGGCGATATTAATGATGCACCATCGTTGACAAATTTGATGATGTGCCATCGTCGGTGAGTTTGATGATGCGCCATCGTCGGCGAGATTGATTTATGCGCCATCGTCGGCAAGATTGATGATGCGCTATCATCGGTGATATTGATGATGCACCATCGTCGACGAATTTGATGATGCGCCATCGTCAATGAGTTTGATGATGAACCATTGTCGGCGATTTTGATGATGTGCCCTCTTCGGCATTCTTGATTTATGCACCATCGTCGACGAGATTGATGATGCGCCCTCTTCGGCATGCTTGATTTATGCGCCATCGTCGCTGAGATTGATGATGTGCCCCTCTTCAGCATTCTTGATTTATATGCCATTGTCGGGGAGATTGATGATGTGCCCTCTTCGGCATTCTTGATTTATGCGCCATCGTCGGCGAGATTGATGATGTGCCCTCTTCGGCATTCTTGATTTATGCGCCATCGTCGGTGAGATTGATGACTTTGGAAGGGGAAATTTGTGAAACTTCATGGCTGTAAATATGTGATTTCCAAAACATATTTTCGGTTGCTAAAAAAAACTTCTTTAGTCCCGCCTGTATCCAAAATAAAGGAAAAACGCGAGAAGTTCTCGCACCGGATGGCAATGTCGATGGTTCTTTATGCAAGGATTATGATAAGGCTAGCAGTATATGCAGGAAATGTTTCGAGATGAGATATAGTGGCGCGAAACAATGTCGCTCAATTATTTACTCCATTACCTTGCAATTTATTGTTAGTTTATATGCATCCACTAGTTAATAGTACCTGTACACGATTGACTTTTTTAAGAAAAACTAATTATTATTATTATTCATTTTTTTATAAACACATTGTACTTCTTGGCTAGTGAGTGAAAAGGCTAAGGTTGTAGCTTTGTTGGGGTTCACTCGAAACTTTTGCCACAATCGTAGGAGGTGTGGTGTATAGATGTTGTTTGGTTTCTGGTATCTGGTGGGGTTTCTCAATGAAAAATTTAAAGGAGATCTCCCGTTTCTTTTTCTTGACTTGATAACAAAATATCATGGTTTTCAGCAAAGAAAGTAAGGATGGTTTCAAAAATCAGGCTCAGAGGACGAGATAACACCGCGGTCAAGCAGCAAGATCTGATAGAACTTAGAGAAGCCGGCGCGACGCCAAAGCGAAACAAATAGTCCAACATTGTAAGTAAGGTTCCCAACCTTTGGTATCCTGGACAAAAACTAGTAGACAACCATTCTAGCATCAAAAGGAAGGTAGGGGTAAAGTGTATCCGAAACAATCTACCCGACTCGCAGAAATCATGAGGGACCCTGTAGTAGTGTACCAATTCTGCAACAGGTTATCTGTGATATTCTTGGCTTCAGATGGGGGTTAAGCATAATAAGTGTTCCTATCAACCAAGTCTAGGAAGTCCTTGTCGAATAAGGATAAGTCAGAAACTTTTTCGGTCGATAGAGTATATGTTTCCAAAATGTTTTCTCTTTATACTAAGTCCAAGAATAACATTTCTTATCTTTCTTGTAGCGAGACTCAGATTTTCAAAGATTTCCCAATCGGAGCATCTTTCGTTATGATCAACAATTCACAGCTCTGGGAACATGGGATAGGAGACTGCATGGACAAGACTCATGAGTTCGGTGGGAAAGGCCGCAGGGTGACTTAATCAACAAATTTTTCAAAATGGGATATGAAAGCCCCTAGCATACTTCAAGCGATACGTTTTATGGATATTAATGGAGAATAACCCCAAAAATAAGTGGATGGAGGGAAAGCCCCTAGGTAGACTTTATTTGAAGAGAAAATCAAAGGCATGGGATATGAGGATGACTCTAATGAACAAGAAAAAGAGCTAGAATCAAGAGTTCACTTTATTGCCGAATATCACTAGATTTGGTGGTTTATGGACCGTACTTGGTAATTATCTTTTGATGTTTTTGTGTGTTTTAGCAAGGAGTTTCATCTTTGACTTGGATCACGTTATAACGGATTGAAGCAGAGCTGTTGATCGCGACTGGTTCAGTGTGTATTGTTTACGTTTTTGGGGATGGATTGGTTTTGAGGTTTTTTTATTTGGCCTCTAGTTTGAAGATCTCTTCATGGAATTGGTTTCTATTTAAAAAAGGCGATCAACAATTGATCTTTGGTTGGCTTTTAAGGTTGTGGGTTCTAAATGGAAAATTGGCTTTTGGTTTTGAGTATTGTGGGCCCTTTCTCTTTGGTTTAAAGTATGGCTTTGGCTTTGGGTATGGCTGGTCTTTTGGTTTTTACTTTGGGTATGGCGGGCCCCCTCTTTTTTTTCTTTTTTTTTTTAATTTGGCTTTGCCTTTGGGTATGGTGGGCCTTTTGGCTTTGATCCACATCTGAAGAAGCATATATGTGTTGATTTTCCCCGAGAAGCCCAAATTAGTTTGTGTAAGGGAGAAATGGACAAATGATGGGCTTGCTCCAGAGAGATTTTTTCTTCTTCTTTCTCTTTTTTTTTTTTGGAGCATTATAATAGTTGTTAAGGAATGTCCTCTCTCCTTTTGGGGCAAAGGATACTCACTCTTGGTGGATATAAAAAGGCGAAACAGCCCCGGTTTTGGGAAACTGAATCATGGGGATAGTTGTTTGGCTGGTAATATTGGAAGGACTTAATTTTAGTAGGGGTTTTGACATATGGTGGACTTAAAAGGGTTTCAGGTTTTTGGAGGGGTTTTGGTGTTTATGGTAGAAAGCCCCAATATTGGTGTTTATGGTAGAAAGCCCCAATATGCTACTAACAGCTCGACCGCAATGGATCGAAGGTTATTTCGGTCAAGATGACTTACCTGCTTTGGATTTCATGTGTTCTTAATAGTTTACAGGTCCATATCTTCTAGATGGCTCATTATCAACTCGTGTAGATTTAGGTGTTTTTAAGTGAGTCAATTTATCATCTTTGAGAAGAAAACATGTCCAGGGATACTTAGAAAAAGGTGACCTCTATCAAGAGGAAAAGACATTTATGAGAATAAAATGGAAAAATCTACGAAAACTGACGCTGAGTTGAAAAAAGTTGCATCCTGGAGATTTTAAAAGGTAAAAGGGTATTTTTGGATATGTATACAAAAGGGTATTCTGAGGTTCTATGAGCTTCAAAGGCTTTCCCTTGTCCTTCCCTGAGTGACCAACAACTTCTTGTACTGACGTTATGTCCTATCCAAGTTCTTTCTTAGGCGATGCTCGACCATTGTTCAATATGTTACTTTATGTCATAAATCTTTCTTCAAAGATGGAGGGATGACCATATAAGGCAGAGGAGCATCATTATTTTTAAACTGAGCTGGCAAGCAAATTTTCCCACTTTCACTAGGATTATTTCAATTGATTTGATTGCAAATTATCCTCTACAGTTGGTGTTAGGTGTGGCTTCTCAATGACATTGTTATTGATGAATCTCTTAATGGCACATTGAAGGGTCCAACAGTTATCAGTAGGATGGCCAATGCTTTGGTGGTATTCACAATATTGGGAGTGATCCCATTTCGCAGATAATGGGTTTGGTGGTTTGTAACCTTCCAATGCTCTCAGGATTCCCTAGGCTAGCAAACCTTGAAAGATTATTGACGTTGGTGCATAGAGTTCATCCAATTTCCTTTCATTTCGTTGATATTTTTCTCTTGTGTTGCGACTGATATTGCTGCCTTCCTCCATAATGTTGTTTTCTAGTGTAGGAGGTGTTTCCTCTGCTTCATAGTAGGAAGATGAGTTTGGAGGTGTATCAATTTTTAGGAACCATGTACGTATTTCTTCATCAATACAATTTCCTACTTCAACAATGGCATTGAAATCACCGTAAGGGAGGTACCTCATGCGCTCAAGATAAACTTGCTGGAGGTTCCTTATAAACAACCATGCTGATTCAGATGGGTTGGGCCTCTCTAAAGTTTGAGCAATTTTCTTTTTCCACCTTGCTACAAAATATGCACATGTCTCTTTTTCTTTCTGAGTGCATGACTCAAGTTCCCTATGGTTTTCCGTGGTGTTGTTATCCTTGTACCTCTTTTGGAATTCTTCAGCTATTTGATCTCAAGTACTTAATGTGCTACTGTCTGCTAACATAAGCCATTGTTTTGCAGCCCCTAACAGGGTCAGATGGAAATTGGAAGTCATACCCTCAAAGCTAGCTCCCTTTGACTAAATAGCGGTAGAGTAAGATTTCAAGTGAGAGATAGGGCATCCAGTCCCATCAAACTTCTCTATGTCAAGCATCTTAAATTTTGAGGGCAACATAGCTGAGGGTTAAAGCGTCAATGATTGCGTAGAAAATCCTCATTTGTTTAGGACCTTGAGCATCATTTCTTTGAGGTTCTCAATATTTGTTTCCACTTTTGTGAGGGGTACTGGAGCCGGAGCATGGTATATATTTGCGGGATTTTCTACAACGAGGTTTATTCTTGGGACTTGTCGAGGCATTTGGTAAGGATATTGAAGAGGTATGATATTTGCAACCTTTGCCTGACGACCAAAATCATTAAATGGTAGATAGGTCATTACTTGTCCCCGCTAGACATAGTTTTTGGGGTCTATCTATAGGCTATTTTGGAGTGGGTTGGTGATGGGAAATAGAGGACCACCTGGATTTTGAGGTATACTCTTGTTTGGGAAAGGGTAGCCCTGATTTGAAAAGAAATGGTTAGGTTTTTGGTAGTAAGTATTGGGTAGGAGATTAGTGATTGGGAAGTTGGCATTCGACGGAGGATTAGTGTTTGGCTGAGGATTATGGTTTTGGGAAGGGAAGTTGGAACTTTGAGTTTGAGGATTGGGTAAGTTGGTATTTTGAGGAAAGTTGATATTTTGGTATGGAGGGTTGGGATTTGGAGTAATATTAGAGGTTGATGCTTCCTAGAGTTTTATAGAGGAATGAGTTTTTTTCTATGTTTGGCTATGAGCTTTGTATGAGGTTCATCACATAACCCATTAGGCGATTGGTATGTACACTCAGATTGTGGTCGAACCATTGTTGTATAGCAGGAGTAGGAGCATACCCTGGAGCCCCTGTCTCAGTACCTACATTAATCTGTTCATTATCGACAGCCATTCTAATCAAAGTTGTTTTCTCTGAACTGATTCTTATACTATCTGACCTGACCTCTGTGCCTATATCCCGTATCAATCGACCGGTGATATCTCTTCTTTTCCAAATTCAGGCCAGGTTTCTGAGGAAAATGGTTGAAGGTATCAGAAGGGAAGGTTCCAGGATTTTTTGGTTCAAGTACAGTGTGCTTTTATTTTTTATTATTCATTTTCCCTAAAATTGATAGGATAAGCACATGTTTTGTTTTGACAGTCTCGGAACTTTTCCTGGAACAATGGATTCTTTCTCCAGAGTGTAGAACCTTCGTATTCCACCTGACTTTCGACTTCCCAAGATAGGACAGACCTTAGGCGAAGGGTATACAACCTTCGTATTGTACCTTATTGAGAGTCAAGTATGACTCAACTTGAAGATAGATTTGAGTTGATGATGGAGAATTTCCCTCGAAATAGGAGTCTCACCCAGGTGATCGCCTCAATTGTGTTTATAGACCAAAGTGTTGACCTTGAGATCGGTTATAGAATTGTGAATTCGGGGATGAATTATTTTAAGGTGGTGAGGATGTGAGACCCCGAACCTTCGTATGTTTGACTTCCTTGTTTTGCATGTCGAATGGTTGAAGCATTTTTGTTTGGCTCATTATGAGAGCCTGAGTATGTGTGGGAAAGCTTGGAAAATACCTTGGTAAGTTTTTGGGTCATTGGATGCATATTGGAGAGATTCGAGTCACTTACTCCGTGTTCGATCTTTTGGGAACTTAGGAGTGCATGTATGCCCTCCTTTTCCTTGTAAACTTGTCTTTGAGACTCATGAGATATTGATTTGAGTTCTAGGCCTAGTAAATAGTCCTTCACATGTTTGAGAATGTTTATCCAAGCTTGCTTAGTCTTAGTTTGGGTTGTGCTTGAATCATTTGACTTTCGTTGTGAGTTTCAGCCTTCGTTCCTACTTGTTTTGGGGTTTGTTCGGCAGTGTTTCTGTTGTATTTTGACTAGTGTTTGGTCCTAGGATGTTTGGGGTTGATTTGTGTATCATTTAGACCAAGTTTCAAGTCTTTTTCACCTCCCAGGGGACCAAGCGCTCGCCTAGTCAAAAGGACCAAGAGACGGCGTGTAATGCAGTACTTTTCATTTTCAGAATTTGGAATAAGTGGTAGCTTAGTCATTTTCATTAAGCGATCGCTTAATGCTTTTTTCAGCTTTGGGCAGTTTTTGCTTTTTTGTAAAAATACTTTGTGACCTTTATTCCAAGTCAACATTGTTGGAATATGCTTGTTGATAAGTAACTCATCTCCTTGCATATTCTGAATATTTTCATTTGCTTATTCCCATTACCGTGAATCATAACAAGTGATTAAAAGGTCTACGTACCAGTTAGTGTGGCAACTTGTTTGACATCACATAGGTCTTAGTGTGAGTGCCCCGTTTTTAACCTTTTCCCCCACTACTGAAAAGCGGGTGGTTTCAAAACCTTTTAAGCGCGTGGAATACGTCGGCCTCAATTGTGGACCCAAAATATGAACAACAGAGTCGTCATCTTTATTTTAAGGGTAAACAAAGAAAAACCAAAAACACCAGATTTGCAAAAGGGTTCGGAGCCTAAGTTACGAGTTGGGAAGGGGTTAGGCACCCAACTCGCCCTTTCGAACTTAAAATAGGTTTTTCGGCTAAATATGCTCTTTTATAAAATTAACAATTTAAATAAAGCATTTATATATATATATATATATATATATATATATATATATATATATATATATATATATAATAAAAGAAATAATGAAATTTACAGCAGTCTCATTTTAGGGTTGTAAATATATTTTATAAAAATTTAGTCATAATAACGGCTTATTTTAGTGCTATTTCAAATAGCAATTTTTTAAAGATAAAATAAATAAAACTTTAAGGTACTTACCTCTTGAAGCATGGGGGTTTTATCTCGTACAAACCTCTTTCTAGTAGGCTTTAGGGTGTGCTCGCTCTGTCCTTCTAGGAGAGGGAGTCTTTTTGCTTTAGCGGGGTTTCGGGCAGTGTAACTGTTTCTTTTTGTTGTTTTTGCCTCAGGATCCGGGCGGTATAACTTCTTTCTTTTGCTTGCTTTGCGTGCTTGCTTAGTCTAAAATCGGGCAGAGCAACTACTTGCTTCGATTGGATTTGTCGTCTAGATTTAGGCAGGGTAATTGATCTTTTTGGGATTTTTGAACCGGTGAAATAGGGCGGAAACCTAGTTGGGTAGCTATGGTTCACTTTGGCCGGAAAGTTTTAGTGTTTAGGAGAAGATTTGGCAGCCTAGCGGAGCTTCGGGGTTGAATGGGTAATAACCTAGGCGTTCTCTCCGTAAACAGTGAGAGTTTTCTCAAAACAGTCAGTGAGTTCTTCTCAACTATTCTTCTCTTTTTTTTCACTACCGAGGCCTTCTATTTATAGGTTGAGGCTAGAGGTGGCAAATGGGCGGGCGTCGGCGGGACTAAATGGGCGGCGTGTAACACTCCGGATTCTTGCATGTACATTGTGTGCTTGCCTTCATGCTTTCTTGTTGATTGTGAGCATGTTTACTTAGTCTATATATGATTTAGAAATATTCATAAGTCATTCATGAAGCTCTTTACATGTTTAGAATCATGTATGCTTGCTTGTTGAATCGCCGGTTCGATTGCTTTGTTTTGGCCTTAGTGATTTCCCTCGTTGCTCGTATTGCTTGTGTTTCGTCGTGCGAAGTGTTCGTTGAGTTCTCGGCCTTGTATTTAGGTCATAACCATGTTTAAACAAGCCTTTTCCATGTCCAAGTTATCCTAGTATGATTGGTGTTTGATTCGTTAACCATTAAATCGCATGATTCGAGCCTTGTTCTACCTTGTTCGGATGTTGTTCGGTGTGTTTCCGACTTGTTTTGAGTTGGGTTAGACCTTAGAATGGTTTCCCATGAGTTTGGGACCATTTAGGACATGTTTAGACCAAGTTCAAGGCCTGGACCATGCGCTCGCATCGATTCGATCACCGCTCGCGGGACAATCTTGAGAGAGCATTGCAAAATGAACATAAGCAGAAGTCCAGGCGCCGCCATATGTGGCGCCCGCCTCAAGAAGCTGGGGTCACCTACGAATTTTTCTCTTGCAATCTGATTGTGACCAATTAGACCCTTAACCCCCATCCTAATTGACCCTAAACCTCCCTAACCCTCCTTACTTATGTCCTAACATCTCTAACATGTTTTAAGAGTGGATTAAGAGAGCTTTAATGATCTATTAAGCAACAAAAATCTGATTTTAAAGTGACCACATTACCTTGACACTTGTCCCACTCAGTTTTTAGACCAATATAAGCCACATCTGATGAGTTTGACCCTCATTCCTCTCCCTCACTCTCCAAAAACGGGATTTCATTTCTCTCAAGCTCTCCCATGGCTTCTTGAATCTCTCATCTTCATCCTCCATGATCCTTCCCTCATTTGCTCAAGCCACCTCCACAAGAAGTGAAGAACTTGAAGAGTAGATCATTTTCAACCGATTAGTTTTCTCATTTGCTTTCTTGGGTGTAGAATACAAGTAAGTTACTTCTCTTCTTCTTCTTTTTAGTTCTCAATGACCCTAAGGAAACAAAGCTTATGATATATATATGAGGTCAATGAGGACACATAATTGCTTCCTATGCCTTCTACTTGTATTTTGAAAATATGAACTTGCTAGGAGCATGTATAGGATGATTTCTTGCCTATGAAAGTTTATAATACTCTTTCATCTTGACTAATTGAGGTTTTGAACATGTTAGAAACATGTATTATATGTGTTGCTTGAATAAGTGCAATATGTGAATGCCCTAATTTGAGCCTACATGATATGTTGTTATGCTATTATGTGTTCTATCCTATAAAATGAACTTAATGATGAATATGAATCACATTGCAATGCCTTGGTGAATTTACAACCTTGTTGAACTTAGGAATGGCCTAGGTTGGGTTATGAAGCACATAGCTTCAATTTCTCTAAAATTGGGAATTTCTAGTAAAGACTCAACGGAGTTGACTCTAGGGAAGATTTGAACATGTTGAACCCTAATTTCAATCCCTACGAAGTTTGGACACCGTTTGATTGGGTTTACTCAAATATGAGCTTAGATTAATTGTTTGCAACAAGTTGTTGTGTATGATTTGTTTTGAGCAATTAATTGCCTTGACATGTTTTATGGTAGAGATTAATACCCTACTTGCTCGGATGAGTTCGCTCTTGTCAGATTCAATCCTTAATTGGTTTAAGTCAAGTAAATATCTACTTGTGCATCACATTGAGTCCAGCTGGCATTATTTGGTTTGTTTATTACGTCAGGGTGGGACGATGCATCGCCTTCACGAATTGTGAGATTCGTGCTCGCTATGGATCGCCGCATCTGGGACCTCACACACACCTCCACTGTGGGCCGCAGTGGGGAAGTAGCCCCTTTGCCGTATCAATACGTGCCGCATTGGTTGCTAATTAAATCGAGTAGGTTCTCGGTATAAGTCGATGAATTCACAAAACATCGATGGCACAACCCAGTATAACAAAGTTTATTTCAGGAGCTACGAAGCGGCCGTGACTATATCATATCCTACTTGTATGATTTATGATTATGCACGTATGTGAATAATGTGCTAAGTGCTATATGATGATCATGTACCATAATTGTGATAAACTCCATGCCATGACATGAACATGCATTTTTGGTAACTTACTAAGTCTTTCGACTTACCCTATTTGTTTGTTTTGTTTTCCTTAGATCCGAGCCGAGGAGACGGTTCACGCTAGATTCGCCTTACCCGCGTTGGTTGTTGCGAGCTCAAGGTTGCTCTTTGGGACTTTTGGTAGTTAGTCTTTTATTTTGGCAAGGGCGTTGGGAAGCAAGTCATCTAGACTTGACTTTGGGGATTTTGTTGTTGTAGTAACTTAATGACTTAATACTTAAAATCTTTTGTATGCCGACTTATATGTCGAGCTTGTTTATATGTTAATGGTTCGCTACAGTTTCTTTCGCTAAAGCTCTTTTAAATATTATTGTTGTTGTGTCTCCGGCATGTTGTGGCCGTTGAGGTTTTTATAAGCATGTGTTTAAATTGTAGGAGTAGTTGTTGGGTTCCGGCTGTAACGTCGCCGATGACTTGTTTATTTAAAGTCATTTTCCGGCCAAGTGTAGCCGAGTTGTTAATTGTATGCGATGTTGCGCCACATGAATTTTATAATCCTACTTGCGCATGCTTGTATCTTGCCTATTTGGACGGCACGACTCGGGATCTCGCATTGGGGTCCGGGTCGGGCTGTCACACGGCGGGCGAGTAAGTGCCCATTTAATAACATGGGCATATATGGCTCATTTACTCATTAACATACACTTATCAAATAAATACAAAAATTACAAAAAAATAATTTTCTTTTACAAAAAATTATCAAAATTTACAACTAACCACATATATATATATATATATATATATATATATATATATATATATATATTATATGTTAAACGTCATTATTAAAAGATCGAAAGGAGCAAAAATTGGAGTCAAATTTGAAGAGCAAGAGAATAAGTTTCAGCATGGGTGCCCAAGTGGGCACCCATTTAGCCCATCATAATTAATGGTCTTAAATGAGTATGCCCATTTGTGCCCACTTAAAATATTGGGTGTGCCCATACCCATCATTTATTGGGCAATTTGGGCGGGCAAATGGGCGTGGGCAAAATTTGTCACCTCTAGTTGAGGCTGAGTTTCCTTAACAGCGAAGGTTAAGCCAGATATTTTCTTCCATTCTTCAACGGCTTGTACCGTGCACTGAAAGAATTGCACCAAAAGGTAACTGCAACAGTGTACATAGACTTGTGGGCGTAGCCGGGGGGCTTTCTGGGCGCGGCGCCCAGAGTGGGTTAGGGCCACGAACTCTTCATTTTCTCTTCACTTTTTTGCACTTTGGCCCCTACAATTCACTGTTTATTCATTCTTTTGTTCTTTTGCATTTTAAACCCTGTAACTTGACATTTGTTAGTCCTTTTAACAGGTCTTGATATTTTATGGCATGTCATAAAACAGGGGTACGAAATTGGGGTGTCTACACATAGATTAGGTTTGTCCTGATCAAGTCCTAACTTCGTAATGATGATCAACAGACTAGCAATTCATATGCACCAGCACCAGCAGACATGCTAAGGCGTCAAAGGTCTTCAGAAGACTCATCACCAGTAGACTTGTCATGAGCGCAACAAAACACCTTGAAGACTCGCCACCAACAGACATGTTATGGTTTGATTGTTCATACCATCAGTCCTCCCTTGTAGAAGACTCACTCTTTTGGACAGAACATCTCACCAACAGACTTGGATCTGCACATGCTACAAAGAGACAAGACTGCAGGAGATCAAGAAGAGACAAAATGTTCGAACCTCAAAAAGTCACTCAGATTTTTATGAAGCCTGCCATCCGTGATACTGCATGATCCTCCCTCTCTCTCTCTTACGCGGTTTGGAAAAGTTGAAAGAACCTACTTTATTGGATAGACCACCAGACAGTGCATTATGATTCAGACTTACTTTTTCAGAGACTTATCATATAGTCTGATGGGCAACAGTTCCAAGATCTGTAGGACAATGTCTTTACCCAACAATCAAAGATACGGCGAACAACATCTTTGATGTGTTCTTAGCAAGCTCGAGTTTGGATGAGATATGTGATGATTGGTTCAAGAGTTAGAAGATTCAAGCAAGGATGATCAAGCATGAAGAGTTCGGGATTAAACAAAATATCAAGTGTCAAAGAAATCAAATGAAGTCATTTAAATGCGTAGAGTATGATTGGAAGATTCAAGAGTTCTATACAAACTTAATTCGTGGATTTATTAGAGATTCAGGTTATTACAATGGCTACTCTACAATTTCATGGAAGATGACTTGAAGACTCGATAAATGTTCGTTAATGTCATATAATGACTTTGGAAGCTTTTAACACCTAAAGGAATACTTTAGGGGGCCAAAATGCAACTTTGAAAATTAGGCCTTTACAAAAAACGAGATTGTTAGAGTTTCCTTATATTTGGAGGATTTATGTTTCTTAAATAGATTAGGTAACTTACCTAATTGTTGCCTACATAGATTATGTAAGTTTAGTAGTTTCATACGTTGATTTTATTTAGGTCAAGTGTTAGACCATTGTTTTGCCTTTAGGATTAGGACTCATAACCCATATAAATAAGGGTTGTGGCTTAATTGTTTTGGAAAGAACTTTTGTTGATTATTGATTAATATAGTTTTTGAGTATTTTTCAAAACCTCCTTGTTCTCTTTATAACTTGTGATTATTTGGTAAGAGGCTAAGTAATCGAAACCCAAACTTATAAATAGGATATTTATCCCTATTGTGACGTTATTCATTATGCCAAGAGTTGTGATCATCTCAAACGTTGTTTCAAGGTCATCTATACCGAGGAGTACATTTAGATTGACTCGTCAAGTCGCGGTCTCATCTTCCATCTTCATCATTGACGTTTTTAGCTTGCCGTGCTGCATGGTCTTTGATTCCTCCATCGCGAGTACGCATGTAGAAATCATATCAATCTTTATCCGATAGTCCTCAACAATGACATTATTCAAACGGATAGAAAATATATCATCATCTCTCAATGATCAAATAGACCCCGGCCTATAAATGAAATCCCCCTTCTTCTTCAAACCAAGACGTAGAGACACAAGACAATCTACAAAAAGAATTTGTTTGACAAAGTTGTGAGATCTACAAAGAGATCGTCTTCAAAAACACATCTCAGATCTCCACAAAAGATTGCAGTGAGTGAACCTAGACCTTAACAAAACATTCTCTGTGGATTGCTAAGAAGAAAAGGATTGGAGAAGAAGAGAGAGATCAGAAATTTCTATAGACAAAGATCGGTGTCTTGGTCAAGAGCATGAATACTTACTAGGCAAGGATCTAGGGGCCACTGATATGCCCGGCCCAAGCCGGGTCACGAGCAGGGCATGAGCATCCACCACGTGCCAGACACATGCATAATTGGTATGGGACCCACCAGCTTAGTGGACAAAGCAATCAAGATAGTGGGCAAAGAACAGGGTAGTTCTTGGATAAACCTAGACGGACGTAGGCCTTGCTCGCCTAACCAGGGGCCATGCCCGGGACCACACTCACATCGGGTAAAGGATCAGACTCATTCCGTCTAGACCTGATTGAGCACTGGCCCTACCTGCCCGACCAGGGGCCATGCCCGAATATTACAAATCATCTATAAATATGACTATTATGGCCGAGCAGAGCTTTGCTCCCGGGCAGACGTCGAGTAGGGAACTCCGAAAACTCGGTCTCCAAGATAAGTTAAAGGTTTCCATATCCAGGCAGGACACTTGTCTTATCTGCTCCTACATTCACGTGGCAAGCCGCGTATCACGGCTAAAATCAAGGGATTCTCTCCTAATTTGGCAAGGTATCGAAGGAAAGTAAATCCTAGACGGATTCAATGACATTGGGGGCCTATAAATACCCCTCCACAAGCAACAATCAAGGTACACACTCTTCCTTGAGCCTAGGCACTCTGTCAAATTGCTTCTAGACTCTCTCTCTCTCATACGATACTTACTCTCACGCCGGAGGGGTTTCGCGAAGCCCTGCCTTGCACTTCCACTTAGGTTTTCTGTGTTCTCAATCAGGTTCAAGGAAGCAGATTCAAGCCCAGATATCCAACCCAACACACGGACAACCCAAGCTGTGATTTTGCCACATCACAAGTGAATCTCAATTCCTATACATTTTACAAACTTTGATTTATCTCATATTTATCATGCTTTGTTAATTAAATTATTTTATTATTTTTTAGGTAATTTAATTTAGTAAAACCAAAACTCCTCCTAATTTTTAATTGCTTTATTTTGTTAGATTAGTTAATTTACTTTAATCAAAACTCAAAACTCTGTAATTCGACCCTTGTGTTTGCACAACTATACTAAAGTTGACTCGTACACTTGTCAGGTAAATAAATAAGACATCATCAAACAAACAACAAACACCTATGATGGAGCTCACACGAATGCAATTTTTCGCCAAGTCCGTGCCAAGTTTTTTAATAGTATTCAGAATCAAACAGAGGACAAGATAAACATTCCAATTTTTCTGTGATGCATAGTGTTTTCAGCTCATACCTGCTCTTTGGTACCTCAAAAAAAATGTCTTCATGTTTAGGAATGCTCAAGTTCAGGTCAAAGAGATGTTCTACGGCACTCAAGGTAATTACTAATGAGCCAACTGACAATAATGATGATTGGAAGCTACATCGAAGATCATCACACGCACTGTGTGTTAGATTACTAAGTGCTAACCAACAGGATGGAACCTTTAGATATTACAACTTTTGCAGCCTTTTAGACCTTGATAAACTTGCTATCTAGGGTTGTGTAAGTAATACTACTGCTTAGTCATTGGCTTTCATCTCTGACCTAATCCAGAACTTAATCTCTTTCTCTTTTTTTTCTGTTTTTAAACAGTGGACTATGAAAGAGAATTCTCGTGTGTTTTCTCATTGATTTGGTTACCAATATATATACATCGGTACTTTAGATAATTACGGCTATAATTACTAAGCTATCTAAGAACAATATAGACATACTAAATATAAAACTGACAAACTAGGAAAAATATGTTCTCTCATTAAAATCAAATTGGCAAGAAAATATATACAACTTAAAAACTTGAAGCCAAAGAAATCCTAGAAAGCCTCAAAAACTTCCTTGCACTAACCTACCAACCTACTATAATTTAGAAGAGGTAGTTTGCTAAAACAAGGATACTAAATATTAGGAAGCAAGTGTAATAGGAAACAACTGTAACACCCAAAATACTTCTTAATATCCTCCCTCAAGTTGGAGCGTGCAAATCTCGAACGCCCAACTTGCTAAGAAAATAATCAAATTGCGCCGAGCCCAACGGTTTCGTAAAAATGTCTGCAAGTTGTACTGTCGTATGAACATATGACGGGGCTATAAGACCATCCGTAATCGCATCACGAACAAAGTGGCAGTCCACCTCTATGTGTTTTGTACGTTCATGAAAGACCGGGTTATGAGCAATATGCAAAGCCGACTTACTATCGCAATAAAGGTGCATTGGCTTGTGATGATGTACACCGAGATCTTCTAGAAGATGATTCAACCATTTCAACTCACACGTCACTGCAGCCATGGCCCTATATTCAGCTTCAGTGGAAGAACGCGACATCCGTGGGCTATTTCTTGGTTTTCCAAGAAATAGGAGAACCACCGAGAAACACAAACCAACCCGTCAAGGAACGTCGCGTAAGAGGACAGCTTGCCCAGTCAGAATCATACCATGCAGACAACTCAAGATTACTATCTAAACCAAGAAAAATACCTTGACCCGGGTGTCCTTTCAAGTAGCGAACCACCCGGAATGTAGACTCCCAATGTTCAGCCCTTAGACATTGCATGAATTGAGACAGAATGTGCACAGAGTATGTGAGATCCGGTCTTGTCACAGACAAGTAGATAAGACGTCCAATAAGACGCCTATATTTTTCCGGGTCAGCAAGGAAGGTCCCTATTGCAAGGGCCAGACCATGATTCTGCTCAATTGGAAAGGCGGCAAGTTTGGCTCCCAGGAGTCCAGCCTTTGAGATTATGTCGAGAGCATATTTCCGTTGACATATAAAAAATCCTTCGGGATTACGGGCTACCTCAAGACCTAAAAAATACTTCAAAATTCCTAGGTCCTTCATATGAAAACAGCGGTCTGGATACTCTTTAAAGGCAACAAGAGCAATGTCATTATTCCCTGCAATAATCAAATCGTCAACGTACACAAGAACATTAATATGTACATTGCCTTGGACCAAGAGAAACAGGGAATAATCTGAATATGATTGAACAAACCCATACTCTTTCAAAGCCCCATTTAACGTAGCGAACCAACACCGCGGAGCTTGACGAAGACCATATAGTGATTTTCGAAGTCGATAAACTTTGTTGGGAAAAGACACAGAAAATCCTGAAGGCAACTTCATGTACACTTCTTCATGTAAATCGACATGCAAGAATACATTATGCACATCCATTTGATGAACCGCCCACTTTTTAATAGCCGCAACAGCAAGAAAAGCTCTTACCGTCACCATTTTAGCAACCGGAGTGAATGTTTCTGTATAGTCAATGCCTTCAACTTGATGGTGACCAAACACAACTAGTCTAGCTTTAAATCTTCCAATGCTGCCGTCAGAGTTATATTTTACTTTGTACACCCATTTTCTCCCCAAAGCTTTCTTGTTTAGAGGAAGAGTTTCTAAAGACCATGTTCCATTTTCTTCGAGAGCCCTGATCTCTTTCTCCATTGCCTCTCTCCAAGTAGGACTCTTCACTACTTCGGTAAAAGTTTTTGGTTTATGTTTTGCATTGATAGCTGCAAGAAAAGTTCTATGTCGAGGAGAAAAATGTTCAGAGTTAACATAATGTGCTATAGGATAAGGAGTACCTGAGGACTACTGTGAAGGCGGTGTCTTAGAAGAAGGACTTACTTTCAGTATGGTATGTGTCACAAAGTCACGTAAACGAACAGAAGGAACTTTAGTTCGCAATCCCCTTCCTAATTCATTTGTACCTTGACCAACACTGTCCAAACCGTCTCCATCTATAACTGGATCATCCAAGTTCGCAGTCTCCTCCATAGAGTTAGGAATAGGTTCCCTAGGTATGGAGCCACCCGTTGCGGGTTCACCCCCTCCTCTATAGAGATATCAAAAAATTCTTCATCAACCCCAATATTCTGATCATGCGGTTGTGGTATGTTTTCTAAACAAACACCATTATTTGCAAAGTGAAACTCCTACTCATAGAATTTGACATCCCGAGAAACAAAGAACTCACCTGTCTCCAAATCATACAACTTCCACCCTTTCTTTCAATAAGGATAACCCACGAAAATACACTTCCGACTGCGACTAGCAAATTTGTCACCTTTGTGACGTTGATTATGAGCATAGGCTAGACACGCAACTGAACATATGAAGGAATTTTATGGAAGAGTAATTCATAAGGAGTTTTGTTTCCAAGAAGACGAGAGGGAGTTCTATTAATTAAATAACATGCTGCTAGGACACACTCCCCCCAAAAAAATATCGGCAAATGACCTTGAAATCGAAGAGCCCTAGCAACATTCAAGATATGACGATGTTTACGCTCAACACGTCCATTCTGTTGAGGTGTGCCAACACAGGAAGTCTCAAATATGATGCCATTAGTTGTAAAATAATCAGTTAAACTCTGAAATTCGGTTCCATTGTCACTACGAAAAAACTTTACTTTTCTATTGAATTGTTGATCAATCATAGCAACAAAAGCCAAAAACATCTTATAAACTTTTGTTTTATCTTTGAGCAAGTAAATCCAAGTAGCACGGGAATAATCATCAACTGTAGTTTAAAAAATATGAGGCACCACATGACGATAATGTTCTATATCCACCCCACAAATCACAATGTATCAAATCAAAAAGATCATCAGCTTTATGGTCACTAATGGGAAATTTATCTCTAGTCTATTTAGCACGAAGGCATACATCACATGCTTTATTCTTTGTCCTAGAAAAATGATTAATATTAGGTAACAGCTCTACCACCTTCTCCGACTGATGTCCTAATCGTTTATGCCACAAGTCCATTGAAGTCTCGCCATCAACAGTAAGGGCTTGCAAGGAAGGAATACCACGGAAAAAGTAGAGTCCATCCCTTCGTTCACCCGTTCCAATCAACGTCCTCGTCATGTGGTCTTGTATAACACAAAAGTTATTAGTGAATTGAACAATACATCATGACTGATCTATCAATTGAGATACAGAAATTAAGTTGCAAGTTAATTCGGGGACATAAAGAACATGGTTGAGTTTTAATCCTCCATCTAAGATCACACTCCCTTCTTGATTTGCATCATCCTTTCTTCCGTTCGGTAATCCTACCAGACAATTGGAGATAGTTTTCATGTCTAACATTCCGAAGAGATTTCCTGTAACATGGTTTGAGGCCCCTGTGTCAATGATCCAAGGATATGCAGTACTCGTACCATTTAGCCGATCGATGGACTTCATAGAATTGTTTAGCAGCTCGATGAATTGCTGCCACTGTACTACAGTGAGACCTCCCATGCTAGACGGAGTAAACCCAGTTGGTTGTGTCTATGTCCCAGCCACCTGTTGTGCACAATTGTTGATGCCAGTAGTGTTATGGGCACGCACGTGTGTGGAAGAGCCCGTACACCCACTACGCCCAAGCATATGTCCACCGATGCACCCACCACGTCTCATTCCTTTCTTCCGCGTCGTCGATCACCCCACCAGTCAGGAAAGCCAATGATCTAAAAGCACCCATTTTCAACTTGGCCATTGCGATTACAATGACGACAATGATTTGTAGAGTTGTCGAGTTTTCCCTTACTTTTCATATCTTGTTGGGCTTTAAAAGCGAAAACATCGTCACGATCATCCTTCTGTCTAGACGATCCTCCGATAAGTAACCGCTCCTCCCGAATCACGCTTTGGTAAGCACGGTTTAATGTAGGAAGAGGATCCGAGGAGAGTAAATTGGACCTCACAGCTTCGTATAAGCTGTCTAGACCCATGAGAAAACAATGTAACCAATCTCCCTCTTGTAATTTTGCAAACTTCGCACCAAGGCCACAAGTTTAGGCACCACATTCACAGACCGGAATCAACTCGTAATTGGCAAGTTCATCCCAAAGCTGCTTGAGCCGACCGTAATAAGCAACTACGGATTCAGATTTTGCTTGCTTACAACAAGCAAGAGAGGACTTCAGTTGCTGAATGCGCGATCCGTTCATGACACACAGTCGTTCCTTCAAATTAGTCCATAATAAGTTGGCATCTTCGTAATACGAAATAGTAGAACGGAGGTTTGGTTCAATCGTGTTCATAATCCATGAAACAATCATGGATTGAACTGTTTGCCAATCTTCGTGTTTCTCTTTTTCATTTGGCTTTGGAATAGACCCATCAACAAAACCAAACTTTCTTCTCGCCATCAACGACAAACATATGGATCGTGCCCATTCGTCGTAATTCTCCTCGCACAACTGAACATGGGTGATAACATTGCCTGGGTTGTCCCTGAGAACCTAGAAAGTATGGAGAGGACATAATCTCTACTTTCTTATTCTGATTGCTAGTCTCTCCTGCCATAAGAAAAAAATCTCACAGAATTGTAGAGGTAAGTTTATTGCTCTGATACCATGAAAAAGTGGGAAAAATATGTTCTCTCATTAAAATCAGATTGGCAAGAAAATATATACAACTTAAAAACTTGAAGTCAAAGAAATCCTAGAAAGCCTTGGAAACTTCCTTGCACTAACCTACCAACCTATTATAATTTAGAAAAGGTAGTTTCCTAAAACAAGGATACTAAATATTAGGAAACAAGTGTAATAGGAAACAACTGTAATACCCAAAATACTTTTTAATAAAAACATTTACATATTCTAACAATCCTAAATATAAAACATTGACATATTCTAACACACCCCAGCAGTCGAAGCGGGAGGGATTCCGACACTGAGATTGGCTCGAAAATCATCAAATAATATTTGCGGAAGGCCTTTAGTGAATATGTCAGCAATCTAATAGCGGGATGGAACATGAAGGACGCGAATCAGTCCACGAGCAACTTTCTCTCGAACAAAATGGATGTCTATCTCGACATGTTTGGTTCGTTGATGTTAGACGGGTTGCCGGAGAAGTAGATGGCACTAACATTGTCACAGTACACCAATGTTGCCTTGGAGATTGGACAAAGAAGCTCCAAAAGTAAATTACGAAGTCAACAGGATTCGGAGACAACATTCGCCACGCCCCGGTATTCAGCTTCAGCACTAGAGCGAGATGGGGTGGGTTGGCATTTAGACGAAAAAGAAAGAAGATTAGTACCAAGAAAAACACAATCACCCGAAGTAGAGCGGCGAGTGTCCGAGCGACCACCCCAATCGAGATCGAGATAAGAGGTAAGCAATCTGATAGCGGGATGGAACATGAAGGATGTGAATCAATCCACGAGTAACTTTCTCTCAGACAAAATGGATGTCCATCTCGACATGTTTGGTTCGTTGATGTTGGACGGGATTGTCGGAGAGGTAGATGGCATTAACATTGTCACATTACAGCAATGTAGCCTTGGAGATTGGACAATGAAGCTCCAAAAGTAAATTCATGGCCAACAGATTCAGAGACAACATTCGCCACCCCCAGATTCAGATTCAAGGACTAGAGCAAGATGGGGTGGGTTGGCGTTTAGACGACCAAGAAAGAATATTAGTACCAAGAAAACACAATAACCCGGTAGGCGAAGTGTCCGAGGCACCAACCCAATTAGCATCAGTATAAGAGGACCGGTAGAGATGGAGGCCAAAGTGACGAGTACCTTGGATGTATCTCAAGATACATTTGAGAGCAGACATGTGTTCATCCTTGGGATCATGCATATGTAAACGGACTTATTTATTGACAAAGATAGGAGATATCGGGATGAGTGAAAATGAGATATTATAGTGCGCCAAGTGAAACCGCATAAAGCGTGGGATCTTGATAAGGAGAACCCGACGAGATATTGAGCTTAGGTTTGGCCAACCGGTGTTGGAGACGGATTTCAAGAAGCCATACCGGCTCATTTAAGAATCGATTCAAAGATACTTTTGCCGATAGAGAAATAAACCACCTACATGTCAGTGTGTGACCGCAATGCCTTAAAATAATCGAGATAAGTCTTTCTTATCAAACTCGGAAGCTAGGAGAGACATAATAATGTAACGACGAAGAGTATCGAAGAGGTGGTAAGAATGATGTCATCTACATATAGAAGAATGTAAGCCATGGCGGTGCCTTTGCGATAAATAAATAACGAATGATCACTTGAGCTATGAGAGCTTAATAGTGGTGAAAAAAGTCGACAAGCTGATGATACCAAGCGCGAGGAGCACGTTTCAGACCATAGAGGACTTGCGTAATAAGCAGACATAATTGAGAGATGAGTTGGATCCTTGAAACCTAATGGTTGGTGCATTAGACGCCATGAAGTTCCCCATGTAAAATTTTGACATCCAACTCGATGGATGGGCCATGATTTTGATAGTACGATCGAGAACAGTTTGAATAGTAGC
>CM028380.1:95169210-95201231 GCA_013146195.2 Codonopsis lanceolata
GCAATCCCGAAGAGACCAAGGAACTTCAAAGACAAATCAAGGATTGTTGGTAAAAGGTCAAGTTGGGAGCAGTATGGAGCCTTGTGGCGGTTCCGCTCTTTTGGTACCCAAAAGGATGGATCATGGCGGATGCACGATTGCCGAGCCATCAACAATATAACGGTAAAATATCGTTATCCCATTCCTAGATTAGATGATATGTGGATGAATTGCATGGTTCCAAATTTTTCACAGAAACCCGATTTGACACAAGGATATCATCAAATCCGAAAGGAGATGAGTGGAAAAACCGATTTAAAACAAAACATGGCTCTGATGAGTGGTTGGTGATGCCTTTTGGGCTAACCAGCACATTTATGCGCTTAATGAACCATGTTTTGAGGGAATTCATTGAAAATTGCCGTTGTTTATTTTGATGACATTTTGATTTTTAGCAAAACTGATGAAAGCATGAAGTTCACTTGAAATCGTTTTAGGTGCCTTACGTGATGCCAAGTTATATGCTAATCTTGACAAATGCACTTTTGGTACGATAGACTTGTTTTCCTTGGTTTTGTTGTAAGTTCACGGCATCCGTGTGGATGAAGAGAAAGTGCGAGCACTCAAGAATGGAAGAGCTCCTACAATCGTGGAGAAGTTGCTGGTTTCCACGGCCTCGCTAGCTTTTATAGAGGTTTGGAAGGACTTCGCCCATCAGAGCCCCGTCAATCAAGTCATTAAGAAGCATGTGGGATTCAAGTGGGGGAAGCTTAAAGAAGGCATTTCTCGACCTGGGAGCGATTGACCAATGCACCTTTATTGGTCCTTCCATGTTTGACAAAACCTTCGAGATAGAGCGTGATGCGCTCTGGGGATCTGATTGGTTTGCTCATGCAAGAAGTCCTAGGGCCTATTTTAGTGAAAGTGCTGAGCGAGCCACATTGAACTACCCCACCTACGACAAGGAACTCTATGCATTGTTCGGCATTGGAAACGGCAAAGACTATTTATGCCCAAGGAGTTCGGCCATTCAGACGACCACACCAAGCACTTGAAGAGTCAACAAAAGTTGAACCGCCGACATGCCCGTTGGGTGAGTTCATTGAAACATTTCCCTATGTCATCCTGGGACAAACAAGGTAAGAGAATGTGGTAGCCGATGCCCTTTCTGAGGTATGTGTCACGGCCCAATTTAGATGCAAGGATTTTAGATTCTATAACATTGCAATTATACCATGATGATGCTTTGATTTTAGTAAAGATTACGTGTTGTGAAACGATTGCATGTGGAAGTTTTATCGGGTAGATGATTTTCTATTTCGTGAGAGCAAACTTTTGCATACCCGCTTGTTCCTTGCAGAGTTGCTTGTGTGGAAGCCCAAGCGAGGCCGATGGACACTTTGTGTGGCCAAGACCTTATCGGCCTTGCAAGAACATTTTCTTTGGCCACACATGAGGAAAGATGTTGAGAGAATTTGTGCTAAGTGCCTAACTTGTTTGAAGGTTAAGTCTAAGCGTCCACCCACGATGGACTTTACATGCTCTCGCTTATCCTCGGTCACCCGTGGATCTTTATTATCTATGGACTTTGTTTAGGATTACCAAGGACTAAGTTTGGTAGAGACTCCATTTTTGTTGTTGTCGAGATAGGTTTTCAAAATGGCACATTTTATTCCTTGTCACAAGACCGACGATGCTTCTCATGTCGCGAATTTGTTCTTTGCTAAATAGTTAGGCTCATGGAATGCCCAGACCATAGTTTGCCTGGATGGATGTTAAATTTTTGAGTTACTTTGGAAGACTTTGTAAGTAAATCAATAAAACTTTTGTTTTCCACCACTTGTCACCCACAAACGGATGGACAAACCTGAGGTCGCCAATAGAACTTTATCAACACTTTTGAGGTCCATATCGCCCAAAAACATCAAGGCTGGGAGGAGTGTTTACCACACATTGAATTTGCATATATCAGAAGTTTACATTCAGAACTCATTTTCTCCATTTGAATTGGTTTATGGTTTTAATCCTCTAACACCGCTGGATTTATCACCGTTACTCGCTTCTCGAAGTTTGTTAATGTAGATGGCGAAAAGAAGGCTGAATTTGTGAAGAAATTACATGAGAAGGCAAGGCTCAATGTTGAGCGAAGGACCGAGCAATATGCGCGACAAGCCAACAAGGGTCGCAAGCAAGTAACCTTGAACCGGGATTGGGTATGGCTGCATGCGCCAAGAGAGGTTTCCGGCAAAGAAACCAAATTGATGCCAAGGGAGATGGCCCATTTCAAGTCCCTGCAAGGATAAACGATAATGCATACACTTTGGACCTCCCCATGAGTATAAAGTAAGTGCTACTTTAATGTTGCCGATCTCGGCCCTTATGATGCAGTGACGATTGAGGACAAATCGCCTAAGAGAGAGGGATGATGAGGCCCAAGCCACCGAGGAACCAAAAGAAGAGGCCCAAGCAACCAAGGATCCACCGACAATGCATCAATGAATGACCAGGGGCTCGAGCCAGAAAATTCAAAACGAAGTCCTCATTTTATCCCTGGAGATATTTGATTTGGAGACCCAAATTATAACGCATAAGGGAAGCATCAAACGGGTCAAGAAATGTTAATGAACACTTTAATTTATTTGGATGAAGGAGGATACAAAGGGCTGAATTTAGGCGCCCAAACAAGCCCCAATCAGCCTAACAAATGGCAAGAATTTCGGCCAAGGAAGAACAAGGAAGAAGGATCTAGAAGGCATTAGATTTCAGAAGAAGGATCTAGAAGGCTTCTAGAAGGTCGATGACTTCAGACCTTATCCTCTAGCTAATTTCAGCCCTAGTATAGGATAATCAAGGAGAATATTCTCCATCTAGTCATAGATCTTATCCTTATTTAGATAGTTGGTTAAATCTTATCTCTTTGTAGCCAATGGCGTACCTTAGTTCTCCTAGCTATATATAGGGCTGCCCCTATCTTTTGTAGAGGAATTTTATGGATGAAAAAGTGAGTTTTCTTTTCAACCTTGAGTATTCAAGTCTAATTGAGCGATCGGGGGTTACCCGAGTACTCGCGAACCTATCAATCGTCCTTCCATAGCGATTGTGTCGTTCTTCACTATCCTTTGATTGCCGGTTTCGTCATACGAAGGTTGAGGGCTGATTACCCGTTGATTGTGGGTGATGCGTGAACCGAGGTCGAGGTTCCACTTCCATTGCCGCCCAAGTCATTTCCATCTCCATTAATTTTCGCCACTGTTTCTCTCTCTAAGTGGCTGTTTTTTATGAGTTTTTCCCCAACAAAGCTCATATCAACAAGTATTCATGCGACATGACCTGAGCTTAGTGTTCAAGCAATGCAATTTAAAAGAGAGCAACTTATTTACTGTATGCTACATGCTACATAAGTTGTTTGACATGACCTGAATTTGTATTTCTGTTTTCTATTGTGTTATTTTATTGTGTTATGGGGCAATAACAGGTTGAAGGAATTGTCAAGTGTCTAAATTGATATTGCCATGTTCAGTCTATGAAACTAGAAAATGCATGTTTGATTTCCTTTTTGGTGTCAATACAGAATAATGTTTACTTCTTTAGTCACATTCTTATCTATTTTTTCATTTATTTCTCGTATTTTCTGTTAGCTAGAAGGCCAATCCTAATTGTATTAATTATAAATTCAATCCTTCCTACACCTGGGCGCTTTATTATGAGCGAAGAAATTTACTAAAGTCCGGACGTAATATTAGTCGCTCCAGTTTAGCTATATTTTCCTGGAGAAAGTTGCAGTGCTTGCAGTAGAAGTGAGTTATCTAATTTGACCATTTTTTGTTTGAAGATACGATTTTTTGGTGCCTCGGGGAAAGTTTGGAATGAGGACCCTCAAGCTTATGTGTGGGTGGGTTGAGTATGAGAGGCTCAGAGCAGCCATTTTAAATTGACACTGTTGAGTTACCTATACTTGTTTTATAACTTGGTAAATTATTTAATAGGATTCTCGAATTGCTTAATACACATCGGTTTGTAAGTCTGCTTTGGACCATCACTTTTTTTGCATTGCCAAAAGCATGTTAAGGTCATTTATTTTAATTGTGTATCCTGATCGGAGTAATGGTGAAACAAATCTACAGATTCTGTCTTTTCAAAATGCTTCACAGAGAAGTTCTTATGATTGAATTGTCTTGACTCTCGACAGCCCAGGCATATCTACTTGATGTAACCTTTGGACTGTTTTGCATTGTCCAACTAATTGAAATTTATTTTTGTTCTATTTTTGGTGCAGTTTATGCGGATGATGCCCAGAGAACGCGGTCTGAAATTTGGGAGTTAGGAAATTAGCCAGGGGAGTGGTTTGAAAAGTTAAGCTTGCAATATCCCTTCTGTTTCAACATCCCGCGGTAAAATCTGAAAGCCTGAAACTTTCTATGATTGGCTGCTGCATTTGAATATGAGCAGTTTTTTGTCTTGACACTGTAATGTCTAACATGGTTTGGGTCATTAAAGTTTCATTACCACAATGCTTCCATTGCTGGGGTCAAGTTGATGATTTTTCTTTTGGAATTGAATGGCCTATTATCGGAAGGACAGATTAACTCTCTCTTTATATATGCTATCCCAAATCTGGATTAAGTGGAGTGCAAAACTTTGTCACAAGCCATTTGCAGCCTTAAAAGTTTAGCAAAATCATTGGCTTATACGAAATTGGATGTGATAGAAGCTCCATTAGGGTGTTATGTGCTGTGATCTTTATTCTAATTGGAAAGAATCATTCACAATTGCAATTTAAAAGAGAGCAACTTATTTACTGCTCAGGCTTAAAGAATCATTCACAATTGCAATACAAGTATCCATTTAGTGTCTATGCTACATAAGTTGTTTGACATTTATTGGTTTTACTATTACTATGAACTATTTACTTCGTATCAAGTATCTCTCATTTACTCCCTTCATCCCACTCAATATGAAATGACTTTGTTACTTATTCTTGAGATTGTTTGACATTATTATATGTTTTTCATGCTCCTAGATTTCCCTCCCAATCATGTCCTCCTCTAACTCAAAAGACAAGGAGGTGAAAAAACGTTACTTTACATGGACCCCAATGATGGACACGATTCTGGAAGTTTTCATCAATCGCTTAAACGAAGACAATAGGCTAGATGGAAAATGTGCATGGAAATCCTTAATTTAGCTTGATACAACTGTCTATTTTAAATGCATTGATGACATAATGTATATTTTTGTCCATCCTGATAAATTTGGCATCCTTTTTTTTTTGTATATACACACGCCCGCACACTTTCAGATTTTATCATTTTACATACGCATTTCATTATCAGATTTTTTTTATTGTGTTTGTTTTTCTTTAGGTTCATGAACTCTGACGCTCCTAAAGCTACTACACAAATGGTGTTGGACGAGTTGTCTAAAGTGGAAGATTTGAATCAGACCATGCTTTTGAAAGCAGTTGATCTATTCATGAATGATCAAAGGAAATTTGAGACATTAGCAGGTCTTCCAAATGAGTTGAAGGCACAATATGTTTTGATGCAACTTGATCTTGTGTAGTGGTGTTTGTTAGTTTATTAGAATTATGTGGTTTTTTATTATCACGAGTGGTTAAACTTGTTGATTGTAGTAACATTACTTGTTGGTTAAACTTGTTGACGGTAGGAAATTTAGTTGTTGGGAGAATAGTAATATTAAACTGTGTTAGCCTTTTATTGTGTATTTATGAAAGTTAAAACTTGTTTGGTTATTATATTTTTTATTATTATTTTAAACATTGCTTTTTTTTTATTAAATAAATATTTTTTATAATTTGATTTTACATTAAAATGTGTTAGTTTTTTGTATTTTATACTTTATTGCATGGAATATAAGAGGAAACACATATAAGTGATAAATTCATTTCCGTGAGATTGCATGAGTATCCAAACAATAGAATTGGAATTGTAAATCAATTCTAATGGAATTCTATAGATTAGCCAAACAATAGAATTGAAGCTCTATGGAATTTAAATATGTTGAAATTCAATTCCACAAAATTGTAATTCCAATTCAATTCCAATGATGTGTATCCAAACAGACCCTAAGTAAAACTTAATCAGACTTAAGGCAACAATTATCCAAAAGTGACACACTTTTGTTCTCAAAGTGACACACGTCAAGCATAAAAGTAACACTCTGATTGATCGTAAATGTAAACATTGTCAAAATGACACATCTCTGGTAATAAAACTTAAAAACATTCCTAAGGGGTTTCAAACCTTACACCAGACAATGCTAATTTCAACAACTTATAAGATTCGTTGTGAACCATCTTACCATATTGGTTTTATGACTTTTTATAACAATATGTAGCTAAGGGGTTTTGAACTGCCAACCTCTAGTCAACTAAATCTTCAAGCAACCCTTCCATCCATCTTGACAAACTTATAAGATTCGTTGTGAACCATCTTACCATATTGGTTTTATGACTTTTTATAACAATATGTAGCTAAGGGGTTTTGAACTGCCAACCTCTAGTCAACTAAATCTTCAAGCAACCCTTCCATCCATCTTGACAAACTCATGATTATGATTTTTATTAACATATTTAATTATTAACCCACGAATTCTTAAATAATGCTCCGTCGTCTTAGTGTAGACCATAACCATAAACTTTAAATTTTTAAATAAACTAGTCCCTTGAAAAAAAGTTTCACCTTTGTCTTTCCTTTTATCATTCCCTATCCCACGCCCCCAGTTGAATACCACCGTCGGCCGTCAGCCCGTCACTCAAGGTCCCCCCCCATCCACCACCTCTCCCACTTCTCTCTCTCTAGAAAAGTTCAAGCGGACATATATATTAAGTGAATACATTATCATTATTTCTCATTAATGATGGTACAACCGTACAAGTACTACACATTATCATTATTCTTATTAAAATACTCCCTCAGTCTCTAATTTATTGTCCTGGTTGAACCGGCGCACCGTTTAAGAAAACATATTTGACTAGATTATTAATATTGGTTTAATGTGTAGTTTCCTTTGAAGCCCATGTGTATGTGACCCATAATTAAAGTATGGTGAAAAAGTAAGGGTAAAATGGTAAAAGTGATGTTCTAAAAAGGTAAGTTTCAAAGTGGACAATTATTTTGGAACGGACAAAAAAGAAAAGAAGGACGATAATTTAGGGACGGAGGGAGTATTAAATATGCATTGACCGCACTAGATCAATCCAAGACATAATTTCTTGAGCATTACCTAAAAGGCTAAAGCCTAAAAGTAATCCGCTATTGTTGACTATAATAAGAGCATGACTATGCTAATTTTGTTATATCATCTTCTTTGGTTAATGTGTGCAGTGCTATCGAGAGATTCTAATTCTTTTTCTGATTAATGATAAGTATTTGTTTATTCTTTAATTTTTCTTAGTTGTAAGAAATTACCATTTAAGATTATTAGACTTAATTACTGTTTAAGGACCCAAACTTTAATTAATCTAAAAGTTTATGACTAGTTAAACATATTGATCTGTAATTGCCCTTAGAGATAATGGAGCAGCGAATAACGCATTGTTTAGGCATCATAAACATGCTCGGGTAGCGTTATGAGATTGAGTAATCTAATTTAAAGGATGTTGCTTCAATATGCACCGGTTAGAATCAGGTTTTTCTAGTTTAATGTTTTCAAAACACTAAATCATACGAGCGTCTCGGAGGGTTGTCTTTTGATTAGAGAATAATTATAGAGCTTCTCATAATTATCGACACTGTAAGGAGAAATTGAGAGTTCGGCGTTTGTCAAACTCATATAACTGGTTTACTTGTTTATTCTTTAGCACTTTATTCAATCGATGATCGGTAGAATACTTTGGGGAATTATGTTGTACTCATTAACTGGACTTTGCTCATATTTAAATTAAATCTATTTTGCTATCGTTTTGCTTTAAGTCTTTAAATTTCAGTTTCTATTTAATTAGTAGTTAGTCATTAGCTTAAAATCACAAATCGATGTTTTGGTTACATTACAAAATTCTTAAAGACATAAGAACATCGTTTCCTGTGGATACGAACCTTACTTCCCTGTACTTGTTATTTGGTAAGTAGGAATTTATTTTTGACGGTTTAAGTGAGGGAGATTGTAATATCCCCATCTCACATCGGGTAAATGTGGGACTTGTGTGGAGTTTATAAGGTGACCGCACTCTACTATTGAGCACCAACATCATCCAGGAACTTTTGAGTCAGCTTGTAATGAGTCTGATGACCTAAGGTGTTGTATGCTCAGTGGGCCAGTGTGTGAGCTACCGTAGCGGACCATATTTTCGGGCTCGGGACGTTACGCTAACATATTACATACGTAAAAAGTAATTATTAATCAATTTTACGATAATTATTGAATGATATGAA
The DNA here is from genome assembly GCA_013146195.2 of Codonopsis lanceolata. Classification (NCBI taxonomy): domain Eukaryota; kingdom Viridiplantae; phylum Streptophyta; class Magnoliopsida; order Asterales; family Campanulaceae; genus Codonopsis; species Codonopsis lanceolata. Next base: position 95,177,583 of record CM028380.1, read on the forward strand.
ATATCATTACAAAATTAGGGTGTCTACTAGGAGAAGGGATGAAAAAGCCATCGTGGAGAGAGAAAGAGGATAACCAGGTGTAACGACCCAAGCCCGAGAGCCCGGTCCACTACGTTTAGCACACACACTAGCCCACTGAGCATGCAGCACCTTGGGTCATCAGGCCCACCACAAGCCGACCCAAAAGTCCATGGATGATGTTGATGCTCAGAGGTAGTGTGTAACCACCTTATAAATCTACCCGATGTGGGATGGGGTATTATAATCTCCCCCACTTAAATCATTGACGTCCTCGTCAAGGCCGAATCTTACCTCAGGCAATGCAGGATTCAAGAGGTGGCTCCCACCTTCTGCGGTGTAACACTTTGGCCCGCACAACACTTTGTTCCCACATTTTCGACCGGGACCCGCTCTGATACCATTTGTAACGACCCGAGTCCGAGAGCCTGGTCCGCTACATGTAGCCCACACACTGGCCCACTGAGCACGCAACACCTTGGGTCATCAGGCCCACCACAAGCCGACCCAAAAGTCCATAGATGATGTTAGTGCCCAGTAGTAGCGCATGGCTACCTTATAAATCAAACACAAGTCTCAAATCTACCCAATGTGGGATTGAGATATTACAATCTCCCTCACTCAAATCTTTGACGTCCTCGTCAAGGCCAAACCGTACTCCGGGCGATGTAGGAATCAAGAGGTGGCTCGTACGGGGATCAAGAGGTGGCTCCCACCTTCTACGGTGTAGCACTTTGTTCCCACATTTCCGGGCGGGACCTGCTTTGATACCATTTGTAACGACCCGAGCCCGAGAGCCCGGTCCACTACGTGTAGCCCACACACTGACCCACTGAGCATGCAGCACCTTGGGTCATCAGGCCCACCACAAGCCGACCCAAAAGTCCATGAATGATGTTGATGCTCAGAGGTAGTGTGTGACCACCTTATAAATCTACCCGATGTGGGATGAGGTATTATACCAGGAAGTTGTAGCAGCAAGATGTTGACCGCGTCTCCACCACTCAAAGTGAGCAAAAGGATTTTCTGCTTCAACTCCAGGATTGAGAAAGAAATGCTATAGGTTTCAGACTGCTCGCCGCTATCCGATCCGCCTGGGACCTTCAGACAGCTCAATTTGTTATGTAGTTTGAAAAAAAAAACTATTAAAATATTTTTTTTATTTGTAACTTCCAAAAGTACCATTCTTCCTATCCCCTCTTTCTCTCACTTACAACATAACCCTAAATCGAACCTCCCTCCTCTCTCTAAAAAACCTTCCTACTACTGCAATTTGGGCATGACACAAATCTCACATATCATAATTATCAAAAATGTGTTTCTCATAGCCAATCATTCTCTTCTAGCCCTTTATTTAGCCATGGGATTTTTTCGACGAGCGTAAGAGAGAGAAGATCAACTTATTTCTTAACAAAAGATAGAAATAAGAAGTTGAGGGGATTTTTCATATTTTGTTTACAAGATTCATTAACTCGTCTTTGTACCATTACAATCCCCAATCTCCCTCCACAACAACATCATTGTGCCCAAGAATCCCAACAATAAAATTGGAGATTATGGAGGTTGAGAGAGCAAGTTATAAAATCGAAGACAAGGTTGAAAAAATGTTTATTGATAGAGGGAAGAGTAGTGACGATGATAGGTGATTACGGAGGTTTGGAAAGAAGAATGAAGAAGAAGATGAGGTTGGAAAGAAGAATGAAGACGGTGAGGAGAGAGAGAGAGAGAGAGACACGTGTTCCCTGTAAAATGACTTACAGAGGGAGAGGTCCGTAAATCATTTTACAGTGTTTTTAAGTGATTTTTTGTTGGCTCGGAAAATGTTTTCCATTAACCAGTTTTTCTAAAGGCTACCAAACAGCAGAAAATGCGAAAAATGTTTTTAGGAAGTCATTTTCTGTGAAACAAACAGAGCCTATGTTTAAAATGATTTGGATTGTCCATGTTAGTACTTAAAAAAAATAACATATTTAATCTAACATTGTACATATCTAAGTAGGTTTGATTTAAGCAGTAACACTAATATTGTTTTGACATGTATTTATGATCATAATATACCAAGATATAAATTCAATGAATAGTGGCTATAAGTATTGTAATTAGTATTTGAAAAAGAAAAACACATCTTTGGGTCATTGTACTTTACAAAATTTTGTAATTAGGCCACTTTAAATTTTAAAATTTTGTAATGGCCCCTGTACTTGAGTTATGTTGCAAATTAACCTATTTTTTTGGATAGACGTTACATTTAATCTTTAAGTTATGCTAATTACTTATTTTTCCCCTACGCTCACAAGATCAGAACTTTGAAAGATCTGAGGAACTGATATCAACTGAATCCAAACAGTATGCCAGATATATCAAGTTTGGACTGGATCAAAGCTTTAATTGATCCAGATATATCAAGTTTGGACCGGATCAAAGCTTTCTTTGTCCGGGAAGCTGGAAGCAGTCACATTCGGATTTAACCACTACCGTTGAATCCGAATGTTCTGGGAAAAATTGCACCTCTCATTGATTAACTAGTTGTATATATGTATCCATCCTTCTCTTTATGAGAAGACAATTTTGTTTGCTAAAAAACCAGCAGGAGCTAATGACAATGAAAGTATTTTTGGCACTGCTAGCCTTGGTACTGATTCACGATGTAACGGAATTGTGTACCGATTTCAAGAACAAGGCACCCTTTGTCGTGGAAGCAAGACTACCACTGGAACAATCTCGTCGGTTGCAGGTGTTGCCAGTTAGGAGATCTCGACGATCACCACCACCCCCATCAACTAACTTTCGTAATCATTTCAAAAGTCCTCCTCCAGCTCCTCCGTTGCCACCACCACCACCACCGCATTACCCGCCACCAGAATAAAAGTTTGTCAATTCGTGAATCATGATTGCCGCCACTGCATTGCCTGCCACCAGAATAAAAGTTTGTCAATTCGTGGATCGTGATTGACGGTCTAAGTTATGTTTTTTTCTTGGCCAGCATCGGACTTGCGCCGAGTTGGATGGTATTAGGAAGGCTGAACGCACTGATGCTTATGTCTGCACGCACTGATGCTGCTGGGAGATTTTCTTATTTTGGTTGCTTGATTTTGGGTCTCTTTAATATGGTATTTGTTTAGTAGTTTCCTAATTAGAGAGTTTCCTAATTGTCTCTAGTTTCCTTGTTAGCATAGGTTTCTTGTTAGCAAAGTAAGGGTAGTGGTTGGAAACTATTACATTGGTTTTTGATATTTATACAGCCGTGCTCCAACAGTCAAGGCAGACACGGTTTTTACCAATTAATTCTTTCTAACATGGTATCAGAGCGAGACCTTAAAACACAACCAAAAACCCTATACACACAAACCACATAACGGAGCTATGGCTGGAGGAGACAATCAGAACGCTGCAGGGGGAAGTAATCAAACCAAGAAGCAGATAGATTCTTCTTCTCCTTTCTTTCTCGGATCGCAGGACAATCCTGGAAACGTTATTACTCATATTCAACTTCGTGGTGAGAACTACGATGAATGGGCGCGATCTATACGATTGTCGCTAAGGGCACGGAGAAAATTCGGCTTCGTCGATGGAACCATCACTATTCCAGAAGACGAAGAGAGACTCGACGACTGGCAGACAGTTAATTCCATGATTGTTTCATGGGTCATGAACACGATCGAACCTAGCCTTCGATCGACCATATCTTATCATGAAGAGGCACAGTTGTTGTGGAACGATTTGAAGGAACGATTCTGCGTCGTTAATGGACCCAGAATCCAACAATTAAAGATGGCTCTTGCTGATTGCAAACAAGGCAGGAATGAGGGCGTGGGAAATTATTTTGGGAGGCCAAACAATATGGGATGAACTCACAAATTATGAAGTGCTTCCGGGATGCGAGTGTGGAAAGTGCACGTGTGATCTCGGCACCAAGTTCGCAAGAATGCGAGAAACAGATCGTCTTCACTGCTTTCTTATGGGTTTGAACGAAGTATATGGAGCAATAAGATCGAATCTTCTTTCGTTAGACCCTCTACCTACTTTGAATCGAGCATACCACAACGTTATTCAAGAAGAGCGTCTGCGGGGAGGGGCTGTAACTAAACACAAAGAAGATCGTGACAACATTATGGCGTTCAAGGTGCAGCCAGACATAAAAGGAAAAGGAAAGGGGGATGCTTCGTCAAAGTTCTGCAAGCATTGTAGTCGAGAGGGACACGATGAAAGCGGGTGCTTCCAACTGATAGGATTTCCTGAATGGTGGGGAGACAGACCTCGCGGTGGAAAAGGCGGGGGAAGAGGCAGCTCAACAGCGGGGCGTGGTGGAGACCGCAATACTGCTTCACAGGGACGAGGTAGGGGAGGAGCACCGTATCCTGTTCGTGCAAACAATACCACCAGCAGCGGCATGCAACAGCAAGGGGGCAGCGGTGGCTCACAGACATTTAGCAGTGAAGAGTTCTCAAACTTACCTGTATCAGCAGCACAATGGCAACAACTATTAAACTTGCTTAATAATTCCAAAATTTCTTCTGATCGACTGAATGGTAAGCAACATATATGTGAATGGATTATTGATACTGGAGCATCGAATCATGTTACGGGTGATGTAACCTCTTTGGTAGATGTGCGCGAGATCAGAAATTGTCCAGTGGGCTTGCCCGATGGACAACATGCAGTTGCAAGTCAAGAAGGAAAAGTGATATTGGATGAGGGGTTACAATTGGAGAATGTGCTCTACGTGCCCTCTTTGAAATGCAATTTGATTTCTGTATCTCAATTAATAAATAAGTCGGATTGTGTCGTTTATTTCACTAATAATGTATGTGTTATACAGGACCGCATGACGAGGACGCTGATTGGAGCGGGTGAACAGAGAGATGGGCTTTACTTTTTCCGTGGTATTTTTCAACCGAAGGCTTTGGCAGTAAATGGAGAGGCATCAATGGATTTATGGCATAGACGGTTAGGACATCCTTCTGAAAATGTCGTGAAATTAGTACCTAACGTCAATAAATCTGGAAGAATGGAAAATAAAGCTTGTGATGTATGTCAACGTGCAAAACAAACCAGAGATAGTTTTCCTATTAGTAAAAATAAAGCCAATGGCATATTTGATTTAATTCATTGTGATTTGTGGGGTGGCTATCGAACTCCTTCATTGTGTGGGGCATATTATTTTCTGACTATAGTAGATGATTTTTCTCGGCAACTTGGGTTTATTTGCTTCAGATAAAACAGAGGTAGAACGGATGTTTTTAAACTTTGTTGCTATGGTAAAACGACAGCTTGATAAAACAAAGGAAGTATGTTCGTAGCGACAATGGGACGTAATTTCGTTGCTTACTTGACTACTTTGCTAACAATGGAATTATTTTTGAAACATCTTGTGTTGGAACCCCACAAATGTAATGGACGTGTTGAACGCAAGCACATACATATTTTGAACGTTGCTCGAGCACTTCGCTTTGAAGGAATTTGCCAATTTCTTTTGGGGGAGTGTGTGGCCGCTTGTCACTTAATAAATAGAACTCCTTCCACCATCCTTAATAATAAGACACCATTTGAAGTATTGTTTGGGAAGGTTCCATCTTATGCCTCGCTCGGGTTTTTGGATCTTTATGCTATGCTCATAATCAAAAACACAATGGCGACAAGTTTGCTAGTCGCAGAGAAAGTGTGTCTTCGCGGGTATCCATTTGGAAAGAAAGGTTGGAAATTATATGATCCGGATACGTGTGATGTGTTTGTGTCACGAGATGTCCGGTTTTTGAGGATGAGTTTCCCTTTGTCGGGTCAAGACATGCAACACCACATGTTACCGTGGATCAATATGTTGGCGTTGATGAAGACGAGACACCGGGGAGCACGAGTGGACGCAAGGGATGAATTGTCGGGTAGTGGTTCCGTAAATGAAGGGGGTGGAATTACTTGAGGAATCACCACCTTCACCACCCATGGATGAACTTGGAAGGGGATGCGATCTAAGCAGCCTTCGGTTCTTCTTCGTGATTTTGTCACTCATACCATACGGAAAGTTCCCCATCTCTCTCAGATTCCCCGTCTTCATCATCGCCCTCGTGTACTCCTTATCCTATAGCACATTACATTAATTGTGAACGATTTTCTACACGACACAGACCTTTCTTGCAGCCTATAACTACCGGTGAAGAACCAAAAGGATTTAAGGACGCCAGCAACATTCTCGTTGGAGAGCAGCCATGAGAAAGGAAATTAAAGCCCTCAAGACAATGAGACTTGGACTATGGAGACTCTTCCTCCCTGAAGAAAGCACTGGAAGCAAATGGGTCTATAAGATCAAATACAACTCGATGGCGCATTGAGAGGCTCAAAGCTCGGCTAGTCATACTTGGAAATCATCGTTGAAGGGCTTGATTATTCGTAGACGCTTGCCCCCGTGGCAAAAATGGTGACTGCTTTTTTCTTGCCATTGCCGCAGCCTAGAAAGTGGACGGTTCATCAAATGGATGTGCATAATGCTTTCTTACATGGGGATTTGAATGAAGAGGTCTACATGAAAGTTCCTCCCGGGTTTTCCGCTTCCAAGCCAAATCAGTCCTGCTGCCTTCGTAAGTCTCGTATGGTCTTCGCCAAGCTCCGCGGTGTTGGTTTGCTAAATTGACCACCGCTTTGACAAGCTATGGATTTTCTCAATCCCACTCGATTATTCCCTTTTCACCTTGCATCAAGGAACAACGCAGCTCACAAGCATTTATTTATGTAGATGATTTGATTATTATGGAAACAACCCGAGGCAATGTCGAAATTCAAGACATATCTCAAAGAATTGTTTTCACATGAAGGACTTTGGGGGTTCTCAAGTATTTTTGGGACTTGAAGTGGCACGAAATCCTGAGGGTATTTTTTTGTGTCAACGAAAGTATGCCTTGGATATTATTTCGGAAACTGGTTTGATGGGAGGGAAACCGGCTGACTTTCCCATTGAACAGAATCACAAGCTTGCTCTTGCAAAAGGGAGGCTTCTTGATGACGCAGCGCAATATAGACGTCTCGTTGGCCGTCTCATTTACTTGTCTGTGACACGTCCCGATCTTGCCTATTCGGTTCATGTGTTGTCTCAGTTCATGCAACATCCTCGTATTGAGCATTGGGATGCTGCTCTCCGTGTTGTCCGTTACTTGAAAGGGAAACCGGGTCAAGGCATTATGCTTTGGACAGACAGTAGCTTGGAGTTGTCTGGGTGGTGCGACTCAGATTGGGCGAAGTTGTCCACTTACACCTGAGGTCTCGACAGATGGTTTGTCTTCCTTGGTGGTTCCCCCATTTCGTGGAAAACCAAGAAACAACATACTGTGTCTCGGTCATCTGCCGAGGCAGAATATCGGTCCATGGCGGCACTCACTTGTGAATTAAAATGGCTAAGGAGACTATTGGCGGATTTGGGTGTACATCAAACTCAAGCCATGCGGGTTTACTGTGATAGCCAATCTGCTTTGTACATTGCCCAGAATCCTGTCTTTCATGAGCGTACTAAGCACATCGAGGTAGATTGCCATTTTATTCGTGATGCTATTAAGGAAGGACTGATCGCACCTTCTTATGTTCCTACGCGAGACCAATTGGCTGACATCTTCACGAAGGCTCTCGGGAAGGCGAAGTTCGAGTATCTCCTTTGCAAGTTAGGCATTCGGGATCTTCATGCTCCAACTTGAGGGGGGATATTAGGAAGGCTGAACGCACTGATGCTTATGTCTGCACGCACTGATGCTGCTGGGAGATTTTCTTATTTTGGTTGCTTGATTTTGGGTCTCTTTAATATGGTATTTGTTTATTAGTTTCCTAATTAGAGAGTTTCCTAATTGTCTCTAGTTTCCTTGTTAGCATAGGTTTCTTGTTAGCAAAGTAAGGGTAGTGGTTGGAAACTATTACATTGGTTTTTGATATTTATACAGCCGTGCTCCAACAGTCAAGGCAGACACGGTTTTTACCAATTAATTCTTTCTAACAGATGGTAATGAAATGTACCCATGTCAAATAAATTTTGAGTTGATTTTAGATTAACGGTTCAATGTTATTGCTCACAGTGGAAACAAAATCAAACAATGATAGAGTAATATCAAGATCAATTGAAAGAGAAGAGAGAAAAATTAGGATGAACAAACTTTCAACATTTTATTATTGTTAACTTGTTAAACGTTCTACGGTTATAATTATACATAGAGATTCATTATAAAATCCTAAACCTACTTAACAAAGAAAACACAAAAACAATTTGCCGCATCGACACGATCATGTCATCCCATGAGACGCGACCGCCTTGTATCGATGCGGTCACATCATCCCACGCGAGGTTCCACTCGCTCCGCTTCGAGGACTTAGCCTTTAGGGATATGATATTTTGTCATAAAACCTTCAAAAACTCTCTTAAGCAAACAAGATTTAAACGCCCGTCTTCGCATATGTGTAATGATTAGTTTGTACTTTGTGTTTGTTTTTTTGTGCTTTGTACCTTCCACACACTTCCCCCACCCAACAGCCAACTCTCCTCCACCAAAAGTTGAGAAAGAATCAACGTTTTGGTTATTGAAGGCGATTCCACTGCTCGAATCAATTTTTAAGTCCTAGTGCCCATACCTATATGAAAGTTGCAATTAATACAAATGGTTGTTAATATAAAAAGTCTTACCGTCCAGGCAAAGATTTGTGTATGACGATTTTACGGATCTTAAATCTGTAAGACGGAGCCCCATTTAAGAATTTACAGATTAATTACTAAACATGTTAATAAAAGTCATAATAACATGATAGTTGAGTTGGTGAACCTTGAATCCATAATGTTTAGTGCTCGTTTGTTGCAGCTTATTTGGAGTGACTTTTTATTTTTGGCTTTTGAAAAGTCATATTTAAAGTGTTTGTTTCAGCTTATAAGCCAAAAGCCAATAAGTAAGGTACAACACCCTTTATGCATTGAAAAGCTAAAAGCCAAAAAGCCAAAATTTTAAGCTTTTTTGGTTTTTTTTTTTAAACATGAAGACAACTATTCATTAATAAATATTTGATTGTCTTCATTTCATCATTTTATGAAATATATATAAAAATATGAATACTAATTTTCAAGTTTTTTTTTAACAAATAATTATAACGACTCATAAGCAGCTTTTCAACAGCTGTAACAAACAATCTATCATGCAATCAGCCAAAAGTCATTCAGCTACCAGCTTAAGCTATCAGCCATAAGTCATAAGCCATCAACTACAACAAACGAGCCCTTAGTGCTAGGCTTGATGGTTGTTGGTTCAAAACCTCCCATTCACATTATTTAGTTTTCTCTCTCATTAATGAGAAGTTTCGTTATTTGCTCCGGTGCTCTTGTACTTTCAATGTTTCTCGTCAAAATTCTTATATTTCTCACGCCTTGCAGTTTAATCCTTTGTCAACTTCGTTAGCCATCCGTTAGCATCAATTGTCTTAGGATACTTGACGGATCATAACGGACATTGACGAAATGCTAAATGACACATTTAAAGCCAAACGTGACACACTGAAAACACAAAAGTGGCACATTTTAGTCGAAATTCTTATATTTCCCACGCCTTGCAGTTTAATCATTTGTCAACTCCGTTAGCCATCCGTTAGCATCAATTGCCTTGGGATACTTGACGGAATCTAACGGACATTGACGAAATGCTAAATGACACATTTAAAGCCAAACGTGACACTTTGAAAATACAAAAGTGACACATTTTAATGTTAAAAGTGACACTGTAAAGAGAAATTTATTATAATTCTCATTAAAATATAAAGTAACACTCTTAATACTAAAAAAGTGACACTCTTAATACTAAAAGTGACACATTTAATACTAAAAAGTAAAACTCTTAAGGCCCATTTGATTTAGCTTATGGATATGTGCTAATGACTTATTACTTATGACTGATAACTTATTACTTATAATTGATGACTAATGACTGGTGATGTTTGATTTAGCTTTTTAAAAGTGCTTATTAGCCTTCATAAGTTAGTGTGTGTGTGTTTGATTAATAAGTTGAAATAGTGTTGAAATATAATAATAATAATAATAATATTATTATTATTATTATTATTATTATTATTATTATTATTATTATTATTATTATTATTTTATTATTAATAATATTAATATTATTATTATTATTTATTTATTTATTTTTTATTATTAAATGAGGGTAGTTTTGGAATATGAAAATTTTATTTAATGGCACTGTTCATCCGTTTTTTTTATCTGATAAGTCTTCAGCACCAGCTCTAATGCTTATGACTTATAAGGTGAGTTGTGATTTAGTTGGCTTGTACTCTATTTATGACTTATTACTCCACATTTGAAATCAAACACTCTCTAAATAACTTATGAGAAGTCATAAGCCATAAACACTAACCCATAAGCTACATCAAACATGGTCTTAATACTAAAAAGTGACACTCTTAATACTAAAAAGTGACACATTTAATACTAAAACGTAACATTTTCAATACTAAAAGGTGACATTTTTAAGGTCAATAACGACGATTTTTATTTATAAGGCAAAATGACACTTGTACGGTCAAAAGTAACACATTTAATTCTAGAAAGTGACACTTTTAATGTTATAAAGTAACACTTTAATGTCAAACGTAATGATTTTTATTTATTAAAAAAATGAGACACTTTTTAAAGTGAAAGTAACACATTTAATCCCAAAAAGTAACACATTTAATCCCAAAAAGTAACACTTTTTTATGGAAAAATTATAATTTTGATAAATAAAAAAAAAGCGAAGTGACACTTCTAAGGCCAAAAGTGACACTGTTAATAGTAAAAAGTGACACTTTGCATATATAAACATGAAGGGTGGCGCTGTAATTTTCAAAAACTAAGACGTTGTATTGAGATTTTTGAATTTTGTCCAATTTAATTTGGATAGATCCATCTTACGGATAAGGATCCGTAAGACCGTCTTATATGAGACCACCTCTATCATCCATCACTTCCCGTCAATTGCATTAACTAGCATTCGTAAAAATAAACTATAGAATCATTTTTTTTAAATTACGAAATAATAGTTAATGTAATTTACAACGAAACACGTTACGAATGATAAAGACGCTTCACTTATACATAGTAGGTTGTAGGTTTAAGTCAGAGTAGATGGAAAACCACTATTGATCATCTTTAAAAAAGAGAGGGTTAATTATCAATAATCTCCTCAACTATGAGTTGGGTTCAAATTGACCCATCTTAACTACTAATTGAAACAATGTGCCCTCTCAACTACTGTATTTTTTTTCAATCGTAGTTTAGGTATTGTCATTTGTGTTGATGTAAAATGCTCACCTGAGGCTCATGAGACATCTTTAGGTATTTTTCATGATTTCATTTTAGTTTTTCAATTGACTATTTTACCCTTTGCACCTAAAAATGGTTAATACAAACAATTTTGTTATTCTTATTTTGAATATTATGGTAAAAATAATACATAAAACTGGTTATGTGAGTCTTAGGTGGGAAACTTTTGTCAATTCAAACGACTATGCCTAAATAGAAGGTGTAATTTTAAAAATGTTATAGTTGAGGGGGCACATTGCATCAATTGATAGTTGAGGGGAAATAAATTTGACCCTTAGTTGAGGGGTTAGCTGTAATTAATCCAAAAAAGAAAGAGTGGTGCTATATAGCCCCCCCCCCCCGTCTTTACAGCCTCCTCCCTTCCCACCCGCCCTTTTCCTTCCCCTTCCCCTCTTCCTCTCCTTCACACCTTCCCTTCCCCTCCTCCTTCCCCCCCCCGCCAATCCTTCCTCCCCATATAAAACTTCCTTCCTTCCATCACCACCTCGTCCCTCTCCCATCCACGGTATACTCTTTCTATCACCCATCGCCAACCAAGTTCTGGCTCGACTTATACCTCAGTATCTCCTTCTTCCAAGTCTCTTCCTCTTTTTTTTTTAAAAAAACATTCAATTCAATGGTTGTTCGTACTGGTCGATCGAACATTCACCATATGTTCGACCATAGAGCTCTAAACAAAGTTGTTCAATTAGGCCGTAGGCAACAGACTAACCTTGTTGGAACGGACACAAGGTTGTTCGGTCGCTATGACCAAACATATGAGGGAATGTCCGTAGAAAGCTATGGTGGCCGAAATTGCAGATGAGGGTTCTTCGGTTGACCGGTAGCAGAAACGACCACTTGAATTGAATTTTTTTTTAAAAAAAGAAAAGAGAAGAAGAGAAATGGAAGAAATGATATGCTTGGAGGTGTGAGCCAGGTACTCAGTTGGTGGTGTTAGAAAAAAAGGAAAAATAAGAGTTTTGTTTGGATAGGAGGGAGGGAAAAGGAAGAAGGAAAGACAATGGAAGGGAGAGATGGAGGATGGTAGGAGGGAGGAGGCAGTGGATGTGGGTGGGAATGAGGCAACGCTTGAGTGTTTGGGGAAAGGGAGGAGTGTAGTGGTGGGGAAGGGGAGATCGATGAGGGGTGAGATTTGATTCAAGCTGAGTTTTCTTTAATGCCCTTGAGCATGTGGTCATAACTAAAGTTGGTAGAAAAAGTAAGAGTAAATGAAATAAGGACGATAATTTGAAAATGGATGAAGTACTATAAAACCCAATTACTTCGTTCCTTCATAAAAATAGTTCATTTTTCTTTTTTTTTTATGCTGTTCGGAACAAAAAATTCCACTTTCAGTATTTTTACCATTTACCATTGGTTTTATTTCACTTTAATTGATGGAACCACTTTCATGTGGATACCCTTGTAAAATACACACTATCCTAATATTTAATAGGGTTAATTTTTTTCTAATCCATGTGCTGGGTTAAACAAGACACTCTGAAATGGAGGGAGTATTCTTTTGTTATGATGGAGAGAGCATAACAATTAGAAAGTGTTAATTGCAAAAAAAAAAAGGAACTCTGACCTATTTTAGTTTTTTCGTTTTAAACCATGTGTTTTTTTTTAAAAAAATAAAAAACTTCAACCCAAGTTTTTTTTTTTCAAATTAAAACCTTCCATTCAACACTCGTTAGTTTTGTGACAGGAAGGTGACTGGACGTCCGACGTGGCGCCACCTACGTGGACTAGGCATGAGTCTTCACGTCCACGTTATTTTCCCGCCAAAAAACAATTTTATTTTAAACCCTGTCCTATTTTGAAATTTCAAAACCATTCCTTTTTAAAACAATTTTATTTTAAACCATAGCAACGTGCCTTAGGGTTATTAAATGTATGTGTTTGTTGATAATTATATATAATCATCAACAAACATATCACGTTGGTAGGCTATATATGTATGAAACTGTATGTATGGAACTATGGTTATTAATTGCATGTGTTTGTAGATGATTATATAGCAATGAGGACATCACATAAGTTTTGTGTTGATTGTTATGACTTAATTACATAATTAAATAAAAAATATTCCATTTATTTCCACTAGCCAAAAACAACAAATAAAATCAAAGGATTAAATTAGGAGTTTACTAATATCAATTTAAATACATATCCAATAACAAAGTTAAAACCACTAGAGTAACCCCAATTCATTGTACTTCTATATTACAATAGTTTAGTCTTGTCCAAATATGACTAAAATGAAAAGTAAGTCGATCGAACAAGTATGACATCACCAAACAAAACCAAAAATATTTGTTACTTTGCACGGCTGCTTTCTGAGGAAGATCATATCAAAGGAAAATTTTGCACCCCCTTCATTCTGCAAGAACAAAAAAAAAATCAATTGATTAAAACATATTTTATTTCTAGCAAAATTAATTAGTTAATTAATTACAAAAAATAAATAACTTACTCTATATCTTTCACAACCTAAAAACCTTCTTTCTGAATTTTTATTTATCCATGATGTACGCATGACATTCATCATTCCACAATGACAACAAACTCATCTATTCATTCTATTAAAAGTATGAATTCTATTATGCATATATATATATATATATATATATATATATATATATATATATATATGTACGAGGTTCATTATGAAGTTTTAAAAATTGTATGAGGTTTGTATTGCAATCAAATTTGAAAAAAAAATCTGATATAAATGGGTGTTTTTGAAATTTCAAAATAGGACATGGCTTAAAATAAAATTGTTTTTTGGAGGAAAAATGACGTGGACGTGAAGACTCCCGCCCAGTCCATGTAGGCGGGCACGTCGGACGTCCAGTCAACTTCCCGTCACAAAACTAACGAGTTTTGGACAGAAGGTTTTATTTGGGAAAAAAAAAATTGGGTTGAGGTTTTTTCATGCAAAAAAAAAACAACAACAACACATGGTTCAAAACGAAAAAAATAAAATAGGTCAGGGTTTAGAAACTATATGAGATAATTGCGCAAAAAAGGGCATATTTTACGTTTTGCAAAATTGGCCATGTGTTTTGATTTTTACTCTATTATACTTCCACCTATTTTATTGTTTCCAATTAAAACCTTCCGTTAAGGAGGGGTTAGTTTCGCTAACGAAAGAATTAGGTGGCTTCCAAGGTGGCAGTTAACGTGGCGAAGGTGGGAGGAAGTGTACATTTCCTACCTAATGCATTGCATAAAAAACCTTGTACAATTTTGAAATTTCCAAAAAAAAAAAAAAAGGCTGCTAAAAAATAAATCAATATGATAAAAATCTAAAAACTATATATTTTAAATAAAAAACGATGGATAGATTTAATTTTTATTGCCATTTTCTTGCAAGAAAATATGATAAGAATATAAAAGCTTAATAAATACTTTTTTCTATTTCTTCTCTCATTACTCTTGATATTATTTCACTAGAAGAAATATTGTAAAATAATATCATTACTCTCCACTTATGTTGTAATTATATTGATTGTGCTTAAGTATATTTTTGTAATTATGATCAACTTCATTCATATTAATATATTCCTTAATTATTTTACCTTTCAAATGTAGAATTTTTTGAGTGGAACGACAGGTTTACTTTATTACTTAACTAGTTATTTAGTCCATGCTCCACACAGGTACAATGTGGTATATATTTTTTAAAAATAATAATATAACTTTTGGACAATGTAAGTCCAGTTGGTAACGAAATAAGGCTAGGGGATGAATAACATTTTAAAAACTTTAAGGGTCGTTTTCATAAACTTCAAAAGTTGCAGCAAAAAATATAACTTTTGTCAGTCAGCTGATATAGTGTCAGCTAGCTAAAGAATTTATGATTTCAAACACGTTGAAGCTGTCAGTTAGAACGGGGAAATTGGTCAGCTAGCTGTCACTGTTTGATGTGTTTTGTAAATATCACAAGTTATAGAGAATGAATTGAAAAACAATATATAAAACAAATAAGTAAACAACTTATGAAACTAACCGGCTAACACTTAAGTAGATTAAAGTTGCTTAAGTGTTAATTCAGTTTGTTAGAGCTGATGAATAAAGAACAAAGCAGTTAAAGTGGTTCACAGTATAAACTGCTACGTCCACTACCAAGTTGGTCAAACTTGGATTTTTGAATTGCACTAATGTTATTAATAATCTAAGTGATCACTAATGGATCAGTAATAAAGACCGGTGTTTATGGAGTATGATTAAAAGTCAATCACAGTACTCGTGGAACAATCAATTGATTCCTTGAAGAATAATAAGAAAGAAGGAATATCAAAACAATGATTGTCAAAACAAAGAACTAGAAGTGAATAGAAATCAAGGCTTGTCTAGCTAATGTTTTGGTTGAGGCACTTTAAGTGAGTAGATTGCTTGAGAGAGTATAAATGCTTCAGTATCTCAAACTTTGCTTCAAAGGTCCTTAAATAGAGTGACTTTAAAATTCAAACCGTTTGAGACAAGTTTGAATTTGAGATCCCAAAATCCGGATGAGAGTGTCCTTTTACAAGATCATAGGGATCATGTGTACAAGATATAAGACACAAGATATTTTCCTAGCACAGACAAGGAAAAAGTTAGCAGAATCATGTTTGAGCAAATAAGAAAACAATCGTTTTTATGGTTACCTCAGAAGTATCGGCCGATAGAGATATGTATATAAACAGAAGATACTAGTTGAAGGAATTAAGTCTTAATAACTAAGTCTTCTTAAATTATCTAACTTAATGGTTTGAAGTAAATTATGCATAATCCAACAATCTCCTCATATTTACTTAAAGTCATTCACTATAAGCAGAGAGCAATAAGTAAACAGATTAAGGTAGTTCAAAGTTCGAATTAGAATTTAGAAATTGATCCATGCAAAAGATGTTAGAAACGACAAGATATAATCTATACATATATAATAGGAGAGGTGCGATTTTTGGAAAGTTCCCGACAAAATACACTTTCCAAAAATGACAACACTTCTACATTGTATATGTATCATTAATGCATTGCGAAATGAAACAAATTTGTAATCAAAATTAATTAGATAAATAAATCTGAAAACTTTTGACATTCTCTCTTTGACTTGAGACAATTGAGAACCATATATATCAAACTATTTCAACCTCATTCACATCCAACAATATAAAAAATAGTTATGATTTTTTTTAACTATATTGAAATTTCAATGAGCTAATAAATAATTATTTATTTCAATTGTTGAATTTAATAATCGCTTATCAATTGAATGATAAATGAATAAATTATCAAAATAATTACATGAATTATCATTGAAGATTAATTTCTTCGGTTGTAATTGGACGCCTAAGGGAGTTAGACAGTTCCTTAGCTTTTTCTCTTATCGAGCAGTTTTCAAAGATAAAATCACTATAAATTTGTTACAATCTTGTTTGTTAAACATCATTGCTAAAAACAATTGAGGATAACACACCAATATAGAAGAAATCTATATAAAATGTCTCCCTCTCTCATCTTGCTTAAAGACATCAGCCAGACCAAGGGTAAGCCTAGAAAACTCAATGGTTTTTCGTGCAAAATGTATATTTTACAATGTAAATATATCTTTCCAACCTGTAAGTATTCTTTTTATTTCGATTGCTTAGAATCTCATGTACTTGGTCCTTTTTTTATAGAGATCATGGAGCTACAATAAACTGAAAACAGTTATATATGCGAAATTATTAAATTTTCATGGTACCTTTGTAATCAATAAATAGCTTAAACATCTACAATACCTAGGATTAAAGATATAAGGAATAGCTTATGATAATTTAATAAACTTCATGTTCAAGTGTATGTGTTAAATTTAATACAATTTAATGATCTTCAAACTGATACAAATTTATTGGTAACCAATATATATTTATATTTATTTATTAATATGCACTGTGACTACAAATTTCTTAATTTTGGTTTTATCAAATCATAATAAATAACATTTATAAATAAAATCTAATTAAATCAAAGGAATTTGAAATGTAGAGACAAAAAACAAATAAATTAGTGACTACAAAGAGTCCAATTTTGAAGTGAACAACTACATTAGATACAAATGATTTAAAATAAATATATTTTAATTATAAAAATGTTTAAAAATATATCTTCAAAATAAAAATCTAAAAAATCGAAATCTATATTTTTTCTATACTCAAAATATAAAATTTTTGGGTATAACGTTAAATACTGAAAATATAAAAAAGTCTCGACTTATTTAAACCGTATTTAAAACAATAATTAGGTAAAGAAGCATAAATACTTGGATCTTATTATAAGTCTTTTTTTTTCCAGTTCACTAAGTAAAATTAAGCTCTAAGATTTTAAAAAAAAAATCAAAATACAAAGTTGAATACTTTATTAAAAAAAATCTAACGCACCTTGCTACAAAATGGTTTAATCTGATTCTATTTTTGGGAAAGTCGACGGATGAATTTTTGAAACGAAGTGTTTGAAAAGATGAAGAGTCATTGTCTCATGTTCACCAGAGGAATTTCCTAGTTTTAATGCTATAAAAATAAGAAAGGTGACATTTTAGACGACTTAATTGAGTAAGAGTGATAGTGAGGCGATGTGTATATAGGTTAGAGTGAGTAGGGGTGGGGTTTTTAGGTTAGAGAGTGAGAAACTCTTTATCTATATGACAAGTGCTTGGGATTTTTTTGGACCAGATTGATTATAATTGGAGTAATATTTGTTGTTCATTAAAGTAATAATAATTTGGATTGAATCAATTGAGAAATTTGAGTAACGTGAAATTTTGAGTATTTTTAGTCCTTTTTGTTGTTGTTTGTTTTAGGGAGAAATTCAGGTCCGTCTACTATGTAAAATTTTCAACCACTACAATTTTTGATTTTTTTTTACTAAAAAAGAACACTTTTAGAGCGAAAACACTACGACTCTTAATGAACCGAAGGCGCGCTACGGATCACTTAATCAATTCATCAATTTAAATCACATAATCTAATTTATGCATCGCGCCTTAAATCATAATGTACCAAACATTCATCTCTCTTCTTTCTTGTACACAATCAACATATGATTCAAAATTAATGCATCTTACCTACATCTCACATCTAAGTTGATGCATCACAATTTACAAATGATACATTGTGATTCAAAATTGATGCATCGAGTTTCAAAAAGGGTATTTAAAAACGAACAAATTTATATTTAGACCTTCCATTAAACAATATATGCACAGTAGCACAAAGACAAAAGTAAATTTATTTTAAATCATACACACAAACACAAAATGAAGAAGAAGAAGAAGAACGGGGTATGAAGAAGGAAGAGAATGTGAGGATATAAAATGTATTTTTATATGTTTATATTTTCAATAACCAATGTTTTTTTATAGCTTCTACATTAGTATGAAATATCAGAAACTATTATCTCTATCAAATTTTATTATTTAGAGGCACATGTCTATTATCAATTGTTGACTTAACGAATGACAAAGATAGTTGAATTCCATCCAATCCTCCCTTTCTGAATAAGGAAATACTTATAAATAAATTTGTAATTACTTTTTCAAATTTATGTGATCTATCTTTAATTTTAATTTTTATTAATTTTTTAATATTCAACTTTTTAATTGTATATTTTTCAACTTTAATAGAGTATATAATTTTATACCAGTGTACAAACCGTGCAAAGCATGGGAGCATCACTAGTATGATTCAGTATTTAAGAAACCCACAATCAATTAAGGGTAGAGAGATAAATAGTTTTTAAAATGTAGTAGATGTTTCTTAAAGACTTGTGGATCCTTTTGAGCTTCCTGTCTGGGCTGTATCAGCTTCAGGTAGGTTGATAGCAATATTAGCAGCAATGGTTTCAGTTGGAGCATCTTCATTTTCAGGAACAACAACTGGTTCAACAACTAGTTCAGCAGCTACTTTCGCTTCAGCATCAAGCTGCACATTCGTGTCAGTTGCTGGAGGAAAGTCATGAGGAGGAGCATCATTTATTGGTACAAACATTAGAGTGGAGGAAGAGACAACATCAGCCGAAGGAGCAGCAGCAATTGACGAAACAATTGGTTCTTGAGGTGGAGGAGCAATATCAATTGATTCTTTAGAAGACTCATGCATAAAAACTGTCTTTTTATCAGTTGGATGATATAAGTCTTGACTGACAATGGCCATTTGTTGTTTCTATCTCTTGTAAGCCATCCTGAGTGTTGGAGAGACGATCGGATCAGAGCTGTTGGAATCAGAAGTGGAATTACTATCAGATGCATCCTCAACTTAGTCCTCATCAAAGTGTGGTTGAAAGGGTATTTCCTGGGAAAGGGTGCGAGGATCAGCTTGAAGATCTTGGATAACATCAATTAGTGGGTCAACATATAGAGGGGTGTCGGGGACAACCTCTTCAGCTGGGAAGCATCAAGGATCGGAGCAGCAGTTGGAGCTATGAGCAAGTTTTCATTAGCTGTAAGGTCTTTAGTAGGAATGACAACAAAATGAACTCCAGTTTTAAGAGGGGCAGTAGGATCTTCAGTTGGTGAATCAACAACATGGACTTCAGATGGCAGAGTAACAATAGGTGGTTTAGTCGGCAGTGCAACCACAACAGTAGGTGGTTCAGTAAAAGCAGTCTGAATGATAAGTTTGACTGGGCAGCTGGCTTAGAGGTTCCTACTTGCTGCGATGATGATGCTCCTCCTGTCTGTTGCAAGAGACGGATGAGAAGCCCGATGTTGTGCTTTGGCAAAAGCAACGTTGTCATAAATGTATTCGACAGTGCCCTTTTGTACCAAAAGTAACTTGTCTTCATCAATAGCTGGAAAGTTTAGATCTTGATTTAGTTGATCATCATCAGCTGTCTTCCAATGCAGTAGGGATCTTTGATAGACATGGGAGGAATATTATGCATGTAAAACCCTGAATTATGGCTTGCTCTTGTTATGCATGGACTCATACACTTATAATCATCATAAACATGTTAATTTAGCTCACTCATATGTTTGGAGTCAATAGCATGTTCGTTGACGTTGTTTGAGATGCACACGCATTTTTTCTTTCCACGAGATGCTTTGAATCTCTCAGTTTGTGATTTATGTTGTTATCACTGAGAGGGCATTCATAATATCATTTATATGCCTTAGACATTTGTTGGATGTTTATTGCATTGTCGGTTTGGTTGCTAGTTTGATTCTAAACCTTCTTCTTTGAACCCTTCTTCGTTGTCGTTCGGGGACTTGTTGTCGTTCGGGGATTTTGTTTTTTGGACTTTTGGTTGATTGAGACTTGATTGTTTTGGTTATTGATTGGAGGTTATTAAGGTTGATTTATAGACCCTTTTTGGCTTGGAAGGACTCGAGAATGCATGCGGGAGAGTCCGGGATCGAGCAGGGAAGCAACAAAGGCCGGGAAAGGGAATGCTGGAGGATGCGCTCGCATCCCCCATACATGATGCGACCGCAAGGGGGTCCTGTGCAGATTACGGGATTTTGCCTCTATTTTGCGCACTGTCCGAACTTTACCCCCCCTAAACCCAAATTAAACCTAACCTAAACCTACCTTATTAGCCTAAACTTGTCCTAAACATCTATTAGGGGTTTAGAGGTTGATTAGTGAGTTGATTAAGGAGAATTAATCCCCCATATAAAATCAAAACCAACGCATTATCACTTGGTCGGCAAAACAGAATACGACTTCTCCTTGCTTCTTCTGCGAACACTTCAGCCAAGACTTGAGAGAGAGAGCTGAGAGGGGGCGATTCTAGGGTGCTTGAAGGGTTCTTCCTTGGTGGCCATTGCTAGGAATCTTCTTTCCCCCATTCTACCCGTGAGATTGAAGAGAAGGTTGAAGAAGAACAACCTCATCTCTAGGGTTCGAAATTGACAGCTTGTGAGGGCTGATTTGAGTAAGTTTCTACCTCTCTTCCTTTTCTTTTTGGATCCATTGACCCTAGGGAAACAACCATTTGTGCTATGTGAGGTCAATGGAAGCAATTGTTAGGGTTTGTAGAGATGCATGAACCCTAGGTTTTCAAATTGATGATAGAGTTTGATTGAACCTATGTGAGACCATGATTTATGTGAAATTCATGTTCTAAATAGTATATTGAACTTGGTTATGTGAATTATCCATGAGTATTGAACTTGAATTGGTAGAGATACTTGGAGGGTGTTTTGCCCTAATTATGTTTTAGCTTGCAAATTATTGTTGTGAGCTTGGTTACTATGTTTTATATGTTTAGTAGAGCATATTAAACCATGTTGCGTGATTTAATCATGATTTATAAAATATGATTGGTAAGGTGTCAACAATGAATTTATGCACAAAATTGCCAATTTATTCCAAGTTGCATTGTTAAGTAAATTGTGGGGTTTATGTGAGTTTATTGAACTTGGGATTTTGGTTATTGGCGATAGTTATGAACATAGGGTGGATGTTGAAGCCCATGCTTCTATTCCCTAACTTTTCGGAAAGTTTAGATTGGACTCAACGGAGTCAACCTTTGGGTTATTATGAATCCTAGGAACTATAATCTTAAGTCCTACGGAATTTTTGGGTAGAAATCATGGAGGTCGAGCCTCCAAGAAGTTTTGAAGTGTGTGAAGCACACTTGATTATGAGAGCTTATATGATTCTCTGTTGTGATATATATGCTAGTTGTGGATGAAAAGCATGACTAGTTTGATGGTAGAGTGTTTACCTACTTGTTTTGAGCATATGAGTATATATTTTGTGCTTGGGTTTGAGTCCAAATGGAGTCGGGTTGTTGAGTCTTTGGTGGACGATACATCGCCTTCACGAATTGTGAGATTCGTGATCGCGATGGATCGCCGTGTCGTTTGCACACCCCTCCATCGATGGCCACTTGGGGGAAGTAGTTTATCTCGTTGTAGTAATACACATGACTTTGATAACTATGGAACTCGAAATCGTCTCGACGCCGATATCTACTGAGGGATATCGAGGGCACATAAAGGTTTTGCACGTGTTTTTGGTGAGGCACGCGAAGAATTGGTAATGGTATCATATCCCTTTTATATGAATTGTCTCACAAGTGCTTATGTGAATAATGTGCTTGGTGAATTGGATATGATATGATGGTTGATTTGGTTTCATAAATGTTATACTTTATAGATAACATGTGATAAGGTTGTTAAGCATGAATGCTTAAACATGAAAATTATTTGAATGTTGTTTTATGCCAAAAGCGAGTTATTATTGTTAAGCTTATATGCTTGACATGAATATTATGGGAATGCTATGTTATAACAATAACATGAATTACCGTTGTTGTCGATGCTTTAACATGAATATTATTGAATGTGGTATTATGCCGTAAGCATGAATTATTGTTGTTTATATGCCTTGACATGTAAATTATCGAAGGCTATGTTATATCAATAACAAGAATTATGATCGTTAAGCATAAATGCCTTGACATGGATTTTAGTGAGATGTTATACTACAATGATAACATGTTTTATTAATGTTGAGCATGGATGCCATAACATGATTTCATATAAGGTTATTTCATGACGATAGCATGATGTAATTTATGATTGAGCATTATGCCATGATAGGAAGTTACGGTTAGTAACTTACTAAGTCTTTGTGACTTACTTTTATTTGTTGGTTGTTTTCCCTAGATCCGAGCCGGTGGATCCAAGTAAATCAAGAAGATTGCGTTGATAAGTATTATTTTTGGCAAGGTTGCTACTTAGATAGTTTATTTGCTTTTTGGTGAGGTCGTTGGGAAAGATGAAGTTATGTAAACTTCATGTTGGGTAGCAACCTAATTGTGAATTGTGATATTTATAATTGTTGTTTAGTCCATCTTTTGGTAGCCGACACAAGTAGAGTCGTGCTTGGTGTATATTTATGGTTATGATTCCATATGCTATCCTGGTACATGTATTATTGGTAGCCAAATTTGTAGTCGCGCTTGGTAAAATTAGTGATCATGTTTTAATATGCTTTCATTATAACAAAGTATTATGCTTGTTCTCTGACATGTTTTAAGCGTTGAGTTGTTAGACTAGAGTGTTAGACTTAGTGTAATGTTGGGTTCGTAGTAAGCCGCCGATGACTTAGTTTATATTATGCTATATATATTGAATTGCATGACGGGGAGTTTAGTCCCTACGTGCCCAATGTTGCGGCACGCGAGTCGAATTTTTGACCGAGGTTAATTATCTCTTTGGTTGTTTTTAGTTTGAGCTTGTTAGCTCGGCATGTGTTTATTTTATTTGGCTTCACATATGTTTTAGTTGTTGGCGATATCGCCGTTATGGCCCTACCCATTATGCTACTTGTTTGTTGTTATTT
>CM028380.1:95201331-95283165 GCA_013146195.2 Codonopsis lanceolata
TCGACACGATCC
Source organism: Codonopsis lanceolata (assembly GCA_013146195.2). Taxonomy (NCBI): domain Eukaryota; kingdom Viridiplantae; phylum Streptophyta; class Magnoliopsida; order Asterales; family Campanulaceae; genus Codonopsis; species Codonopsis lanceolata. Next base: position 95,201,344 of record CM028380.1, read on the forward strand.
ACGAAGAGTGAAGCAATGCGTTGTTTTCTAATGAGCGATCGTGAGAATAGTGAGTTTCCCCTCCTATAAAGCCTCGAAACTCTGCCAAATCTCCTCTAAACACAAAACCAACCGGTCAAAGTGAACCTTAGCCCCCCAGCTAGGTTTCCACCCTATTCCCCCGGTCCAAAATTCTCAAAAAGAGCAGTTGCTCTGCTCGAGTAAAAATGTCAAATCCGGAAAGCAAGCGGTTGTTCTAGATTTCATAGCGGCGACAAGCAACGCGACAACAAACGCAGCGGTTATTGCTCGATCCAGTTTGACGGTGCCCGGAATTAGAGATGTTAAAAGGGCGGGGAACCGTAAGGTCGGCCCTGTTAACCGAAAATCAGAAAGGGTTAGGGTCAGGAAATCGCAACCCGTTTAATAAACGGGCTAAACGGACTGACCCTATAGGGCCGCGGGCAAATTGGGTTGGGCTATAGGGCTGAACCGCAGGCTGGTTAAGTTTTTTTCTTTGTTTTTACGGAAAGGCTAAAGACTAAAGAGACAAAGACTCAAAGACGGAGACTTCCAGTTCCCAAGTAACCCAACCAAGTGGTTAGTGCGTGGTGACTGGTGAATTTTCAGTTCACTGCTTCGCCTTCCCTCGATACCCAACGAAAACTCCAAAACGGCAGAAACAAAAAGGGCAAAACAGAGTTACAGAAACGGCAGAAGGGAAAGCTCAAGGCCGTCGTCTACTACTTCGATCTTCAATCTGCTTATCTACCATCTTCATCTCGCTGGTCGGCCAGCGTCGTCTTCAATCTCGGCCGTCATCTTCATGAATCAGTTTAATTAAACCCTAATTTAGAAATTATTAATTATTGAGAAGAAGGTGAGTAAATAGAGCCATAGAGGAGGTAATACGACTCTGAGATAGTGAGATGAGCTTGTTTATAATTTCTATTCCATTGTTGTTTGTTGATTCTGTCGTCTGTAGACTCTGTACGCCTGCCGTTCTTCTTCTTCATTTTTTCTAGGCTATGGATAACTCATTACGATCGGTAGAAATCGGGAACTGGAAGATTGTATTCGCCATTATTCTGTCGATTTACATGACGGCAGAAGTGTTTTGACTGTTTTCACATTCGTGTATGAAGTGCATAGGCAAGAAATACGGTTTCAAAGTCTTTTATTTAATGGTAATTTTTCCATCATTTTATGATAGCGATGCTTAATTTGGTAACCACAAGAATCAAGGTTTGAGAGTGCACTTATGAACCGTACCTTTCACAAGGTTTTCAACTTCTTTAGTTGTTTGTTTTATAATCGTTAATTCGTTATAGTCGGTTTTTTTATAACTACTTGAGTAGATTAATTGAAGGACTAGTCAACCGTTACTCATTTTTCTATATCTTTTTTGCAGCATCAACAATCAACATGGATTCTCAAAATCAATCTCTTCATATTGAAGAGTGAAGACTGAGCATGATTTTTATTGAGTTGTTTCATGTTTTTATTAGTACTTTTTAATTAGTACACTAGTACTTGAAGTTGTTAATTGTTTTGTGTTTTAAATTTTGCGACTTAAGTAGTTAAGTTGTATGACTTTATTTTATTTTGGATCGTCTATTTGTATTATTGTTATTTGTTAATTGTCTAATAGGGCTGACCCTATTAAACCGATACCTACAGGGTCAGGGTCATGGTCACGATTTGAGCGGCCCGTTTAAACGACACGTTTAACCCGCGACCCTATAGGACTGACCCTGTAGGGTTAGGACCAACCCAATTTAACATCTCCCCGAAGCAACCTTGAGCTGTCACCCTCGAACCTAGCCAACAGCGACAAAAAGACTCCACTTTCAGAAAGGACGGAAGGCGACACACTAGCGCTCTTAAAGGTGAGCCTTTAAGGATCTATTTATTTAAAAAAAAAAAACTATTTTCCATACGACACAATGTAAAAATATAAGTTGTTATGCTGTCCGAATTTATTTAGAAAATAGCATTGAAAAAAGTCATTATTATGACCAAATATTTTTAAATGTATTTGTAATTATTGGAAAGAGACAGCTGCAAGTCCGTAAATAATGTAAACATGAATATATTTGTATTTAATGCTTTATTTATTTGCTAGAAAAATATAATAAAAACATATTTTAGCCAAAAACTGTTTTTGAGAACGAAAGGGCGAGTTGGGTGCCTAGCACCTTCCCAACTCGTAACTTAGCCTCCGAACCCTTTTTTTTTCTGGCAATCTCTGGTTTTGTTTTGGTTTTTTCTTTGTTTTCTCTTTAAAATAAAGATGACGACTCTGTCAAAACATTTTGGATCATAGTGGGGCGCGCAACATCCTTTATTGCACTTTTCCGTTTTCCCCTAAACAAAGGAGAATGGGAATGGAAGGCTGATGCATTTTCTGTATCTTGTTTTCCCCTAAACAAGGGAGGATGAGATATAGGGAGACAATGCACTCATAGCGATCCAAAATAGGCCTTAAGGCAATTTTCGAAAAGTCCACAGTGAGGCCTGCAACATCTTTTCTTGCACTTTCCATTTTCCCCTAAACAAGAGAGGATGTGAATGAAATGGTGATGCATTCATGCATCATGTTATCCCCTGAAAAGGGGATAACCTGATACAGAAAGCCCAAAGCTCTCATAATGGACCAAAACTCACTCAGGTGATCGAGGCGTATTCAACGCGTTTTTTGACAACACCATTTTCGCATTTTTAATTTCGTCTTCCCCTACACAAGGGAGGGTGGAATGGAAAGCGTGGTGTCCGGTTCCGCATGCCACGCACCCCTAGAAAAGGGCGCACTGGACGTGGGTCGCACTCCGGGTCGGGCACCCACAGGGTCATATATAACATCATCAAAATAAGAGGCAATGTGAAACATCATCTCCGAAAAGTAAAGCACCTTAAGTTAGTTGACTTCTTCACTCAAGTGGGTCAATAGGATCCGAACCCATTACAGAAAACAGAGTATCCCTCCAATTAGCAAACCTCGATTCATATAAGCCTTCGACGAATCAAAAACCAGCAAAACAGCACTAGAAAACACCAGCATCAGCACCAGAAAAGTGAAGATGATGAGTCCACCATCACTCTCGGCACCATTCTCCAACGTAAGGCAACAATCCGCCAAGTGGCACACATGAAAGCCAACATGGATGCCACAAATGCACGCATTCAAAGCGTGGGGAAAGAGCTGAGTGGGATGAGAAGGCTATTGAATGATTTAGAAAGTGTGAAAAATGAATTGGTTTCCGGCAAGTCTGAGAGTTTTCGGTTTGGTTCTGAGAGGAGGTGTAGAGAGGGCAAAGAGGATTTGTTTCTTCACGAAGTCTTGGTGATATTAAAACCACTTTGGAAGAGATGTCGAGTGGGCTGTCTTCGTCCAGTGAGTCGGGCAATGGGATTCCGGTTCCAAGGGGGGATTTTGGGCGAAGGTTGATGAAGGGTTTGAAAAGTGCACTGCATGTGTATGCGTCACCAAAGAGTGGGAATAAAGTTGAAAAAAATGAAGGGAAAGTTGGAGATGTTATTGTGATTAAGAAAAAAAAGGATCAACCTTTTCACCCCGAGGGTCTCGTTCTCTAATTTAACTGCAAGTCGTGGTCTCTTCTCCATTGAAGTATTAGAAAGAACTTGGTTGTTTTATTTCCTGTGATGTGATTAATTGTGAAGAGTTACTCGGATTGTGGTGGAAATCGATCATACTCGGTCGTAGCTGGCTTTTGATTTGACAAAGGCTTTGAGTTGATGTAATTGATCGTAGTACGGTGTTGTTTTGGTTGGGATTGTAGCTGCTCAGACAACCGACATTTTGGTCCTCTTCTTTTACTTAGTGATAAGGTGGTAGTACACATTGTCTCCCTTATTTTGATGATGTTATACATGACCCCCTTATTTTGTGCATGTGAGTGACGCATGCTCACTTAACAGAAAACACAAACGACGTTAGGGCTAGGGATCTCCAATGAGTAAAAAAGACCTACTTTTGTCAGTGGTGAAACTTTTTGAAATTGGGAGACTAATGATGAACTTGACTAAAATTCAGGAACTAATGGTATACTTAACCCTATAGTTTTTAATGGTTATGCTTTCTCCGTCGCACCAAAAGAATACGTTCAGCCATTTCATAATGTCATGTTTGACCAAACGCACAAATTGAAAAAAATTAACTCTATTTTAAATATTAGGATATTGTGTATTTAAGAAGAATATATATATATGAGAGTGGAGCCTATTAATTAAAGTGAAATCAAACAAAGGGTAAAATTATAAAAATAACTTCTAAAAATAGAAAGATTAGATAGTGAACATTTTGTTCGTGATCTCGCAACTCATAAGAAAGAAAAATGAACTTTTTTTAAGAACGAACAAGTTATTAGGTTTTATGGTATTAAATTTTTTAAAAAATAATCAATAGTGATTCCCCCAATTATACTCAAGGTGACTTGAACCGTAAAATGTCTTTTACCACTCAAGCTATACTTTCGTTGCCAATTACAACTATTTTCTGGCATTCGTAAATAAAAAAATAAATAGCTTCTATAGTAAATTTTTACGAATGCTAGTTCTTGTAAATTGTAATTGAGAGATCAAGTGATTGACGGTAAGACTTTGTATATTGTTAATATTAACAACCATTTGTATTGATTGTAACTTTCAAAAAGGTATAAGGTATATATGGGTACTGAAGTAAAATTTAAAAATTTATTCGAACAGTGGAATCGCCTTAAAAAACCAAAACATGATTCCTTTATGACTTTTGGGAGGTGGGGAAGGAGACCATAAAACAAGAAAGTGAATATCATATTATGCGAAGAAGACGGGCATGGGGAAGTATTCCCAAAAGTTCATATAGAGAAATTTATTTGACACAGGTATAATTTCATTACCAACCGATCAGCAAAAGTCCGATGCTCACAAGTCACGATTCAGGAATTGACAGGTGGTGGGCACTGTGGTGGTGGTGGTGGTGGTGGTGGTGGTGGTGGTGATCACGCCACGAAGACGGGGTGACTATGCTGGCAGTCCACGTAGTGGACCTGAGCTGACGTGTCCGGCCCTTGGTGGTCACGTCGGTGTAGTCAGGAGGTACCGACTTCTTCGAGATATCTGGGCTTTTGTTGATGATCTTTGTTGGTGAGTACCTGAAAGTAAGACTACCGTTAGGGTGCTGGGGGTCTCCCAGCTACAGCCCTCAGGTGTGAGAGTCAGTAACAAGGTAGTATATGGTATGCCGGAGCTAGGCGTTCCCTTAACTTCCGGTCAGTGTATAGAGAGTAATCTCTTTGTGTGTATTGTCTATTACCAGCAGTATAATAAGTTTACAATCTTAAGTTATCTTACCTTTCTTGAAGGGAAAGGCTTCCTTTTATAGTAGCCTAGATTTGGGATCATGATTGGTATGAGGGTCCCAACTGGTGGGATTTGTTCCCTGGTCTTGAATGATGCCTCAAGTACTTTGGAGTATATCTACAAGGAGAAAACCCAAAAAGAAAAGGTGGTGATTTCCTTGCCAGAGGAGTGGTGGTCGAAATCGGCCAGGTCGACCAAAGAAGTCGAGAAAGCAGAAGAGGAAATAATACCGACATTTCTGAACCAACCCAAGCATAGCGATTAAAAGCAATTTGGAACGCCGGCTCGCCTGAACTGAGACACAAATTGGAGAACGCCGGTTGTCGTTTCCATGGAATAAGCGAGGAGCGCTCGCTCGAAAAAGGCGACCTCCTAGTCGGCACAATGGCTACCGAAGAGCACACAAAAAGCCCGGTAGTCACCAAAGTTATCACCATTGAAAGCTTGGACATTGATCACCAACCGGCCATCGAGCCAAATGACGATTTAGATGAAATTGTGATCAACCTCGATTTCCCAAGCGAGAAAGTCCGAGTAGGAAGAGAAATCCCCAAGGAAGAGCGAGCAGCGATCATCAAGCTATTAAAAGAAAGCTTGGATGTGTTCGCTTGGAGGATTGACGATATGGAGGGAATTAGCGAGGACGTCGCTATGCACCAGTTGAGCATCGACCCAGACTTCATCCCAATACAACAAAAGGCACGAATCTTTTCCATGGAAAAACAGACAGCTATCAAGGAAGAAGTGTCGAAGTTGTTGAAAGCCAAAATTATTAAAGAAGTCTTGTATGCTACCTGGATAGCAAATGTAGTTATGGTAAAAAATGGAAATGGCGAATGTGTGTAGATTTTACCGATCTAAATAAAGCTTGCCCGAAAGATTGGTACCCATTACCCCGAATCGACCAACTTGTGGACTCCATATCGGGGCACAAAATTCTGAGTTTTGTAGATGCATATTCAGGATATCATCAGATCCGGATGTGGTTGGCCGACCAGATACACACGGCATTTCGAGCAGCCGGCGGGTTGTATTGCTACACAATGATGCCTTTTGGCCTCAAGAACGCGGGGGCTACATACCAGAGAATGGTGAATAAAGTGTTCGGGGACCAGTTGGGCAGAAATGTGGAAGCCTACATTGATGACATGGTTATCAAAACGAAGCATTCTGACCATGCCAAAGATTTGAGAGAAACCTTCTCAAATCTACGAAAGAACAAGATGAAGCTCAACCCGGCCAAGTGTGCATTTGGTGTGACAGAGGGAAAGTTCCTCGGCTATATGGTGAATGAGAGAGGAATTGAGGCTAATCCAGAAAAGATAAGAGCCCTGGCGACCATGGATGTACCATCCTCGATTAAATATGTCCAACAGCTTAATGGTCGGATCACGGCTCTCAGCCGCTTCATCGCCAAATCCGCTGAAAAGAGCCTACCCTTTTTTAAGGTATTGAAAGGAGGCAGAAAATTTGAGTGGACAAAGGATTGCACAAGAGCTTTTGAAGAACTCAGAGAGTATCTAGGCCGACCACCACTCCTCAGTATCCCAATACCCGAGGAAAAGTTGTATATTTACTTGGCTGCATCAGACTCGGCGGTCGCCGCAGTCTTGGTCCGAGAGGAAAACAACATTCAGAGGCCGATCTACTACGTTTCTCATGCACTTACAGATGTGGAAGGGAGATATTTGGAAGTTGAAAAATTGGTTCTCGCTTTGATCATTGCTGCGCGAAAATTAAAAGCTTACTTCCAGGCGCACGCGATCATAGTATACACCGATTTTCCTTTAAGAAAAATTATGCACAAACCCGATATGGCGGGCAGGATGTTGAAGTGGTCAGTAGAACTTTCAGGGTATGACATCAGTTATGAGGCCAGAAAAACGATCCGAGCGCAAGTCTTGGCCGACTTCATAGCTGAGACCTCGTTTACTCGGCCAGAAGGCGAGCAAGAAAGTGCTCGACAAGTCACCCCGGCGAACATGGAAGCGACGACATCGGCCGAGCAAACGAAAACAAGGCCACTTATATATTGGACCTTGTTTGTAGATGGATCTGCAGGAGCAGAAAGGAGTGGAGCTGGATTGACGTTGAGTATCCCTGGTTCAGGAGAAATCGACATGGCTGTAAGATTCCAGTTCAAAACATCGAATAACCAGGCCGAGTATGAAGCCTTGATCGCTGGAATCGAGCTCGCATTAGCCTTGGGGGCTGAAAATATAGTGATCTACAGCGACTCTCAGTTGGTGGTAAAACAAATACTGGGTGAATACGAAGCAAATCACCCAATATTGGCTAAATACCAGCAATTGGCACAGCAGCTGTTGACTCGTTTCAAGTACTGGGAATTAGAACAGATCCTTAGAGAGGGAAATTCCCGAGCGGATCATCTCTCTAAAGTTGCATCCTCGGAAGCCGAAGAGGTCCCTCCTAGTATTGAGCTCATGTTCCTCAGGATCCCAGCCATTAGCTATGAAGAAATTATGGTCGTCGATGAAACTACAAGATGTTGGATCGACGACATTAAAGATTACATCGAAGGGGTACTTTACCAGAAGGGAAGAATGAAGCCCAAATTATCAGAAACCGAGCATGTAGATACTCGGTTATTGGAGGCATGCTTTACAAGCGGTCGAATACTAAGCCTCTCCTTCGATGCATAAGACCAGAAATGGTGAATGATTTGCTAGCAGAAGTTCATGAGGGCGAGTGCGGAGGACACCCTGGAGCGAGGACCCTGTCAGACAAAATGAATTTCCACGGTTACTATTGGCCGAGTATGAGGAGAGACGCAGTGGAATATGTAAGGAAGTGTGATAAATGTCAGAGATTTGCAAACATTCCTCGCATACCCTCGGTCTTACAAACTCCGGTAGTGGCGGCTTGGCCCTTTGACATGTGGGGAATCGATCTTATTGGTCCTTTTCCCAAAGCAAAATATGGGTGCGAGTATGTGATCGTAGCGGTCGACTACTTCACCAAATGGATAGAAGCAAAGCCACTGGCTAGCATAACCGAGGATCAGGCAATCAGGTTTACCTACGAGCAGATTTTTTGCCGTTTCGGACTTCCTCGGATGATCGTCTCTGACCACGGCACGCAATTCTCCAAAAATTCTGACAAAGGCGTGATCGGCTAAACGTTAAACACGAGAATGTCTTGGTAGCTCATCCAGCGGGGCAATGGCGAGCGAAGGCGGGAATAAGAGGATCATGCACGCTTTGAAGCGAAATTTAGACGAGAAAAAGGGAAGTTGGTTGGAACAGTTACCAATCGTGCTGTGGGGAATTAGAACATCGGCGCGAGGATCTACTGGTGAAACCCCGTTTGCATTAACATATGGCTCGGAAGCAATGGCTCCAGTCGAGCTAGCCCTTCCTACCATTCGGGTTACTTTATTCGACCAACAACAAAATGATCTATCCGAGCGGCTCGACTGGATAACCTCAAGAAAGAAAGCGACTAGAGGCCCGACTTCGGAATGATCAACTACTGAGAAGCTTACGAAGATCCACCATGACAAAAAAGTTAGATCGAGAACCTTTCTGGTCGGAGATTTGGTTATGAGAAAGATTGAAGCTACAGGCAGAAAGGCGGGCAGAAATAAGTTGTCTCCAAATTGGGAGGGTCCATTCAGAATAACTAGCCTTGTGAAAGAGGGGACCTATAGGTTGGCCGAGCTAGATGGCACACCTTTTAAAAATCCTTGGCACGCCGATCATCTCAAGGCATACTATCATTGATGTAACCTTTTTGCAAGATTAGTGAATGATAAGCTCTATTTTCTGAAAGATTGTGTACCTATTTTCATTCTCGAACGGAGATGTAGTAGGACCCATCCTCGTACGGAGATGGGAAAAAGACCTTATCCTCGATACACGAGGAAGGCCAACAAAAAACGACAATTGAGTTTACTCATCCCAACCTCGTACGGAGGTGGGAAAAAGACCTTATCCTCGCTGAGCGAAGAAGGCCAACAAAAATGATAAATAAGTCAAAGTACTTATTCCCATCCTCGTACGGAGGAGGGAGAGTTCCTAGGATAAAGATACAAGGAAAATAAAAAGCGATTGTGTGAATATGCTAAGCACTAATTATCCTCGGTACGCGAGCATAGTTAGGAATAAAGCCGAGAAAAAAGCAAACAAGTCAAAACCTCATTCATATATGGCTAAGTGTAAAGCGATTAAGACATGAACAAAAATTTTTTACAAACATAAAAACTGTTCTGAAATCAAGGCACACTCGCCTACGATTACTCGGCGCAGCGAGGGAGAATGAGATGCTACTCGGGGAGATTGACGACCTCGAGCTCACGAGGAGGCGAAGGAAGACCATGCTGCTCAGCGGCCAAGGATGCAGCCTCGAACTCAGCTCGGTTGGAATGTTCGCCCTCGCCCATGAATTGTCTAAGTTTGAGGTCTGGGTCGAAGTCCACTTCCTCGCCTTGCTCAACTTGCTTTGTGAGGGCTATTACATCAAGCGACCATGGGGTGGGTGGCACCCATTCCTCCATGTTGTACTTAACGTCCGTTGCCCGCAGCATCGCCATCTCTTCCTCGGTAAAAGGGATCATCTCATGCCCTTGCCGAGCAGCATCGCCAGCAAAATTTTCACTACCCCATTCGACTATGGTGCCCAGACTCATCCCCGAGGCAGCCGCTACTCGAAGCATATGCCGAATTGCTCGGTCATAGTAGATGACAATTTCTTTATTGAAGGCATCAGTACCCTCGAAAGACTTGAAGGTCGCGGCCTTTGCACCCTCGACCTCTCCCTCTAAGCTAGCAACTCTGACCCTCAGCTCGGCCAACTCCTGCTCGACCTCGGCTCTCTTCTCCTCGGCATCTTTGGCACTCTTCTCGGCAACAAAAGCGCGAGCTTCAGCTGAATCCTTGGCTTCATTCAGGCGGTTTATCTTGGCCGAAGCCTCTTCTAGCTGGGCTTTCCCCTTTGCATGCTCGCTTGACAGGGAGGCCACTTGACCCTGCAAAAGCTCAAGCTCGTCTTTGTCAGCTTCGGCCTGAGTTTTCAACTTGTCGACCTCGATAGCAGAGGCGTCAGCTCGAGTGGCCAGCGAAGACACAAAAGAGCAGATCTACAGAAAAAATAACGAATATTAGTAAAAGGCAACAAAAAAAAAAAAAAAAAAAAAAAAAAGGGGAAGATTTATATATATACATTACCTCGCTCATGCAGAGACCAATTCGTCCCATGCCCTCAGCAGGGGGCAGAGAGTTGGCAATCCCGACCATATCCCCAACCTGAGCTCGAACAACAAGCCCTTGCCCGGCTAAGGCCATGGGGGAATCACGACGACAGACGTCAAAATTTTGAAAAGCCCAGATATCCTCAGCAAGTCGGTACCTCCGGTACCCACTACACCGACGTGACCACCAAGGGCCGGACACGTCAGCTCAGGTCCACTACGTGGACTGCCAGCATAGTCACCCCGTCTTCGTGGCGTGATCAGGTGGCAACAACGGAGGAGGAGGACTGAAATGAATAGGAACGTTTGATGATGGAGGCGGCGGTGGTGATCGTCGAGGTCTCCTAATTGGCAACACCCACAACTGACGAGATTGTTCCGGTGGTAGTCTTGCTTCGACGACAAAGGGTGCCTTGTTCTTGAAACCGGTACCCAACTCCGTTGCATCGTGAATTAGTACCAAGGCTAGCAGTGCCAAACATATATTCATTCCAAGTGCTAATTAATGGTTCTTTAGCAAACATAATTGTCTTCTCACAAAGAGAAAGATGGATACATATATAAATGATTCTTCAGGACATAAATGTCAGCAGTAGTGGTTGGATCCTGTCCAAACTTGATATATTATATACCCCTTGCAGCCTTAAAAAGAAATTATCTTGTTTATGGAACGGCCTAAAGAATAATGGTAAAAACTTATGCAAAACAGTGTTACAGATATTTTTTATAAGACGGATCATATTTACTCGATCTATCGTATATTGGTGAGTTGAATTGTGAAAAAGTGAGGCTTTATCTTACGAATTAAGATCCATAAAACGGTCTTACAGGAGACTTACTAAATTTTTTTTTGTTTTTTTAAGAATGGAGGGTATAAATGCTACTATCACAAAAAAAATAATAAATAAATAAATAAATATATATATATATATATATATATATATATATATATATATATATATATATATATATATATATAACAACTAACATTACTTTTTAATCAATGTATGATACAACTCTTCTATTGATAATAAAATGTGAGATTTTTAATCTATGGCTTTTAAAACCAAAATCAATTTATAACCAATATAAAATAGATATCTGCTAATATTATCAATATAAAATATATATCTTACATTAGTTATAAATTGATATTAGTTTTAAAAGTCTTTTGATAAAAGACTTCTACTTTTATTACCACTGAAGAGATGTATCTTACATCGTTTAGAAATAGATGTTAGTTTTAAAAGTTTTATATTAAAAACTTGTGCTCTTATTACCAATAAAATATATGTATCTTACATTGTTTTTAAAAAAACATGATTCTAAAAATCGTTAGGCGGCTGCTAGGTGACACACTATTGCCTAGGGGATTAGTCGGGTCGTAATCGGGGCCTAGGCGGGACATAGAATTAAGGCATAATTATCATTTTTTTTATAATTGACATCAAAAAAACACATACTACAATTTTTTTTATATTTGTCATTTTATCAAATATTTGTCTATATTTGTAAAATGAACAAAAATATACAAACCTACCACTAATCCCAATTCCCAACAACCCCAAAGCAATAAACCAGTCAAGTTTAGAACTAAAAAATAAATAAAAAATTACTCCACCTACCTACTGCCCCTATAACTCACTATCTAACTTATTCTCCCTAGTCACTCCTCATTCTAAATTTCGAGTCCCGAGACAGCCCCCTTCTTCTTCATCTTTTTTTTTTCTTATTATTTCTTCTCTCTATCAGACCGACAACCCATTTTTCTTCCTTTCTTTGTTTCTTCTCTCTCTCTCTCTCTCTCTCTCTCTCTCTCTCTCTCTCTCCCTCCGGACAACTGACTCTCCTCATTTTTTTCATCCTCCAATCTCTTTCCTTCTAGATCTAACACTTTAATCTATCCTCTCTCTCAGCCCACTGATCGAATATCTACAAAATCAAACTTTTTTTCTTTATATCTCCCTCTCTTCCTCACCATTACCACTCCCCCTTCCTTCTCCAGTTCGCCTCCTTCCTTCTCCGGTCATCGCACGCCACAAAATCAAAGCTACAAAAATAAATTAAGGTCGGCGGGGTTTGGCGTAGGCACCGACCTGGCCGATTAGGCGACGACTAAGAAACTCGCGGTGGTGGAGAGGCACCTAGTACCTAGGCGGGGAGTTTTAAAACACTGAAAAAAAAGAAAGGCAAAACCCTCCATTTGCCCACCCAACTTTTCAAAAACTCGCAAGGTGGCCACCGAAAGTTTAAAACTTGCAATGTGGCCACTGTATATTAGTTAGGATGCAAGCGAGTCCATTTTTTGGACGGCCGTTAAATTTGGTCGTTAAATTATGTAAAATATCTATTTTGCCCCTAACTATCACTTATTCTCTCTCTTCCAGTTCAAACTCCCTCCATCTTCCAGACATCTCCCTAAATCCGCCTAGCAGCCATCCTCCACTGCCGACGAACACTGCCATCTCCCATCCACCGCTCACAATCGCCATCTCTTCCCTCTTTCTCTCTAGCTTTGATTTCATCTCCGTTGCCATCGCCATCACCCACGATCTCCATATCACTGAATCCGACCAAATCGCCCGACATCTCCATCTCTATCTCTTTCTACAGCACAACGTCGGAATTCCAATCCAATCGACTTCCTCATATCAATTTTATCTCCTCCACTTTGCTTTCTTTTCCATCTCCACCCACAATTGTTCCAGCCTTCAGATCCGGCCGATCTTTCTCTCTATCACGAATAGATCCGGCCAAACCCCTCATCTTCCCTCCATCATCGACGAAGTGAGCCCCGATTGTGAGAACCCAAACCCTACTTGTGTAACATGCCTTCTGTACTTGATTAATATGTTCATTATGTGCCTTAACATGTTTTAGAGTCCATATTGTTCATCATACCATGCTCGCATTAGGTCAACCATGATCGTAGCTGCTTGTATGCTTCTATACATTGCATGCTTTGTTATAACTGCTTCGTGTATCATCTTAGTACCTAACTAAGTCCTACTAAAGCCTTAGTAACTTTATAACATGTTTAACGATGCCTTAACATGTTAAAGACTTCATTCTGTTCACGTCATGCTTGCATTAGAGTTGTTACGTTCATAGTCGCTTGAATGTCTTCTATGTGTTGCATACCTTGCCGTTGGTGCTTTGAGTGTTCACCTTAGCATGTTAGAACTTAACCAAGTCTTGTTGGAGTGCTATTACCTTGCATAAATGACTTATAACACTCATCTTGATCATAGTGAGCTTGTTTGGAAGTTTACAAACTTTCTTGCTTTGTTTTGGCCTTAGCGATTTCCTTGTTGCTCGTATTCTTTGTGTTTTCAACTTGTGAGAAGTTCATTTGAGTTCTAGACCAAGTGTACTAGTATTTGTCATGCTTGCACATCATTGTTCATAGACTTGTTACCTTTGGTTATGAGATGACCAATTTATTCCTTCACAGACCAGCCATGTTTTTGGGCAAACTTCGGGAAAATTCTGGTACTAATCCACTGAATAGAATTTTCTAAAAATTTAGTATGTTATACCTACATATGTTAGGATACTCTCTGTAAAATTTGGTAATTTTCCAAGGTGTCTAAGTACCTCAATTACGTCTTGACTTACGGCTGTGCCAGAATTCAGTTTTCAGGAAAACAACTTCTGTACTTGAACTTGTAGTAACCATATCTTGATCAATATAAGTCCAAATGGAGTAATTTAAAATTCTAAAATATTATTTAATGAGTCTAGTTTCAGAAAAATAAAAAATCACCTCATTTGGAGTTGTGAGCGATTTATGGTCGATTTTACAAAATTGACTGTCCAGTAACTTATCAAAAAATGGTCATGAACTTAGCCCCAGCATCTGAGGCGCCCGCCTCAACATCAGAGGCCATCTACGGGATTTTTACTTCCTGTTCTGGTGTGTACGACTTTTGCCACTTAATACCCCATCCTATTTGACCCTAAACCATCCTATTAGACCCTAATTGAGTGGGATTAAGCCTAACCTCAATCTCCCTCCTCTTGACAAGTGGATTTGGCCACCCTTCTCCTTGTGACAAGTGGAATTCCACCCACTTCATGCAAAATATAAAAGCCTCCCATTGTTTAATCAAACTTAAAAACACCATTTTCAGATCATCTTCTCCTCTTTCCTCCCCAAGTCTTGTGTGTGTAGAGAAAGGTGAGATTAGTGGGTGTTGCTTCCATAGATTGAGCTCCCGACCTCCGATTGCCAAACCGAGACCACCGAAGTGAAGCTATCGTCGAGGAGCACGTTTCCATCCGAATAGTTTGTGCTCATTCCATCTTTTTCTTGGGTGTAAGGTAAGCTATCGATTCCCCTTAGGATGTATGATAGAAATGCCATGTCCCCCCTCTTCTTGTGATTCCCATGCTCCTACCATGCCCATGCCATGATTGACGATGAATTGATATCTTGAGAATTTGAATAATATGTTCATCTTGTTAATTTAGTCCTATGCCTAGAATTAAATGTGTTCTATGCCTCCTTAGGAACAACTATTGTTCTTGGACTAATGGATTTTGACAACTCTTAGAGATTATGATTTCTAGGGTTCACATGCTACAAATTGTTCATCCTATTGATTGAGTCCTATGCCTAGAATTGAATATGTTATATGCCTCCTTAGGAACAACTAATGTTCTTGGACTAATGACTTTTGACAACTCTTGGAGATTATGAATTCTAGGGTTTCACATGCTATGGATTGTTCATCCTATTGATTGGGTCCTATGCTTAGAATCAAATGTGTTCTATGTCTTCCTAGGAATAACTAATGTTCTTGGACTATTGGCTTTTGATAACTTTTGAAATATTGATTCTAAAGTTCCCTTGAATTATGAAATGTTGAACTTATGATAATTCTTGACTATGGTTGTTAAGTGGATTAACGGCCTAGTTACTCGATACGATAACTTAGAAAAGGGTTTCGGATGCATTTAGCATCTTAACTCTCTTGGATGAATTGTTAGAGACGACTCATCGGAGTCAAACTTAAGTGAGCCATTGAACAATACCGGCTCAATGATCAATCCCTACGACGTTCTGAACACGTTCCTCTAAGAATGATAATTCTAGACTCTTGAGATTTGGATTGATTACCTTGCTTGATTCTTGATGTCATATAATAGAATACCTATTTGACATGTTGAGTTCGCTCTTGTCGAACTCATTCCTGCTTGATTATTAATGATAATTCTAGACTCTTGAGAATTGGATTGATTACCGTGCTTGATTCTTGATGTCATGTAATGGAATACCTATTTGACATGTTGAGTTCGCTCTTGTCGAACTCAATCCTGCTTGATTATTGATGAGAATATTTACTTGTCATGAACGAGATCGCTCTTGTCGACCTCGTTCCCTACTTGAGAATTTGTTAAGTAGACACTACTTGGCATTTGCATGAGTCCAGCTGGCATCCTGTCCTTGTTCACACACGCCTCCACTGTGGCCACAGTGGGGAAGTAGCTCCCTTGCTGTAATCAATACGAGCATCATTGGTGTCTATCCCGGGCATCTCCTCGGAAGATCGATGTACTTACACACATTCGATACCCGCACATTCCAGATAACGCTTGTATGCAGGAACTACGTAGCGGCCCGGCTCTCCATATATCCTTATCCTATGTGATTTAATTATGCGCACCTATGTGAAACAATGTGCATCTTGGATATATGACCTCTATGCTTATGTGACGATATCTTGCCTTGTATGTTGCATATTGCCATGACATGCATGATTGATAGCTTACAAGTCTTTATGACTTACCCTTTCCCCTTTACTGCTTTAGATCCTAGCAAGACAGGTCCTGCTCGTTGAGATTTGCTGTGTTCGTGCTTTGTGCCCTTTTTGGTCCGCCGTTGATATTTGAAGAGGTGGTTTAGATGTCCTCTTCCTCTTGTTTTATATTTTGTAAGGACGATCGGTTTAAGCAAGTCAATTAGACTATGCTTGGGAATTTGTATAGAACTTGAACTTGTTACTCTTATTAGCTACTTGTAGTTTAACACTTGTAGTAATTGTATTCCTTTTGATGCCGGCATTGTGTAAGCCGTGCTTGGTTATCTTGCTTATAGTTCACTACGTATAAGTCTTCCGCTGAGCATCCTATTAGCTCTTATTTAATTCCTGTCCATAAACTGTTAGCTTGGGTTCCGGCATGTAGTGTCGCCGATGACTTGGTTTTATTGTTTAACTGTTTATCAGGTTGAAAAAGTTTTAAAAATACCGGCCTTTTGGTGCCGAGGCGTGCTACGTCTCAAATGTTGCGTCACGTCGTTTAATTGAAATGAGTCCTTGCATGTTAATTGTCTACTTGTTTTCCCCCTATTTGGGCGGTCCGACCCTCGGTTCCACCTCGGGCCCGGGTCGGGTCGCCACACCGATTTTCTTTCTCATCCCCGATTTCTCTTCTCAATTTCCAACAACAGCAAATCTGGTCCATTCGCGCTTCCAACAAAGCGTCGAGTTCTTTCTCCATCTCCACTGGCTTCGCTACCTCGGGCACCAACCCCTACTCTCCTTTGTCATCTCCAGCATAGCAGAGTCGGCAAAGCTTCGCCCCTGTTCCATCTCCACTGACAAGGATAAGTCGTCAGCCCTTGCTCCAACGTCGAGTAAGAAGGATCCATCTTACGAAAAATATCCGTAATATCGTCAACCCAAGTTTTTGCCCACAACTCACAAGGAGGTGGAACGTCAATACAATAATTTCTTGAATATGGTGGTGGTGATGGCATCAACCGAATTGTTGGATATCTAATGTCAATATCTAGAGAATGCTTCACTCTATCATTGGATTCAAGAACTCATAGATGGCCTTTATAAGCCTTACAACGGAAGGGAAAAGTGCAGATAAAAACAATGTAAATTGTAAACCACTAGCTAAATAAGGAAATTTTCTAATCTGGGCCATTGGTTATTCAAATAGAACTATCTAAACAGAATTGACTAAGCAATATTAAAACTGATGAAGTAACTTGATGACCAATCTGGCTCTAGCATCCCGGACAGAGAGGAGGTTTATATGGACGGGTGGTTTATAGATTCATCGTAATTTTCCCTCTCACATTTTCATGGGATTGGGGTGTGGGGGCTCTCAGGGGGAGAGTTTCCCCTTATTGGAACAGGACGGGTGAGCCAATTTGCCTTAGGAGTCAGAATTGTTGGAAATTCCTTTCGTTCGGCTAGCTGCACGTTATGATAGGAAGTAGCCCATACTTGTTCCTCACTGGAAATTACTCCACCTATAAGTCGTGCTTCCACTACAAAACCTTTGCCTATGAAATCCTCCTCAAGTATGGCCGCAGCACATAGCAGAAGCAGAAAGTGCATGCTGTAGGAACGACAACCCATTGTAGAAATTTGAGCTAAGATCTTTAATGACGAATTTGTGAGTATTGGTGATTAGCTCAATTATATATAAGGTAAAGTCTTTCTTTAATTTTCTTGCGGACAAATAAGCCAGCTAGCAAGGTTGCTTTTTGACTGATTGTGAGTCTTCTTTACTCCAAACTTAAGTTTTTGTTTTGGATTTTTCTATCTTAATTTGATTCTACTAACTTTTTTCTGTTTGCTTTTATAATTATATGTTCTTTTTTAATTATAACATAACAATCTAGCTTTATCATAAATATCAAGTTCAAAATAATAGTAACACAACTCTGTTTAAAATTTGTAGAGAGTTTTTACCACCACTTTTGGTTCTACCCTACTCAGGAAATTAGTCTTAAACTTTCAAGCTTAGAAGACCTTTAGAGGGAAAAAAACGCACGTATAAGAAAGCTAGTCACAACGCAATGCATGTTCACATCTGAAATTAGGTTTGTTAATAGGTCGGATTCTGACCAGAATACGTCTAATCTAAATTTAATTTGTTAAGAGATTACCTGATTGAGATCGGAAAGCTCAACTTATATCCTAAATTTTCTAACTGAATTCAGATTCTATACGACACTCATAAAATACTAAATAAAAAATAACGTTAAGGTATCTTTTACTTAATTAAAGGTTGAATAAACATGAAAATTCACAAACATGAATGACACTGTTAGTAAGATATTAAATTACGTAGATGAATTTTTATTTAGTAGAAATAGTAATGATTAATGACTAAAAACTCAATATAAATATTTTTTTAATGTATAGTATTACTATAGTTTTTATATTAAGTCATTAATATTAACCCATCGAATAACCATAATTCAAATATGATTTGTTAGGCTTTTATCGAATTCGGATAACAATCGGTAGTCAGAGTAAAAAATCGAACTGATCAGATCAACGGCCCTAACGTGAAATTAGGTGTACTCAACAATCTTAGCGCAGAGCATCATCAATGTTGGATTTTTCACTTCTTATTGTATGGAGAAGCGTGAAGGAGAGGCCAACTAGGAGAGAGATATCTCTAATTAGGAGAGAGAGTGTGTTTTTACTTCCTAAATAAGAAGTTGACTTGGGAAAGTGTGAGGGGGAGGGGGGCAGCTGGAGCGTGGGGGGGACCGGTTTGGTGGAGTGTGTGTGTGTAGGGTAGGGGGATTTTGTATTTATTATGTGAGATGGTGTTAAATTTAATATTTTTTGTGTAAGAATATTATACAATGGAAATATATATTCTTAAGTGAGTAAGAAGATAAAAATGTGTAAGGTGACAGTGAGACCCAGTTAAGAAGATGTATAAGAAATTTATACATTGGTGATGCTCTCAAGACGAAGTCTTAATTAGTTTGGTTGGTGTGGAAAGGACACTTGCTTGACGTCAAAAGTCTTTTTTTTTATAATTAAATTACTTTTTGTGGATTGACGCAAAAAGTCATATTTTACTGCAAGAATGTTAGGATCCCAATTTGATTTTCTGGAAGGGCACAAGTTATGGACCCCACTACTGTGTAGATGGGTTGAGGTGGATGCTGGAGATCGAAGGTTTCCGTTAGAGAGTTGTTAAATGCCGGATAAAGTTTCCAAAAAAAAAAATTGTAGCTCAATCCCTAATGGCTCGATCCACTTTTCGAGAGTGTAGGCCCCTTTAATCTTTAAAAAAATCTTAGAAAGTGAGAGGCTCTTTTTTGTCGAGTTACCATTGAAAAGAGAACAACAACTTTGCCTTCCCTGAATTGTTTATAAATTGAACAGATCAACTTTGAGAGAGCCACCATTACTCTCGATTCAGTTAGGTTGTGATTTGTTTATTGTTGATCTTAATTAGGTTTTTTAAAATTGATTTGTTGATAATTTATTTTGGATTGCAATTGTTTGCCGGAAAAAATGGTGGAATGAGTGAATCGGTGAAATGAGTGAACGACAAAGAAGGATTTGTCAGGGAAGAAAAAGTGAACGTTGTATGGGTAATAAAATTTTTATATGGCCCCTCGTTTTGATGATAGTACACACGACCCCCCCCCCCTTAACCGCATATTAGTTAACGGAGTTAGGGTTAGGGACTATCGGAGTGCAAAATTTGCATTTTTTTGTCTGTGGCGTGCATTTGCATTGTATAGAGACTGCTAGTGGACTTTTGCAAAGTACAGGGACCAATGGTGAATTTAGCTCAATATATACATATATATAGTTTTTGGTTAAGTATACCATTAGTCCTTGAACTTTGGCCAAACACATCATCAGTCCCCCAACTTCAAAAAGTTTTCACCACTGATCAAAGTACGTCGTTTGTGTATTTTCGTTAAGTGAGTATGTGCCACTCACATGCACAAAATAAAGGGGCCATGCATAACATCATCAAAATAAGGGGACAATGTGAAACATCATCTCCGGCAAGTAAAGCACCTTAAGTTGGCTGATTTCTTCACTCAAGTAGGTCAATAGGATCCAGACCCATTACAGAAAACAGAGTATCCCTCCAAATAGCAGACCTCGATTCATACAAGCTTTCAACGAATCAAAATCCAGCAAAACAGCACTAGAAATCACCAGCATCGGCACCAAAAAAGTGTAGACGATAAGTTAACCATCACTCTCGAGACCATTCACCAACGTGAGGTGACACTTCACCAAGTGGCCCACATGAAAGCCAACATGGATGCCACAAGCGCACGCATTCAAAGCCTGGAGAAAGATCTGAGTGGGATGAGAAGGCTATTAAATGATTCAGAGAGTTTTCGGTTTGGTTCTGAGAGGAAGATGGATAGAGGGCAAAGAGGATTTGTTACTTCAGGAAGTCTTGGTGATATTAAAACCACTTTGGAAGAGAAGTTGAGTGGGTTGTCTTCGTCCAGTGAGTCGAGCAATGGGATTTCGGTTCCAGGGGGAATTTTGGGCGAGGTATATGTCTGCATCATCAAAGAGTGGGAATAAAGTTGAAAAAATGAAGGGAAAGTTGGAGATGCTATTGTGATTAAGAAAAAAAAGGATCAACCTTTTCATCCCGAGGGTCTCGCTCTCTAATTTAACTGCAAGTCGTTGTCACTTCTCCATTGAAGTATTAGAAAGAACTTGGTTGTTTTATTTCTTGTGATTAATTGTGAAGAGTTACTCGGATTGCGGTGGAAATCGATCATACTCGGTCATAGCCGACTTTTGATTTGTCAAAGGCTTTGAGTTCATGTAATCGGTCGTAGTACGGTGCTGTTTTGGTTAGGATTGCAGCTGCTCCGGCAACCGACATTTTGGTCCTCGTCCTTTACTTACTGATAAGGTGGCAGTACACATTGCCCCCTTAGGTATACATGACCCTCTTATTTTGTTCATGTAAGTGGCACATTCTCACTTAACGGAAATACACAAACACCGTTAGGGCTAGGGACCTCCAATGAATAAAAAATGTCTACTTTGGTTAGTGGTGAAACTTTTTAAAATTAGGGACGAATGATAGGATTGACCAAAGTTCAGGGACTAATGATATAATTAACCCTATTTTAAATATGTTCATCCATTTCAGAATGTCATGTTTGACCAAACACACAAATTTAAAAAAAAAATTAACTCTATTTTAAATATTAGGATATTGTCTATTTAAGAAGAATATATATATGAGAGTGGAGTCCATCAATTAAAGTGAAATCAAACAATGGATAAAATTATAAAAATAACTTCTAAAAATAGAAAGATTAGAAAGTGAACATTTTGTTCGTGACCTCGTAACTCCTAAGAAAGAAAAATGAACTTTTTTTAAGAACGAACTAGTTATTAGGTTTTATGGTATTATATTTTAAAAAAAATAATCAATAGTGATTCCCCCGATTATACTCATGGTGACTTGAACAGTAAAATGTCTTTACTCTTTACCACTAAGCTATATTACAACTATTTTCTAGCATTTGTAAAAATTAAAAAAAAAAAAAAAAGATTATATTGTATATTTTTACTAATGCTAGTTAATGCAATTGACGCCAAGTGATTGACGGTAAGACTTTGTATATTAACAACCATTTGTATTGATTGTAACTTTCAAAAAGGTATTAGGTATGGGTACTGAAGTAAAATTTAAAAATTTATTCGAACAGTGGAATCGCCGTAAAAAACCAAAACATGATTCCTTTATGACTTTTGGGAGGTGGGGAAGGAGACCATAAAACAAGAAAGTGAATATCATATTATGCGAAGAAGACGGGCATGGGGAAGTATTCCCAAAAGTTCATATAGAGAAATTTATTTGACATAGGTACAATTTCATTACCAACCGATCAACAAAAGTCCGATGCTCACAAGTCACGATTCAGGAGTTGACAGGTGGTGGGCACTGTGGTGGTGGTGGTGGTGGTGGCAACAACGGAGGAGGAGGACTGAAATGAATAGGAACGTTTGATGATGGAGGCGGCGGTGGTGATCGTCGAGGTCTCCTAATTGGAAACACCCACAACTGACGAGATTGTTCCGGTGGTAGTCTTGCTTCGACGACAAAGGGTGCCTTGTTCTTGAAACCGGTACCCAACTCCGTTACATCGTGAATTAGTACCAAGGCTACTAGCAGTGCCAAACATATATTCATTCTAAGTGCTAATTAATGGTTTTTTAGCAAACATAATTGTCTTCTCACAAAGAGAAAGATGGATACATATATAAATGATTCTTCAGGACATAAATGTCAGCAGTAGTGGTTGGATCCTGTCCAAACTTGATATATTATATACCCCTTGCGACCTTAAAAAAAATTATCTTGTTTATGGAACGACCTTTAAAAAAATGGTAAAAACTTATGTAAGACGGTTTTATGGATATTTTTTGTAAGACAGATCTTATTTACTCGACATGTCGTGTATTGATGGGTTGAATTGTTATTTTTTTTAACAACCAACATTATTTTTTAACCGCTATATGATACAACTCTTCTATTGATAATAAAATGTGAAATTTTTAATCTATGAGTTTTAAAACCAAAATCAATTTTGATATGCCCGGCCCAAGCCGGGTCACGAGCATAATCAATATGGGGCCCGTCAACCTACCGGACAAAGCAATCGAGACATCAAGCAATGAGCAGTGCGACTCCCGTCTAAATCTGGCAGGGCACAGGCCTTGCCTGTCCGACTAGGGGCCATGTCCGGGAAACTCACACCGTCCAAACCTGGTCGAGCACCAGCCTCGCCTGCTTGACCAGGGGCCACGCCCGGATATATACCTCGAGTCAGTATACACCAAACAGCCGAGTAGAGCCTTGCTCCCCCAGACACATATTAGGAAGGAAGCTCTGGAAACTTGCTCACCAAGACGAGTCAAATGTTTTTATATCCGAGCAGGACAATTGTCTTATCTACTCCTACTTTACGCGATCAGCCGCCGATCATGCCTACAATCAAGGTATCCTCTCCTTGATTGATTAGGGTATCTAAGGAAACTGAATCACACACAGATTCTAGGTCACTAGGGGCCTATAAATACCCTATCATAACCACAAATGAGGTACACACACTTTCTTGAGCATTGACGCTCTGTCAAATTGCTTCTAGACTCTCTCTCGTACGATACTTACTCTCACGCCGGAGGGGTTTCGCGAGGCCCTGCCTTGCACTTCCACTCAGGTCTTTTGTGTTCTTAGCCAGGTTTAAGGAAGCAGATTCAAGCTAGATATCCAACTTAACTCACGGACGGCCCAAGCTGTGATTTTGCCAAATCAAATTTATAACTAATATGAAATACATATCTACTAATATTACCAATATAAAAAATATATTTTACATTTGTTATAAATTGATGTTAGTTTTGAAAGTCTTTTGATAAAAGACTTCTACTTTTATTACCATTGAAGAGATGTATCTTACATCGTTTAGAAATAGATGTTAGTTTTAAAAGTTTTATATTAAAGACTTTTACTCTTATTACTAATAAATTATATGTATCTCACATTGTTTAAAAAAATAAGATTCTAAAAATTGTTAGGCGGCCGCTAGGCGGCACACAAGCGCCTAGCGCCTAGGGGATTAGTCGGGACCTAGAATTAAGATATAATTACCATTTTTTTAAAATATAATTTACATCAAATATCAAACACATTGACTACAAATTTAATATACAAACCTATCACTAATCCCAATTCCCAACAACCCCAAAGCAATAAACCAGTCAAGTTTAAAACTAAAAAAAATAAAAATTACTCCACCTATCTACTGCCCCTACAACTCACTATCTAACCTATCCTCCCTAGTCCCTCCTCATTCTAAATTTTGAGTCCCGAGACAACCCCTTTCTTCTTCATCTTTTTTTCTTCTCTCTATCTAGAAGACCGACAACCCATTTTTCTTCCTTTCTTTTTTTTCTTCTCTCTTTC
The DNA here is from genome assembly GCA_013146195.2 of Codonopsis lanceolata. Classification (NCBI taxonomy): domain Eukaryota; kingdom Viridiplantae; phylum Streptophyta; class Magnoliopsida; order Asterales; family Campanulaceae; genus Codonopsis; species Codonopsis lanceolata. The sequence continues at coordinate 95,225,636 of CM028380.1, forward strand.
TCTCTCTCCAACAGACCGACTCTCCTCATTTTTTTCATCCTCCAATCTCTTTCCTCCTAGATCTAACACTTTAATCTATCTCCTCTCTTAACCCACAGAATATCCACAAATTCAAACCATTTTTTTTCTACCTCCCTCTCTTCCTCACCATTACCACTCCTCATTCCTTCTTCAGTTCGCCCCCCTTTCTTTTCCGGTCACCGCACGTCATAAAATCAAAACTACAAAAATAAATTAAGGTCGGCAGGGTTTGACGTAGGTGCTGACCTGGTCGATTAGGCGGAGACTAAGAAACTTGCGGCGGTGGAGAGGCGCCTAGCGCCTAGACGGGGAGTTTTAAAACACTGAAAAAAAATGTTGATTTAAAAAGTTTTTAGATTAAGTATTTCCAATAGAAGACATGTATCCAACATTGGTTAGATATTGATGTTGGTTTTAAAAATAATATTATTTCCATAGAATAGATGTATTATACATTAGTTAGAAAATGATGTTTGTTTTCAAAGTCTTTAGATATAAGATTTCTACCATTATTACCAATAGAAAATGTATTACCAATAGAAAAGATATATCTCACATTTGTTAGAAATAGATGTTGGTTTTAAAATACTATTATTACCAATAAAAAATATATCCTACATTATGCTCTATTCATTGTCCTAGACAAATGTATTATCATCAAGTCTGGTGGGCATGACAAGATCACAGAACCTCAACTATTTCTGATGGAAGCTATAGTTGAAAAGCACGGGGTAGACTAGGCATCGGTTCTGGTGGAATGTGTCAAAGAAAACATAGCCAAGTATAAGGAAAATATGGTTGTTAGAAATCAACACAGTTGTTTTCACCTTGGGTGCTATTACCTCTGTCAAAATCAAAAAGTACTCAGTCACAGACATCAAGAATGCCATCTCATACTCTAAGTTTGGGCATGATGTTCCAATTGCTGAGGTCTCCCAACCTTCACCGTATGAAGCTCCAGCTGGTGATGTTCTTCCATTTTCCCCAGCTGACATTCCTGAACCAGCTGTTGGTTGGAAATAATAGAAGGAAACAAGCAAATTTCCTTCAAGCTGCTGAAGAAGAAGTTGTTGTGGAAACTGAAGAACATGTTGTCTTACCAGCTGCCACTCCAGCCATCATTCCATCTCATATCCGTCAATCTGTTCGTAAGAAGTAGAAGGTAAACCCAACTCTCAACCCTCAAAACTTTGTCCCTTTCTCTTCATCAGATGAACCCTCTCAGTCACCTATCACTTCTGTTGAGCCTAAACCTCCAAGCCCTCTACCTATTTGATACTTTGCCCTAGTCAGGAAGCCAATTTATCACCCCATCTACAACTGCTATAAGCCATACCAAACTCCCATCCCTCCAAACTAAATCTTTCCCATCCACCACCTTCCTTTTTTCATTCAGTCAGGAAAATATATAATAACGTGTACAATATTCCTCCCATGTCTATCAAAAATACCTATTGCATTGGAAGACCAGCAGCTGATGATGATCAACTAAATCAAGATCTAAACTTTCCAGCTATTAATCAAGACAAGTTACTTCTGGTCCAAAAGGGCACTATCAAATACATCTATGACAACATTGCTTTTGCCAAAGCACAACATCGAGCTTCTCATCCACACTTCTTGCAATAGACAAGAGAAGCATCATCATCGCAACAAGTAAGAACCTCTCAGCTAGCTGCCCAACAGAACTTATCATTCAGACTGCTTCTACTGAACCACCTACTGTTGTGGTTGCACTACCGACTAAACCACCTATTGTTACTCTACCATCTGAAGTCCTTGCTGTTGATTCACCAACTGAAGATCCTGCTGCCCTTCTTCAAACTGGAGTTCGTTCTGCTGTCATTCCTACTAAAGACCTTACAACTGATGAAAACTTGCTCATAGCTCCATCTGCTGCTCCGATCCTTTATGCTTCCCAACTGAAGAGGTTGTCCCCAACACCCCTCTATATGTTGACCCACCAGTTGCTGCTATCCAAGATCTTCAAGTTGATCCTCGCACCCTTTCCCAGGAAATACCCTTTCAACCTGGCGAGTGTCAAATCGTCAAAATTAATTTTCCTCCTCCTTTAATAACGAGTATAAAGTAAGTCGGGATCGTATCCGCAGGGAACGTTGAAATTATTCCTTTTTAGAATTTTATTAGTAATAAAAGAACACAAATTTAGATTGTAAATTAACTAAAAATAAACTTAAAGACTAATTAACTGAAAATAAATGGCTGTAATTAAGCTATCAGATTAATACTTAATTTAATTCAATAAAATAAACTCCAGCCAATGAACCAATTTCTTCTCGCATTTTATTTCTGATCATAGATGCAAAAATATCTTGTTAGATTTCAAATAAACCGGTTATAAGTGTCGACAAACGCCTAACACTCAATCTCACCTTACAGTATTGATAATCAAGAGACGCTCGTTAATTATCGTCTAACTGAATTACAACCTCCGAGATGCTCGAAAGATTTAATAACCCGGTTGCATTAAGAAAAGAGAGACCCGATTCAAAGCCATGCATATTGAAGCAATAATATGTAACAATGATTATCCGTTCCCGTAATACGGTTCAATTATGCTTGTGATGTCTAAAAGGTGTATTACTTGCCACTTTATTAAGACCGAGGACAATTACGAATCAACAGTGTTAACTAGCTATAGAATATTATGTTAATTAATATTCTGACCATTAAACATTAATTAGACACAATACTCTTCCAACGTGTAAAACGGAGAATGAACAAATATTTGAAAACTAAACAAGAATTAACTCTATTAGATCTCACAGAAATGAAATTTTTGAGACTTAATCGCTCATTGACTGGAAGAAGAAATTTAGCTACTAAACATGATTAAAACAACTTACAAAGATAACAAAAGTTTTTGTTCCCAGCAAGTAATGAACTTAAAAGAAGATTATATGTTTCTCACACTTCTCCCTAGGAATTGTTAATGATGTTTTTCTCCTCCAAGTTACTGTCCGATCTCCCCTATTCCTCCTGGCCGAATGAATCCCTGTTCTGAAAGAATTACATCATAAAATACCACTCTACTCTCCCACTAAAGCCACTACTCGGTAGTTTTAAAACTACCGATAACTTCCTAAAACCACCCACTACTTCCAAATCAGGATTTTCCTTTAATACATAAACAGAATTAGGAAGAAATAACAGCTTTCCTAACTGCCCAACAAATCTGCTCAAAAATTCAGCAACTTGACAACAGCTTCAGCTCCGAAATTTGAACAGCACATGCCCATGTGACATCACGAACTTCCAATTGCTTGCAATCCAGCAACTTTTTAAAGCTTCCCTCTGTACAGCTCCTTTCACACCTACAAAAATAAACCAGCACAGAACCAACCAAAAGTGTAATATTTACTCTAAAATAAATCATAAAATCGGCTAATTCTATCACACTTTCGTGCTCCCATCACACCCTTTCCCAGGAAATACCCTTTCAACCACACTTTGATGAGGACCAAGCTGAGGATGCATCTGTCAGTAATTCCACTTCTGATTCCAACAGCTCTGATCTGATCATCTCTCCGACACTCAGGATGTCTTACAAGAGATAGAAACAACGAATGGCCATTGTCAGTCAAGCCTTATATCATCCAACTGATAAAAAGACAGTTTTTATGGATGAGTCTTCTGAAGAATCAGTTGATATTGCTCCTCCACCTCAAGACCCAACTGTTCCGTCAATTGCTGTTGCTCCTTCGGCTGATGTTGTCTCTTCCTCCCCTCCAATGTTTGTACCAGTAAATGATGCTCCTCATCATGACTTTCCTTCAGCAACTAACACGAATGTGCGGCTTGATGTTGAAGCAAAAGTAGCTGCTGAACCAGTTGTTGTTGCTGAAAATGAAGATGATCCAATTGAAACAAATGCTGCTAATATTGTTGTCAACCTACCTGAAGCTGATACAACCTAGACAGGAAGCTTAAAAGGATCCACAAGTTTTTAAGAAACATCTACTACATTTTTAAAACTATTTATCTCTCTACCCTTAATTGATTGTGGGTTTCTTAAATACTGAATCATATTATATCTTGTCGTTTCTAATATCTTTTGCAGGGATCAATTTCTAAATTCTAATTCGAACTTTGAACTACCTTAATCTGTTTACTTATTGCTCTCTACTTATAGTGAATGACTTTAAGTAAATAGGAGGAGATTGTTGGATTATGCATAATTTACCTAAAACCATTAAGTTAGATAATTTAAGAAGACTTAGTTATTAAGACTTAATTCCTTCAGCTACTATCTTCTGTTTATATACATATATCTATCGGCTGATACTTCTTAGGTAACCATAAAAACGATTGTTTCCTTATTTTCTCAAACATGATTCTGCTAACTTTTTCCTTGTCTATGCTAGGAAAATATCTTGTGTCTTATATCTTGTACACAAGATCCCCTATGATCTTGTAAAAGGACACTCTCATCCGGATTTTGGGATCTCAAATTCAAACTTGCCTCAAACTTGCCTCAAACGGTTTGAATTTTAAAGTCACTTTATTTAAGGACCTTTGAAGCAAAGTTTGAGATACTGAAGTATTTATACCCTCTCAAGCAATCAACTCACTTGAAGTGCCTCAGCCAAAACATTAGCTAGACAAGCCTTGATTTCTATTCACTTCTAATTCTTTGTTTTGACAATCATTGTTTTGATATTCCTTCTTTCTTATTATTCTTCAAGGAATCAATTGATTGTCCCACGAGTGTAATTGACTTTTAATCATACTCCATAAACACAGGTCTTTGTTGTACACTGATCCATTAGTGATCACTTAGATTATTAATAACATTAGTGCACTTCAAAAATCCAAGTTTGACCAACTTGGTAGTGGACGTAGCAGTTTATACTGTGAACCACTTTAACTGCTTTATTCTTTATTCATCAGCTCTAACAAACTGTCTTAACACTTAATCAACTTCAATCTACTTAGTTGCTTACTTATTTGTTTTATATATTGTTTTTCAATTCATTCTCTATAACTTGTGATATTTACAAAACATATCAAACAGTGTAAGCTAGCTGACCAATTTCCATGTTCTAACTGACAGCTTCAACATGTTTGAAATCATCAATTCTTTAGCTAGCTGACACTATATAAAAGTTATATTTTTTACTGCAACTTTTGAAGTTTCTGAAAACGACCCCTAAAGTTTTTAAAAGGCTATTCACCCCTCCTCTAGCTTTATTTCATTACCAACTGAACTTACATTGTCCAAAAGTTATATTATTATTTTTTTAAAATATATATACCACATTTTACCTGTGCGGAGCACAGACTAAATAACCGGTTCAGTAATAAAGTAAACCCGTTGTTCCACTAAAAAATTTTACATTTGAAAGGTAAAATAATTAAGGAATATATTAATGCGAATTAAGTTGATCATAATTACAAAAATATACTTAAGCACAATCAATATGATTACAACATAAGTGGAGAGTAATGATATTATTTTACAATATTTCTTCTAGTGAAATAATATCAAGAGTAATGAGAGAAGAAATAGAAAAAAAATATTTATTAAGCTTTTATATTCTTATCATATTTTCTTGCAAGAAAATGGAAATAAAAATTAAATCTATCCATCGTTTTTTATTTAAAATATAGAGTTTTTAGATTTTTATCATATTAATTTATTTTTTTAGCAGCCATTTTTTTTTTTGGAAATTTCAAAATTGTACAAGGTTTGTTATGTAATGCATTAGGTAGGAAATGTATACTTCCTCCCGCCTTCGCCACGTTAACTGCTACCTTGGAAGCCACCTAATTCTTTCGTTAGCGAAACTAAGCCCTCCTTAACGGAAGGTTTTAATTGGAAACAATAAATAGGTGGAAGTATAATAGAGTAAAAATCAAAACACATGGTCAATTTTGCAAAGCGTAAAATATGCCCCTTTTTGCGCAATTATCTCATATAGTTTCTAATGGGGGTTAATTGCCTAAAAAAAAAACCCTAACATATTTTAGTTTTTTTTCTTTTTGAACCATGCGTTTCTTTTTTTTGTTTTTTTTTTCCATGGAAAAATCTCAACCCAAATTTTTTTTCCAAATAAAACCTTATGTCCAAAACTTGTTAGTTTTGTGACGGGAAGTTGACTGAACGTCTGACGTGGCCACCTACATGGACTGGGCGGGAGTCTTCACGAAAATTCAGAAAGAAGGTTTTTAGGTTGTGAAAGATATAGAGTAAGCTATTTATTTTTTGTAATTAATTAACTAATTAATTTTGCTAGAAATAAAATATATTTTAATCAACTGATTTTTTTTTTATTTATTTTTGTTCTTGCAGAATGAAAGGGGTGCAAATTTTTCCTTTGGTATGATCCTCCTCAGAAAGCAGTCGTGCAAAGTAACAAATGTCTTTGATTTTGTTTGGTGATATCATACTTGTTCAACTTACTCTTTATTTTAGTCATATTTGGGCAAGACTAAACTATTGTAGTATAGAAGTATAATGAATTTGGGTTACTTTAGTGGCTTTAACTTTGTTATTAGATATGTATTTAAATGGATATTAGTAAACCCCTAATTTAATCCTTTGATTTTATTTGTTGTTTTTGGCTAGTAGAAATAAATGTAATATTTCTTATTTTATTATGTAATCAAATCTTAACTATCAACACAAAGCTTATGTGATGTCCTCATAGCTATATAATCATCTACAAATACATACAGTACGTTAATAACCCTAGTTCCATACATACAATTCCATACATATATAGCCTGCCAACGTGATGTGTTTGTTGATGATTATATATAATTATCAAAAAACACATACATTTAATAACCCTAGGGTCAAACACATCACATTGGCAGGGTTTAAAGTAACATTGTTTTAAAAATGAGTGGTTTTGAAATTTCAAAATAGGACATGGTTTAAAATAAAATTATTTTTTGGCGGGAAAATGACGTGGACGTAGAGATGTTAAATTGGGTGGACCCTAACCCTATAGGGTCAGCCTTATATGGTTATGACCCTATAGACTCGTGGGTTAAACGGGCCACTCAAATCACAACCCTAACCCTAACCCTGTAGGACACGGTTTAACATGGTCAGCCCTATTAACACATGATGTCTTATCAAAAAATCGAAATTAAGTAACAAACATATTGACAGACAAGTGACAACGATTAACAATACAAATTAAAAACATGAAATCGAGTTTTCTTTTGAGAAAATATCTTCTTCAACATCATTATCCTCTTCATCTACAATAATAAAATAATATAAAATAAATGTTGGTAAGAAGTTAATGCAATCAAATAGTAAAATATAATATTAAGGTCAACACGTTTAGTATGAAATTTAAACGGGTTGCATTTTCCCGGCCCTAACCCTTTCCGATTCCCGATTAACAGGGTCAACCATGCGGTTCTCGACCCTTTTAACATATCTAATTATGTATCCAAAAATCTCATTTTGACCAATTTTGGAAACTTATATGTCTTAGAACTGTACTTACGACCATATTTGGGTTTGACTTTCATCAAATACACATACATCATCACAAAGCTAACAGGGGATAAACATTGGCTTACCAAATGAAATCATAATATATATTACGCATTTGAATTTAAAGTAAACAAGTTTGGATGATTGAATGGTGTAAGGGGTCTTCCATAAGTTCTTATGCTCTTGAGAGGTTATGGGTTCAAATCTCAATTCTTACATTTTGAACCCTCATTTTAGCCAAAAGCTTCCAGCCAGCAGACTAGCCCTAGAACCTGACAGCCCAACCCAATTTTCCCGCGACCCAATAGGGTCAGCCCGTTTATTAAACGGGTTGGATTTTCCCAACCCTGACCCTTTCATGTTTCCGGTTAATAGGGTCGACCCTACGGTTTCCGACCTTTTTAACATCTCTACGTAGACATGAAGACTCCTACCTAGTCCACGTAGGTGGCACCACGTCGGACGTTCAGTCACCTGCCTGTCACAAAACTAACAAGTGTTGGACAGAAGGTTTTATTTGGAAAAAAAACTTGGGTTGAGGTTTTTTATAAAAAAAAAAACACATGGTTTAAAACAAAAAACTAAAATATGTCAGGTTTTTTTGTTTGCAATTAACCTTTTCTAATTGTTATACTCTCTCCATCGTAACAAAAGAGTACTCCCTCTATTTCAAAGTGTCTTGTTTAACCCAACACATAGATTAGAAAAAAAATTAACCCTATTAAATATTAGGATAATGTTTATTTTACAAGGGTATCCACATGAAAGTAGTTCCATCAATTAAAGTGAAATAAAACCAATGGTAAATGGTAAAAATACTGAAAGTGGACACTTTTTGTTCCTAACAACATATATAGAAAAGAAAAAATGAATTATTTTTATGAAGGAACGAAGTAATTAGGTTTTATAGTACTCCCTCCATTTTCAAATTATCATCCTTATTTCCTTTACTCTTACTTTTTCTACCAACTTTAATTATGACCACATGCTCAAGGGCATTAAAGAAAACTACACATTTTACAAATATTTATAATACAATCAATTAATTTTTTTTAAAATTGTGTGCTAGGTCAAATAAGACAATAATTTGAAAGCGAGGGGAGTATTTCTATTTTAGTTGCACTATATAGTCCCCCCTAACATATAAGTTGACCCCCCTCCCAAAATCTAAACTTCATAATTTGACCCCACCCAAAAAAAAATAAAAATACCCAGCTTGAATCAAATCCTCACCCCCTCACCGCCTCCTCCTTTCCCCACCCCCACACTGCCTCCTCCCTTCCCCCCAACCACTCCGTTCTCCATTCCCCCACCCACATCCACCGCCTCCTCCCTCCTACCATCCTCCATCTCTCCCTTCCATTGTCTTTCCTTCTTCCTCTTCCTTCCCTCCTATTCAAACAAAACTCTTATTGTTCCTTATTTTTCCAACACCACCAACTGAGTACCTAGCTAGCTCACACCTCCAAGCATATCCTTTCTTCCATTTCTCTTACTCTTTTTTTTAAAAATTCAATTCAAGGATTGTTCGGCCCTGGTCAACCGAACAACCCTCATCTGTTCGACCATAGTCTACCGAACAACTTTGTTCGGTAGCCTATGGCCGAACATATGACGGTTGTTCGATCGACCAGGGCCGAACAACCATTGAATTGAATGTTTTTTTTAAAAAAAAAAAAAAGAGGAAGAGACTTGGAAGAAGGGAGATACTTGGAGGTATGAGCTGAGCTAGGAACTTGGTTGGTGATGTTGGTGATAGAAAAAGTATACTGTGATGGGGGAGGGGGATGAGGTTGGTGATGGAAGGGGAATGAAGAAACATTGGATTGGGGGAGGGAGGAGGCTGTGGGGGGGGGGAAGGAGGAGGCGGTGGGGAGGGGTGGGAAGGGAAGAGGCTGTGAAGGGGGGCTATATAGCGCCACTCTTTCTTTTTTGGATTAATTATAGCTAACCCCCTCAATTAAGGGTCAAATTTATTTTCCCTCAACTATTAATTGATGCAATATGCCCCCTCAACTATAACATTTTTAAAATTGCACCTTTTATTTAGACATAGTCGTTTGAATTGACAAAAGTTTCCCCCCTAAAACTCACATAACCAGTTTTATGTATTATTTTTACCATAATATTCAAAATAAGAATAAAAAAATTGTTTGTATTAACCATTTTTAGGTGCAAAGAGGATTTCAGAGCAACAAGGGTAAAATAGTCAATTGAAAAACTAAAATGAAATCATGAAAAATACCTAAAGATTGTCTCATGAGCCTCGGGTGTGCATTTTACGTCAACACAAATGACAATACCTAAACATAAACTACGATTGAAAAAAAAATACAATAGTTGAGAGGGTATATTAAACTCATAGTTGAGGAGATTATTGATAATTAACTCAATTTGAACCCAACTCATAGTTGAGGAGATTATTGATAATTAACCCTCTCTTTTTTAAAGATGATCAATAGTGGTTCTCCACCTACTCTGACTTAAACCTACAGCCTACTATGTATAAGTGAAGCGTGTTTATCATTCGTAATGCGTTTCGTTGTCAATTACATTAACTATTATTTCGTAATTAAAAAAATGATTCTACAGTTTATTTTTACGAATGCTAGTTAATGCAATTGACGGCAAGTGATGGACGATAGAGGTACTCTCATGTAAGACGGTCTTACGGATCCTTATCCGTAAGACGGATCTATCCAGATTAAATTGGGTAAAATTCATAAATCTCAATGCAACCCCTTAGTTTTTGAAAATCACAGCGCCACCCCTCATGTTTATATATGCAGAGTGTCACTTTTTTACTATTAATAGTGTCACTTTATAGTATAAAATATGTCACTTTTGGCCTTAGAAGTGTCACTTTGTATTTTTAATGAAAATTATAATTTTTCCATAAAAAGTGTTACTTTTTGGGATTAAGTGTGTCACTTTTAGTCTTAAATGTGTTACTTTCACTTTAAAAAGTGTTTCATTTTTTTATAAATAAAAATCATTACGTTTGACATTAAAGTGTTACTTTATAACATTAAAAATGTCACTTTTTAGAATTAAATGTGTTACTTTTGACCGTACAAGTGTCATTTTGTCTTGTAAATAAAAATCGTCGTTATTGTCCTTAAAAGTGTCACTTTTAGCATTGAAAATGTCACATTTTAGTATTAAATGTGTCACTTTTTAATATTAAGAATGTCACTTTTTAGTATTAAGAGTTTCACTTTTTAGTATATTAAATGTGTCACTTTTTAGTATTAAGATGTCACTTTTTAATTTTAAGAGTTTCATTTTTTAGTATTAAATGTGTCACATTTTAGTATTAAGAGTGTCACTTTTTAGTATTAAGAGTGTCACTTTTTAGTATTAAGAATGTCACTTTGTATTTTAATGATAATGATAATAAATTACCCTTTATAGTGTCATTTTTAACATTAAAATGTGTCACTTTTATGTTTTCAATGTGTCATGTTTGGCTTTAAATGTGTCATTTAACATTTCGTCAAAGTCCGTTAGGATCCGTAAAGTATCCCAAGGAAATTGATGCTAACGGATGGCTAACGGAGCTGACAAATAATTAAACTGTAAGGCGTGAGAAATATAAGAATTTCGACGAGAAATATTGAAAGTACAAGGACACCGGAGCAAATAGCAGAACTTCTCATTAATGAGAGAGAAAACTAATTAATGCGAATGGGGGTTTCAAATCAACAACCACTTAGTGCTTAGCCTTATAGATTCAACTTTCACCTACTCAAGTAACTCAACTACACTTTTAATATAACTTTTGTTAACATATTTAGTTATTAACCCGCGAATTTCTATATGAGACTATGTCTTCCGTATTTAGGATTTGTATAACCATCCTATATATGTCTGAATCCGTATAACCGTCCTACACGAATCTTTGCCGATAAAACTTTGTATATTAACAACCATTTGTATTAATTTCAACTTTTATATAGGTATGGCCACTATGAGTCTCTGACTTAAAAATTGATTTGAGCAGTGGAATCGCCTTCAATAACCAAAACATTGATTCTTTTTCAACTTTTGGCGTAGGTGAGTTGGCTGTTGGGTGGGGGAAAGTGTGTGGAAGGTGCAAAGCACAAAAAAGCAAACACAAAGTACAAACTAATCGCTACACATATGCAAAGACGGGCGTTTAAATCTTGTTTGCTTAAGAGAGTTTTTGAAGGTTTTATGACAAAATATCATATCCCTAAATACCCCTACTGATGGGCTAAATTGTTGGTAAAAAATATGAGTGATAATCGGACTGGTATAATGTGGATAAAATATAATTCAAAAAGTTCATGATAATTTTATTTAATTACTATAGTATATTTTTGGAGGAAAAATATCGAAAATATCCTTACGGAAGGAAAGACGCACGCATAAAGTCACTGTCTCAATTTGTACGTCGATAAAAAAATTGTGTGTTGGTAAAAAAAATTACGTTTCAATAAAAAAAATTAGGCTTCGCTCAAAATATTTGGGGTGTCGGTAAAAAAAATTGGATATCGATAAAAAAATTTGGACGTCCCTCAAAAAATTTGTTGTGTCAGTAAAAAATTTAGGCATCGTTCAAAATCTTTGAATCATTCAAAATTTTTGGGCGTCCCTCAAAAGCTACTGTATCAAAATTTCTGGGTATTGTCCTCCAAAAGTGAGATGGATGTATGCTCATGAGTTGCCATATCCTGCAACTCTAGTGTTTAAAGCCGGAAGCAAATGTTCATTTTCAAGTAGACGGTAGAGATTAAAAGTCGTGGCCGTCGAATTGGATCAACGTTGTGGAGATTTCAAAAATAATAGAGAGAATCCGTGACTCTTGAAAGAAAAGAATTAGATTCCTTCTGTTGATGGAAAAGACTTTCTGGCATTTACCATTGATTGGTGTTGTGTTTCGGAATCGGACCAACCAAGTCCATTCTTAATATCCTCCTATCATAGCTTGTGTTATCCTGTGTGTGATCATTGATCAACAGGAGCAAAACCTTCCAGTTATCTCGTACCAGGTCTTTCGACTGGTTGCTCTCATTCGTTCCCTCACTATGATTCTTTTTTCCTTGTACTCGCTCAACCAAAGAAGAATTGGGATTGAAGACTGGGGTATTTACTCAATTGGAACAATTAAAGCAAAAGGAATTGTCCAAAAGAAATCTAATGCAAAAAAAAAAAAAAAAAAGATGAAAAGGAAGAATGTAGAGAGAGACTGAAAAGCAATTGGGTGAAGAAAGGAGACGAAGGAAGTGACATTATTAAAATAAATTTATAAAAGTGCACTTATGCGATTTATAAAAAAAAGAGGGTAGTAGAATGGTTACAATTTCTAAAAAGAGTATCGACCCGTAATTATTCCAAAAATATTGAACCATTAAGTTCGTTAAAATGGAGTCACTAGTCCCAAAATTGCATATCGAGAGATGCAAGGCTTTTCATGAAATAGTAGCATATAGATTTGTTGTGAATGGAATGATATCATTTACCAGCCTAAAGGCTAATTAGTCCTCGAAGCGGAGCGAGTGGAACGTCGCGTGGGATGATGTGACCGCATCGATATAAGGCGGTCGCGTCTCATGGGATGACAAGATCACGCCGCCGACAAATTGTTTTTGTGTTTTCTTTGTTAAGTAGGTTTAGGATTTGATAATGAATCTCTATGTATAATTATAACGGTAGAACGTTTAACAAGTTAACAATAATAAAATGTTGAAAGTTTGTTCATCCTAATTTTTCTCTCTTCTCTTTCAATTGATCTTGATATTACTCTATCATTGTTTGATTTTGTTTCCACTGTGAGCAATAACATTGAACCGTTAATCTAAAATCAACTCAAAATTTATTTGACATGGGTACATTTCATTACCATCCAACTCGGCGCAAGTCCGATGCTGGCCAAGAAAAAAACATAACTTAGACCGTCAATCACGATCCACGAATTGACAAACTTTTATTCTGGTGGCAGGCAATGCAGTGGTGGCAATCATGATTCACGAATTGACAAACTTTTATTCTGGTGGCGGGTAATGCGGTGGTGGTGGTGGTGGTGGCAACGGAGGAGCTGGAGGAGGACTTTTGAAATGATTACGAAAGTTAGTTGATGGGGGTGGTGGTGATCGTCGAGATCTCCTAACTGGCAACACCTGCAACCGACGAGATTGTTCCGGTGGTAGTCTTGCTTCCACGACAAAGGGTGCCTTGTTCTTGAAATCGGTACACAATTCCGTTACATCGTGAATCAGTACCAAGGCTAGCAGTGCCAAAAATACTTTCATTGTCATTAGCTCCTGCTGGTTTTTTAGCAAACAAAATTGTCTTCTCATAAAGAGAAGGATGGATACATATATACAACTAGTTAATCAATGAGAGGTGCAATTTTTCCCAGAACATTCGGATTCAACGGTAGTGGTTAAATCCGAATGTGACTGCTTCCAGCTTCCCGGACAAAGAAAGCTTTGATCCGGTCCAAACTTGATATATCTGGATCAATTAAAGCTTTGATCCAGTCCAAACTTGATATATCTGGCATACTGTTTGGATTCAGTTGATATCAGTTCCTCAGATCTTTCAAAGTTCTGATCTTGTCAGCGTAGGGGAAATATAAGTAATTAGCATAACTTAAAGATTAAATGTAACGTCTATCCAAAAAAATAGGTTAATTTGCAACATAACTCAAGTACAGGGGCCATTACAAAATTTTAAAATTTAAAGTGGCCTAATTATAAAATTTTGTAAAGTACAGTGACCCAAAAATGTGTTTTTCTTTTTCAAATACTAATTACAATTCTTATAGCCACTATTCATTGAATTTATATCTTGGTATATTATGATCATAAATACATGTCAAAACAATATTAGTGTTACTGCTTAAATCAAACATACTTAGATATGTGCACTGTTAGATTAAATATGTTATTTTTTTAAGTATTAACATGGACAATCCAAATCATTTTAAACATAGGCTCTGTTTGTTTAACAGAAAATGACTTCCTAAAAACATTTTTCGCATTTTCTGCTGTTTGGTCGCCTTTAGAAAAACTGGTTAATGGAAAACATTTTCCAAGCCAACAGAAAATCACTTAAAAACACTGTAAAATGATTTACGAACCTCTACCTCTGTAAGTCATTTTATAGGGAACACGTGGCTCTCTCTCTCTTCTCTCTCTCTCTCTCCTCACCCCCTTCGTTCTTCTTTCCAACCTCATCTTCTTCTTCATTCTTCTTTCCAAACCTCCATAATCACCTATCATCGTCACTACTCTTCCCTCTATCAATAAACATTTTTTCAACCTTGTCTTCGATTTTATAACTTGCTCTCAACCTCCATAATCTCCAATTTTATTGTTGGGATTCTTGGGCACAATGATGTTGTTGTGGAGGGAGATTGGGGATTGTAATGGTACAAAGACGAGTTAATGAATCTTGTAAACAAAATATGAAAAATCCCCTCAATTTCTTATTTCTATCTTTTGTCAAGAAATAAGCTGATCTTCTCTCTCTTATGCTCGTCGAAAAAATCCCATGGCTAAATAAAAGGCTAGAAGAGAATGATTGGCTATGAGAAACACATTTTTGATAATTATGATATGTGAGATTTGTGTCATGCCCAAATTGCAGTAGAAGGAAGGTTTTTTAGAGAGAGGAGGGAGGTTCGATTTAGGGTTATGTTGTAAGTGAGAGAAAGAGGGGATAGGGAGAATGGTACTTTTGGAAGTTACAAATAAAAAAAATATTTTAATAGTTTTTTTTTTGTCAAACTACATAACAAATTGAGCTGTCAGAAGGTCCTAGGCGGATCGGATAGCGGCGAGCAATCTGAAACCTATAGCATTTCTTTCTCAATCCTGGAGTTGAAGCAGAAAATCCTTTTGCTCACTTTGAGTGGTGGAGACGCGTTCAACATCTTGCTGCTACAACTTCCTGGTATAATACCCCATCCCACATCGGGTAGATTTATAAGGTGGTCACACACTACCTCTGAGCATCAACATCATTCATGGACTTTTTGGTCGGCTTGTGGTGAGCCTGATGACCCAAGGTACCGTGATGCTCGGTGGGCCGTGTGTGGGCTACGTGTGGGACCGCTCTCGGCTCGGGTCGTTACAAATGATATCGAGGGGCCGAAATGTGGGAACAAAGTGTGTTCTACACCGTATGGGCCAAAGTTCTACACCGAGCTCGAGCCACCTCTTGAGCCACCTCTTGACGCCTGTCGATTTGGCCTTAACGAGGACGTCAAGGATTTTAGTGGGGGAGATTGTAATATCTCAATCCCACATTGGGTAGATTTGAGACTTGTGTTTGATTTATAAGGTAGCCATGCGCTACTACTGGGCATCAACATCATCTATGGACTTTTTGGTCGACTTGTGGTGGGCCTGATGACCCAAGGTGCTGCGTGCTCAGTGGGTCAGTGTGTGTGCTACACGTAGCGGACCGGGCTCTCGGGCTCGGGTCGTTACAAATGGTATCAGAGCGGGTCCCGACCGAAAATGTGGGAACAAAGTGCTGTGCGGGCCAAAGTGCTACACCGCAGAAGGTGGGAGCCACCTCTTGATCCTCATACGAGCCACCTCTTGAATCCTGCATTGCCCGGGGTAAGATTCAGCCTTGACGAGGACGTCAAGGATTTAAGTGGGGGAGATTATAATACCCCATCCCACATCGGGTAGATTTATAAGGTGGTTACACACTACCTCTGAGCATCAACATCATCCATGGACTTTTGGGTCGGCTTGTCGTGGGCCTGATGACCCAAGGTACTGCATGCTCAGTGGGCCAGTGTGTGAGCTAAATGTAGTGGACCGGGCTCTCGGCCGGGCTCGGGTCGTTACACCTGGTTATCCTCTTTCTCTCTCCACGACGGCTTTTTCATCCCTTCTCCTGGTAAACACCCCAATTTTGTAATAATATTTCATATCGTTCAATAATTATCATAAAATTGATTAATAATTACTTTTTACGTATGTAATATGTTAGCGTAACGTCTCGAGCCCGAAAATCTGGTCCGCTACGGTAGCTCACACACTGGCCCACTGAGCATGCAACACATTAGGTCATCAGACTCATTACAAGCTGACCCAAAAGTTCCTGGATGATGTTGGTGCTCAATAGTAAAGTGCGGTCACCTTATAAACTCCACACAAGTCCCACACTTACCCGATGTGAGATGAGGATATTACAATCTCCCACACTTAAACCGTCAAAAATAAATTCCTATTTACCAAATAACAAGTACAGGGAAGTAAGGTTCGTATCCACAGGGAACGATGTTCTTATGTCTTTAAGAATTTTGTAATGTAACCAAAACATCGATTTGTGATTTTAAGCTAATGACTAACTACTAATTAAATAGAAACTGAAATTTAAAGACTTAAAGCAAACAGATAGCAAAATAGATTTAATTCAAATATGAGCAAAGTCCAGTTAATGAGTACAACATAATTCCCCAAAGTATTCTACCGATCATCGATTGAATAAAGTGCTAAAGAATAAACAAGTAAATCGGTTATATGAGTTTGACAAACGTCGAACTCTCAATTTCTCCTTACAGTGTCGATAATTATGAGAAACTCTATAATTATTCTCTAATCAAAAGACAACCCTCCGAGACACTCGTATGATTTAGTGTTTTGAAAATATTAAACTAGAGAAACCTGATTCTAACCGGTGCATATTGAAGCAACATTCTTTAAATTAGATTACTCAATCTCATAACGCTACCCGAGTATGTTTATGATGCCTAAACAATGTGTTATTCGCTGCTCCATTATCTCCAAGGACAATTACGGATCAATATGTTTAACTAGTCATAAACTTTTAGATTAATTAAAGTTTGGGTCCTTAA
The DNA here is from genome assembly GCA_013146195.2 of Codonopsis lanceolata. Classification (NCBI taxonomy): domain Eukaryota; kingdom Viridiplantae; phylum Streptophyta; class Magnoliopsida; order Asterales; family Campanulaceae; genus Codonopsis; species Codonopsis lanceolata. Next base: position 95,242,981 of record CM028380.1, read on the forward strand.
ATAGTAATTAAGTCTAATAATCTTAAATGGTAATTTCTTACAACTAAGAAAAATTAAAGAATAAACAAATACTTATCATTAATCAGAAAAAGAATTAGAATCTCTCGATAGCACTGCACACATTAACCAAAGAAGATGATATAACAAAATTAGCATAGTCATGCTCTTATTATAGTCAACAATAGCGGATTACTTTTAGGCTTTAGCCTTTTAGGTAATGCTCAAGAAATTATGTCTTGGATTGATCTATATCTTAGTGCGGTCAATGCATATTTAATACTCCCTCCGTCCATAAATTATCGTCCTCCTTTCCTTTTTTATCCGTCTTAAAATAATTGTCCACTTTGAAACTTACCTTTTTAGAACATCACTTTTATCACTTTACCCTTACTTTTTCACCCTACTTTAATTATGGGCCACATACATATGGGCTTTAAAGGAAACTATACATTAAACCAATATTAATAATCTAGTCAAATATGTTTTCTTAAACGGTGCGCCGGTTCAACCAGAACAATAAATTAGGGACGGAGGGAGTATTTTAATAAGAATAATGATAATGTGTAGTACTTGTACGGTTGTACCATCATTACTGAGAAATAATGATAATGTATTCACTTAATATATATGTCCGCTTGAACTTTTCTAGAGAGAGAGAAGTGGGAGAGGTGGTGGATGGGGGGACCTTGAGTGACGGCCGACGGTGGTATTCAACTGGGGGCGTGGGATAGGGAATGATAAAAGGAAAGACAAAGGTGAAACTTTTTTTCAAGGGACTAGTTTATTTAAAAATTTAAAGTTTATGGTTATGGTCTACAGTAAGACGACGGAGCATCATTTAAGAATTTGTGGGTTAATAATTAAATATGTTAATAAAAATCATAATCATGAGCTTGTCAAGATAGATGGAAGGGTTGCTTGAAGATTTAGTTGACTAGAGGTTGGCAGTTCAAAACCCCTTAGCTACATATTGTTATAAAAAGTCATAAAACCAATATGGTAAGATGGTTCACAACGAATCTTATAAGTTGTTGAAATTAGCATTGTCTGGTGTAAGGTTTGAAACCCCTTAGGAATGTTTTTAAGTTTTATTACCAGAGATGTGTCATTTTGACAATGTTTACATTTACGATCAATCAGAGTGTTACTTTTAGGCTTGACGTGTGCCACTTTGAGAACAAAAATGTGTCACTTTTGGATAATTGTTGCCTTAAGTCTGATTAAGTTTTACTTAGTTATTTTAAATCAGAGTGTCTCTTTTAAACATAGAATGTGTCGCTTTTAAGTTTTACGTATGTCACTTTTGGCAAAAAAATCACTTTTCATCTTAAATTTTTATTCATAAGTGTCACGTTTAGTGTGTCACTTTTAGATATTAATTGCGTCACTTTTAGGCATTAGGTGTGTCACTTTTGGTAAAACAACTCATTTTTATAATCATACAATTTGTATCAATAAGAGTGTCACTTTTAGGCTTGAAGTGTGCTACCTTCAGGACTAAAGTGTGTCACTTTTTGGGCTAGTGATTTTAACAACAATAACCAATTGAACACTACTTAAATATATCTTCTCATTCATAGAAATGTATATAATCTCAAGTGTCAATCGTTAAAAAACACAAAATCATAACTTTTTCAAAGTAAACTATATGTTTCTTACTCAAACTTAAAAAATTTACTGAAAATATGTCTAAAATAACCGAGCATTAGAAGTCTTGGAACCTTATTCCTTGGCTTGATGGGAATCAGAAAAATCAGTAGTCTTTTTCTTGCCATTTTCAATACTTCCCTTAATTCTTTTTCTCATTCCCTTCGTAACAGAGCGAGCAGGATCAAGACATGTAATAGATGAACTTGAAACACGAGATGATTCATTTTGGTCCGGTAAATTCTTTAAGGAATAGTGCCACTTTTTAGTACTAAGAGTGTCACTTTTTAGTATTAAATGTGTCACTTTTTGTATGAAGAGTGTCACGTTTTAGTATTAAGAGTGTTACTTTTTAATATTAAATGTGTCACTTTTTAGTATTAAGAGTGTTACTTTGTATTTTAATAAATTTTCATTTATAGTGTCACTTTTAACATTAAAATGTGTCACTTTTTTGTGTTTTTAACGTGTCACGTTTGGTTTTAAATGTGTCATTTAGCATTTCGTCAAAGTCCGTTAGGATCTGTCAAGTATCCCAAGGCAATTGATGCTAACGGATGGCTAACAGAGCTAACAAACATTGAAAGTGGAGGGACACCGGAGCAAATAGAGGAAATGAGCATTAAAAATAAATTTTGTTGCCGGAAGGAGTCGAACATTTGACCAGCGCGCAGGTTAAAACCTTTAAGGCTCACCCTTCACCAACTTATCCAAACAACTTTCATGATTTATATTAACAGGTTTAGTTATTAACCCGCGAATTTCTAAATGGGGCTCCGTCTTACGGATTTAGGATCCGTAAGACCGTCCTAAACAAGTCTTTGCCTATGGTTAATTTATACTCCCTCCGTCCCTAAATTATCGTCCTCCTTTTCTTTTTCGTTCGTCCCAAAATAATTGTCCACTTTGAAACTTACCTTTTTAGAACATCATTTTTACCACTTTACCCTTACTTTTTCACTCTACTTTAATTATGGACCACATACACATGGGCTTTAAAGGAAACTACACATTAAACCAATATAAATAATCAAGTCAATTATTTTTTCTTAAACTGTGCGCCAGGTCAACCAGGACGATTATTTAGGGACGGAGAGAGTAGTAAATAAATAGTTTCTAGCTTCTTTAATAAAGATATTCATAATTAATTTTTCATCGGTTGTAACAAATAGTCTATCATCAAATAAGTCATAAGTAATTTTGCCAACAGCCTAAACTATCACCTATAAATCATCAGCCACAAGTCGCAACAAACGGACAAAAAGTGTTTGATAGACTATGAATTAATAGACATTAAACCTTCAAGTATACTAAAGGTAAATATCACCAAATAATTTACAAATAATGATTATATTAAATTTAAAAAGTAAAATAGTAATTTAATATCATACCATTGTTCATTATATTACAAAAATAATCAATGATCCATATGTTTATTAAAAAATAACAAATTTACACTATATATTTCAATAATTCTTAATTGATATTCATTATTATTCTTTTTAAAAAGACCCAAAATGATTGATTGGCCAAATTGGGTGGTGCCTAGGCCGATTTTTAGAACAATGCCCAAATTAGAAAAGTACGTAGCGACTTTAATGATGAAATTTACATTAACATTATTATCACTTCACAAAATATCAAGTTGTTATTCTTTTTCAATTTTGGTAAAAAAAATTAAACGTACTATCCAACTTCAATAAGGCAAGTAAATCTATATATATATATATATATATATATATATATATATATATATATATATATATATATATATATATATATATATATAATGACAATGGTGGATTTTTCCCTCCAAATCTCACTTTTGAATTATTAACTTTTGAGTTACCATTTCATTCTTTTTCGCTCTTATGTTCTTTTCCCTGATTGTATTTCTCTTTCTCTCTTCCCTCTCCTCCATATTTTCTCTCTCATCACCATCATCTCCTCTCTTTTAAATATGTTTAAACATTTTTCTTTCTTTAAACATAAAAAATAGTAACTAAAACGAAAATATAAGAAGCTAGTAAAATAAAAATAATTTATGGAACAAGCAACTATAAAAAATAAAAGTTACAGAATCACAAAACAAAAATAATTTAATGCGGAGGTTATTAAAATAAAATAATTTACAGAACAAAAGTTTAAAAGAAATTCTTAAAAATATATATGTAAAAAAATACGTTAGTAAAATAAAAATATTTTATAGAACAAAAATAATAGTTACAAAGTCAATAAAAACAAAAACAATTTAAACTAAGGTTACTAAAAGAATAAAAATAATTTACGGAACAAAATTTTAAAACAAATTCTTAAAAATAGCTATGTAAAACAAAAATACATTAGTTAAATAAAAATATTTGATGGAACAAAAATAATAGTTACGGAGTCAATAAAACAAAAATAATTTAAACTGAGTTTAGTAAAATTATAAAAATAATTTACGGAACAAAAATTTAAAACAGATTCTTAAAAATAGTTAGGTAAAAAACAAAAATACGTTAGTAAAATAAAAATATTTGATGGAACAAAAAGAATAGTTACAGAGTCAATAAAGAAAAACAATATAAACTGAGGTTAGTAAAATAATAATAAAAAATTACGGAACAATTTTTTTTTCTGTAAAACTAATTCTTAAAAATAAAACAAAAATAATAGTTACGAAGTCAATAAAACAAAAAATATATAATGGAAGTTATTAAAATTAAAATAATTTACAAAACAAAAATATTTGTTAACGGTAAAAATAATTTTGTTATTTTGATTTTAGCTTATTTTTTCTCATAAATTTATTTATTCATAAAATACAAATATAATTTAATAAAAGTAATCATTCAAAAGAAAGAACTTATTTGAGTTCACATTCTATTTGAAGGGCGGAAAAAAATTAAGTTTGTTCCAAGACATTTATTATACAGAGTTTTTGAATAGTATAAAATGTTAAGGGTTGTCAGACCATGAATTGATACTTAAAATTAGTGTTCTAGTAATGCTATTGAGAAACATTGACCATGCTGCAGGGTTGTGCAACGAAACTAGACTAATCATCATAAATCTTAGGGATCACATTGTTGAAACAAATTTTTTGAAGGGAAGCAATGTTAGAGGAAATATTTTTATCCCAAGATTGTCATTAACTTATCTGATGTAAGACTATCTTTCAAGTTCCAGAGGAGACAAGTGGGTATCATATGCAATGACAATTAACAAGTTTCAAAGTCAATAATTGTACGTAGGTCTCTTTTAGAAAGAAAAAAAACCCAGTATTTAGCCATAAACAACTATATGTCGTAGTTTCTAGAGTAACAAATTATTTTGGTTTGAAGATATTGATATGCAGTGAAGATGAAAAACCAACTAATAAGACAACAAATGTTGTCTATAAAAATATTTTTTTAGAATCTATAATGATTAGTGATATACTTATATGCAATTGTTAATAAATTGATCCTCTTTATTTTGTTTATATACAATTTTATTGACGTGCGTTTAACGCGCGGGTTAAAAAACTAGTTGAATATACAAAGAATAGTTTTTAGGCCAAAATATAAAAAGCACCCCAAAGTAACCACCCAATCCCACAATGCCCTTCAATGTTAAATTTTTCTAAAGTTCATGCCTGATGTTTCCATTTGTCCCATAGTGCCCCCTCCCGTCACTTGCCGTTTACAAAGGTACATTAAGTGGCACATGTTCATACACATGCTGGACAAAATTATCTTTTCCAATCTAATTGAACTGAGACAATACGTAAACAGAGCAAAAAAACAATTTGAACTACTCTATCAAAAAAAGCCTCAAATTTCGAGCGACTGATTGAGCAATTGTAGCGAGCTAAATTTAGGGTTAGGGTTTTAATCTAAATTCGAGTGAATGTTATGAGAGATTGAAGGAATATCATGGATTGAAGGTAGCAATGAGTGTAGAAGGAATATCGCGGATAGAAGACAACAACACACAAGCTTTCCATTGTAAGTTTTCTATTTTGTTTTCATTCTTGGTCCTTGAACTACATATCTGATCGAGTTATTGAGTTGGAAAAAGTTAACATTTGTTCATTGGGGTTAACTTTGTTTCTTTGTTTACTTTATACTGTTGTTCATTCCTTTTTTATTCTTTGTGTTGTCTTTGTTTTTTATTCTCTTTCTTCGATGTATGTGAGTTATTGACTTAGAGAATGTAATTTTTTGTTAACTGTATGCATGATTTTATACTGTTATTTAATGATTATTTTGCTTCATCTGATTTTTAGTGTTATATGTGACTTTATAGGAATGGTCCCCATGTGATTTGTGCTGATGGTCCCCTTGTGGTTTATAGGAATGGTCCCTCTGTATGTGACTTTATAGGAATGGACCCCCTTTTTTAATGCATTTTTGTTTCTTTTGTTGTTATGTAGAAAGAGTTCATGTGCATGTCTTCGTAGGCTTTTTTAATGCATTTTTTGTTTCCTTAGTCGTTATGTGCTTTTCCAGATTTAGATGCAGATTATGTTGTTCCTAGAATTCATCATGGTGGTGAGTTTACTTACCACCCTAGAACTGTGTATTTGGGTGGTGAAATGGAAACAATGGGTAGAGTAGCCAAGAATATTAAGTCAATGACCATTATGAATAGTTTTTATAAAGGATTTGGGTATAAAGATTATGTTAGCTACTACTATCTCTTACCCAGTAGACAAATGAGTGCAGGGTTGGTGTTGATGTCCACTGATGAGACAGTTATAAAAATGTTAGAAGGTATTGATCCTAACAATAGGATAGTTGATATCTATTGCAAGCACAATGAAGAATATCAGGGGGTTCAAAATCAAACTGAGAGAGTTGATATTGTAGATAGTGAAACTGAGAAGCAAGATGACATAGAGGATGATAAGAGTTTAGGATAAGTGGCAGTGCATATGGGGAGAGTGATGCTGATGTTAATGAAAAAGAGTGGTGTGTGTCTGATGGAGAAAAAGAGAAACAAAAGGCAAAAGAAAAAAGGAAAGGGAAGACATTATGTGATAAATGTAAAGGCAAGAAAAAAGGTGTATACAGAAAAATGTCATAAGGTTTAGTAATTCATGACAATGGGGATGATTATAATATGGAACCAGAATATGAAATTGAATCTGATGACTTTGAAAGCCTTGATGGGTTTGAGGATTTGGAGAAAGATAACCCAAGAGAGTGTATGGGAAGGAAAAACACCCCAAAATTCAAGAAATTTCATCCTGCAACAGAAATGGGTGACCCTAAGTTTGAGTTGGGAATGGAGTTTACAGATAGTAAGGAATTCAGAGTTGCTGTGAGAGCTTACTCAATAAAACTTGGGAAGGGGATAAGATTTTTCAAGAATCAGAGATTAAAGGTAAGTGCTTAGTGTAAGGAGGGTTGTCCTTGGTATATTTATGCTTCACAGCTTTCTAGTGAGGGTAATGCATTTAGATTCAGAACATTTGTTGATAATAACACTTGTGGTAAGGAGATAAAGAGTAAAATTGTAAACTCTAGGTGGATTGGGAATAAATACACTGAGAAATTTTAACTAAACCCTACAGGGCCATCATATTCTTTCTTTCATACTGTTGGGAAGGAACTTGAGATTCAGATATCAAGAAGTAGTGCTGATAGAGCCTTGTTGGTTGCAAAGAATAATGCTGTAGAGTCTGCTGATGAACAATACAAAGCATTATGGGATTATAAGCAAGAACTGATTAGATCAAATCCAGGAACAACTGTTGAAATTCTTTGTGACCATGACAATGGGAAACCTATGTTTAAGAGAATGTATATATGCCTTGGGGGTTTGAAAAGAGGTTTCTTAGAAGGATGTAGAAAGGTTGTTGTGTTAGATGGTCGCTTTTTGAAGAGACCAGTGAAAGGGATGTTATTTTAGCTGTTGGGGTTGATGCAAACAAATGGGATGTGGCCTTTGGCTTATGCAGTTGTTAAGGGAGAAAATAGAGAGTCATGGACATGGTTCTTGGAGTTGTTATTGTTAGATATAGAATGTGTCAATTCATACCACTAGACTTTTATGTCTGACAAACAAAAGGGCCTTGTTCCTAGCCTAGAGGCCCTTATCCTAATGCAGAGATCAGATTTTGTGCTAAACATCTTCATGATAATTTCAAGTTGAAGTTTAGGGATGTCTTAAAAAAACAACTATATGCATTTGCTAAAGCCTCTTATGTTGAAAAATTCAACCTTGAGATGGAAAAAATGAAGACATTGAGTGTAATGGCTTATGATTGGTTAGCTGCCAGAACACCTGCACACTGGAGTAGAGCTTTTTTTTCAACTGATCATTGTTGTGATATGCTATTGAATAATTTGTGTGAGACTTTTAATTCATGTATTCTAAAAGCAAGGTCTAAACATATTTTAGATTTACTTGAGTGGATTAGAATGTCATGATGTCAAGGTTGCAAAAGTGTAGGGAAAAGATGAGGGGATATCAAGAGATAATATGTCCAAGAATAAACATTAAGTTAGACAAGTATAAAGGAGAATCACATGGGTTTATTACAGTTTGGGCAGGGGTTAGAAAGTACCAAGTGAGGGGAATGCATGGTGACCAGTTTGATGTAGATTTGAATACTCAGTTGTGTTCTTGTAACACAAGACAAAAGGCATTGACACCTAATCAAGGGAAAAGAAAGAAAGCAAAAAAAAAAAAACTCAAAAGAAAAGAGTGAAAGAAAAAATACATCAAACAAGGAAGTTTATCAGGTCGAGATTTCAAGTGATGATGATGACGATGACACGCTCAAAATGTAGAAGGAAAAACAATCAAAACAACTAAGAAACAACAACAACAACAAAAATAAACAAACAAACGTTTCTGTGGGCATCAAAATAAAAAGTGAAAAGAACTAATATGAGGAGCAAGCAAACAACAAGAGTGGGTTTAGGCCATGAGACTTTAGAAATATGTGAGTTCCTCTAGATTTCAAATACTATTATTTTCACCAATTTAGTTCTTACACTTTTAAGTTGTCCTTTTATTAGGTGGAACTTTGACTTAATAAAAAAGAAATATTTAGCAACAAGATTCATAGATTATGGGCATGTTTGATTTAACTTATTGATATGTGCTGATAACTTATTACTTATAATTGATAACTTATTACTTATGACTTATGACTGATGACTAATAACTGGTGATGTTTGATTTAGCTTTTTAAAAGTGTTGATTAGCTTTCATAAGTTATTGTGTGTGTTTGATTAATAAGTTGAAATAGTGCTGAAATCAAATATAAAGACTAAAATAGTATAATCACAAAATGTGATTTACATTATTATTATTATTATTATTATTATTATTATTATTATTATTATTATTATTATTATTATTATTATTATTATTATTATTATTATTATTATTATTATTATTAATACAAATTTTATCACTATTATTAATTATTAATATTATTATTATCATTATTATTGCCCTTATTATTATTAATATTATTTTATTAACATTAATATTTATTTTATTATTAAAATTATTTTTACTATATTACTATTAATATTACTTTTTAGTATTATTATTATTAGTAATAATAATAATAATTATTATTATTATAATTATTACCTTTTGTTATTAATATTATTATTAAGAAGGGTAATCTTGGAATATATAAAATTAAATTAAAGAAGAGGACTTACATGTTTTTAAAAAATAGAATTAAGCACTAGGCTTAGTGCTTACAACTTATGACCTTACATGTGCTTTAAGTGGTTTGTACATGACTTATCTGATTCTTACCATAAGTGAAATCAAACGCTTCAAAAACAACTTATGATAAGTTATAAGTTATAAAGCACTTTCAGATAAATTAAATCAAACATGCCCTATAATTTGTAGCTATCAGCACTATAATCATTGAACAACACTTGCAACCACACATAACCTTCACTAGTATACATAAAAGTAACGTGACATGGCAGCAGCAACCCATGCCAACAATGCAGCCATGGTAACATAAAGCAAATAGCGTAAATAATACTTGCAAACAGTACAAGATAGAGGTGGGGGTAAACTAATCATGGACAATAAATTAACTTATTATTATCTATAACACTCATTTTACCACCCTAGGAAATCACAATTCACAAGGTGGAGAAATTGGAACACCAATATATGTATTTCTAAAATATGGCGATGCCGATCAGCAACCTGGCTCGAGTGCAAGGTGTGGAGAATCTGGCTCTAAGATTCTGAACCGGGAGCTGGAGGAGCTCCTTGTTGATACCTTTGGTTTGCCCTAGGAGAGGGCTGTTTCTGAAATTCATATTGATCGGTTAGCTGCGCGTTATGATCGAAAGTAGCCCATACTTGTTCCCACTGGAAACTCGATCAATAAGTCGTGCTTCGACCACTATGAAATCCTTCTCTAGTATGGCCGAAGCACATAGCAAAAGTAGAAAATGGATGGTATATGAACGACAACCCATTGTAGAAATTTGAGCTAAGATCTTATATGACGAATTGATGATTAGCTCAGTTATATAAAAGGTAAAGTCTTTCTTCAATTTTCTTCCAGACAAATAAGCCAGCTAGCAAGCATGCATTTTGACCGATTGTGACTTGTGAGTCTTCTTTACTCCAAACCTAATGGTCCCTCCCTTCAAATGCAAAATTTAGAAACTTTAATTTTCGTTGACTCTTCTATCAATGACTTTTTTTTTCTTCTTATTCTATGTTTTTTTCTTCATATATTTACGTAAAAATCTATTTTAGTCGTATAACTTAGAGATGTAAGTGATTCGATTCGATACGATTTTGGTTAAAACGATAAACTGAACCACCCCTATCGACTCTAAAATTTCTAAAACCGAACCGAAATGTGCGAACTTCGGAACCGAACCACTCGATTCAATCTGGTTCGATTAATCGACTTGAAAATTGACATAAACCAATAGCAGCACCCCAATAAATTATCAAAGATACTTGAAATTTTTAAGGAAATTAATCAACTTTAATGAACAAAAAGTAGCACCAATAAACAAAACAAATAAGCTAGAATGTTTTTTTTCAACTTTGAACGGTAATTTTTCGTGTATTTGCTATTGAGCAATTTGAGCTCATGAGTTGTATCAAATATCAATATGAAGATATGGAAGATATTGAAAAATGGACAGGAGTACAGAACAATGTGGTATGTAGCTGTCAAATACAAAGGAAGAATTAAAAATATAAAAAAGTTAATGAGTAGTTAGGGATTATATATATATATATATATATATATATAATATTTAGAAGTGTGTTCGATTCGATTCGATTCGACATAAGAAATCGTAAAACGAATCGAATCACTCAATTTTTTATTTTTCCAAATCGAACCAAACCACTTTAACTTCAAAACCAAACCAAACCGCTTGATTCAATGGTTTAGATTTACACTCCTAATATAACTCCATGTTCAAAATTTATAAAAAGACAACTGTGTTAAAAACTGGATGAGAAGCATTTATTGTCACTTGTCGTCCTACCCAGTGAATTAGGGAATTAGTTTTGAATTTGGGGGACCCCTTAGGCAAAAAACTAATATTTCCGTCAATCCCAAAATTAATTTTCCTGATATCTTTTTTCGTATGTCCCAAAAATATTATCTTATTTGAATTTTTATTTTTATGATAACATTTTTATCACTTTATTCTTACTTTTTTATACTACTAATTATGATCCACATATAAATAAAGTTTAAAAAATTACACATTAATACATACGACGGTCAAATATAACAATAATTTTAAGATAGAAGTTGTGAAAAATTAGAAATCTATTCACAACGAAATGCATGTCACTCGTGAAATTTTGGTGAAGTCAACAATCTCACCTCGAAAGTCTTAATTAGTTGGGTTAAATAATGCATCATTAGTTCCGTGAACTTTGATCAAACCCATCATCAGTCCCCTAAATTCAAAAGTGATCACCATTGACCAAACATTGTCCTTTTTGTTCATCGCTAGTCCCTAGTCCTAACACCATCAGTGTATTGTTGTTAAGTGAGCATGTGTCATTCACATGCATAAAAATTGAGGATAAAACAGACTATTTCATTTCAAATCAGGGGTCAGTTTGTTATCATCATAAAAACAGGAGGTCATGGATAACATCATCAAAATAAGGGGGTCAGTTTGTTATCATCATAAAAACAGAGGATCATGATAACATCAACAAAATAAGGGGATCAATTGAAAATTTTAATACCCAGTTCATCTTTACCCAGATTCCTTCCCGATCTCTGTCGTCGGCCTCACCCTTCCCGATTTTTACTGCGCCATCTCCATGTGCCCCCAAATCCTCTCCTCCCCTCACCCTAACATCATCTCCATCTTCACCTTCCTCCTCCGCAAAGCCCATGTATCCAACCACCAACTTCATCGTGTCATCCATGTTTGTCCTCCATAGCACAGATTAAGTTCAAGGCTTTCACCAAAGTTCTAAAAATCGTTAGGCAGCCGCTAGACGGCACACTAACGCCTAGTGCCTAGAGAACTAGTCGGAGTGTAATCGGGGTCTAAGCGAGACCTAGAATTAAGGCATAATTACCATATTTTTTTTCATAATTTACATCAAGGATCAAACACATTGACTACAAATTTAATTTAATTTTTATGTTTGTCATTTTATCAAACACTTGTATATTTGTAAAATAAACAAAAATATACAAACATACCACTAATCCCAATTCCCAACAACTCCAAATCAATAAACCAGTCAAGTTTAGAACTTATATATATATATATATATATATATATATATATATATATATATATATATATATATATATTACTCAACATACCTACTATCTTTACAACCTACAGTCTAGTCTATCATCCCTAATCACTCCTTATTCTAAATTGTGAGTCTCGAGACAATCCTCTTCTTCATCATTTTTTTTCTTCTTCTTCTTTATTCTCTCTATCTGGCAAACCGACAACCTTTTTTTTCCTTTTTTTTTTCTTCTCTCTCTCTCTCTCTCTCCGACAAACTGACTCTCCTCATTTTTTCATCCTTCAATCTCTTTCCTCCTAGATCTAGTCCTTTAATTTATCCCCTCTCTCAGCCCACCGAATATCCACAAAATCAAACCCCTTTTCTTTCTATCTCTCTCTCTTCCTCATCATTACCACTCCCCATTCCTTCTCCAATTCGCCCCCTTCCTTCTCCGGTCACCGCACACTACAAAATCAAAGCTACACAAATAAATTAAGGTCGGTGGGGGTTTGGCGTAGGTGCCAACTTGGTCGATTAGGCGGCGACTAAGAAACTCGCGGCAGTGGAGAGGCGCCTAGCGCCTTTGGAGCTAGGCGGGGAGTTTTAGAACACTGACTTTCATGATGAGCAACCTACCCATTAGAAGATGGATCATGTGTACGGATCCTGATCTCATTCGATAACTTTGCAGGCACATGTAACCTCAGAAACCTAGAAATACAATGTAAGCAATAAACATGGTGAAGTAAATCGCTGGAAGCTGAGTCAAGCCAGCGGGAAGGTAATCCTTGACACCGTCGGTGTCTAGGTTGTATAATTCAGTTGTGGAAGTTCATGGTGACTTGTGATTTTGGTGCACAGTTCGCGAAGAAGAGGGAGTATTAATTGGGGAGGGTGACCGGGAAGGATTTGTTCGCGGAGGAGAGTTATGACAGAGAGAGGTCAAAGAAGTTGAAGATGAAGGTGATGAAGTGGGAGTTGAATTTTTCACATCCCCCCCTTTTTTTATGCTATCCATAGTCTCATGTTTTGATGATAATAACAAACTACCCTTATTTAAAATGAAAAAAAGTATGTTTTGTTCTCAATTTTTGTGTATGTGAGTAACACATACTCACTTAATAATAATACATAATGGCGTTAAGACTAGGAACTAGCAGTGAACAAAAAGGATGATTTTTGGCCGATGATGATCACTTTTAAAATTAGAGGATTGATAATGGATTTGATCAAAGTTGAGAAAATAATGATACATTTAGCCTTAATTAGTTTGATGTGCCTAGAACGAGAGACTTGACGTGACTGCACTATTGTACTATTTTCTTTGGTTTGAAAATGGCAGCACATAAAGTTAGAATTTTAAAAACAGTTATTAAAATTTAACTGATAGTACTTATTTGGTTGGGAAAAAAGGGTATTTCTCTCGGTCAATTTTAAAACAAAACAAAAAAAACCCAATTTTCTAGTTTTATTCATTTTAAAATACTGTATTTCTTAACAATAGAATCAGACTACGGGTCGGCGCTGAACCATGACTCGATATTGCCAGCAAAGAGTTTTCTTTCTTTTTTGTTTTGATAAATACAAAGAGATACTTAAAAATACCCTATTTTGATGGATAATACATATACACGAAAAAAGTTGGATAATCTATTACTCTCAGAGCAGTTACAATGGAGGCTTAAAGGTGCATTTGGGTGATTTTTGAAAATAATGGGATCTGATGACCTTGTACAAATTGAGAAGACGAATGATGTGGCAATAGGATGGCCAAGATTTTTAATAAATTAATAAATTGAAATCCTATAAAAACAGAAAATAAAGCATGTAAAATTGTTGGGATACCTCCCAACTAGAGTCGTTATTTAATGTATGTAGCTAGTCCCCATATCCACTTTCGATTACTCATAAACAAATAGTGTCAATTCTAACATCCTTGGAACAAGTACTGGTACACATACATGAACTCACAAGGACATATATTAAGAAATGTTTCATCATCGCCTATCCATGCACCTGATCCAATACAAAGTAAGAACAAAGTAGGAAAACGATTTCTAACACACAAAGATGTAGAAATCAAAATACTTAACTAATTCATAAAGCGGAAAGCAGAATCAGTCAAGTCACCATAGCTGTTCACAAAGAACATCCATGGAATTTTGGGGATGTTACCACCGCCAACACTAAGTAAGAAAATCTAACTTATTTTAACACCAAAGTAAGAATAAGAAAGATATCACGACACACATCAAGTATGTTGAGGATTTTCGTGTAACCAAAAAATCAATGCATCAATCACATGAATCAAAATCTAACATTTTAAAACATGATTGAATTTTAATTACTACCAAAGGTTTTATCTTCCAATCGAATAGAGCAACTAGAGCAAGCTTAATCACAATCCATTTTTTTTTTCGAGAAAACTCTTTTACAACCAACCTAGCTAGCTTTAAAAGTAACAAATTCAGCCACACGAAAGGGCACCAACGTCCAAGAATGGTTCACATGCAAAGCAGTAATATTATCCATTAAAGCATTTAGCCAATCAATGGGATTTCTATATTTTAAAGCACTGTTGTTGAAAATTTGGGTTCATGCAAATTGTTAAAAGAATCAAGCATACAAAACACAAATGAGGAAATGTGAAAATTGTTATCAAAACTAGACGACCTCCTAACAAAAGGTCTAGACCTACCCCTAGCAAGTTGATAGTCACCTAAATATTCAAATCACATTTTCTTCCTCCCCATTTTGTTTAAATTCTTTAACAACAATTTCAGGATTAGCAAGTCCAGTTTCAAGATTTTCCACAATTTCAGTTTTCATACAAGGTTTCACATCAAGAGAACACGACACATAGGGTTGCTCCACCATAATTGGAGCCGGGGGAGGGGTGCATCAATAGCATTTAAAGGTTGAGCAGGTAGCAAGTAAGGAAATTCAGTTTCGTTAAACACTATATCCCTACAAATGATAAGTCTCTCATAATTATCATCTCTCAACCACAATATATACTCTCTCACCCTCTCCGAGTACCCTAAGAAAACACAACGAACCAACCGAGGTTCAAGTTTGTTATTCTCTCGATGAACATAAGCAGCACAACCGAAAACATGCAAGTTTGAAAAATCAATTTCACTACCAGAAAACACAACTTCAGGACATCTACCATTAAGCGGGATAGAAGGAGACCTATTAATCACATAGGCGGTGGTAACAACTACCTCTCCCCAAAAGCCTATGGGAAGACCCGACAAAGTAAGCATGACCCTCACTCGTTCTAACAAAGTTCTATTCATACGCTCGGCCAAATTGCAAGGGAAATATTTTTCATGATCAATCTCACTCTCAACGCAGAATCTCTCGAACTCACCGTTACAGAACTCTAACCATTTATCCGTCCTAAGTTTCTTGATTTTCTTACCGGTTTGATTTTTGATCAAAAGTTTCCAAGTTTTAAACTTTTCAAAAATATCAAACTTTTCTTGCATAAGAAAAACCCAGACTTTCCTTGAAAAGTCATCAACAATAGATAAACAATATCTATTCCCACCATGTGAGGGCATATAGATAAGACCTCACACATCCGCATTGAATTAACTCAAAATGATTTTTAAAATAGATTTTTCAAGAAGGGGAGGTGAAAAACTAACACTTTGATGTTTACAAGTCACAAGGTAAAACATAAAGACACACAAGAAATTACATCATTAACAAAAGATTCAGTTTTGTGAAAATTTTCTAAGACCTTAAAACTCAAATGTCCAAGTCTTTTATGCAACAAATTTGAATTTTCCAACAACTTGACACGTTTCCTTATTAGCCAAAGAAACTTTTCCAGTTTTAACCTCTTTGTATGACGAAAACAGGTTTTTATTAGGTGTTGTTGATCCCTATAGTTCTATATTTGGTTGAGTCATCTTCTGATTCTATTGTACAGTGGCTAAAAGGTCTACGTATCGATTAGTGTGGCAACTGTCTTAGAATCAAAGTTGTTTAGAACTGTTTAGTGTTAGTTTAGGCGCGGACAAGCAGACTTCTACAGCAGCCTTGGAAGAACAACAGACTTTGAAGTCTGCTCAAAGAGCGAAAAATCAAGAATAGCCAAATCATGAAATTATGACACGTATAGACCTATCTAGATATTTTTGAAAAATATCCAGTCATAATGTCTTCATCGGATTTCACTTTAAAGAAGTCAACTCTACATGCTGACAACTGTCCAGACTGTCTCCTGAAACATGAAGTCTGAAGACATTACCCTTTTTGGCTAAGAAGACTTTCTAAGCTGCAACTCCTGCAACCTGTAACCTTACTCTATTTGGGAATGTCTTCTCTGCACACTGCATCTCTGATGACTGTGGCTCTTACATCTCCCAAAGCGCCGAATTGCATTCAATGCAATAGAACGTTGGACACAGTTATCTCTGCCTCAATCCAACGGTCCAAAAGATCTCTCTGGTATTTATTCAAGTTTTAAAGATCTGAAAAAAACAACTCTTGCGCATTAAATTCTCAAGCTTCATCTTTAACACTCAAGCATTCAAGAGATCAAAGGACAAGAACTAACACTTCACCAAACTTCATGAAGCTGCAGATCTGCCAGTCTTAAATTTGTTTCAGCTTCATCTAGTTTGTATTTAAAAAATGTTCTTTACATTAGCACGTGTGAGAACAATTAATCTTTGATTGTTCCTCTCACCATTATACACTTGGTTAAAAAACTCATTTTGTACACGATCCATTAGAGATCTTACTCATAAACCTAGTGGATAAACAAGTGCACTTTTAAAATCCAAAGCTAACCACTTTGGTAGTGGACGTAGTACTATTCACAGTACGAACCACTTCAAAACGCTGTGTTCTGTCTGATCTGTTCTTACAACTTCTATTAACTGCTTATACTGATCTAGAACTACTTCTGAATCTGTACTACTTAAGAAGATCTCTAGTCAATTCAGAATCTCTTCTGTTTCCGCTGCATTAACTCTTCTAGTTAAATCATTTCAAGAAATCTTTAAGAAGTGTTTACGAAAAGATTTTTTAAAAACATATTTAGGCTATTCAACCCCCCCCCCTCTAGCCTAGATTGAGCCTATTTTGGGACCAACAGGTGTCATGTGAGACATACATGTAGAATCAATTAGCCACTCATTTTCACATGCAACAACATAAGGTACAAAATTATTCAAAGTAACACACATGTTCTTTACCATAAAAACATCACAAGGATCCTCACTCGAAGAGACCAAATTACAGTCACTTTGCTCATTCGAATTCCAATTTTGACTTTTATTTTTCGGATTAGTACAATCCCTTTTAAAATGCCCAGTTTCACCACAATTGTAACAAGTTCTATGTCGTTGTCTAGAAACTAATCTACCCTTGCTTTCACCTTCTTCATTTTCAAAATTCTGTTTTTTACCTTGGTTTTTATTTTGATAATGTTTTTGCACATTGCTTCTTTCAAGTGTCCTACCCCTCACCATATGAACCTCACCAGTGTTTGATTTACCCTTGCTAGCTTTCAAATCTAATTCTTTGTCTTTTAAACTAGATATCACCGTATCAAGTGTGATTTTATGCCTACCATACTTAATAGCATATTTCACATCAGCATAAGAGTCAGGTATAGCATTTAAAAGCACAATTGAATAATAATTATCAATGTATTCATCACCGGTTTGTTTAATATCTTCAATCAATTTGGTAAAAGCATCAAAATTATCTTCCATATCTTTGCTAAGATCTAATTTAAAACTGAAAAAAATTTCTAGGAGATAAATTTTACTTGGCAATGTTTTTCCAAAATGAATTTGTTCCAATTTTTCCCAAAGACTCTTAGCATGTGCATGTTCACCACATTTCCGAATAACCAATTCAGACAGGTTTAAGATAATCGAGGAGTATGTAGATTCATCTATTTCAGTTATGGCATCTTCAGAAGTGCCTTTAGCATATTTTAAAGTTATGACCTTGAAAACATTTTCTTTAATTTAAACTAGTTTTTTAACCCGTGCGCTAAACGCACGCCAACAAAATCGTACATAAACAAAATAATGAGGATCGGTTATTAACAATTACACATAAATATATCTCTAATCATTATATATTCTAAAAAAATTTCTTATACACAACGTTTCTTGTCTTATTAGTTGGTTTTTCATCTTCACTGCATATCAATATTTTCAAACCAAAATAATTTGTTACTCTATAAACTATGACATATAACTGTCTATGGCTAAATACTGATTTTTTTTTTCTAAAAAAGACCTACGTGCAATTACTGACTTTGGAACTTGTTAATTGTCATTGCATATGATACCAACAATGTAAATTGTCTTCTTTGGAACTGGAAAGATAGTCTTACATCGGATAGAGTTAATGACAATCTTGAGATAAAAACATTTTCTCCAACATTGCTTCATTTCAAAAAATTTGTTTCAACAATGTGATCCCTAAGATTTATGATGATTAGTCTTGTTCCATTACACAACCCTGTAGCATGGTCAATGTTTCTCAATAACATTACCCGAACACTAATTTTAAGTGTTAATTCATGGTCTGATTACCCCGAACACTTTATACTATTCAAAAACTTTGTATAATGAATGTCTTCGAACAAACTTGAATTTTGAGCTGTCAGGCCCAATAGGCCCAAGCCATAAGTCACGTGCCTGGCACATGGTCACAATTCAGTCAAACGAGCATCCTAAAGCCAGAGCCACGAGGAGAAGATTAAATGGTTCATGTAGATTACGAGCAGGATATCACCCTTTAGCGAGCAAGAAATGTAAGCGAGCTGGGGGCTTGCCCAGCGAGCAGGAACATATAGCGAGCATGATGTGTTATGCTCGTCCACTCAAGAGTTGTTACCAATTGAGGACGGTTATGTCCGGAAAATTCTCTATTTGACCGTTGTGGTTAATGGGACAGTTAATATGTCCGCCATCAATGCCATGAATGTTAGTGGGCAGTTATGATTAGTTATTCTCTCCAGCAACTATAAAAGCCTCTCAAAATGAAGGAGGGAGGTATGTGATTTCAGATAGCTTGCCTAAACTCTGCTAAATTTTACTCTCTTGCTTACTTGTGCTAATTATCACACCGGAGGGCTTTTGCAGGGAGTGCCCCTGCCTAGTTCACATTTTTTTGATTTAATTGCAGAGTTGGGCCTCGAAGATCATATGATACGTTGAAAGCCAGGTATCCAATTGGACCAGTTGGATGGTTCCAGTGCGTTAGCCAAATTTTGGACGCATCAATGGGTTCCGTTGCCGGGAAACGATTACATTTTTTGTGAATTGTCAGTTTGTTCTTGGTAAGTTAGCAATGGCGGAAAATGGCGCTAATGGTGTCAATGGTAGTCGTCAGGAGGAGGTACATGCAACTCCTAGTCTCAATCAGTTAGCTGGGAATAATCCCCCTCCTCATGATGCTCGTCATCAGTTAAATCAACGGCGTGGAGTGGATTCCTTAGCTAGAAGTGTAGTAGCAGCTGTTGGTTTGGCACATGAATTCAGGGAGGAAGCTCTACGTCAGAGGGCCATATATTTGGGGGCAAATGCATCAGCTCAATTTGCAGTTGATTGCCATGGGTAAACCGCATCTACCCATTGAGGTGGATCCTTTACCAGCTTTATCTGCTCCAAGTCAAGCAACAAGTGGTTCCAGGACTGGGGGTAATCAGTTAAATGCAATGATTGTTCACTTTCAGCCGCGTGAACAGGGAACAAAGGGACGAGATTAGCCAGAAGGTAGAGCAAGTCACAGGGTTGCGCCCAGTGTTCATCCTCGGTTGGGACCGCGAGTTGGGGATGATTCAGCACAGTCACGCCGTCGTCGACGATCACCTTCCCCACGAAGGTCTCATGCTCGTAGGCTTAGTTAAGCCTCTCTCGGCGGTCACATGCTTCGTAGCGTCGTTTACCATCTCAGGAGATCTTATGCTCGTCGTCAAAGGACTCCTTCCCCAGAAGCGATCCCGAGGGCACTTGTCTCACCATTCTAAGGATAAAGGGAGTTGCATCAACCGGGTGCACGAAAGTTTAGTGGCCAATGAACCGGTTGCTTTCGGCTATTTGGGGTGCCCGAGCAGAGTGGCACGCCGTGGGTGTTACTCGAGACATTGGGCTATGGGTCCCCCACGGGTCCCTCTATGCACGTGGTGCGACCTCGGCAGGGGTGGTTTGCCTACAACCATTAATATCTTGGGATTTTGAAGATTTAAACGCCCGTATGGGCGGAGCAAAGCTACGGATGGAAACTTTTTGGGCACTTTAGCTAGCCCGTTGGCACCATGGATTGAGAATGTACCGCCAGCACAGGGTCTCATTTTCCCAAATATTAAGGAGTATACAAGGAAGACGAAGGCGAAAGATTGGTTGATGTCATTCGAGTCTCAAATCGGCTTAGTGACTTCAGATGAGCCGTTAAAAATTCGTGCTTTTGTAGGAGCTTTGCAAGGAAAGGCCTTGGCATGGATGGGAGCTCTGCCGCGCAGATCAATTAACAATTGGGCTGACTTGCGAGCAAAGTTTTTGGTAGATTTTGGAACCGCGGGCACATTAGCAAAGACAAGGGCTGATTTGTCAAAAGTCAAACAAGGAGCACATGAATCAACTGCTAGCTACTTGGAGCGGTTTACCAAAGTCTTAGAGCAAGTCCCAGGGTTGACCGAGCAGGAGGTAACTTTATGCTTTGAAACAGGCTTGCTCGAGGGTGAAGGTGGATTGCGATCGGAATTAAGCATGCGTGAGCCCAAAACGCAGGCAGAAATGTTAATGCGGGCTCAGAAATGGTGTGCCAGAGAGACGGCAAAGAAAGAAAAGAAGAAGGAAAACAATGATGTTGGCGGAAATTCTAAAGGTAATGGTCAGGCCGTGAGCGGAGGATATAACAAAGGCAAGTCGAGATATGATCGCCCGAGAGAATTTCTTCGTGAAGGCGATCTCGCCCCGCTGTCGCTTGCGAGGATATCATGTATGAGATTCGAGATGAGCTTCCTCGCCACCTCGCTTGAATCGAGGCAGTGATACTCGGGATAGGGCGAAGATGTGCTTATCATGGCGATTATGGGCACGCAACAGAGGCGAGTTTTGGCCGGTTGAAGAAGGCCATTCGAAATGATTAATGAAGGCCGGTTGGGCCGGTTCAAGAGGATGGAGAAGCAGGAAATGCTCTAGGAGAGATGCCCCACCGATCGGAGGGGTAATAAATGTCATAATGGATGAAGAGCCCACTCCAACTTCATTTCGGTAAACAAATTTATTCTCTGTCAAGGTTGTAGATCGACCTACTACTTTGCAAGCGGGGAGAAGAAGCAATACCGTTCACTCGTAGCGAATTAGCGAGCAATGTAGCGGGGAAGTAGTCCTTGATTGTCTCGGCCCTAGTGGATGGATGGGTCGTGCATCGAGTCCTAGTTGATACTGGTGCTTGCAGGGATGCGATGTATTATTCATGTTTCGGGGTTTGGAATTGAGTGATGATCGCTGGCTCAAGCCGTCTGTTTGGGGACATTTGGAAGGCTTCACTAATCATAAAGTACCGGTTAAAGGAACACGGTCATTTGGGCGTCTTTATTCTTTGAGGAGGCCGCCGCGAGTTGAGAAAATCACTTTCATGGTGATCGATCTAAAGTCTCCCTATAATATTATTTTGGGTGTGCTGAGCATGACCAAATTTCAGATGGTTGCGTCCATTCCCCACCAGCGCGTAAAACTTTACAGATGAAGGGGGTAGGTGTATTGAGAGTCGGCCTCGGGCGTACTCGGTGAACATGTGCGTGGCGATCGGCGGAAAACAAAAAAAGAAAAGTTGACCTTGGAGGGCGGCAGGCGAGAAAATCACTAATAGCACGGAGACATCTCATGTGACGTGGGGCCATCGGTAGTGGCTATGGTGGCGAATCTGAGGATTGCGAGGTGGATACTTGCTCTTTGCCAAGCATTGAAGTCGGGCGGGCCGGACGCAGAGGTTGATCAAGAAGCTTCTTTTGGATCAAGCGGTGAGGAAAACATAGCAATTGTCCTTCTGTCGACATTGAAGTCGAGGCGGAGTCGAACAACACGATGAGGCGAGTGGTGGCTCAGGAGGAGGTTGGAGAGATAGCTTGATGGTTCTTTGCCAGGCATTGAGGTCGGGGGGACAGTGAAAAAATTGAGGGATAACATGGATGTGGACCCGGCGATCTGACGGTTGAAGCTCGGTGAGAAGAGGAGAAGGTAGAGTGTGATACACTCCAAATGCGATGATGAGGGAATTTACGGCTCGGGATGAGCTCGAGGAGGTGGTTATCAAGTGCCTTATCAGCACGAGCAAAAAGTAAAGATTGGCAAGGCATTGTCGGTGAAGCTCGGGCAAGAAATTTGATCACGGCAACCGACTTTAGGAGAGTTTGAATATTTTTGCATGGAGACCGGAGGATATGCAAGGTGTGAGTGAGGGCGTGGCTTTGCATTATCTTAATGTGGATCAGCTTTTAGGCCAATTCGGCGGCCTAGAATTTATTCTATTGAAAGGATCAAGCTATCAAGGAGGAGGTTGAAAGGCTGCTTAAGCGGGCATTATTGAGGAAATACATTACTGACTTGGTTGGCTAATGTTGTTATGGTCAAAAATCTAACGGCAAGTGGCGGATGTGCGTGGATTTCACGACTTGAATAAGGCTTGCAGAAGATTGCTATCCTTTACCTCGAATTGACAAGTTGGTGGGCGCTATAGCGGGATTCGAGCTTCTCGGCTTCATTGATGCGTATTGCAGGTATCACCAAGTTAAAATGAACAATCGGCTGCGAGCGAGGATAAGGCTCGGCTGACTTTCGGCGGCGAGGGGCTATATTGTTATAAGATGATGCCATTCGGTTTGAAAAATCACGGGAGCTACATATCGAGAGAATGGTGAATAAGATATTTAGCTCGCGGATCGGAAGGAATGTCGAAGCTTACATTGATGACATGGTGGTGAAGACGAAGGGCACGAGCATCACGGTGGACTTAGGCGAAACCTGCCAACCTCGAGAAAAAATAACATGAAGCTTAACGAGCAAGTGTGTGTTCGGGTGAAGGCGGGCAAGTTTAAGGGTTCATGGTAGCGAGAGAGGGGCATAGAGGCTAATCCAGAGAAAAATTAAGGCATTGGTCACTATGAAGCTTCCTCGATGTATCAAAGATGTTCAAAAGCTCAATGGTAGGGTGATAGCCCTTGGTAAACTTCATTTCTAGGTCGGCAGAAAGGTGTTTGCCATTCTTCAAGGTTCTTCATGGGAACAAGGGGTTTGAGTGGACAGCTGAATGTCAGAAGGCCTTTGAGCAGTTGGTGGAATATCTGGGAAGTCCTCCTTTGTTGAGCAGCCCGGTTTTGGTGAGACATTGTTTGTGTATTTAAGCGCCACGGGCGGTAGGTTGTGTTAATTAGGGAAGAATGTAATGTGCAAAAGCACATTTATTATGTGTCAAAGGCCCTGTTGCTGTAGAGGGGCGATATTTTAATGCGAGAAATTGGCTTATTCGCTTGTTGTTCTTTGCTTTCGGAAACTTGAGCTTATTTTTTGCACATTCAATCATTGTATGCACCGACATGCCTCTTAGGAAAATTTTGCACAAGTCAGATTCTTCTAGTCGACTGCTCACTTGGTCCATTGAGTTAACTGAGTTTAATATTGACTATCAACCTCGACGAGCGATTAAGGCACAGGCTTTGGCAAACTTTGTAGCTGAGACTAGCTTCAAGGATTCGTGTGAAGAGGAGGTTCCTTCCAAGACAGCGTCAGCGAGTACACCAATTCCAAAGCCTCGACCAGAGTATTGTTGGGAGTTGCATGTGGATGGTTCGGCCAACAGGTTTGGAAGTGGAGCCGGATTGGTGTTAGTCCCACCCGAGCAGGATGTAGAGTTTGAAAAAGCATTGCGCTTTAAGTTTCGAGCTTCCAATAACCAGGCCGAGTATGAAGCTTTGATCGCAGGACTCGAGCTCGCGCAAGATGTGAGAGTTCGAAGTGATTGTTTATTGCGACTCCCATTGGTTGTGAATCAAGTTAGAGGCGATTATGTTGTTCATCATCCGGTGTTGGTTCGTTCGTGCGATGGTGAAAGATTCGAAGGACTTGATTATTGGGAATTAGTGCGAGTGCTCGCATAAGGATAATATCTTGAGGCGAATTATTTATCTAAAATAGGCTGTGATAAGCTTATTATTTTCTATTATTTTCATTTATTTTCCGGAATTTTATTGGTTATTTTGAGCTTTGGTTGATAATTAAATGCATTTGGGAGCCTATTTTTATGTATTTTTATGCTTCATGTAGGTATCTCAAAGATATTCGAGTTTTTATGGCTCATTACGTGCAAATCGAGGACATCCGGGGCTCAATGTTAAGTTTGGGCACTACGTTAAGTTTCGTTAAGAGTTTTAAAAGCACAAAAGCCTTGAAGCTAACGAGGCGATTGAGGACTAAATTGCAATGCAGGGGAAGAAGGGCTGCGCTATCCAACTTTAGAAACCCTGAGGGAAGCCGGCTAAGTCGGAAGAAGAGAGGCACTTGGCAAATATACGAAAGTCGCCCCTCATTAATGCGTTGTCAAGCAAGCAAGCGGCCCCGTCCCGTAGCCCACTATGCGACCAGCGTCCACGCTATCTGGATCGGCCTCAACCCGCGTGCGCCTTGGCCAATCCGACCCTCAATCCGACCCACTTTATCTCACATCCCTCTTAGTTTTTCCTTGGATGACAGCGTTCCTCCCTATCCGACCCTTTCAGTAGCGACCCACCTCTCCTTTTCTCCCTTTTTTTGCCCTCAATTAATTCGGCTCTTCCCACTTTTGCCTATTTTGTGAGTGCCTTTGTTGCCTTCATTTTATCTTTCATTCCAGCCAACTTTCGGGCGAAGTTTTTCGGAGAAGCCGGGGTTTAGAGCAGTGACCTAAGCTTTCCCAACTCCATTAATTCCACTCCATCTCTCCACCAAAATAAAAAATGCACCCATTTTGAAGGCTTGGAGCATCAAATCAAGTCAAGGGAGCAAGATTTTATGAAGTCAACCAAGATTTGCAACATTAATTGGTTTAATTCTTCCACTTTATTTATTTTAATGTTGTAATTTTGGAGAAACTTTATTTATTTTAATGTTGTAATTTTTGGAGAAACTTTATTTATTTTAATGTGATGAACTAATGCCCACTTTCATTTATTTGATACCGAATGCCCACTTTCATGATGCCCACTTTCCTCTCTCACAATGGCCCATTTCGGCTGGGCGACCGCGAATGCCCAACAGGTTCTGCCTTGATCGTAGCGACCCAGCCCCTTTTCTTCTCCTTTTACCCTAAAAATTATATCCTCTCCCCTTTTTGCCCCTGCTCTTGTGGCCTTTGTTTTTCTTCCTTCCAGTAGGCCATTTTCGAAAACGAGCGGACCGGCCTTCGTTTTAGGGCACGGACCCTAAAACTCTTCAACCATTAATTCCATTTCTCCACCCCTCCACCTAAATCAAAAAATGCACCCATTTTGAAGGCTTGGAGCATCAAATCAAGGGTCAAGGGAGCAAGATTTTGTGAAGTCAACCAAGATTTGCAACATTAATTGGTTTAATTCTTCCACCTCTTTATTTATTTTAATGTTGTAATTTTTGGAGAAACTTTGCATTTATTTGATACCTTGATGATGAGCTAAATACATTTTTGGATTGTGATTATTATCTATGTTGAATGTAATGTTTTAATTTAATTTCTCTCTATTTGATGTATTACTCATATATTTTTTGTTATTATCATTGTGTGATTAATGCTTTTAATGAAGTCATGAATCATTAAATGAACCCTAGAATGATAGGATCTGACGAAAGCCCTTCCTATTATTCGAAAATCGTGATAATTGTTTACGTCTCTAAGGCACACCGATTGTCGAAGGCGTAGATAGTCATTAGGTGCTTGATCTACCACGGCTATTTTCTCCCCTAGGCTATGTGTTTGCGAGGATATGAGCCCGTAGCAAGGATGAGTGATAGCTAGGTTTTTCTATACGTAGCGAAAGCCCGTAGAAAATATTAGTGCTTGCACCCGACTACCGAAAATTTGAGTTAAGAAAAATAGAAGAGATTAAATTAGACATTGGCTAGACTAGAAATATCACAATCCTACCTTTTTAACCTTGATTTGATGTTGCCGCCGTTGTCAATCGCGTTAATTTAGTTTATTTTCTTGCCTTTATTTTGTTTATTTTATTTTTATTTTAAATCTAATTTCCGTTAGCTTAGATAAAATTAGGTGTGCCCAATTTTAGTACTTAGGATTTATTTCTAGCTCTATCCTCGTGGGATCGACTCGTACTTCGAACTTTATTACTTGATACGACCGGGTAATCTTGCCGGAGTGTTGCGCGTTACGCATCAAGTTTTTGGCGCCGTTGGGGATAGATTTCTAGAATTTATCTTGATATTAATACCAAGCTTGCCTAATTTTAATTTAAGCATTTTTTCTTTTTTTCTCTATTTGCTTTAATTTTAGTTGTAGTTAGTTTTTGTTTCTTTTAGAGTAGTTTTTTTTATATTGTTCTTTTGCATTTGATCTTGTTTGTTTAGTGAGTGTTCTTGTAGCTAGCTTGAAGTGATGGCTTGGAACAATGTCAATTGGGACTTTGATCAAGGGGCATGGAATGGAATCTTGGGAATTTATGAGAATGAGATGGCGTCAACCGAGGCTATGAATTATACTCCGGTCCATCCGAGCTTAATTTGTGAGAATTGTTATGGAAATCATTTTCCATATCCATGTGCATTTGGGATGGAGTCGAATTCTTATGCTTCCTCCTCTCACTACCATCATGAAGACCCCCATCATCACCCCTATGATCCGAATTGTGTGAGTAACAATTACCCTTGGGAAGTTGAGCAACGCCTCTCACGGAAGAAGAAACAATTCAAAGTCTAAGGGCTCAAGTAGCGTGTTGATAGAAGCCATCAAGCTCCTAGTCCCTCCTCACGATTGGGAAGCTACAATGCGGAAGTCGGTATTGCCCTTGAAGAATCACCTCGAAGACCTTGACCAATGCCGAGGAAAACCCAATGGAAATGGAGCTTTGCAATGATCTCTCTCTCACTAATGAGAGTGAAATTTCGAGTATCTTGGGACAACCTCACTTGGAAGCGCCTCAATCTCATATCCATGTCGCGGTGGAAGATCAAAGTATAGAAGCTTGCGAGTATGAAGTGATCAATCATGCTCCCCACCCTATCTTAGGGTTCTCCCCAGAAATATGTTAGTGATGAGATGGAGCATCCAAGCATTTTTGAAGAGGATGCTTCTTTTGGCCCAAATGAAAGCTTCAAGGAACCGTTCCCTCACCTCTACACTCCACCGAGCATTGAGGCTCAAATTTCTTATTTCCACCCGCCTCTCGAGCATCAAGAAGAGTTCGTTCACTTAAGTGAGTTGGGTGTGATATTTCCTATTGCCGACATTTTCAAATGGCCTATTTTTCGGGAGTCGGCAACTAAGGAGGTGTTCAAGTTTAAAGGCCTTCAATTAAAGCACTTCCTTGGTCATGGATTTTATGGGAATGCCATGTGCGCGTTTCTAAATGAACCGGTCCCTCCGTAGGCGAAAAATTGGTTTCTTTTATTTTTTTTGTATTTATATGTCTTGTATTTTGTGTCGCTTTTCGAAGCTCTCCCAAGTTTGTGGGTTTGTAGGGAGGTGTACATAGAGTCCCCACACCAAAAAAAAAAAACATTTCTTTTTATTTTTAATTTTATTTACAATATAATTGCTCTCATATATTTCTTTTGAGCTTTGATTTGATGTAGGGGTTGAGCAATTATTCAAGTTTGGGGGTGACTCGCGGAGATTCATGGAGCGACATATTCATGGCTTGGACTTCAAGTGCACCGACTTTGAGGGAGTTTTCTCTTCTCTTTTTTTTCCTCCCCCTTTATATGCATTTTTATGATCATGAACATTGTGGGCAATGTTCGGTTATAAGTTTGGGGGTGGGGTCGGTCTTATGTTTGCCTTCGATTTTTGGGAAAATTTTGAAAATTTTTAGAAAACTTCAAGCTAATTTGGACCCCTTTAATTATGTTTTGATCATTCATCTCATCACTTTGGCGCTCATAGAGTTGTATGTGCATTATTTTCTTGGATTCGGCCTTGAGAATATTACATGCATAGTTGAGGATATTTTGTGATTTTTGTGCTAGCCTTTCCCTCATTCATGTTAAATAGTGCCCATGTGTGGATATCTTGATAATTCTTTTTAAGCTAAGCTTTAGCTTTGGTTGTGCATGTGTTATGAGTACCTTGTTGTGAGTTGTGATGCCGTTAGATGATCTTGAAATTGATGAATAGCTTGGCTTGTGAGTATGACAATAGCATGATATAGGCCATGTTTGACTCGTTTGTGCCATATTGACCTACCCATGTTCACATTAAATCCCTAGTTTCCCATTTGAGCCTTATTGAAAGAATGGTGTGTGCAAAAGCACACAATGACCCCCATTCGCCTTCATTTTGATCACCCGCATTGACTTATCCCATGAGCCTATACACTTTATCCAACCCTTTGAGAGAGCACTTTGTGAAATGAATTGATATATCTATGTCTTAGAGGGAATGTGTGCTTCATGGAAGTATTGTTCTTCATGTATTGGTGTGGTGTGATTTTTAATTTTGGTTGATGAGTTGGGGGTTGTTTATCTTGTAAAAAAGGGGCCCTTGTGTAAAAAGAAAAAAGAAAAGAAAAGAAAAAATCAAAAGTGAAGGGCAACCCAAAATTGTGAACCATTTGTGCCTTAAAGTTATTCAAAAAGGGAAATTGTGGGATGAAAAAAAAATCATTTGTGGTAGTTTGATGTACTCTCAACCCCATGTTCTTGATATGTAAAGAAAAAAAAAGAAAGAAAGAAGAAGCTAAGTTTGGGGGTTGTTGAGAAGAATGGTGAGTTATGATGAAGTATGTTGTTTCATGAAGTTAGACTTGAGTGTGATTTTGAAGGCTTCACTTGTGCTCTCTTGTCTTGATTTCCTTCCCTTCATTTGTAGCTCAACCTTGGCCTAAAGTTACAAGCTTGCAAAAGTCCTATTGATATTGTCATGCCATGGGTTATTGCCTTGTGAAGTATATATCTCTTTCGGTTTCATGGCTTATGCTTGGTATCTCATTGAACGTTCAATCTTAGCTAGAGTGATGCTATTTAGTCATGGGCTTGTGCTTCTTGTTTTTAAGTAAGTGTTTGAGGAAAGTTTGATAGCATTGAAATCACATCATACCTTGGTTATGCATTTTTATAATCTTGAGTTTGATTTCTTTCATGGTAATGCATATGGGATCTTGATTGAGTGCCTCCTTCATTCCATCGTTGTCTCGAGCTTATCCATAATTCATATATCTCTTTGCTCGGGACGATCAAAGCTTAAGTTTGGGGGTGTTGATAAGCTTATTATTTTCTATTATTTTCATTTATTTTCCGGAATTTTATTGGTTATTTTGAGCTTTGGTTGATAATTAAATGCATTTGGGAGCCTATTTTTATGTATTTTTATGCTTCATGTAGGTATCTCAAAGATATTCGAAGTTTTATGGCTCATTACGTGCAAATTGAGGACATCCCTGCCCAATGTTAAGTTTGGGCACTTTCGTTAAGTTTCGTTAAGAGTTTCAAAGCACAAAAGGCAACGAAGCTAGCGTGTCGATTGAGGACTAAATTGCGAAGTCCTGGGAAGAAGGACCTGCGCTAGCCAACTAGAAACCCTGTGGAAGCCGGACTCAAATCGAAGAAGAGGGGCACCAAGCAATATCTGAAAGTCGCCTCATTAATGCGTTGTCAAGCAAGAAGCTGCCATGTCACGCCGCCCACTATGCGACCTGCCCCTGCTATCCGGATCCAGCCTCAACCGGTCGGGCTTGGCCCATCCAGCCCTCAATCCGGCCCACTTTATCTCACATCCTCGCCTGCTTTCTCCTTGGATGACCCGCGTTCTGCCTCCCCTATCCGACCTCCCTTTCCCACTGCGACCCAGCCTCTTTCTTCTCCCTTTTTGCCCTCAATTAATTCCGGCTCTTCCCTTTTTTCCCCTATTTTGTGAGTGCCTTTGTTGCCTTCTATTTTATCTTTCATTCCAGCGCCAACTTTCTGCAGAACAGATTCAGAGAGTTTCAGTTTAGGGCAACAACCCTAAACTTTCCCAACTCCATTAATTCCACTCTCCATCTTCCACCAAAAATCAAAAAATGCATCCATTTTGAAGGCTTGGAGCATCAAATCAAGGGTCAAGGGAGCAAGATTTTGTGAAGTCAACCAAGATTTGCAACATTAATTGGTTTAATTCTTCCACCTCTTTATTTATTTTAATGTTGTAATTTTTGGAGAAACTTTGCATTTATTTGATACCTTGATGATGAGCTAAATACATTTTTGGATTGTGATTATTATCTATGTTGAATGTAATGTTTTAATTTAATTTCTCTCTATTTGATGTATTACTCATATATTTTTTGGTTATTATCATTGTGTGATTAATGCTTTTAATGAAGTCATGAATCATTAAATGAACCCTAGAATGATAGGATACGGCTAAAGCCCTTCCTATTATTCAGAAAATCGTGATAATTGTTTACGCCTCTAAGGCACACCGATTGTCGAAGGTCGTAGATAGTCATTAGGTGCTTGATCTACCACGCGACTATTTTCTCCCCTAGGCTATGTGTTATGAGGATATGAGCCCGTAGCAAGGATGAGTGATAGCTAGGTTTTTCTATACGTAGCGAAAGCCTCAGAGAAAATATTAGTGCAAGCACCGACTACCGAAAATTTGAGTTAAGAAAAATAGAGAGAATTAAATTAGACATTGGCTAGACTAGAAATATCACAATCCTACCTTTTTAACCTTGATTTGATGTTGCCGCCGCTTTCACCGTGCTAATTTAGTTTATTTTCTTGCATTTATTTTGTTTATTTTATTTTTATTTTAAATCTAATTTCCGTTAGCTTAGATAAAATTAGGTGTGCCCAATTTTAGTACTTAGGATTTATTTCTAGCTCTATCCTCGTGGGATCGACTGCATTTCTCGAACTTTATTACTTGATACGACTGGCGGGTAATCTTGCCCGTGTTATGCATTCAAGCCAAGCTCGAAGATGAAATTCAGTCTTTGCACCCAGGGGTCATGATTGAATATTTGGAGGTTCCTGTCATAGAAAAAGAGGTGATCATGGACATTGAGCCTGCTTCAAAGTGTTGGATAGACGACTTGAAGGCTTACATCGAGCAGGGGGCCTTGCCTGAAGACAAGACGGAAGCTCGAACTATTCAGAAACGGTCACGTCGGTATGCCATCTTGGATAACATACTTTAGAGGCGGTCATACACCAGACCTTTGCTCAGATGCGTTCGACCAGAGATGACTGAGGGCATTTTAGGTGAAATACATGAAGGTAAATGTGGCGGTCATCCTGGTCAAAGGTCATTGGCAGAAAAAGTCCTGGCAGCTGGTTTCTATTGGATTACTTTGAGGCGGGATGCAGAAATGTATGTTCGGTGATGTGTATGTAGACATACCTCGTTTACCTTCCACCGAGCAGACTCCTGTGGTTGCATCATGGCCATTTGACATGTGGGGTATAGATCTTATTGGCCCATTTCCATTGGCTCGGTCGAAGTTTAAGTTTGCGGTGGTCGCTGTGGTTTATTTTACCAAGTGGGTGGAGGCCAAACCTTTGGCAACCATTAGCGAAGTCAATGTGATTAATTTCGTTCATGAACACATATGGTGTCGCTTTGGAGTTCCACGAGCAATTGTATCCGATCTTGGAACTCAGTTTTCAAAAAAATTCACTAAAGCATGCGAGCAGATGCGAGTGAAGCATTGGCAATCTTCGGTGGCATACCCGCAAGGTAATGGGCATGCTGAGGCCGCTAACAAACAAGTCTTGCATGTCCTCAAGCGAAACCTTGAAGATAAGGCAGGAAGATGGGTAGATGAGTTGCCTTCGGCCTTGTGGGCGGTTAGAACGACGGTCAGGGGTCCTACTGGGGAAACAGCTTTTCTATGGCTTATGGATCTGAGGCTATGGCCCCGGTGGAAATGTACTTGCCCAATCATAGGGTGTTGCATTATAATGCTGAATCCAATAGTGTAGCTCGGGCAGCCGATCTGGATTTGTTAGAAGAGAAACGGTTGGAATCCAAAATGAGGATGGCGAACTACAAACAGCGAGCAAAGACACACCACGATAAGAGGGTTCGTGGTCGGTCATTTGCTGTGGGCGACTGGGTTCTCCGTAAGATTGAAGCAACAGGCCATCGAGCAGAGTGGGGGGAAACTTTCGCCGAATTGGGAAGGGCCATTTTAGATTGCCAGAATTGTTAAGGAATGCACTTATATGCTATGAACAGAGGATGGAAGCGAGCTGAGACATCCATGGCATGCAGATCACTTGAAGAAATATTATCGGTGATTGACAATATGTAATTCATTTATCTCTTCTTTTTATTTTGCAAGTGATAATGGAATGAATAAGCAGACGTGTTAAGCTTATAATGTTTAATGCAAAGCTCAATTATACTTTCGATTTGAAAGTTGGTGTTTGAGTAGACTAATATTCTCGATTATTCTCTTTCTTGCGAGCATGGCGTATCCCTGCTCGTAGAAAAGGGTTGGTGTTCGAGTCAGCTGCTTTTGTTGTTGTTCTCGATTATTCTCTTGCAAGCATAAGCTATTTATGCTCGTGAAGAGTTGGTGTTCGAGATAATTGCTTTTCTTATGTTCTCAATTATTCTCTTTTACGAGCATAAACTATTTATGCTCGTGAAAAGAGTTGGTGTTCGAGTTGATTGCTTGTTCAATTATACATGATTACGCTTTCACAAGCATAGGTTGCCTTTGCTCGGGAAAAAGGAGTTGGCGTTCAAGTCAGTAATTCATAATTGAAATGCTAGGATGCAAGTAGACACAACATGAGCATTCGTTGCAAAATGTGAACATTGATCAAAGCATCAAAACCAAGCAGTAGTAAATATTACAAAAACAGAAATGCAAATTGTTCAAAGGACAGAGATAAATTGTTTTGAAACCATGGCACGCAGGCCAAATTGGGAACTTCAGGCATTGGGGGCTGTTTGGTTGGGATCAGCTGCTTCTGGACTGGTTTCGAGGATCATCACATCTTCCTCGCTCATTTGGATCGGTGGTGCCTTCGTTTTCTTTGGGTTGAGCTTGAGATTTCCAAATTCGAGTCATGAGTTCACTAACATTGACTTCGGCAACCGGAGGAGGGTTCCATGGAGACAAGCCTTTTTCTGCATCTACCTCAGCTAGAGACTCTAGCTCATCCTCGGTGTATGGCACAAAAGCATGGCCAGGGCGGGCAGAGGGACAGAAAGGGGGGTTGGTACCCCACTCGGCGAGCAATTCTGATCGGATCTCCAATCCGCTACACGAGATTTGCCTTAGTACGTGGTTTATTCCCTGGAAGAAGAAGGGATAGGCTTCACTTTCCATACATGCATCAAACTCTTCAGAATTTTTGTAATCCTCGACAATGTTTTGTTTTTGCTCCTCGCTCGAAAGAGATTGCGCTTCCTTCAGCTTTCCCTCTAGGTTGGCAATCGTGGCCTTGGCCTCTTCTAGTTGGGCTTGGCTGGGTCGAAGATCCTTTCGGACACCAGAGATATTATTTAAAGCCGCTTCTTCAGACTTCTTAGAGAAATCAAGGTGGGCCTCCAGGTTTTTCTTTTCTACCTCAACTTTGGAGAGCTCGGTCACCTTATTGGTGAGAGTCTCCTCAGTCGTCTTTAGCTCGACACGGAGAGTATTCACGGTCTCCTCTAGCTGGTTCTTCTCTTTGGTCATGGCAGTGTTGGAATTGATGTTGCTGATAAGGCGATCATACATCAATTCCGTTTTATTGGCAATCTGCAGATAAAGATATTGTCGGTATTTGAGGGATATTAAATGATACATGGATTATGAGAGGAAAGAAAGTATTCACCTCGGTCAAGCACATGACGACTTCCCCAACCAGAACTGAGCTCACATGTTCCGCACTCTTCTTCCGAACTCCGCCATGTCGCAGTCTCCTTATTAAACCAAGCCCCACAGTTGCTGGGTACCCGCTGCGTTTAAAAATGTTAACTTTGTCAAGATTGGGCACATTGGCGAGCTCGGCAATAAGAGCTCCAGCCTTCTCTTGTTCTTCATGCATAAGGAAATTGTCCTTCTGCCAGGATGGAGTGGAGGGATTGGTATCCTCGAGCACAACTTTGTCGCCGATGTTCTTTTCTCTGGAGGACTTGGCTTGGAGGCGGAACTCGCCATGATGGCGGACCGGTCGAACCCGCTGAGCTTGGTTTCGGGGCTGCAAGTATGGCTGGTTGGCTTGGTTCTGGTAGGCTTCATTTGGTACCCCGCCTGGTACCGTTGGAATGGTTGAAGGGTCAGTTAGCGCAGTGCGTTGCCTTTTGCTCGCCTCCTTTGCGGCTTGAGGAACTTGTTTACGCCGCTTAATTGCTTCATGTCCGCAAAAGTGAAAGCAAGAATATAAGAAATATAAAAGATAATAAGTTTGCAAGTTCGACATAAAGAACAGAGTTGAAGAATAAACCAGTAAGTGAAAAGGGGGGTGTGCAATTGGACCCAGTTCGTGCACACTCAAGGCATTCACCGGGGAACTTGTTTCCATGACATAGGCCCCAGTAAGGATGTGGTAGTTCGGGCTCGATGGCAACTCTTGGCTCGACTCCTTCCATGGACCAATTTAGGATTCCGGCTCGTCGAAGAAGGGCTAAATCGGATGTGAGGGCTCGCCAATCGAGTACAAAGTCTTGCCCAACTTTCTCGCCTTCTTTTACCCCCGAGCAAATGATCCAAGGCTCTTGCTATTTTTGGTTCGCCAGCTCGGTAGGCATTCTTATCATATTCAGGCAACCCATAATCGTGAAGATAAGGAGCAAAGGGCCAGCCGACACTTGATTCGATTAGTAAGGCTTTCCCATCCCACCATCTACTTTATTCGGTCGCCGTTGAAGCTTAAAATAGTTTGGTTTGAGCGACCTGAGACGCCCACTTTTTGTCTAAATAAAAGAGGAAGAACTTCCTAAACAAAATCATATCGGGTTCGAACCCGAGCACTCCCAGCAGCAGGCCACTATGTAGGCCATCGAAACCCATCTGTAAGGGTATTGGTTTCATTAAGGAATTCTACGACAAAGGGATCGAGGGGGAGGCGAAGTCCTACCAAGAAAAAATCGAAATAAGACCATTTTGTCTCCTTGGTAATTATGCCCGCTTCATTGATATTCGTGTCGAAGGCTCGCACTCTTAGTGTTTGGGATCTATGCCTAGGAATAAAAACAGGTAATCGAGTCTTCAAGTCAATTCATCCCATTTGATCAAGCCGGAATGTTCGGAACGATGTGTATAGAGGAATTTTGGTTTTGTCTCGGTTAATTACTCGAGCGAAGGTTTTCTCGCTCGATCATTTTCGAAAGGTTTGTTGGTTGCTTGCCTTGTTCTAAGTTTGGGTTTCGCCTCGGAATTAAAGGGATTTCTTCTTGCTCGCTTCGAGTCGAACTTGTAGATGGTGGGTTTTCTTCGAGCACCATGGTCGTAGCCCGCCTTCAATTTCGATTGGGTATCGTCGCTGGACATCCTACAGAAAATAGAATCGAGGAACACATGTTAAACCTTGCTCTGGCAAAAGTAAATCAAGTAAAACCCAAGAGGTCGTTTTATAATCGGGGAGTGGCACCGATCGTGTATTCCTCGATTCCCTTATTTGGTTTTGAATGGTTGGGTGATGGAAAAGGGAGCAAGATGAATTGAAGGAATCGGAACCTATAAATCTACGTTTTGATAGTTTACATTGTGAGTTCGGAGGTTGAATATTGAGAAATGATGTGCAAGAACCCTAATTCAATAAGTAAAGTAATAAAAATTTGAGAAATAGAAATAGAAATTTGAGAAAGTACCTCGTCTTCGCTTCGTTGAGGAATGCCGGTTTTGGATAATGGAAGATTGTTGTAGATTGAATCTTGATGATGGTTTCGTTGATGCTTTCAAATGCGGTCGGTTTTCTCAAGCTCGAAGTCTTTGTAAGCGGTAAAGTTCGAAATGAGGAGAGGTTTCGCTTTATATACGAGAAACCGCCGATTAGCGCCACCCATCATTAGGGTTTACTTTTACGCCAACGCTCGAGGCGACATTAATGTCTTGTTGGAAAACAGCCCTGTTTTTCAAAGAGGCGGCACCGACGGCTTTCCTAAAAGCGGTTTTCTAAAAACCTTTGGGAAACAATCCGCTTAAACCATCGATTGTGGACAATTTGATTCACATTGTTGATTGTGTTTTGGGAGATATTTATGAATTCTAAAGTCTTTCTCCTCATTTCGAGCATGAATACTCTAGAGACAAGGAATAGGAGGCTACCGAGGCCGCTCAATAGGCCCAAGCCATAAGTCACGTGCTCGGCACATGGTCACAATTCAAACAAACGAGCATCCTAAAGCCGAGTCACGAGGAGAAGATTAAATGGTTCATGTAGATTACGAAAGGGATCTCGGCCTTTAGCGAGCAAGATATGTAAGCAAGTTGGGGCTTGCCTACCAGCAGAGAACATATAGCGAGCATGATGTGTTATGCTCGTCCACTTAAGAGTTGTTACCGCTTGAGGACGGTTATGTCCGAAAAATTCTCCATTTGACCGTTGTGGTTAATGGGACAAGCATTATGCCATCAATGCCATGAATGTTAGTGGGCGGTTATGATTATTATTCTCTCCTGCAACTATAAAAGCCCTCAAAATGAAGGAGAGAGGTATGTGATTTTCGTATAGCTTGCCTAAACTCTACTAAATTTTATTCTCTTGCTTACTTGTGCTAATTATTACCGAGGGCTTTGGAGGAGTGCCCTTGCCTAGTTCACAATTTCTTGATTTGTTGCGAGTTGGGCCTCGAAGGTCATAGGATACGTTGAAAGCTGTATCCAATCCGCTTGATCGGTCCAAGCTAGCTTGATTTTACGCATCAAATTTTTCCGCCTCGCAAATAGAATCTAAACTCAAATAAGTTCTTCCTTTTGAATGATTAATTTTATTAAATTATATTTGTATTTTATGAATAAATAAATTTCGAGAAAAATAAGCTAAAATCAAAACAACGATATTATTTTTACCGCAACAATTTTTTTTTGTTTTGTAAATTATTTTGATTTTAATAACTTCAATTATATTTTTGTTTTATTGACTTTCAGAATTATTATTTTTGTTTTATTTTTAAGAATTAGTTTCTGAAAAAAATTGTTCGGTAATTTTTATTATTATTTTACTAACCTCGTTTAAATTGTTTTATTTTATTGACTCTGTAACTATTATTTTTCTTCCATCAAATATTTTATTTTATCGACGTATTTTTTTGACCTAACTATTTTTAAGAATTTGTTTTAAACTTTGTTCCTAAGAATTATTTTTATAATTTCACTAATCTCGGTTTAAATTATTTTTGTTTTATTGACTCAGAAATATTATTTTTATTCCATCAAATATTTTTGTTTAACTAATGTATTTTTGTGTTACATAGCTATTTTTAAGAATTTGTTTTAAAATTTTGTTCAGAATTATTTTTTATTATTTTAGTAACCTTAGTTTAAATTGTTTTTGTTTTTATTGACTTTTTAACTATTATTTTGTTCCATCAAATATTTTTATTTTACTACCATATTTTTGTTTTACATATATATTTTTAAGAATTTGCTTTAAACTTTTGTTCGTAAATTATTTTATTTTACTAACCTCCGCATTAAATTATTTTTGTTTTGTTGATTCTCAGAACTTTTATTTTTATAGTGGCTTGTTCCATACATTATTTTTATTTTACTAACATCTTATATTTTTATTTTCTTAACTCCGAACTATTATTTTGTCTTAATTACTATTTTTATGTTTAAAGAGAGAAAATGTTTAAACATATTTAAAAAGAGAGAAGATGGTGGTGATAAGAGAGAAAATATGGAGGAGCCGAAAGAGAGAGGGAAAATACAACTGCAGAAGATAGGAGAGAGAAAGAGAAATGGTAATTCAAAAGTGAGATTTTTGAGGAAAAATGCATCCTTGCCATATATATATATATACTTTTCATCTTCTTTTGTGACATAGAAAAATCGCTTCCCCATTAAAAGGTTCTAAACTATAATTAGATGAAGAACCCATTTAGAAAACAACACAAAACCAACCAATCAAACCAAATCGAATATATGAGAAATTAAGAATTTTTAATCACCAAAAATTCAAGCAAGCAAATTTCAACCAAACAAGAGATTTAAATAAAGCAACAAAAGCAGCAAATAAATTACGAGACAATTTTTTTAAAAGATTAAACACACAAAAAACGTAATTAT
The DNA here is from genome assembly GCA_013146195.2 of Codonopsis lanceolata. Lineage (NCBI taxonomy): Eukaryota > Viridiplantae > Streptophyta > Magnoliopsida > Asterales > Campanulaceae > Codonopsis > Codonopsis lanceolata. Next base: position 95,281,730 of record CM028380.1, read on the forward strand.
TTCAAGATGAAAGAAGCTCACCCAATAAACTTTTAGAGTTACTAATTTTGGATAGAAGGAGGCTCTCTGCACGCTCACTTTATGGAACCATTTGGCTATTCATACCCGAACCGTAAAATTTAATTTTATAATTAGTCCAGACAAAAGTAATTATTAGTCCTAGTCCTTTATGCCAGATTACTAAGAGTATATAATGTCCAGTGGACGACTCCCTTCAACATGCTTTTTATCTTTTTCACTTCCAATTTTCCACAACGCAAACATCGATTAACAAGAATACACATAGTGCAACATTTATAACCAATAACAGTTATAAATCAATTTTAAATGTCCACATATTTGATCTAAATTTCCCCCACATTTGAACTATGCTTGTCCTCAAGCGCTTTTGAATATTCCCAAACAAGCTTTTCTATCCAACCAACCTAGAAAAGTTGACATCATTTGCAAAACTTGGCATCCCATGTGCATTCCCATTTTGAAAGTCCAAATCTTATCAAAGTGATGGGCACCTTATAATTTTTCAATTTTCGATTGAATGACAAGTTTTCAAAAGCCATCCCTCAACCACACTATAAGCAAGCCTCAACTATCCTCACTCAGATCACTCGAATCACACAAAGTGTTTAATGGAGGATATGTATATTGAGACACTCAACTCACACACCGGCCTCGCTACTACCATAAGCTTGTACAATGATCAAATCTCTACCACTAAATATAAGTCCAATGCACCAATCAAAAGGTCTTTTAAAAGGTTGTAACGGCTCGGGTTAAAAGGTATGATAATAAGGATATGAAGAGGGTTAATAATCAAAGAAGTTGTAGAAAATGACCACACGAATCATTGAACAAGTGCTTCAATTTGCAAGAACATGAATGAACCGCACATTTGTTATGATTCGTAATCCTCTTATTTGAACCGCTGCACTTCTTTTTTTTTGAACAAACAAACAAATGCAAATCAGTAGCCCATCGAGCATTCTTTTCCTACTTTTATCCATTTCTTCCATTCCCAGTAGTTTCACTCATCTTTACAAACACAAAGCACTTTTACAACATTACGAGCCATCACTTCCACTCAAAATCCATACCACACATGGTTTTAAATTTTTCACATGGTCATTATGAACTTCTTGACATTGGGTTAAAATAAGGGCTAAGAACAAAAGGGCTTGGGTTTAAATTTTGGGTGGAAAAAATCAAAGAAAACATTAAGGCTCAAAGGGGTTAACTAGGTAAAAATGAGGGTAGGCTTAGAAAAAGAAAGTCAAAAAGAGGTGATACCTAATTTCCTTAATCCTTTGGTGCACTCGAACTCATTGTGTAGTTTTGACAAGCATACATGGTGCAAGTTCTAGAGTAAACAACCGCTGCAAAAAACTCTCAACAAATAATCGCGAGCAAAATTAATGAATGCTCCATTTTCAAAAGCT
>CM028380.1:95283265-95312291 GCA_013146195.2 Codonopsis lanceolata
TAAGGATACTTGAGGCGCCTATCGCAGACGCGACCATCATAGCACGATTTACCCTTGCCGTACTTATTTGATAAAGCTTTGCCGCACTTGCTTATTTAGTATTGCCGCATTCTTGCACTGCAACATTTACACCGCAAACATTTAGTCCCCAACCGAGTGAACCACGCTTCTGGCTTGATTCATTGTTTAAGGATACGTAGGGGCTTCATCACCTGAGGCCCGACCGTCATTAGTGATAGTTTAGGTTTTGGCCCGAACTACGCTTGGTCCGATTTCCTGTGGAATACGTAGGCAACCTACATTAGTAGGTCCCAACCATCGAGCAGCATTCTTTAAATTCATATCTCGCTAAAAACTACGATAACCTTTTATAACCGACTAAAAATGTCTAGGTTATGGAGCTGGATAGCATGATAAACTTTGCATTATAATCTTACCAATTGCATTACTCTCCGTTTTTAAATGAACGAAATTGGAGAAGTCTATTGTTTATCAACGATGTTCGCCTACTCAAGAAGCCTTGGGTTACCCATAGACTCCATCGTTGAGGCTCTGAGACACCCCACTTTCGTGCCTCGGTATGTGACTCGACATAAAATATCAAGAATCGTTAAACTTAACAAATGTCAAGTTACTGTGAAAAATGCGAAAGTGCAAAGCAGATGCTGGAAATGTGAACCGCGAGGGGTGAAAGTGTGAAAATGAAAGTTCAATGGCTTTGGTGCCACCACATGTTGCCGCTGGTGCCGCACCAAAGGGCCAATTGGCCACACCGTGAGAAATCATGTAGCTTGTCTCGCTGAACGAAAAGAACAACCTCTGAAGCTCGTACTCACCATTGATGCCGGCTAAACAAACTAAAGAATTCCGATGGATCCCTCGCCTTCAAGTATAAAGAGGCCCCGGCCTCATTTCATCGTCAGAAATATCGCAAAGCCAAGAATTCTTCCGCTCCTTCGGCGAGTAGTTACGAGAGGTGTGAGATAGTGAGCGAAGCCCCCAAAGTCTCCAAACTCCGCCCAAACTCCGCCAAAATAAATATCCACCGATTATAAGTGATCCTTAGCCTAGTTGTTAGTATCCACCTCACTTCCCAAAATCCCAAAGTAACATCGCCTCGAGTAAATAGGTCGAAACACCCTAAATAAGCCGTTATTCCGCCTCAACCAAAAAGGTGAAAACCACAAAACTAAGCCGTTATTCTCGCCTAACTAGATAAGCCAAAACTACCATATATAAGCCGTCACTCCGCCAAATCACTTCAACAACAAGCAATAAAAGTCTCCATCTCCGAGAAGGACAGAAGTGCACTCCCCGCTTTAAAAGGTAAAAAGCCTTTAAGGGCGTTATTATTTATCTATTTACTTTCCTTCATTTATTATTTAAAGTTGTATTTAAAATCTGCCCAATGTAGTCCATATAAGTCATTGTGCCGTCTGGATTAAATTAGGAAATATTATGTAAAAGCGTTATAATGGCCAAATATTTTTAAATACATTTGTAATTATTGTAAGGAAACGGCCGCAAGTCCGTAAATAATGTAGCCGCGGATGTATTTGTTTTATTTTCTTTAATGCTTTATTTATCCGCTAAATAAATATAACAATAAGCATACTTTAGCCAAAAACTATTTTGAGACCGAAAAGGGCGAAGTGGTGCCTAGCACCTTCTCCCAACTCGTAACTTAGCCTCCGAACCCGCTTTTATCTCTCGGTTTTCTTTTTTTCGGTTTTTCTTTATTTTTGCCTTAAAATAAAGATGGCGACTCTAAAAATTTTTGGATCCGGGCCTCGTAACACCTCTTCTTTGCACTTTTCCGCTCTCACCTAAAAAGGGAGAATGAGAATGGAAGGGTGATGTATTCATATCCGGTATCCCCAAACAAGGGATAACTTGATACGGAAACCCAAAGCTCCCATAGTGATCTAAAAGCCATAAGACTATTTTTATAATAAATCCACTAAAGAGCAACCGAGGCGCATTCCAATGCGCTAACATAGACAAGACTCCTCTCGCAGACTTTGATTTCGTCTTCCCCAAACAAGGGAGGGTGGAGCGAGAGCGTGGTGTCTCGCATCTCAGACGACGCGCACCCCCATCTCAAGGGCGAGGAGAGCGGTCGCACCGAAACCTCCCAGGTTGGTAGTGAGGGTTTGGTATGAGAACGCCTTGGATGATTTAGCATCCTTGGTTAGATCGCGAGAGGCAGGTCGGCCCAGTTTCGAGAGGCCCATGGCAAAAAAAAAAAGGAGGGTTCTTTATAAAAATGAAATCATTTAAAGTATTGAGAAAAAGAAAAGTAAAAAGTTTATAAAAAGCAAGAATTGAACCTAAAATCTCTCATAATCTACCAAGTATGTTAACCATTAGGATATTTATTCTATATTAAATTAATCAACACGTTATAAATTATATACAATTCACAAACTTAAAAAGTAACAGACTAAAATAAATGACAACCTAGGATTTAAACCTATGACCTCTACCTTAAATCATGTGCATCTTAACCACTAGGGAAACCAATGAATTGTAAACATATTTGACACTATAATATATATACTAAATATAAGATAGTACTCAAACATTTGGGACCCTAAAAATTGGGGGCCCATGACGGTAGCCCTTGCCACCCCCCAAGGCCGGCCCTGAGAGGAGGGCATGGGTGTGATTCGTCTATAAACTTGTGGAGATCATAGCCAGTGAGGGTGGCCTTAGCATAGAGTTTTCAAGCTATGTAGTTAGTGGAGTTAAGTTTGGTGATGTTGTGGTGGGAGATGTTGATGAGGTCGAAGGTTTGTGTGGGATCAAGAAGATTTTTAATGGTGAGGGAGTGATTTCGTTAGCCATGGTGAAGGGTGGTTAGGGCGGCGGCTAGAGGAATGAGAAGAAGGTTTAGGAGTGAAGCTCTTATACCATGTAGAAACTAATAAAGTTTAGGAATAACATCATAGTCTTTCCATTGATTGAATCACCTATTTATAGGGAGAGTTACAATTAGGGTTACACTTGGAGTAGGGTACAAGAAACCTATACAAGGAAAGTAACATAATAAGGAAAGAACTATACAAGGTAATTATCACTAATTAATAATTACAAATAAATAAAAATAAATAATAACTATATTATTTTCTAATACCTATAACATTAAGCTTTTTGGAGTGGCTGCAGAGGCTTGGGTCGGCCTTGTTTCTCTTCATTCTTTCTTCGATTGAATGCTAGAGGTTTCGAGAAGTGTTGATGCTAACTTGTTGTGGCGAGGTACTTAGTGTTCTCAGTTCTTTGGTGCATGCAGAAGTGAGAGAAGTTCCTAGAACATAGATGAGACTCTTGCAAGTAAATAAATTTTTTTTTTTTTTTTGGCATGTCAGTGAGTGTCGTGAAGGAAAATTAAGCGCTTATATATATCAAGCTTGAATCTAACCAAGAAGATAGTCGATAGACATCTTCCCATTCTATATCACATTCAATGTTGTTAGTTCACTTATTATGCAGTTCAATCTAAGGTAGAGAAACTTTAAATAGATGATAGAGCACATAAACAATATGCTTTTTAAGCATTTGCAAAACGAACCTATGTTTCTAGCATTGAAAAATAATTGAAAAAGAATCGCGAGGCATTGAAAAATAATCGTCAATGATGGGACCCGACTGGTCCCCCTACGTGACCGACCACGTGATTCCAAATAGACTTGATCTGTCCCACCAAGGGCCGAAGACCATTCCCGGCCATCATCGACAATCACCGACCAACCGATTTAAATGCAACTATAATTAGCCGAGCATGACAGTAACCATGAATCAAGCATTCGACCATATGGTCGAGGATCACCTATGCTCGCCGACGCTCGGGATAAGACAAGTTTAGCCCGTAGCCTCGTATAGCATCCGTGTGCCTTCCCCACAAGAGCCGAGCAAGCCATGCAAGCCGCCATACCTTATCGGCTTACTTAACCGCCTACAATCCTCACTGCATACGCAACCAGTTGACCACTCAGGAACTGCCAGCAAGCCGACCAGGGAACAAATCCCACCAGTTGGGACCCTCATACCAATCATGATCCCAAATCTAGGCTACTATAAAAGGAAGCCTTTCCCTTCAAGAAAGGTAAGATAACTTGAGATTACAAACTTATTATACTGCTGGTGATAGACAATACACACAAAGAGATTACTCTCTATACACCGACCGGAAGTTAAGTGGAACGCCTAGCTCCCAGATACCATATACTACCTTGTTATCGACTCTCACACTGAGGGTCAGAATGGAGAACCCCAAAGACCCTAACGGTAGTCTTACTTTCGTGTACTCACCAACAAAGATCATCAACCAAAGCCCGTATATCTCAAGAAATCGGTACCTCCTGCATCCACAACACCGACGTGACCACCAAGGGCCTGACACGCCACCAGTCCATTACGTGGATCGCCAGCCACCCCGCTTCGTGGCGTGATCGTGGTTCCGCTGCCGGAATCGCTACAAGTAAAGTACGAATACATAATCAATGGATCAATGCATCCTACCAAGCAAAACCAATCAGAGCGAACAAACTACCACCCTCACCAGAAGCAAATTAATCGGTGGATATAGAACCGATGACCTCAAAAGCAACAGCAGGTCAGCCGAGTGTCGTGCACAACGTAGACGAAGAAACTCAAGTGGATCAACCTCGAACGGAGGGGGATGGACCCACTGAGCAAGAAAAGCTCCTCGTAGAGGTAAAATTCTGGGAACGCCAGAAATCTTACCTCGCAGGAATCCAAGAGGCCGAGCTCAAGATGTTCGAGCTCCAAAAAAAGATAACGGCTACGATTAAGCCTCAAAACGAGCGAACCCCGACCATACACGACGCTACCTCAAAAGGGAAGGGAAAGGAGAAAGCTATATCCCGCCCAAGGTCCAGTTAGAAAGCGGCGAGCAAGCACCTAAGCCCTGTTCAAAGCCGATTAACATTTCCCAACGAATCAAGCGCCCCTGCGAGCACGAGAAAGGAGCGAGGAAGGGGAATCCGTGCCGAGGAAAGAAGCAAATGTAATCGGAACATGTGGGCATCGCACACATTCCCAAAGAATCAGAGCAGTACCCAAAGAGTGGTCCTGAACGCCGACCACCGAGGTACGTGTATCGACCAATAAGCCTTCTTTGGCCGCCGAAAGCAGAGGTCAAATTCTTGAAAGGCCGATTAGAGGCCATGGAGAAGTGGAAAACCTATGTTATTGCCTCCCGCCAAGAATGGCCCGCTCCAAGAAAGAATGAGGAAAGCTCCTCCCGTATAAAAAGATTCCTACTTTCGAGCCATACCAAGGCCTCACCAATGTCAGAGATCATATGACAAGCTTTGAGGTGAAAATGAACGCAGTTGCTCCCGAGGACGAGGATGCCTGGGGAAAGATTTTTGCGGGGACATTGAAAGGGAAGGCTCTGAAATGGTATACAGGCCTGCCATTGGATTCCGTTGAAAGTTGGGACGAATTTAGGCAGATGTTTGTCAACCAGTTTGCCTCGGCAGGACTCCAGCCAAAGAAGCAAACCGACCTGTGTGGGATCCAACAGAGGATTAATGAATCCAACCAACTCTACATGGACAGTTCATGGCCATGGTAGACCGTATACCGTATATTTCTGAGGAATCGACAAATGTGTTTCATCTCCCGCCTACAACAGGACCGATGAGGCAGAAATGATGCCGCGCGACCAAACCTCCGTCGGGAAATGTACGCCCACGCAATGGTAATCAATACCGAAGATGCGAAAAAGGAGGGCAATGAGAAGAAAGAGGGAAAGAAGAAAGAGCAGGACCACTCGAACAAAGGTGGTCGAGGATCGAGTAATAAGGAGGAGGACAATCGAGGGAAAAACCTGTGGGACGATGTTGACTGGACACCACTCAATGCCACCGTGTGAGCACATCATGAATGTCCCGCCGATCAGATAAAATTAGTAGACCTTACCCATCAAGGAAACACTGTGATCCTCGCAACCCCAACAAACGACGTGCCTACTATAAAGATGTCGGCCATACGACCGAGGATTGCATTAATCAAAAAGGCCATCCGTAAATTGATAGATGGGGCGAGCTCGTGAGGTTTGAGCGAAGGGAAATGACCAAAGAAGATAGGCCGAGAGAGCAAGAAAGACATCAAAATCCTCGCCGATAATCTGAGGACCAAGGAACGTGATTAACACGATCAGGAGAGGCGGCACCAAGTGGAACCCAAAAAAAACATGATTTACAATTTGAAGCATGTGGTTCACATGATGCCACCTGCCCGATGAAGCGGAGGAATTACCTTTGCTCGGGCGAGCTCGCAGCTAGCCGCATCGCCGACAACAACCCTTGACTCATGGATGAGGATTCATAATAGCGAAGTGAAACGGGTCCTCATAGATACGTGAGCGTGAAGGGATATCCTCAGATACGCATGCTTTAAGGAAATGGGTCGGGGAACGCCCACCTCGCATCGAGCGGCGCATGCTGTAGGGTTTCACAGGCACAAGGTGGCGCCAAAGGAATCATCACGTTATCGCGATCCTCTGGGAAGAAACCAATACCTCGAACGGAGGAGATTGATTTTCTAGTGCTCGATCCGCCATCCCCATATAACGCCATCCCTGCTCACCCTCCCGCACAAAATTTCAAATGGTCGCATCCACGGCCCATCAAAGAATCAAGTATCCTAAAAGGGGATCTGAATGGTCTTGAATGATGCCTCAAGTACTTTGGAGTATATCTACAAGGAGAAAACCCAAAAAGAAAAGGTGGTGATTTCCTTGCCCGAGGGAGAGGTGGTCGAATCGCCAGGTCGACCAAAAGAAGTCGAGAAACAGAAGAGGAAATAATACCGACATTTCCTGAACCAACCCAAGCATAGCAGTTTAAAACGGAGCTGGAACGCCACCGCACAAGGGACCCGAGACACAAGCCGGGAACGCCAGGTTGTCGGTTTCCATGGAATAAGCGAGCGGGGAACGCCAGCTCGCTCAAGAAAGGGAAAAAAGGCGACCTCCTAGTCGGCACAATGGCTACCGAAGAGCACACAAAAAGCCCGGTAGTCACCAAAGTTATCACCATTGAAAGCTTGGACATTGATCACCAACCGCCATCGAGCCAAATGACGATTTAGATGAAATTGTGATCAACCTCGATTTCCCGAGCGTAAAGTCCGAGTAGGAAGAGAAATCCCCAAGGAAGAGAGCAATGATCATCAAGCTATTAAAAGAAAGCTTGATGTGTTCGCTTGAGGATTGACGATATGGAGGGAATTAGCGAGGACGCCGCTATGCACCGCTGAGCATCGACCCGCACTTCATCCCAATACAACAAAAGGCACCTAATCTTTTCCATGGAAAAACGCATGCCTATCAAGGAAGAAGTGTCGAAGTTGTTGAAAGCCAAAATTATTAAAGAAGTCTTGTATGCTACCTGGATAGCAAATGTAGTTATGGTAAAAAAAGTAACGGGGAAATGGCGAATGTGTGTAGATTTTACCGATCTAAATAAAGCTTGCCCGAAAGATTGGTACCCATTACCCCGAATCGACCAACTTGTGGACTCCATATCGGGGCACAAAATTCTCGAAGTTTTGTAGATGCATATTCGTGATATCATCGATCCGATGTGGTTGGCCGACTGCATACACACGGCATTTCGAAAGCTGGGTTGTATTGCTACACAATGATGCCTTTGGCCTCAAGAACGCGGGGCTACATACCGTAGAATGGTGAATAAAGTGTTCGGGGACCGCCAAGCGTAAATGTGGAAGCCTACATTGATGACATGGTTATCAAAACGAAGCATTCTGGACCATGCCAAAGATTTGAGAGAAACCTCCTCAAATCTACGAAAGAACAAGATGAACTCAACCCGGCCAAGTGTGCATTTGGTGTGACAGAGGGAAAGTTCCTCTGCTATATGGTGAATGAGAGAGGAATTGAGGCTAATCCAGAAAAGATAAGAGCCTCGGCGACCATGGATGTACCATCCTCGATTAAATATGTCCAACAGCCTTAATGGTCTGGATCACGGCTCACCGCCCATCGCCAAATCCGAAAAGAGCCTACCCTTTTTTAAGGTATTGAAAGGAGGCAGAAAATTTGAGTGGACAAAGGATTGCACAAGAGCTTTTGAAGAACTCAGAGAGTATCTAGGCCGACCACCACTCCTCAGTATCCCAATACCCGAGGAAAAGTTGTATATTTACTTGGCTGCATCAGACTCGGCGGTCGCCGCAGTCTTGGTCCGAGAGGAAAACAACATTCAGAGGCCGATCTACTACGTTTCTCATGCACTTACAGATGTGGAAGGGAGATATTTGGAAGTTGAAAAATTGGTTCTCGCTTTGATCATTGCTGCGCGAAAATTAAAAGCTTACTTCCAAAGACGCGATCATAGTGTACACCGATTTTCCTTTAAGAAAAATTATGCACAAACCCGATATGGCGCGTGATGTTGAAGTGGTCAAGAGAACTTTCGTGGTATGACATCGCTATGAGGCCGTAAAAACGATCCGAGCGCAAGTCTTGGCCGACTTCATAGCCGAGACCTCGCTTACTCTGGCCGTAAGGCGAGCAAGAAAATGCTCGACAAGTCACCCCTGGCGAACATGGAAGCGATTTACATCGCCGAAAGAAACGAAAACAAGGCCACTTATATATTGGACCTTGTTTGTAGATGGATCTGCAGGAGCAGAAAGGAGTGGAGCTGGATTGACGTTGAGTATCCCTGGTTCAGGAGAAATCGACATGGCTGTAAGATTCCAGTTCAAAACATCGAATAACCAGGCCGAGTATGAAGCCTTGATCGCTGGAATCGAGCTCGCATTAGCCTTGGGGGCTGAAAATATAGTGATCTACAGCGACTCTCAGTTGGTGGTAAAACAAATACGGGGTGAATACGAAGCAAATCACCCAATATTGGCTAAATACCAAAGAATTGGCACAAAGAAATGCTGACTCGCTTCAAGTATCGAATTAGAACATCCTTAGAGAGGAAATTCCCGAGCGGATCATCTCTAAAGTTGCATCCTCTGAAGCCGAAGAGGTCCCTCCTAGTATTGAGCTCATGTTCCTCAGGATCCCAGCCATTAGCTATGAAGAAATTATGGTCGTCGATGAAACTACAAGATGTTGGATCGACGACATTAAAGATTACATCGAAGGGGGTACTTTACCAGAAGGGAAGAATGAAGCCCAAATTATCAGAAACCGAGCATGTAGATACTCGGTTATTGGAGGCATGCTTTACAAGCGGTCGAATACTAAGCCTCTCCTTCGATGCATAAGACCAGAAATGGTGAATGATTTGCTAGCAGAAGTTCATGAGGGCGAGTGCGGAGGACACCCCGAGCGAGGACCCCGTCCGACAAAATGAATTTCCACTGTTACTATTGGCCGAGTATGAGGAGAGACGCAAAGGGAATATGTAAGGAAGTGTGATAAATGTCGAGATTTGCAAACATTCCTCGCATACCCTGGCCTTACAAACTCCTAAGGGCGGCTTGGCCCTTTGACATGTGGGGAATCGATCTTATTGGTCCTTTTCCCAAAGCAAAATATGGGTGCGAGTATGTGATCGTAGCGGTCGACTACTTCACCAAATGGATAGAAGCAAAGCCACTGGCTAGCATAACCGAGGATCAGGCAATCAGGTTTACCTACGAGCAGATTTTTTGCCGTTTCGGACTTCCTCGGATGATCGTCTCTGACCACGGCACGCAATTCTCCAAAAAATTTACAGCAAGCTGTGATCGGCTAAACGTTAAACACAGAATGTCTTCGGTAGCTCATCCGCAGGGCAATGGCCAGGCAGAAGCTGGGAATAAGAGGATCATGCACGCTTTGAAGCGAAATTTAGACGAGAAAAAGGGAAGTTGGTTGGAACAGTTACCAATCGTGCTGTGGGGAATTAGAACATCGGCGCGAGGATCTACTGGTGAAACCCCGTTTGCATTAACATATGGCTCTAAGCAATGGCTCCAATGAGCTAGCCCTTCCTACCATTCGGTTACTTTATTCGACCAACAACAAAATGATCTATCCAGCAAATGACCGATAACCTCGAAGAAAGGCGACTAGAGGCCCGACTCAGAATGATCAACTACAAGAAGCTTACGAAGATCCACCATGACAAAAAAGTTAGATCGAGAACCTTTCTGGTCGGAGATTTGGTTATGAGAAAGATTGAAGCTACAGGCAGAAAGGCGGGCAGAAATAAGTTGTCTCCAAATTGGGAGGGTCCATTCAGAATAACTAGCCTTGTAAAAGAGGGGACCTATAGGTTGGCCGAGCTAGATGGCACACCTTTTAAAAATCCTTGGCACGCCGATCATCTCAAGGCATACTATCATTGATGTAACCTTTTTGCAAGATTAGTGAATGATAAGCTCTATTTTCTGAAAGATTGTGTACCTATTTTCATTCTCGAACGGAGATGTAGTAGACCCATCCTCGCACGAGATGGGAAAGACCTTATCCCTGCATACGAGGAAGGCCAACAAAAAACGACAATTGAGTTTACTCATCCCAACCTCGCACGGAGGTGGGAAAGACCTTATCCTCGCCGAGCGAGGAAGGCCAACAAAAATGATAAATAAGTCAGTACTTATTCCCATCCTCGCATCATTTGAGGAGGGAGAGTTCCTAGGATCAAGATACAAGGAAAATAAAAAGCGATTGTGTGAATGTTAAGCACTAACTATCCCCTGACGCGAGCATAGTTAGGATAAAGCCGAGAAAAAGCAAACAAGTCAAAACCTCATTCATATATGGCTAAATGTAAAGCGATTAAGACATGAACAAAAATTTTTACAAACATAAAAACTGCTCAAATCAAGGCACACTCGCTTACAATTACTACAATGAGGGAGAATGAGATGCTACTCAGGGAGATTGACGACCTCGAGCTCACGAGGAGGCGAAGGAAGACCATGCTGCTCAGCGGCCAAGGATGCAGCCTCGAACTCAGCCTTTGGAATGTTCGCCTCGCCCATGAATTGTCTAAGTTTGAGGTCCGGGTCGAAGTCCACTTCCTCGCCTTGCTCAACTTGCTTTGTGAGGGCTATTACATCAAGTTTACTCATGGGGTGGGTGGCACCCATTCCTCCATGTTGTACTTAACGTCCGCTGCCCGCAAAGACGCCATCTCTTCCTCAAAAGGGATCATCTCATGCCCTTGCCGAGCAAAGATCGCCAAAGAAAATTTTCACTACCCCATTCGACTATGGTGCCCTGACTCATCCCCGAGGCAGCCGCTACTCAAGCATATGCCGAATTGCTCGGTCATAGTAGACGACACAATTTCTTTATCAAGGCATCGCCCCTCGAAGACTTGAAGGTCGCGGCCTCAGACCTCGACCTCTCCCTCTAAGCTAGCAACTCGACCCCGCCGGCCAACTCCCCGCCGACTCTCTCCTCGGCATCTTTGGCACTTTCTCAACAAAAAGCGCGAGCCACCGAATCCTTGGCTTCATTCAGCGGTTTATCTTGGCCGAAGCCTCTCTTCTACCGGGCTTTCCCTCAGATGCTCGCTGACGTGGAGGCCACTTGACCCCGCAAAGCTCAAGCTCGCTTTGTCGCCTTCTACCGAAGTTTTCAACTTGTCGACCTCGATAGCAGAGGCGCACCGAGTGGCCGAAGACACAAAAGAGCGATCTACGTAAAAAATAACGAATATTAGTAAAAGGCAACAAAAAAAAAAAAAAAAAAAAAAAAAAAAGATATATATATACATTACCTCGCTCATGCAGCAGACCAATTGCCCCATGCCCTCACAGGGGGCAGAGTTGGCAATCCCGACCATATCCCCAACCCGAGCTCGAACAACAAGCCCTCGCCCGCTAAGGCCATGGGGAATCACGACGACGACGCCAAAATTTTGAAGAGCCGGATATCCGCAAAATCCTTGGCGAGCCGGGTCCCTCGCAGCCTCGTGGTCGGTCCCACAAAATCATCCTCACCATGGGACTGCTTTCTTCACTAGTCGACGAAGATATTGATTTGCCTTTGCCCTTTTGTTTTTCTCTGCGGGACGAGCAGATATTTTCTGCTTTCTTCTGCCTTCCTCGAAGGCATCCACGATCACCGCCGCTGAGAAGGGGCAGGAGCATGCTCGGTGGAGATAGGCTTAGCAGGGGCAGAGGAGGGCTCGGAAATTCTTTTGGTCAGGGCTGGGGGCTTACTTCTTCCCCGAGGATTCACCTTGGCCGGAGCTCGGCGAGGAGCCACACCTGGGCACCGAAGACCCCACTCCTCGCTCGCCAGTGTGAGGGCGCGGTAGGCCTTTTTGGGTCGGCCCCGCATCCCTTAACGGTGCCGACGAGCGACCCCTCGTCGCGCCTCGGCCGACTTTCCCGTAAGGGCATCTATATCGATCATATCCGAAACAGAAAAGTCAATCAAGATGAGTCAAAAATTATCAAAGAAAAGCTACGAGAAGAAAACTCAAGCAAAAAGCTACAAAGTAATGATATGTACTTCCACGCCTTCGACGGGAGTGCACTTTCTTGGCACTGAGGGCAGTCCGACTGGAATTTATTTCCCTCATGCATCAACCACCCGGGGTACTGGATGTACTCGGGAACTTCACATCGAACATCCAGCCCCTTAAACCTCTTGGTCGTCATTCCGACCATCCTCAACAAACTCGCCGACACTTATCGCACTCCGCCAAAAACTCGAGCGGCCCCCTTCCTCTTACTCCAAGGAAATCCTCGATAGCCTTACGAGCAGCCTCTTCATACTGCCTAAAGTCGCGGTGAGGAGAGGGACTTGACCCCTCATTTGAAAGGCGAGGCACGGGAAATTCCACCCATATCTACCCTCTACTAACAGACCTTCTCGTCCCCAATGACCGGTTTTCCTGTGAGGCTTGGCGAACGTGTTAATTCCCTGCTATGGTGTTTGCAATGAAGGCGCTTCATCGACTTGGTCACCGCAAAATAGGTCGAAAGAGGGGAGGGTCGGCTCAAATCCGAGCATACGACACAAAGCCGCGAAAGAGATCAAATATCCGATGAGGTTCAATGAGATCAAGGGGATGAGCACCGGCTTCCTCTAAAAGGTCGCACAAGAGTGGATCGAGGGCAGCGGCCCGCATCAAAGAATGAAATATAAAACCTACCCTATCCGCCCTCGCCTCACCTCATCCGCACTACTCGAATTATCTGGGGCGATCCTGAAAATCTTCCAACTATGATTGAAATGGTCGCCCCAGCCTCTACATCCGAAGGATAGATATTGTTCCTCCATTCTCTCAAGTTTCGCCGAACAGAGCATCATCGACTTCATCGACTTCACCCGAAACCCCGCACCGACGAGCTCTCCTCGCTTCCACGCCCAAGGCCTTATTCGCCTCAACTATACCTCGTGATCGCCTCTGTAATATTGGTTAAAGAGGTACCTGAGGTCGGGTCGCATCGAGCATAAGAACATTGGTGCCCCAAATGATATCCTCGCCGACAAATTCTTGGTCGGAAGAGAGTAGGTAAATCTTCCCTATCAGAGCCACCGTTAACCAAAGAACGCCACCGCCGGCTTGGTAAAATTAGCGACCAAGCGCCGCTTGTCTCGCGAGTATACTCTTTGGTCGTAGGGATCGAGCATACGCCGTTCGGGCTAACGTGCTTGGTTCTCATATTTCGTGATAGGCAATAAGAGTGGGGCGAAGATGAAGAAGAATGTTCGCCGGGCAAAAGCGTAGAAGTGGCTCATAAAAATCTAACCCTAGATTCCTAACAGATTAGAGGGGCGAGTAAAAGAAAGAGAAGGAAGTACCTGCTTTGGAGAAAGTTGAGGACGAGCACGAGAGGCGTAAATTTGAAATTTGCGAGGACCGGTGGAATTACGTAAACCAAGGAAAGATTCCGGTGTACCGGAAACTGCAAGGATAATCGGAAAAAACTGCAAAAACCGGAAATTGATCAAAACAAAGTCAAAACTTGAGAAATTTGTATCAAACGAAAGAGGGTGAAATGGCGAACCTGGACACTAGGATTTTAGAGCGAAAGAACGGTAGCAAGTGTCAGAAATGAGAGGAGAAATAGAAGGTTGTTTCGCCTGTTTCAGAGAGTGTAGAAATGGAAGAGTTTAGAAGAAGAGAGAATGAGAAAAACCGGGAAAATCGTGATTTTATGTAAACCCGACTTGCTCGGGTCGACCCGACCAAAAACACGCGGATCTTTACCAAACCAACCTCTGATCGACACGTGGCGGGCACTATGCTCAAAAATACTGCAAACCGACGACGTTTTGATCACCGAACGCCGTCGCATTTCAGGAAAGGACATGACAAATGATTACCTACGACCCCTCGATTACCGTGCATTTAATGCATACGGCGGATCAATTTCCAAGAAAAATTCCACTAATTACTCAACTATCCTCGGCAATAGTATGGTCGGCTATAAGTACTGGTCAACCAAGCGGACAAATCGAGGCTAGCGACCATACGAAAACAGGCAGAGAACCGAGGACTCCAAGCGAAGATTAGAAACGAACAAATCGAGCGTGATATACAGATGACTTTCCAAGCTAAGGATAAATCCTCGCGCCTGGAAACTCGGGGGCTATTGATGGGACCCGACCTGGGTCCCCCTACGTGGACCGACCACGTGATTCCAGCCTAGACTTGATCTCGTCCCACCAAGGGCCGAAGGCCATTCCCCCATCATCGACAATCACCGACCAACCGATTTAAAATGCAGCGACCATAATTAGCCGAGCAACAGTAACATGAATCAAGACCGACCATATGGTCGAGGATCACCTATGCCGACGCCCTGGGATAAGACAGGTTTAGCCCGTAGCCTGTACATAGCATCCAGGTGCCTTCCCCACAAGAGCCGAGCAAGCCATGCAAGCCGCCATACCTTATCGGCTTACTTAACCGCCTACAATCCTCACTGCATACGCAACCGCTGACCACTCAGAACCGCCAAAGAAGCCGACTGTGGAACAATCCCACCATTGGGACCCTCATACCAATCATGATCCCAAATCTAGGCTACTATAAAAGGAAGCCTTTCCCTTCAAGAAAGGTAAGATAACTTAAGATTAAAAACTTATATACCGGTGATAGACAATACACACAAAGAGATTACTCTCTATACACCGACCTAAGTTAAGGGAACGCCTAGCTCCGGCATACCATATACTACCTTGTTACTGACTCTCACACCTGAGGGCTGTAGCTGGGAGACCCCCAGCACCCTAACGGTAGTCTTACTTTCAGGTACTCACTAACAAAGATCATCAACCAAAGCCCAGATATCCTCAAGAAATCGGCACCTCAGACCATCACAACACCGACGTGACCACCAAGGGCCGGACACGTCAGCTCAGGTCCATTACGTGGACTGCCAGCTCAGTCACCCCGTCTTCGTGGCGTGATCATGTTGTCAAATGGTTTGAATTTATTTTATATTAGGAGTTCTTTTTGCTATATTAAGGAATTTCTTGTTAGATTCACCAAACTCTTCCAACCATTGGTTATTTTGTTAAGGTTAAGTGATTGAAAATTTGAAATTGAGAGCTACAGCCAGTAGTGGACGCAGAAATTTTCTCAGGTGGGGCTAATTTGCATAAATTTTAAAAAAGCGAGGAAATTGTAAAATTTACAAAGTACTATTTTTTAAAAAAAATTATTCACAAAAAAACCTAAGTGGGGGCAACTGCTCCGAGAGCCCTACACATGTTTCCGTAATGCCATAAACTATAACCAAACAAAACATTCGATAAAGTCAAGTTGACTTTAAAAAGTCAAATTACTTTTTTTTAATAATATATGTTTAAATTATTTCATTTCAAAACCTCCTCCTAGTGTAGTGAGCATTCGTCCGTCGTGGTCAAAGTGTGATTGAGGACTTGATCAAACTATTGAGAACGAGCTTTTCTCTATATTGAAATTTAACTTTTGTCACCGTGTTATACGTTGGATTCATAGTCAAGGTTTTCCTACGACTCCAACATAAGAGCATCTCAATTAGCTAATTTTTAGTCAATTCTTAGCTAAGACAAGAATTGGGTGCCATTGGAAGATATTCTTGATAAATTCTTATACCCAAAATTTTTAACAAATTTTACATTAAGAATAATTAACTAAAGAGAGAGAAAGGGGTGAGAATGGAGAGTGTGGCACACTTCCTTCTCCAATCGGGCGCGTGCACCACACCTCCTCCTCTAGCAAGTGAGTGAGCTCTGCACCGTGTGACCCACATGTTTCCCACTCACTTTTGTTGATTTCAATCAATTGTTTTTTTAATAAAGTTTTTTTTCTTTTAAACGTTGTGGCAGCCTATTGTTTTGGCAAACCTTTTTCAAAAAAAATCCTTTTTTTTTCAAATAGGATCATTCTCTGACTTCAGCCTTTTTCAAAAAAAATCCTTTTTTTTTTCAAATAGGATCGTTCTCTGACTTCAGCCTTTTTTTTTAGTTTTTTTTTTCTTTTGAACGGTTGCCTATTGGTTTACCAAAACTTTTTCAAAAAAATCCCTTTTTTCAAATAATTCTTATTGTTGAATTATTTTTATGTAATTTTAAGTATTTTCATTTTATGTAACTTTCGAATTATGTAATTTATTAATTATAAAGTTTTATGTAATTTTCTAATCATTTTATGATTTGGTTATTTTTTAACTATATAAAATATTTATCAATTCAAATTAAATGAAATAATTTATGAGTTATATATTTTTTATAAATTATTTTATTATTTAAAGAAATTATTTGAATATGAAATATAATAATTAAAGTTAAATAAATATATTTATTTAAAAACTATAAAATAAGAAAGTAATAAGAATAAAGTAAATGATTTGGTAGTGGGACCCATGTAAGAATTGAGGAAGAATGAAAACCATTGGAAATAAAAATTCTTAGAGAAAAATATTGTTAAAATATATAGGTGGCAATGAGACTCAACTAAGAATTGATGTTAAGAATTTTGTTATTGGAGATGCTCAACACTAACTTCTAAGTATTAGAGATTGAGATTCTCCATCACATGGTGGGAATGGTGGGAAGCTACTGGCACACACACACACACACACACACACACATATATATATATATATATATATATATATATATATATATATATATATATATATATGGAAAGAGAGAGAGAGAGAGAGAGGACGTAGCAATAGAGGAACATGATACTAGCGATAGAAGTAGAAGTACGAGAGATATTACATTTCTTCTTACAACTAGTGAGAGTGAAGTGAATGTTTTAAGAATTGAAGAATGAAGATTGTGAGTATTTGATTACCGTAGGATTACACCAATGATCAGCCTTAACTCCCTATCTTTTGACCTTAGCGATGGATGGATGACCTGAACATATATATACAAGTAGATATATCATGGTGTATATATTAGAGAATAATATATTTATTATTATTCTTGTTTATTTGTAATTAGTAATTAGTGGTAATTACCTTGTATAGTTATTTCCTTATTATGTTACCTTCCTTGTATAGGTTTCTTGTACACTACTCCAAGTGTAACCCTAATTATAACTCTCCCTATAAATAGATGATTCAATCAATGGAAAGGCTATGTTGTTATTCCTAAACTTTATTAGTTTTTACATGGTATCAAAGCTTTACTCCTAAAACCTTCATCTTTTTCCTCTAGCCGTCGCCCCTACCACCCTCCACCATGGCTAACGAAAATTACTCCCTCACCATTAAAAACCCCCTTGACCCTGCACAAACCTTCGACCTCATCAACATCTCTCACCACAACATCACCAAACTTACCTCCACAAACTACATAGCTTGGAAACTCCAAGTTGAGACCACCCCCATTGGCTATGACCTCTATAAGTTTGTAGACGACTAACACCCATGTCCGCCTCCCACCATCCTAGCCAAGGATGCTCAATCATCCAATAACGTTCCTGTCCCAAACCCACACTACCAACCCTGGATCTGGTAAGACAAACTCTTGTTCGACGCCTTTATTGGTTTCCTCTCTGCTCCCCTAGTTCCTATGATCCAGCAGACCGCCACTAGTAGAGAAGCATGGGAAACTTTGGCTCACACATATGCTCGCTCAACTCGCAGCCACATCAAGCAGATTAAAGACTACCTCAAGCAGGCATCCAAGGGCACTCTGTCGATCTCCGACTACATGCAGTCTGTCAAAAGTCAGGCAGATGAACTCGCGGTTCTAGGCAAACCGCTTGACCACGAGGATCTTATTGAGACCATCCTTGGTGGTTTGGATGATGACTACCGCCACATCGTGGATGTGGTGGAAGGTCGGGTGTGAGGTTCCTGGTGCGACCAGCGCCCGCGCCCTTGTTTAGGGGTGCGGCGTGCGGGGAGGACACCACCGCCTCGCTCCACCCTCCCTTGTTTAGGGAAAGGCGAAATCCAAAGTGCGAGAGAGGAGTGCTTATATTAGCACGTTGGAATGTGCCTCTGTTGCCTGAGTGGATTTTGTATCCAAAATGGGAACTAAAGGCTTCCTCATGTCGGGTTATCCCTTATTTCGTGGATAACAGATATGGGAATGCATTACCTTTCCATTCTCATTCTCCCCTTTTTTCCGGGGGATAATAGAAGTGCAAGAAAAGATATTGCGACGCCCCCACTTATGGATTTATTAAAATGGCCTTATGGCCCAATCTGATCGCTATGGGAGCTATGGGTTTCGCATCAAGTTATCCCTTGTTTAGGGATACTGGGATATGGGAATACATCACCCCTCCATTCCCGTATCTCCCTTTTTAGGGGAGAACAGAAAGTGCAAAGAGGAATGTTGCGAGGCCCAGCTGGATCGAAAGTTTTAAGTCGCCACCTTTATTTTAAGGCAAAAATAAAGGAAAACCAGAAGAGAAACCAGAGATTTTTAGAAAACGGGTTCGGGGGCTAAGTTACGAGTTGGGAAGGTCTAGGCACCCAACTCACCCTTTTCGGTCTCAAAGCGTTTTGGTGAAATATGCTCATTGTTATATTAATCTAGCAAATAAATAAGGTCTTATTTTGACAAGGAAAAATTAAACAGATACATTCGTGGCTACATTATTTGGACTTTGACCGCCTCCTTCCAATAATTACAAACACATTTAAGAATATTTGGCCATTATAACGCTCTTTACACATAATTTTTCCTAATCTAATCCGACGGCTTATATTGGCTACATTGTGCCAGATTTAAAATACAACTTTTGAAAATAAATAAAAGGAAAAAAAATACAAATGAAATAAAAATACGCCCTTAAAGGTATTACCTTTTAGAGCGGTGGTGTTCGCTCAGAGGAGTCTTTTTGTTTTGAATTGAGCTGGACCGGAATTGAACCGGATTTGAACTGGATTTGATTGAGGTTTTGAGGCTTTGAGGCTAGTCAACTCAGGCGAGTGACGGCTTTATTTGGGTAGGTTTTGGCCTTTTCGGTTGGGCGGAACCTAGACTTAAGTTTTGACTTTTTAGCTGCTACCAGTAACGGCTTATTTTGGGATTTTTGGACTGGTTTTAAGGTGGATACCTAACAACTAGGCTAGGGATCACTTATAACCTATGGGTTTTGGTTTGGCAGAGTTTGGGTGGGGTTTGGAGATTTTAAGGGCTTCCACTCACCTATCTCGCACCTCTCGTACTATTTTTAACTGAAGAACGAAGGATCGCAGAAGCAGAGCTTCGCTGCGATAAAAACCTTCGCAAATTGAACGAGCAAAATGAGAGGCCGGGCCTTCTATTTATACTGAAGCCAAGGACATCGCCGAATTATTGAATTTCTCTCAGTGCATCAACTTGTGCAAGGCTTGAAGACTTGTACTTAATTGAATCTCGGTGGAGACGATGAATGAAAGCTTGGTACCACCAAGCTTATGCTTGGTGCACCAAGCTGCCTTAGGGGGGCACCAAATGCTTTTTGAAGTTTCAAATTTTGACACTTTCCTCCCTGCTTCAGTTCGCATCTGCTTTTTCTTTCGCATTTTTGACTTCTGCAACTTGACATTTGTTAAGTTTTAACAGTTCTTGATATTTTATGTCAGTTACATACCAGGGGTACGAAATTGGGGTGTCTACATCGGGACACTCCCATATCGTTTGATGAGCTCCATGAAAAAATCATCAATCGAGAACTACTCCTGAAGCAATCACAGCCCGCGTCCTTCTCACATCCTATCTCTGTCAGTGTTGCTATCTCGAGGAACCACAGCTCGCATGCTCGACACTCCTCACAAGCTCGGGTAGCTCCCGCTCAACCTCGGCAACACTCCCATCAGTCCTCGGCCTCCCCCAACAACGACCTTATCTTGGTAAGTGTAAGGGTTGTCGCCAACAGGGCCACACGGTTGCTCACTGCCCCAACTTTCAATTGGTCGCCACCACATCTCTGCCCGCTGACTCCAACTCGTCCAGTAACTATGCAAGGCACCCACGGGCACACTTTGGGACCACAGCGGACAGCGGGGCAGCGGGACTTCGGGCTGGCTTATCGACGGTGGAGCTTCTCACCATGTTACCAACGATCTTGGCAACCTCCATCTTCATTCCAACTATCCGGGCACGGATGCCATGGTCATTGGTGATGGTACCGGCCTACATATCTCCAAAACTGGTTCTTCTATCCTCCCCACCCTTGCACACACCTTTACTTTACAAAATGTCCTGTTTGTTCCTAGCATGAAACGCAATCTCATATCCATATCTCAATTTCGCATATCCAATAACATGTCTATTGAGTTTTTACCATCTTCTTTTCATGTGAAGGATCTACTGAAAGGGAGAATACTGCTGACCGGATAGTCTAAGGATGATGTGTATGAATGGCCGACCACAGCTCCCTCACCTCGCCCCTTTGGTTGTGTCAGCTCCAAAGTCTCTCAACAAGATTGGCATCATTGCCTTGGCCATCCGTCTGGCCCCGTCCAAAGTCAGATACTCTCTAGCCTAGGTTTAACATTAGACACTGCTCGCAATCATACTCATTGTACTGATTGTCTTTCTAATAAAATTCATAAACTTCATTTTCATCAAAATACTATTGTGTCTACTCTCCCTCTTCAAACTATTTATACAGATGTTTGGACCTCCCCCCTTCTCTCTATTGATGGGTTCAAATACTATGTGATCTTTGTTGATCACTATACCCATTACATTTGGCTTTACCCGCTCAGACTCAAATCTGAGGTCGCCACCATCTTTCCCAAGTTTAAAGCCTTAGTGGAAAACTATTTTAAAACAACCATTGTCGCTCTTTACTCGGACAATGGAGGCGAGTACATGGGGCTTGCCCAGGATTCTGGCTTGGCCGCCTACCTGACCGCCCTTGGCATCTTTCACCTCACCTCGCCCCCTCACACCCCGGAAAACAATGGGTTATCGGAACGTCGCCATCGCCACTTTGTCGAGACTGGTCTCTCTCTACTTTATCGTGCATCTCTTCCACTGCCTTTCTGGTCGTTTGCCTTCCAAACCGCGGCCTACCTCATAAATCGACTACCAACACCCACTCTTGCTCACCAGTCTCCCTACCATAAATTATTTTGCTCTCCGCCCAACTACTTCAAACTTCGTGCCTTTGATTGTCTCTGCTACCCTTGGCTCCGCCCTTGCTCCGCTCACAAATTCGCTCCTCGTTCCACTCGGTGTGTCTTTCTTGGTTACTCGCTCACTCAGAGTGTCTATCTTTGTTATGATCCGAGCACCACCAAGTTATACATTTCGCGTCATGTTCTATTTTTCGAGTCTACCTTTCCAATGTCCACCCTGGCCACTAGCCCTGCTCGCCCATATACCTACACTAGTGTCTCTTGGCTACCCCCTCATGAACTGCTCGGCCACTCATACACATCATCGGTTGCTTGCTTCATCGGCTCCTCACATCAATCAGAATGTGGTTAATCTCAGCTCGCTCATACACCAGCCTCACCCACCCTCACCACTGCCCGCTACTAGTCATTTGTTGGCTACTCAACCATCCTCGGCAACCAGCTCCATGCAGGATAACACTTATGCTTGCACCATGCCCCGGAGTTCTTGTGCCGTGAACTGTCTTTATGCCGTGTCTGTGACCAACCTTGTGCCCGCTGCTTTTGGAACTTCAACCATAGTTACTCGATCTAAGAACAATATCTACAAACCCATCACCAAACTGAGTCTTTCGAATCAACTGGCAGCAGACAGTGAACCAACTTGTGTCACCCAGGCTCTGAAAGATGAGAAGTGGCGTCAGGCCATGTCTGAGGAGTTTGATGCACTAGCTCACAATGGAACTTGGGATCTAGTCCCTTCGGCAGATGCTCATAATATTGTTGGTTGTAAGTGGATCTACCGCATCAAAAGACATACTGGTAGCACTATTGATCGCTACAAAGCTCGCCTAGTGGCCAAGGGATATCACCAGCGACCAGGGGTTGACTATCATGAGACTTTCAGCCCGGTGATTAAACCGACCACTGTTCGGCTTGTTCTCTCACTGGTCGTTTGTCAGGGATATGATTTTCGACAAAGAGGATGCTGAACAATGCCTTTCTTCAATGTAATCTGTCCGAGGAGGTATTCATTACTCAACTACCTGGGTTCACAGACAAGGACAAACCTCAACATGTGTGTCGGCTTCACAAGGCTATTTATGGTCTCAAGCAAGCTCCCCGAACATGGTATAATAGGTTGCGTCAGTTTCTACTTGCCTCCGGCTTCAAAAACTCGGTGGCCGACGTATCACTGTTCATCCTTCGTACTGCGAACAACATCATCTATCTCCTTGTATATGTGGATGATATCATCGTCACTGGGAACCAGCCTGCTGCAGTTCAGACATTCATATCTCTACTCGCTAATCGTTTTTCGCTCAAGGACCTTGGTGATCTTCACTACTTTCTTGGGCTTGAAGTTGTTAAGCGCCCAAGTGGTCTTCTGCTCTCCCAGCGTGGGTACATTGTTGATCTCCTTGCTCGCACAGGCATGACCAATGCTTGCCAGCAGCTACCCCTTGCTACCTCATTTACCTTGACTCTTCACACAGGCACTGCTCTCACAGATCCGATAGAATTTCGAGCAATGGTCGGGAGCCTTCAATATATGTCTCTTACTCGACCTAATGTTGCTTTCGCTGTCAACAAACTCTCCCAGTTCATGCATAGGCCGACCATTGAGCACTGGAATGCGGTCAAGCGAGTTCTTCGGTATCTCTCTGGCTCTATTAATGCGAGCATCCTCCTTCATCGCCAGTCTCCTCCTGTTTTACATGCTTTTACTGATGCGGACTGAGCTGACTACAAGGATAACTACACATCCACCAGTGCCTACATTGTCTATCTTGGAAGCAACCCGATATCTTGGAGCTCCAAGAAACCGCACTGTAGCTCGCTCCTCGACTGAAGCTGAATACCGAGCAGTGGCTGCCACTACGGCTGAGGTCAGGTGGATTGTGTCTCTTCTTGGCAAACTCGGTCTCACCTCCTCGACTCAACCAATCATTTACTGTGACAATGTGGGCGCCACGAGTCTCTGCTCAAACCCGGTTTTTCATACTCGCATTAAGCATGTGGCCCTGGACTTTCATTTCATTCGGCAACAAGTTCATGATGGGCTTATGCGAGTTTGTCATGTCTCATCGGCCGATCAATTGGCTGATGCCTTGACCAAGCCTCTTGCTCGCCAGCGGTTTCATCAATTACTTCACAAGATTGGTCTCTCTTCTCGGACGTTCATCTTGCGGGGGCATATTAGAGAATAATATATTTATTATTATTCTTGTTTATTTGTAATTAGTAATTAGTGGTAATTACCTTGTATAGTTCTTTCCTTATTATGTTACCTTCCTTGTATAAATTTCTTGTACCCTACTCCAAGTTGACCTTAATTGTAAATCTCTCTATAAATAGGTGATTCAATCAATGGAAATAGTATGTCATTATTCCTAAACTTTATTAGTTTCTACAGTATATTGGTTGCCGATGACATGTACTTTGATTAATGAGATGAAGAATAAAGTCCACGATGAGTTATCAAAGTAGAGTGAAACTTTAGAAGTTAAGGACTTTAAAGTAAGTAAGGGTAAAACGGAACACATGGAATGTAACTTTAGCGGTAAAAAGAGTAATGGTAGCTGGTACGGACAAAGTTAGATTAAATGGTCAATAAATGTCACAAAAAGAACAAAATTGATATTTAGGATCAATTGTCAATGAAGTGTTGGAGGAGGTAAGAGACGACATTAGTCATAGGATAAAATCAAATTGTGTCAAAATAGAAACAGACATCTAGAGTGTTATAGAGTGTTATGTGATCGATGTATATTGGTTAAGCTGAAAAGATAGTTTTATTGGACATTTATTAGATTGCACTAATGTATGGAATAAATGTTGGGCAACTAATAAAGAGCACATTAACAAGATGAGTGTAATGTTAAGATAGAACTCAATATAAACAAATTCGTGATAAGTAAAATTTGTCACAATTGCAGATATAATGAGAGAAAATCATGTCACATCGTTTGAACACATACAATGATACAACATAGACCAATTAGTGCACCGATTAGGTAGTGCAATTGTATCAACATTAACCAGACTAAAAATATAGGAAGGGGAAGACCAAAAAACTAACATGGACATACCTAATATAGAAAGATACGAATGAGTGCACTGCATATGTATAGGCCGTATGCCATGTATTAAGTATTTTATAGGTGTTGTCTTAAGTGTACCCCAAAAGAATTTATATAACCTACCCCAAGTGATTGGGATTTGGGACAAGAGTTGAGTATATCAAATAAGTAAATACTCCCCCCGTTCCTAAATAATTGGTATCCTTTCTTTTTTAAAAAAAATAATCTATTTCTAAACATTCTTTATAAGGATTTTTTTTAGCACTTTACCCTTCGTACTTCTTTTTTTTCATATTTTTATACACAAGATAAAGGAAACTACATATTATAACATATTTATAATAGAGTCAATTAATTGTTCTTAAGTAAAACAAAACAAACATTTAGGAACGAATGAAGTACTAATTGCATCATATGTGATACTCTCTCTCGTTCTACCCAAAAAGTCCTCATTTGAAAAATCTTATTATTAAGGTAATATATTAATATCATTATAATTAGTCATAATTATAAAAATACTTAAGCAAAAACAATATGTTTAAAACACAAGTGGAGGGTAAAAATAAAATATAATATAATAGAAATTGTAAGCATAATTTTTTAAAGTTAACTTCTAAAATGGACATCTCAAAATAGTATAATGGTCTCTATGTCTGCAACTGAGGGAGCATGAATTAAAAGAATTCATTTATCTTTAAATAGAGTGTTAGAAAACACTTGTGCAAATTTAAAATTTACATCATCAATAAATCAAAAATTAGTCCAGTTTAGATAGTGGTTTAAGCGGTTGAACCAGTGAACTATGAAAAATCCCTACGAGAATTCGATGTTTTGCAGTTGAAACGGCTAAACTCTTCTTTTTTTGGTTGATTCCCTAAATCTAACCTAACCCTCCAAAGACCCCCCAACGAGATTCGACCCTGGGACAAAATACCCAAAAAAAATTAAAATAAAAAATGCATTGGACAATCCAAACTTTAGGTAAACCACATGGGTTAATATCACTTTTGGTACCCTAACTTTACCTCATTTTCACTTTTGGTACCCTTTGTAGCCAAAGTTTCAAATATCATCCTAAATGACTAATAGTTTCATCAATCTTCATACTTTCCGTTACGAATCTGTCAAACCCAAACAGAAGACTTTCTGTTGCAGGTTGGAAAGACTTGAAACCGGCTACGTCACTTGGTTTTGGTATAAAGTGAGAGAAACTGAATTCAAGTATGTACTCCTTCATCTCTTCCCCAATTTCTCTCGTCATTTCAGCTCTCTTCAGTTCTTCCCCAATTTCTTCTCATTTCAGCCATAATATTTCTTGGTACCCAATTTCTTCAAATCTTAGCCCCTAGCAAACAAGTAATTCCCTCTTCTTACTTCATTTTCTCTCACCATTGCATTCCTCTTTCTCAATTCGAGCTCATTCAGCCCCCACCTTCTCAGTTGATACATTCATCAGTTTTGTTAATCTATTGATTTTGAAAATGAATAACTCTACACCAACCTCTTCAAATGGTAGTTGGAGCTCAAGTAATATGGAAGACATGTATTGTCGTTCTGAAATAAAGATTAGATTGAAGACTTCTTGGACTAGAAATAATCCAGGAAGAAGATATTAGGCATGCCCAAAATATGGGGTAGTTTTAATTGCATTTGCCTTCTCTTTAGTTTTAGGCCAAACTCCTATTTTGGCCACCCAACTTTTCAAAAACTTGCAATGCGGCCACCGGAAGTTTAAAATTTTCATTCTTATCACTATACATTAGTTAGGCTGCAAGCGAGCCCAATTTTTGGATGGGCATTAGATTTGACCAGTTAAGTTATGTCAAATATCTATTTTACCCTTTTAAATATATTTTTGTGTTACATTAGAAATCCAAAGGGGTCTAACTGAAAAATAATAATTACATATGTCATTTGTATAAAGATAAGGGGTCAAAGTATAATTAAAAAACTAAACAACATGTGAGCGTTGAATGGTCATCCAAGAAGCCATCTTCGTCTTCCTTAGTTCAGGTGAACTGCCTGCATTGTCGCCGATCAAGCCACGCTTATGGTCGAACCACCAATCTCCCACATCGACTCTCTCTCTCTCTCTCTCTCTCTCTCTCTCTCTCTCTCTCTCTCTCTCTCTCTCTTCACACATGCATCATCCTCCATTAAAGCACTCCATCTCCACCTCCTCCTCCATTAAAGCCCACACCTTCACCTCCATTACAGACAAACGACCACGGATCCGTCACTCCAATTGTTTTAGCAAGTACACTACAAGAAAGCGAGGGCAAGCGAAAGCCTTAGGAAATTTGCAACTTAGAATTGAAATCGGGTTTCAATATAAAAAGTACTCAAGGGAAATTGATGTGCAATTTCTGTAATTTTGCAGCTCATATTGCAATGGAAAACTATTTTTTTGCATCATGTTTCGGGGAAAAGTTGGAGGAAAGAATGCCGTCTAATTTTGCAATGGTTTTTGAAACATATGAACTTACTTTCAATTTTACATTTCAATTTGAGTTGTATTTTGCAACAGAATTGAAATCAATTTCAATATAAAAAGTACTCAAGGGAAATTGGCGTGCAAAATTAATTTTGCAACTCATATTGCAATGGAAAACTATTTTGTTGCATCATGTTTTGGGGAAAAGTTGGAGGAAAGAATGCCGCCTAATTTTGCAATGGTTTTGAAACGAGATGAACTTACGTTTCAATTTTTATTTCAATTTCGGTTGTATTTTGCAACGGGTGAAATCGGTTTCAATATAAAAAAGTACTCAAGGGAAATTGGCGTGCAAAATTAATTTTGCAACTCATATTGCAATGGAAAACTATTTTGTTGCATCATGTTTCGGGGAAAAGTTGGAGGGAAGAATGCGCCTAATTTTGCAATGGTTTTGAAAACAGATGAATTTTTGTTTCAATTTTACATTTCAATTTGATTTGTATTTTGCAACGAATTGAAATCGGTTTCAATATAAAAAGTACTCAGGAAATTGGCGTGCAAAATTAATTTTGCAACTCATATTGCAATGGAAAACTATTTTGTTGCATCATGTTTGAGGAAAAGTTGGAGGAAGAATAGCCCTAATTTTGCAATGGTTTTGAAGCAGATGAACTTACATTTCAATTTTATGTTTCAATTTCAGTTGTATTTATTAATATCATATTTTTATATTTAGAACTTAAAAAATTGGGATTATGTTTTGGGCAAAAAAGTTTGGAGGGAAGAAACCCGTCTAATTTTGTAAGGGATTTTAAAAGACTAAATTTTCGTTCAAATTCTCCCAACAATTTCGGTTGTAATTAATCATAATTAATTTTTATTTTATTAAATTGTAAAAATAAGTCTAAACCTACTTCTTATGTTTTACTTATAGTCAACCTAATTAATAACCCAAACTTGTTTTGCCGCTACTCTTCTCGCTCTCTTCTCCGCTGGTCTTAACTCGCTCTTCTGGGCTCCACTTTTGCCAAATTCAAGTGCCGGCTTCTCCTCACCATGCTGCACTCTCATCTGCGTTGCGAGGTAAATTCGAAGTGCTTCTCCTCCGGCCTTAAATACATCTTCTTCCCTCTTCGCGAATTGAACAACGTACTTCATTGATAACGTTAATTAATATGCTTATATGCTGAATATGAACTCTCCCATCATGAATGAAACTTTCTTAGGGCTCAAATTGTTGGTTTGTGATTATTTGTTCTCATTGGTAAATAATTGTTTTGAGCCATTTTTTTTTAATTTTAATTTAAAATAAAATTACGCTTGATGAGGTATGCCCTTCCAATAAGGGTGGCCTCTTCGATTTAGGCCATCTCTCCTCAACCACATCGCTTGGGCTTCGTCAAAGCCACCGGCTTACTAGTGGAGATGATGGAGTCTGCTGGGAGATAGGCGGCCCAACAGACAACTCCCATTGCTGGCAATTTTGTTACGGGGATCTTACGAGTTGATGTCACAAGCTTGCGCCTCTTTGTAGTGGCTTGTTTCTTCTCTGGTGATTTGATCTCTCTTCATCAATATTTAAATGACTTCTACGGTTTAGATAAAATATTTAGTGCATAGCCACTTGCTTATAAAATTAAGAAGGTGATTGGATTCACCACGGATACTATAATTTGAATAATTGTTAAAAACTCTAATGATGCATCGAAAAAGTGAGTTGATCTTTTTTATAATTCAATCACATGCTTGCTCTCTGTAGTGTCATGTTTGGAAATTGTGCGGAAGCAAATAGGAGATTTTAGAGCATGCTAGATTTTTTACTGCCCGATTAATTGGATCACGGTGTAGTGTCCTTATCACGAGATGCTAAAAGAGGTCACACCATGAAATAGGCTAGGATTGACTTTCTTGAATCACTAATGGCAAGATGAAATACTTAGATGCTCTTCATTCTTTGTGCTTGGACTGCAGCTATTGCTACACTTGGGGCTTGTGATATTGCATTTGACTTAGGGAGAAAGGTGTT
>CM028380.1:95312391-95400884 GCA_013146195.2 Codonopsis lanceolata
TTACATCATCATGCTCGTCATGAAATAACCTTATATAAAAATCATGTTATGGCATCCATGCTCAACATTAATAAAACATGTTATCATTGTAGTATAACATCTCACTAAAATCCATGTCAAGGCATTTTATGCTTAACGATCATAATTCTTGTTATTGGTATAACATAGCCTTCCAATAATGTACATGTCATGGCATATAAGCTTAACAATAATTCATGCTTACGGCATAATACCATATTCCAATAATATTGATGTTAAAGCATATCAGCTTAACAGCAGTAATTCATGTTATTGTTATAACATAGCATTCCCATAATATTTATGTCAAGCATGTAAGCTTAACAATAATAACTCATGCTTTTGACATAATACAACCTTCAAATAATTTTCATGTTTAAGCATTCATGCTTAACAACCTTAAACAACATGTTATCTATAAAGTATAACATTTATGAAACCAAATCAACCATCATATCATATCCAAACCACCAAGCACATTATTCACATAAGTACTTGTGAGACAATTCATATAAAAGGGATATGATACCATTACCAATTCTTCCTGCGTGTCGCTCTGCAAAAAACACGTGCAAAACCTTTATGTGCCCTCGATATCCCTCTCGTAGATATCGACGTCCCTGAGACAGTCTCCGCTCGAGTTCCATAGTTATCAAAGTCATGTGTATTACTACAACTGAGATAAACTACTTCCCCACCGTGGCCATCGATGGAGGGGTGTGTGCAAACCCGGCACGGCGATCCATCGCGATCACGAATCTCGCAATTCGTGAAGACGATGTATCGTCCCACCAAAGACTCAACAAACCGACTCCAGCTGGACTCAAAACCCAAGCACAAGTAATATATACTCATATGCTCAAAACAAGTAGGTAAACACTCTACCATCAAACTAGTCATGCTTTTCATCCACAACTAGCATAAATATCACAACAGAGAATCATATAAGCTCTCATAATCAAGTATGCTTCACACACTTCAAAACTTCTTGGAGGCTCGACCTCCATGAATTCTACCCAAAATTTCGTAGGACTTAAGATTATAGTTCCTAGGATTCATACTAACCTAAAGGTTGACTCCGTTGAGTCCAATCTAAACTTTCCGAAAATTTAGGGAATAGAAGCATGGGCTTCAACATCCCCCTATGTTCATAATTATCGTCAAAACCATAATCCCAATGTTCAATGAACTCATATAAACCCAACAAGTTACTTAACAATGCAACTTAGAACAAATTGGTAATTTTGTGTATAAATTCATTTTTGACACCATACCAATCATAATCTCCAAACCATGATTAAATCATACAACATGGTTTAATATATTCTATTAAACATGTATAACACAATAACTAGGCTTACAATCATGGTTAACAAGCCAAAACACAATTTGGGGAAAATCCCCTTCCAAGTATCTTTGTCATTCAAGCTCAATACATATGAACAATTCATATAGCAAAGTTTAATAGACAAATTGGCATATGAATTTCATACAAATCAAGTCTCACATAGGTTCAACCAACTCTATCAAAAATTTGAAACCTAGGGTTCATGCATTTCTACAAACCCTAACAATGGCATCCATTGACCGCACATAGCATAATTGGTTGTTTCCCTAGGGTCAATGGAGCCCAAAAAGAAAAGGAAGAGAGGTAGAACTTACTGTTAATCAGCCCTACACAAGCTACAAATTCGAAATCCAAGAGATGATGTCTTCTCCTCAACTCTCTCTTCAAGTTCACGGGCAGATTTGGGGGAAGAAGACCCAAGGCTATGGCTCCCAAGATTGAGTCCTTCAAAACCCTAGAATCGCCCTCTCAAGCTCTCTCTCAAGCTCTCTGTTGAGTTCTCGCAGAAGAAACGCAAAGTGAAGGAGTCGTATTCTGTTGCCGACAAGTGAGAGAATGCGTGAGTTTTGATTTAAATAGGGGGGATTAATTCTCCTTAATCACTCACTAATCAACCCCTAATACTCCTAATAGATGTTTAGGACAAGTTTAGGCTAAGTAGGAGGGTTTAGGTTAGGTTTAATTTGGGTTTAGGGGGGTAAAATTCGGACAGTGCGCAAAATAGAGGCAAAATCCGTAATCGCCACAGGGGACCCCTTGCGGTCGCATCATGTATGGGGATGCGGCGCATCCTCAAAGCATTCCCTTTCCGGCCTTTGTTGCTTCCTGCTCGATCCGGACTCTCCGCATGCTTCTCGAGTCCTTCCAAGCCAAAAATGGTCTACAATCAACCTTAATAACCTCCAATCAATAACCAAAACAATCAAGCTTCTAACCTCAACAAAACAAGGCCAAGAACTCAGGCAAAACTCTCCCGAACGACAACCGAAAAAGTCAAACGATGAAGGGTTAACGCTAGAATCAAACTAGCAACCAAACCGACGATGCAACGAGCATCCAACCAACATCCAAGGCATGTAAATGATATTATGAATGCCTTCTAACAATTATCCATGTGATTACAACATAAATCACAAACCCGAGATTCCACGCATCTCGTGAAAGAAAAATGCATACGTGCATCTCAAACAACGTCAACGAACATGCTATTGACTCCAAACATATACGGGAGCTAAATGAACATATTTATGATGATTATAAATGTATGAATCCATGCATATCACAAGCAAGCCATAAATCAGGGTTTTACAATTGTTGTCCTATTTGGACGACTTGACTTGTGATTCCATATCGGGCTCCGGGTCGGGTCGTCACAGCACCCCCCGGATTTTGGATATCTAAAGCTTAACACAGATGGTTCTTCCGTTAATGGGCAATGCACTGGTGGTGGTATCAATAGGGATCACAAGGGAGGTTTTATTAGAGCCTTTTCGTCTCACTTTCATCTTGGCACTAATATGAAGGCTGAGATTATGGCTTTGCGTGATGGTTTGGTTTTATGCCGTAATATGGGCTTGTCTCGTGTGATTGTTGAATCGGATTCTCAGGTTGCTATTGATGTTATTTTTAATAATCATTCGGCTCCTTGGCAATATACTTATGCTCTCCGTGAATGTAAGCAATTGTGCTCTTCCTTTTCTTTACACGATGTTTACAGAGAACAGAATTCAGTCGCTGATCGGCTAGCTGCTGAGGCTCATAGCATTGATGGTCACAAATTATTTTCCTCTTTCTTGGATCTTCTGACAGTAGTCAAGAAGGCTTTTATGATGGATTCTTATGGGTATCACAATTTTCGTAGAGGCTAGTTCTTTTAGGCCTTTTCTTTTTATTTAGAGTTTCTAGCTTGATGTTAGATTTTATTGCTTGTATTTCCTTTTCGAGGTTAGGCTCCTTTGTCCTCCCATTTATAAGTGCCAGGCTGGTTGTCCCCCTCAAGTTTGTATTTATTTTTATTTTAATAAACAGCTGCAGGGTGCCGTCCCTGTTTCCTTAAATAAAAAAATAAAAAAAAACTCTTCAATAGCAGGAGCAAGAGGATTTATGTTGTCATCATCTATATAAGAAGATTTACCAACTTTAGTATTGATTTCCATAGGTTGCATAGGACCACCTCTAACACATTCCATCAAACGTTTATCAATATTGTTCATATATCGTGTAATCCTTTCTTTCTATATATCAAAGTGATCTTCGTAAAAAATATGTACTTGAGTAACTTTGTTTGATTGAAAAAATTTTGTAGTTGCCATGATCGAACTTTCAAGCCTTTAAACTTGGAAAATAATAATTTTCAAAAAGCCAGGCTCTGATGCCAATTGTAAGTCCAGTTGGCAACAAATAAGGCTAGAGAGGGGTGAATAGTCTTTTAAAACTTTTAGGGTCATTTTGAAAAACTTCAATAGTTACAGCGGAAAATACAACATTTCTCCGTCAACAGATATAGTGACAGCTGGCTGAAGGTTTTGAATTACTGACGTTGTCAGCTAGAATGAGAAAATTGATCAGTTGGCTGATACAGTTTGATGTTTTGAAAAGATCACAAATTATAAGAAAAGAACTAAAAAACAATTTATAAAAACAATTAAGTAAACAACTTATGTAATGAACTAGCTGGCACTTAGGTAGATTAAGACTGCTTCAGTCTTAGAACAGTTTGTAAGAGACGATGAGTAAAAGACAAAGCAGTTAAAGTGGTTCATAGTATAAACTGCTACGTCCACTACCAAGTTGGTCAAACTTGGATTTTTGAAGTGTACCAATATTATTAATAATCTAGGTGATCACTAATGAATCAGTGTACAACAAACACCGGTGTTTAGGGAGTATGATTGAGAGACAATCACACTCGTAGGACAATCAAAAGATTCCTTAAAGAATATGAAAGAAGTAAGGAATGGCTAAACAATGATTGTCTAAACACAAACTAGAAGAGAATAAAACTAGGAGACTGTCTAGTTGATGTTTAAAATTTGGAGCACTTCAAGTAAATGATTGCTTGAGAGAATAAAGTGAATGCTTCAGTCATCTTCAAACTGTTGCTTCCAAGGTATTTAAATAGAGTAGCTTGTGATTCAAACAGTTGGAGGTAAGATTTGAATTTGAAATCCGATCCAGTTTGATGAGAGAATACTTTTACAAGATCATATGGATCTTGTTCATAGGATATAAGACATGAGATTTTTATCATAGCATAAACAAGGAAAATATTTGAAATATCATGTTTGATCAAATCGTGAAAAGATTGATTTTTAAAAGTTATCTTAGAAGTGTCAACCGATCGTTATATATGTCAAAAGGAATACTAGCTGAAGGAATTTTTAAGACTTTAAAAACTTTGTCTGCTTAAATTATCTAACTTAATGGTTTTAAGTAAATCAAGCATAATCCAACTGTAACTAACTTTTTTTTGCTTTTCAAAGCATCTAGGGGCTCTTTCGTAATATTTATTTCTAGTGATTGGATAGTTTGAAGCATAATGTTCAGGTTTTCTACAATTGAAGCACAATTTTTTTTCATTCTCATCCTTATCTTCATTGGATTTGAAGTAAGGCTTTTGATAGTTTGAAGAAGAAGGTCTTTGGAAGTTTGAGGAAGATTTCTGAAAACTGGAAGAAGGTTTTTGAAAATTTCTTTTGAAAGATTTAAACTTTCTAAACTATTTGGCAAAGGCTGTAAACTCATCCTCATCAAAACCATCATTTGACTGAGATGTGGAGGCTTCTGGAATTTCATTTTGAGCATGTAAAGAGATGTCATTAAAACTTTTCTCAATTTCTTGACTTTTAGCAATTTCGTTCTCATAAATTTTGAGAGTGGCAACAAGACTACGTATATGAGTTTTGTTCAAGTCTCTCTCTTCCTTTATGGCAGTTACCTTGACATGCCATATACTTCCTAGGCTACTAAGAAATCTCATATTTAAATCTTTCATACTATAGACTTTACTAAAAGAAGAGAATTTATTACTTACCTCATGAAACCTATCATAGGCATTATTGAGTGATTCGTTTGGATCTTTCTTGAATGCATCAAATTCTTGTATGCAGTCATACAGCTTCTTGTCCTTAGTATTTTGATCTCCTTCAACATATTCAACAAGAGCTTCCAATATATCTTTGGTTGTTTTGCAGTCATATACTTGTTTGTAGTTTTCATCTGGAATAGTACTTGATAGAATGTGTATGGCCTTGGCATCTAACCCATCTTATTCTTTATCTTCCTCAGTCAATTCAGACTGAGGTTTAAGTACATATTCTTTTCCGTCTACTATAAGTGGATTTATCCTATAATCATGTGCAGAAGAATATTTACCCATATTAGTTTTTACTTTCATGGGTAGCATGAGGCCATTTTTAATACATTCCATCAATCTGTTATCTATGTTGTTCATATATCTTGTAACCCTTTCTTTCCATATATCAAAGTTAGGCTCTGATACCAATTGTAAGTATACTTGGCAACGAAATAAAGCTAGAGGGGGTGAATAGCCTTTAAAAAAATTTAAGGGTTATTTTGAAAACCTTCAAAAGATGCAGCAGAAAAGATAAGTTTTCAGCAGCTGATGAAAAATCAGTAGGTAGCAGATACTGAATCGTTAACCAGTTTGGTTTTATTTTGATCATTGAAGTATAAAAGACAATATATTTGATAATTAAGTAAATTATTCAAGAATGTAACTAGTTGATACTTAAACAGATAGCATCTGCTTAAGTGTTATAATAGTAAAAACAGCAGGAAAAATACATGCTGCTATTATACATAGGATTCTTAGGCTGTTAACTTGAGTTTTGTAAGACCCCGATTCCCGGTTAACTTGAATTACGTGCAATACTCGCATTTCTTCCTTGGTTTATGGCTTGTTTTGTTTGTGAGAGAGTCTAGATGTGTATGAGAGATCACATTAAGATCAAAATACTATTAAGAGATGCCATTTAGTTATTGACTTGCTAAAGTCGCAAGTCGTAACTCGACGATAGTCGAAATGCGACGCGATTGAGATTTTACTCGGGTTTTGTGTTCCTGACCTCGATTTGGTCCTAGATCTTTACATGATGATTTATTAATATGTTTATATGTGTTAGACTTCTATTTGGATGTATTCCTTAAGTCTCGTGAAGTTTTGACGCTCCGAGGATAACAATTCTCCTTATCGCATAGTTTGAGATTGAGCCGGGTGATCATCTCGTCTTTCGGGAGCTCATTTATCCTATATGTTGTTAATCATCTGAGGAGCATTCAGGCCTATTTAATAGCATTTTTAAGTGTTCATAATCATGAGTTGTTTTCCGTCGGTTTGTGGTTTCATTCAACGTTTCGTTAGCGAGTTGTTGCGCCTTCCGCCGGTTTCGCACCGGGTTGTTTCGTGTGTTGTTTTTGGGAGTTTAGACCTACTTTAAAAGTGGTTTGAGACTTGTTGGGTTTAGCTAAGTGTTTGAGGACTTTAAGGGTTCAATTATAGGCCGTTTCGACGCTTTAAGGCTTGCGGTTGCATGCGGGAAGGGCCGGGACCGAATAAGGATTGCAGAAACTGTCACAGAAGGTAAAAGAGGTCAATGCGGTCACATGGGGGAGGCACCATGCGATCGTATGGTGCCACGAACAGCTTGGTCCCTGTTTTGGTGTTTTGAAGTGTAATTCCTATTTTACCCCCACTAAACCCCCTCTAAACCCTTCCTAACCCTCATACGAAGTCCTAATGATGTCCGAACATAATTGGGAGTTGATTAAGGTTTGATTAACAATGGATTACATCTAATGATCACTAATTGTACCCATGAAATCCCCTTTGTGCCCTCACTTGTTTGGGAAGTATATATACACTAATCACTTTGTAAAATTCAGAAATCTCTCATTTCTTTCATCCTCATCATACGTATAGTGAGAGAGAGTGTGGGAAACCATGGAAGCTTGGAGCCCTAGCCTCCTTCCTCCTCCAATCCTCGATGATCCGACTGTTGGATCGCCTCCAAACTTTGGATTCGTGAAGCCCTCGTCAAATAGAACAACTTCACCGATTGGATTGTGATTCTTTTGAGTTTTCATGTAAGTCAAGTAAGCTACTAGAATCCCTCTTCTCTTGATTTTGTGCTCATTGACCCTAAGGAAAACAAAGATGCTTGCTATTTGAGGTCAATGAGTACACAAGAATGTTATGTGTGATTTTATTTTGATTTTTGGATTTTTGGTGAGTGAACTTGCTAGAAGCATGAGTAGGTTGATTTCTATGTTCAATGAAGTATGTTGTTAAGTTTCAATTGGTAATTTTGGACTTGGGTATGATGGGTATTTGATTCCCTAAAATCCTAGGGTTTGATTATATGTTGATGAAGTAAATGGGTTATTGAAGATATGTATGATTTTTGGAGTTTTATTGGATATTATGAATTCTTAGAATCATACATGGATATATGTTTGGGAGTTTGGAATTAAACTTGATGAATCTTGAATTTTGATTGTAAGCATGAAAGAAGAATTTTTACAATGAATTACATGTTGGAATGTTTCGTATGACTTTTAAGAATAAGAGTTGACTACCATGCACATGAGTGTATGATACTATCTAATTCATGAATTTTTGGTTGTGAGCATGTACGATGAATTATCATTATGGATTGCATGAATAAAATGTAATGTTTGACTTTATTGGGTTGAGTTGACTTTTATGCATATAGGAGTATGTTGGTCAACACTAATTCATGAATTGAAGGTTATGAGCATGCTAGATTAATTTATATCTTAGTCATGAGCATGCTAGATGAAATTACATCTTGTTTAGATTAATGGTTATCTTGGATGAAAGCATGCTTGATTAAATGTTATATTGAGACACATGCTTGAAATGTGATGGTTGACTTTAAATGTTAAGTGTTGACCTATGAACTATGTTTTGGGGTTTTGTTGGGAAAGTATGGATTGTTGGGTTGCACAATGTTGCTAACCTTGAGAACTTAGCCATGAGCATTAGCTAATGAATAATAGGAGGGCTATGATGCAAATAGCTTCTATGCCTTCAAATTTGAAAAGAGTAGAAATGACTCAACGGAGTCGATTATGGATTTATATGAACATAGAGAACTACATATTGAAATCCTACGGTATTTGGGGTAGTTTTGATGGAGGTTAAGCCTCCGAGCGTTTTCAAGTGTATGAAGAAGACTTCGGTATTAGAGACTTGATATTATCGCTCTAAGATGTTTATGTGTTAGTAAGTATAGAAATGCATAACTATGTAATTTTTGAGTAAATATCTACTTGAATGGATTAGTACGGTGTGTTGTACTTTTCCCTTTATTTTTGAGCATGTGAGTATATATTACTTGTGCTTGAGTTTGAGTCCAGCTGGCGGTTTTTGGTTTGAGTCTTTGGCGGGACGATGCATTGTCTTCACGAATTGTGGGATTCGTGATCGCAATGGATCTCCGCGCCGGGTTTGCACACACTCCTCCACCGATGGCCACGGTGGGGAAGTAGCTAATCTTAGTTAGAGTAATACACATGACTTTGATAGCTATGGAACCCGAATGGGGATCAAGCTGGGACGCCGATGCCACGAAAGGGTTATCGAGGACACGTATGTTTCCGCAGAGTTACACGCTGAAACGGAAAGGAAAATCATCTCTCTTATGTGGTTTGTTTTATGAGCACGTATGAATTGTTGTGCTACATGGTTAATGGTATGATTTACATGAGATGATGATTTCTTGATAAAATGTTATAATAAAAATATAACATGCTAATCAAATGAAGATTTTTATGACTTGATGTTATGCTAAAAATATAACATGCTATTCATGACTAGAATGGAAACAATAGTCTCTCGCACATGAATTATTATATGAGTTAGGTTTAATGAAGATTTATGAGACTCATGGTTTAATTGGGTTATGTGGTTGGTGGTTTGATGGGAGTTTAAATGTGGAAATAAAATACTACACATTATGGAATTTAGAATCATAATATATTGATATGATTTATTTCATGATAATTTATGAAGAATTATATTCCATGTGACTATGGTTGGATTTGGTTTGTGTTGAGAATTATACCATATTATAAGTATGACATGAGATGTAAATGTTTTATTTGAGCATTATGTCATGCCATGACATTGCATCTTTAGTAGCTTACTAAGTCATTATGACTTACTCGTTTGCTTTGTTTTCCTTAGATTCGAGCCGAGCTAGTAATGCAATGGAATCCGCCAAGTCTATGATAGATGTGAGAATTATTTGTGAAGGTTGCTATTAATTTATTTCGTAGCCTTAGTTTATTGAAAAGGTCGTTTGGGAAGTGAAGTTATATAAACTTCACTTTGGGTAGTAAGATTGTGCTATTGATTTGGTTCTTGTATTTGTAAATTATTAATAATTGGTTTTTGGAAGCCGACAAATGTTAGTCGAGCCATGTTTGTTTAAATACATATTTATTTCATCTCAAGTTATTTATATTGTTGGTTATGTTGTACTCCGGCATGTTTAGCCGTTGAGTGTGTAGACTAGAGTCTTAGACTTAGTGTAATGTTGGGTTCCGGCTGTAACGGCGCCGATGACTTGGTTTATTTATTGCTATATAATTATATTGTACGAGAGGGAATTTTGCTCTACGTGCCCATTGTTGCAGTACGTGCGACGAATTTTTGGACCGAGTGATTAATTATCTCTTTGGTTGTGTTTAGTTTGAGCTTGTTAGCTCGGGCGCCGGCGTGTTATTATATTTCGCTTCCGCATGTGTTTTTAGTTGTTGGCTGATCGATGTATTTTATACGTCGATTTCATATGCTTCTATGACTTAAATTATGCTATTTCACGAGGCTTTTGGCTACTGATATGTGTTTTCA
Organism: Codonopsis lanceolata; assembly: GCA_013146195.2. Lineage (NCBI taxonomy): Eukaryota > Viridiplantae > Streptophyta > Magnoliopsida > Asterales > Campanulaceae > Codonopsis > Codonopsis lanceolata. The sequence goes on from CM028380.1 coordinate 95,322,657, forward strand.
GTGAGTTTTGTAAGTTTCAGGGTTTTTAGTGAAAATATGCAAAACACCAAGGTTTTATATGCAAATTCCAAGAAGGACCCAAGATGAAAAATGAAGAAGAAAAGAAGAAATCCCAAGCTGGAGACCTTGCGGTCGCAAGGTATTTAAGACCTTGCCCCCGCAAGGTGGACAGTAGCTAAAGAAACCAAGGGCCGAAATGCTGGAGACCTTGCGGACGCAGGGTACCCAACACCTTGCGACCGCAAGGTGGTCAGAACGCGATAAAGTCGTATTTTCACAAGAGATTCGATTGGAATACAACTCCATGGTATAAATAGGAACCGGTTGCCAAAGCCTAAGGATATAGAAAAATGGCTGGAAACAGTTTTGTATAGCTTTAGAGTAGATTTTAGGTTGTATAACATATTTAGATTGTGTAATTACAAGTATTGAAGATCAAATCATGTTTCCGTTCATCTCCATATGCTGTTCATTGTCTATGATGAACTAAATCATCCATAATCTAGGAGGTGGGAGGTAACTTGTATCGAATTTATGTTTTAATTCATATTTATGTTCATTCAATTCTTGTTGATTATGGTGTTTATCAATCCGTCTATTATTTTTCTTTGAACAAATGAATGAAATCGCAAATAATAAAAGCATAGAGGTGCGGATAGTTGCATGACCAATGTGCATATGTCGTACACTGGCTCACCATCACAATAAATTGGACATATCGATGCACGAGAGTGATAAGTTAGGACCAGGTTCATACATGATATAGGTGACAGATAGACCATATGTTCTTGTGCTTAGGATATAGAATGGATGAATGTTGCGGGGATGGAGGTTGAACCAATAGTTCAACAGACTATATCTATCTTTTGTGAACGAACCCAAGAAATTGAATGATGATTATTGAACCCAAGCGATACAAGTGAAAACCGAATCCTAGATTGCCACCTACCATAAGATCTTCATAACCTGTAATTACTGCTAATTAGTTAAACACCTAAATATTAATAGTAGATTAGAATAAAATAATTATAAACCCCCCCCTTAGATTAATAATTTGCTATCAATAAATTGCACTATTCGTGATCTCTTGTCTCTGTGGGTTCGACCCTTGCTTCCAATACTATTCTATAATAGTCTTGTCCACTTGCAAGGAAAATAATTTACAATAAAACATCGATCAACTTTTTGGCGTCGTTGCCGGGGACAAGCTAGTTCACGTAGTTAGTTTGTTGGTAGTGTAGTTTTTAATTTTTTTTAGTTTTTATAAAAAAATAAAAAAAAATACAAAAATATTTTATTTTATTTTGCTTTAATAGTTAGTTGTTTTTAAATTGCTTTAATTTATTTTATGCACGGTTGTAGATCTTTGAATCCTAAATTGGTAGAACTGAATCAAGATATAAATAATATTAGAAGAAATCAAGAAGATCTTGAAAATCTAGCTCCCCAGCCTGATAATCAAGAGCAATTGAATCAAGAGGATCCTCTGGTCGATCCTACAATGGAAGATAATAATCGAAATCCTGAAAATCCAATTAATCCAATTAACATGATTCAAAGAGAAGAAGAACCTGCTAGAAGAAATATGGAAGTGGTGGTAAATCAAAAAACTATTAATGATTTCAGTAGACCTTCATTAAATGTAGTAACATCATGTCTAGTCTTACCAGATGTTGTAAGGAATTTCAAACTAAAAAGTCATTATTTTAACATGATACCATCTTTTCATGGAATGCCTCACGAAGATCCTGTTAGTTTCTTAAGAGATTATGAATACATGATGAGTACTTTTCCTTTAGGAGGGTTGACTGAAGACCAAGTTAAAATGAAATACTTTCCCAGTGCATTAAAAGAATTGGCAAAGCGATGGTTTATGAATCTAACACCTAGTAGTGTTTATACTTGGGCTCAATTATATGATTTGTTTATGAGTAAATATTACAAGCATGCATCTCTTACTGAATATAGAAAACAAATCATGTCATTCCAAAATGAACTAGGTGAAACATTCCATGAGTCTTGGGATAGATTTAAAAATTTGCTCATTATGTGTCCTCATCATAATTTGGCTCAACATGTGTTAGTACTTCAATTTTATCATGGTCTTTCGCCAGGCTTACAAACCATGGTTGATAGTACAGCTGGTGGTTCTATTAATAGAATGACACCAGAAGCACTAGAGGAATTATTCGAGATGTTATGTGACAGCCCGACCCGAATTCCAATGCGGAATCCCAAGGTCGTGCCGTCAAGACAAGCTAAAAGATGGACAAGCACCCGCTAAGCGTAGTGGTGCGAGTCAAGAGTTGAACCAACAAACTCTAAACAGGAATGAAAAGCCATAACGGCAAAAACGAATAACCAAAAACTAAAATCATGGAAGCAAATCATAAATGGGACCAAAACCTATAGTTTTAAACTAAGGAATACCAAGCCGAGAGACGACTATCTCTCGACAAATCTATTTACTCGTGACGCAACATTGCGCACGTACAACAAACCATCGGCAACCTAAGGCCGGCAAAACAACAAGAATTCCAACCTGATAAACGACAACTCAACGGCTATAACATGCCGGAGGAATAGATCAACTAAGAGAACAAGATATTCAAATTCTAACAACTAAACCCAAGTCTCACGACTAACGTCGTCGGAGATGACAATACTAACAATAACGGGATGAGTGAGCTAAAGCATGCTCGAAGTAACAAAGGAATAACTTCTAAAAGATACAACAGCTCGACTAACGAGTCGGCTACCAAAATAATACAATAACATAATACTAACATAGTCTACCCAGTAAAGTCTACATAACTTTACATCCGTGTCTCACAAATACAAAGTAACATAATAATAATAATAATTCCAAGCTTAGAACCCTAAGACCACCTTCTAGGAATCACTATCCGAAGCCGCCACGCCGCATTCAACGGATCGCCGCTGCAAAAACTAAGGAAAACAAACACACGAAATGAGTCATAATGACCCAGTAAGTTACTAAATGCAATTGTATGGCATAGCATATCGTGGCATGGCATAATGCACAAACATGTATAAAATCATGGTATCTTTATAGTCCACCAATAATAAACTTGTATAATGTCATCATGTAACATAAACTGTATAAACCACATAACACGTTCTTTTTCATATAAGTGCTTATACCTAAGCACATAAAACCAAGATCTGGGCCTAGCCCTTCTGTATTCAAACCATGTTCTGGGCCTAGCCCTTCAAATGATCATAAACTGGGTTTCATTCCTCAAATGATCATAACTCACCGCTTTTAATGAGTTCTCGTTACATTCATCCGACTGGGGATGAGAAATGGGAGCTCGATATCAGGCTAGGAGCCGCTAATACGAGACCACATCCCACTATCGGCCAAATAGTGAGGAGAAAGGGTACCAATGCGGCGATTCATAGCGAATGTTTCCAAAGGCCATGAATCGTCCCATTGCCGACAAAACGACCAAGACGCCAGCTGGACTCAAATCAAGATGATCAAGTAGATTATTTACTTGTATAAACCAATAAGGACCAAGTTCATCACAAAAGAACTTATTAATTCAAGTAGGTCATAATGCTCTACTAAACCCAATAAACAATGCACATACTTGTACACACTTAACATATTCAACTAACTTGTAAGTTTAGTTCCAAACCACGTATTGAGGTATTCATAAACCTCAAGTCATTACCAATTCATGAATAGCATATAAGCTCAACAATTCACAAAATGAGGTCTACTATAGTCCTCTACTCAAGATTAAATCAAAGACTACTACTTAGTCTAAGAACCACCACAATTCAAAACTTAGCATTTAGCTTCGCTTAAAGGCACACCGGACTTAGCCAAAGTCCTTATAGCCGACATCAACAAAACCCATCTCATGAATGACAAGACTACCTTGTAGTCTAAATCCGCAAGTACTATCATATGCTCGCGACTAAATTCCTTATAGTGAATTCTTCGAATAACCATTACTAAATAGTGTTCGAGACCATGGGTTGGTCTCTAATACTCCGTGCTTTACAAGCACGCTCTAAACAAGTTCCCCAATGGGTCTCTATAACATGAGTGTCTCCATAGGACACAACAAGGTACTCGGATACGCACAACATAAGCAAACGAGACCCGAACATCGTAGGGTTTCAACCAAAGGCTTGTTATCACATTATTGGCCTCACAATGACTCCGTTGAGTCTTAATTCTATATTCCATTCTTTATGTGTTTCATAGACCCACAACTAAACATTTCATTCATATATACTACAAAATCCCAAAGTTCTTTCGGGCTTGATTCCCAAGCCCTAAAACCCAATAATTCATCATAATCATAATCAAACGAAATCCAATTGTCGTAGGATTCCAACCCGAATTCATTAACACAATAATGGACATATTTCGACTGCTGAGTCTAAAGGCTTGGTTTCAATATTTACATGATTCATCAATCCTAACATTTGCACCCACTTCACCGATTAACAATAACTTCCAATAGTTCGGGCTTGATTCTCAAGCCCCCAAATTCATAACATAGATCAACCCAACATAACCCAATTCATCCTCTTCAAGGCATTAACAAGTTCATAAATCCTACAATCCACAAATTAGGACATATTTCCCCATAATGAACCCAAATAGCATATGTAGACATGATTTCTAGCATGCTCTTAAGCCTAGAAACACATAATATGAAGAGTAATCACACACTTCAATAATCATAAAATTACTCTACAATTGCTCTTACAAGTTCATACACTTCAAAAATCCCCAAAATTGGGCAAACATAGCATACAAGTGTTCATTGCCCACAAATAGCATACAAGTTGTTTTCCTTAGGGCCAATGAACCAAAATCAAAGAAAGGTAACTTACCTAGCTTGAGTGAAAACTCAAGAGAACACAAATCCGATCGGTGAAGTCGTTCTACTCGCCGAGGGCTTCAAGAATCCAAGTTTGAAGGAGATCGGGTGGTCGGATCGTGGATCGAAGAGAGAAGAGCTAGGGCTCAAGAGTCTCCCATGGAGCCTCTCTCTCTAGAATACGTATGGATGAGGAAGAAATGAAGAGGTTTGGCCGATTTGGGAAGAGGTTAGGCTATTTATACCTCCTCAACAATAAGGGCACAATAGGCATTTCTCAAGTGCAATTAGTGGAGATTAGGGATAATCAAGCTCTAATCCAACCTTAATTAACTTCTAAATAATGTTAGGACATGTTTAGGGTTAAGTATGAGAGGTTAGGAAGGGTTTAGAGGGGTTTAAGGAGGGTAGAATAGGTAAATTCGACACATCACAACTCAAAACAGGGAAGAAAATCCCGTAACAGGGGTGAGGCGGGCGCCTCACTCCCTTCCATGCGGCCGCCTCACCTCTTCTGCACAAGCTCTCGAGTGAGGCGGGCGCCTCACCCATCCCATGCGGCCGGCTCCCGAACCTCCAAAACTTGGTCTAAACTTGATCTAAATGATCCCAAACTTATGGGCAACCATCCTAAGGTCTAACCCAACTCAAAACAAGTCTAAAACACACCCAAACAACTCCCGAAACAACTCGGAGCGAAACCGGGAAGGGGTGCAACGACGTGCGACCGGGATGACGAACGAACTCGAAATCAAACGAGCAATGAGAGGAGACTTTTAAGGCAAGTCTAAGGGCTAATGAAGAAGCTTAAATACTTCTAGGAAGTTGAATAACAACTAGGGAAATAAGAATCCCAAAGGAGAGGCGATTACGACTCGATTCCGAACTACGCGATAGAGACGAACGCTATCTCCAAAACTTCCAAATCTTCGATAGACTTAAGGAACACCTCCAACTTGAAGTCTAACACATCTAAACATGTTAATAAACCATCTTAAAGAGGTCTAGGACCCAAACCGAGGTCACGAACACAAAACGCAAGCAAACCCTCAATCGCGTCGCATTCGACTATCGCCGAGTCACGACTTGTGACTTTAGCAAGTCAACAACTATATGGAGTCTCTAAATAATGTTTTGGTCTTAATATGGTCTCTCAAACATATCTAGACCCTCTCGCAACCCAAACATACCGTCGACAAGGGAAGAAGTGCAAGTATAGCACGCAAACCGAGACAACGAAGGAGCGGGGCGTCACACCCTCTCCACCTTAAAAAGAATTCGTCCCGAATTCTAAATCATGATACAAACCACAATACATCGAGTCCAAAACCACCAACCTAGACTCGAATCCCAATTCTACCACCACAATATACACGAGGGTTAAACTCTAATAATCCAAATTCGAAAGTCTAAGAATTCTCAATAGACACAACAACATCAAGACTTACGGTTGAAAATAACATGACTCATACTTGAGTCGCGAATACACATATGAACACATTACGCCAATCATGTAGGCAAAATCCCAAACTTCAACATAAGAACACATTTAACTACCGAAACTATTTGCTTCGGGGCACATCATGAAATTCAAGCACAAAAGATTCTAAGTTACAAGAATTAATAATTGCTTATGGAGCAATTTACAAACAAATCAAAGATAACCAAATTGGCATTTCAAACTATGCAAATCATACTCGCGATTTCCCTATCACGGTAGAACACACAAGAGCACACAATGCCATGTTTTGAAAATTCCTTCCATCCATGTCCATCCATTTGGTAACGGGTATAGTCAATGTTTAACCTACTCACTACCAATCCTAGTCCACCAACGAACCTCTTTTGATCACCAATTTAGGGTACCGACTAAATTGGATTTCAAAAGCTTTTCGTTGCAAGGATGCGAAGGTTCATGATTAAAAAGGTTCTAAGCATCCTTTAATAGTCTCCTATGCTAAGGAAATGAATGAACATGATATTATGAGATGAAAATTTAATATACTACTATGTAATGCATCAAGTAGGTGTTTCCTACAACTAATGCACATAACTGAATAAAAATCAAACCAAGTAACAAGGCCTATTACCTTGACAATCAACAATCATAGCTATCACAAACTCGTGTACCTTAGTACACTCAACCAAGATGGCTTCCTAGTAATCACAACGAATCGCCAAGGCTACTAATGCCCGAAACGCCTATACTCCGCAAAACTATCCTTTCTTAGGCTCTAGACCAAGTCTACAACCAATGCATACACTAAGCATCCTAACACAACGTTAACGTCTCAATACTCACGGTGAAGCATCTATCTCTCCCGTGCAACCGTGATCATCCTCTAAATCGCAACCTTCAACCTTCTCACAAGTCGAGTGTATATCTTACTCGCATAATAACCCTTAACAACAATATAGCGTAATATTACTCATTACATAAAATATATCCTTATAGAATATACAAACATTATACCAAACCAATAAATATCAACTTACAATTCATACTTCATAAATACACATACTATGGCCTTTTCTTACATATCCACATGAACCATAACTATATACATATAACATAGTCTTATATATACATAGACTAATCATGAATCCTTACACCACGTGCGATTACCTACCGGTAATCCACAAAATAAACCATATCATATATCAATCTCATATTGGGGTATTATTCCCGATCAAACAAATAACCAATAATACACAATACACCATATAATGTATGTATGAATGCACATGAGCTACCGATTAAAACGTGTACTCATAATAACGGTAATAGTAACAACGGTATAATTTACGAATATTTATATACAAGAATATACCTTCCTATTTCGGATAGGTCTCAAAACCCCGCAATGGCCAACCGCCACGCGCGCACGACCTCAAGCTCTAGGCCGTCCACCACTGTCCCTCTTGGAGCCACTGGATTGTTGACTAGTACTCCCAGACTGATTAACCCTCATCTTCGGGCAATCCTTACGAACATGATCACCGCCACAAGCGAAACACTTTCCTGCTTTACCCCAACATCTGTTCTCGGCATGTCCTGTCCTCATACAAAAATTACATGTTAACTCGCCGCCTCGTCGTCTCCGACTAGAGGTAGGAACGTCACTCCGTCTACCAGTACGTGTGATTTCTTGATTAACTTTCTGAGGTGCTGCCTGCCCTCTATTACCATCATTGCCCCTAATAGTACTCGAGGCTTTCTTTTGAGCATACTCCTCGATGTCCAACTCTATTGCATACGCGCGATTCACAGCGACTCGGTAATCCGTAAGTTGTAATGGAACGAGCTGCCTACGATATTTCATCTTTAGACCCTTCACAAACCGTTGGGTCTTCCTAGCCTCATCAGGCACTAAGTAACCACAATAGCGAGCCAACTCTGTGAACTTCGCTGAATACTGAGCCACCGTCATAGCTCCTTGTTCCAATGCCATGAACTCCGCTTCTCTTCTTTCTCGAACTACTGCCGGAATGAACTGTGCCATAAACTCCATCGTGAAGTTTTCCCACACTCGAGGCACTCCCTGGTGACTCCAACTATCTCGTAACACATGCCACCAATGGTCAGCCGCACCAATCAATTTAAACACTGCTAGGGTCACCATCTCTTCTGACGTACAACCCATAGCTGCAAAGATCTTCTCCATGTTTTCTATCCAAAGTTCTGCTTTAGAAGCATCGGGCCCTCCATCGTAGCTCTCAGGTTCCAACTTCAAGAATCTCGCAAGAAGGATAGAATTGTCTTCCATCCCAAACATCTGCTGAGGGGTCACACGCGGATCCGTAACATTCTCCCCTCTCTCGTTGCCACGAGTTGTACCCGAACGGGGTCTACTAGAACTAGCTCCACGCCAAGTTCCCGACATAATACGCCTACAAAGAACACTCAGCGTTAATAACTCAACAATAAACCCAACCCAAACTAGGCCAAGGAACCTATCCTGGCGAAATAGCTAACCTATAGCTCTGATACCAGGACAACCGACCGAATTCCAATGCGGAATCCCAAGGTCGTGCCGTCAAGACAAGCTAAAAGATGGACAAGCACCCGCTAAGCGTAGTGGTGCGAGTCAAGAGTTGAACCAACAAACTCTAAACAGGAATGAAAAGCCATAACGGCAAAACCGAATAACCAAAAACTAAAATCTGCGGAAGCAAATCATAAATGGGACCAAAACCTATAGTTTTAAACTAAGGAATACCAAGCTGAGAGACGACTATCTCTCGACAAATCTACGACGACTCGCGTGGACGCAACATTGCGCACGCACAACAAACCATCGGCAACCTAAGGCGGCAAAACAACAAGAATTCCAACGATAAACGACAACTCAACGGCTATAACATGCCTGGAGGAATAATCAACTAATGAATAAGATATTCAAATTCTAACAACTAAACACAAGTCTCACGACTAACGTCGTCGGAGATGACAATACCAACAATGCTAGAATGAGTGAGCTAAAGCATGCTCGAAATAACAAGGAATAACTTCTAAAAGATACAACAGCTCGACTAACGAGTCGGCTACCAAAATAATACAATAACAAAATACTAACATAGTCTACCCAAGTAAAGTCTACATAACTTTACAATCGTGTCTCACAATTACAAAATAACATAATAATAATAATTAACCCAAGCTTTAAGCCCGGAAGACCACCTTCTAGGAATCACTATCCGAAGCCGCCACGCGTACTAACGGGATCGCTGCAAAACTAAGGAAAACAAACACACGAAATGAGTCATAATGACCCAGTAAGTTACTAAATGCAAATGTATGGCATAGCATATCGTGGCATGGCATAATGCACCAACATATATAAAATCATGGTATCTTTATAGTCTACCAATAATAAACTTGTATCATGTCATCATGTAACATAAACTTCATAAACCACATAACACGTTCTTTTTCATATAAGTGCTTATACCTAAGCACATAACCAAGATCTGGGCCTAGCCCTTACGTATTCAAACCATGGGTCCAACCCTCAAAGATCATAGTGCGGGATTTAATCCTCGAATGATCATAACTCACCGATTCTCTTTAATGAGTTCGTTACATTCATCCGACTCCGGGGATGAGAAATGGGAGCTCGATATCAGGCTAGGAGCCGCTAATACGAGACCACATCCCACTATCGGCCAAATAGTGAGGAGAAAGGGTACCAATGCGGCGATTCATAGCGAATGTTTCCAAAGGCCATGAATCGTCCCATTGCCGACAAAACGACCAAGACGCCAGCTGGACTCAAAATCAAGATGATCAAGTAGATTATTTACTTGTATAACCAATAAGGACCAAGTTCATCACCAAAGAACTTATTAATTCAAGTAGGTCATAATGCTCTACAAAACCCAATAAACAATGCACATACTTGTACACACTTAACATATTCAACTAACTTGTAAGTTTAGTTCAAAAACCACGTATTGAGGTATTCATAAACCTCAAGTCATTACCAATTCAAGAATAGCATATAAGCTCAACAATTCACAACATGAGGTCTACTAAAGTCCTCAACTCAAGATTAAATCAAAGACTACTACTTAGTCTAAGAACCACCACAATTCAAAACTTAGCATTAAGCTTCACTTAAAGGCACACCGGACTTAGCCAAAGTCCTTATAGCCGACATCATCAAAACCCATCTCATGAATGACAAGACTACCTTGTAGTCTAAATCCGCAAGTACTATCATATGCTCGCGACTAAATTCCTTATAGTGAATTCTTCGAATAACCATTACTAAATAGTGCTCGAGACCATGGGTTGGTCTCTAATACTCCGTGCTTTACAAGCACGCTCTAAACAAGTTCCCAATGGGTCTCTATAACATGAGTGTCTCCATAGGACACAACAAGGTACTCGGATACGCACAACATAAAGCAAGCGAGACCCGAACATCGTAGGGTCTCAATCAAAGGTTTGTTATCGCATTATTGGCCTCACAATGACTCCGTCGAGTCTTAATTCTATATTCCATTCTTTATGTGTTTCATAGACCCACAATTAAACATTTCATTCATATATACTACAAAATCCCAATGTTCATTCGGGCTTGATTCCCGAGCCCTAAAACCCAAGAATTCATCATAATCATAATCAAACGAAATCCAATTATCGTAGGATTCCAACCCGAGTTCACAATCACATTATTGAACATATTTCGACTCCGTTGAGTCTAAACACCAAGTTTCATCATTTACATCTCTCATCGATCTCCACATTAACCCCACTTCAACTTAACCATAATTTCCCCAATAATTCGGGTTTGACTCTCAAGCCTAAAATTCACAAATAATCCCAACATAGATCAAACCCATTTCATAAATTACATATAACCCAATTAAGTGACCATCCTCATATTATATAGAGAGTTCACAAATCCAAAGCCCCAATCAAAGGCATACTTTCATAATAAACCCAAATATAATGTAAACATGATTTCTAACATGCTCACAATCCTAGAAACACAATATGAAGAGTAATCATATACATCAAAAATCATAGGAGTCATCTACAAATACCCCTAACAAGTTCATACTTCAAAAATCCCCAAAATTGGGCAAACATAGCATACAAGTGTTCATTGCCCACAAATAGCATACAAGTTGTTTTCCTTAGGGCCAATGAACCAAAATCAAAGAAAGGTAACTTACCTAGCTTGAGTGAAAACTCAAGAGAACACAAATCCGATCGGTGAAGTCGTTCTACTCGTCGAGGGCTTCAAGAATCCGAAGTTTGAAGGAAATCGGGTGGTCGGATCGTCTTGGATCGAAGAGAGAAGAGCTAGGGCTCAAGAGTCTCCCATGGAGCCTCTCTCTCTAGAATACGTATGTGGAGAGGAAGAAATGAAGAGGGTTTGGCTGATTTGGGAAGAGGTTAGGCTATTTATACCTCCTCAACAATAAGGGCACAATAGGCATTTCTCAAGGGCAATTAGTGGAGATTAGGGATAATCAAGCTCTAATCCAACCTTAATTAACTTCTAAATAATGTTAGGACATGTTTAGGGTTAAGTATGAGAGGTTAGGAAGGGTTTAGAGGGGGTTTAAGGAGGGTAGAATAGGTATAATTCGACAAATCACAAAACAGGGCAAAATCCCGTAACAGCCTTTCTGGAAGTGAGGCGGGCGCCTCACTCCCTTCCATGCGGCCGCCTCACTTGGTCTGCACAAAGGGTTGCTCTCAGAAGTTGAGGCGGGCGCCTCACGAGGTCCCATGCGGCCGCCTCGGCTCCTGAACCTCCAAAACTGGGTCTAAACTTGATCTAAATGATCCCAAACTTATGGGCAACCAACCTAAGGTCTAACCCAACTCAAAACAAGTCTAAAACACACCCGAACAACTCCCGAAACAACTCGGAGCGAAACCGGGAAGGGGTGCAACAACGTGCAACCGGGACGACGAACGAACTCGAAATCAAACGAGCAATGAAAGGAGACTTTTAAGGCAAGTCTAAGGGCTAATGAAGAAGCTTAAACACTTCTAGAAAGTTGAATAACAACTTAGGGAAATAAGAATCCCAAAGGAGAGGCGATTACGCGACTCGATTCTCGAACTACGCGATAGAGACGAACGCTATCTCCAAAACTTCCAAATCTTCGATAGACTTAAGGAACACCTCCAACTTGAAGTCTAATGTATCTAAACATGTTATCAAACCATCTTAAAGAGGTCTAGGACCCAAACCGAGGTCACGAACCCAAAACGCAAGCAAACCCTAAATCGCGTCGCATTCCGACTATCGTCGAGTCACGACTTGTGACTTTAGCAAGTCAACAACTATATGGAGTCTCTAAATAATGTTTTGGTCTTAATATGGTCTCTCAAACACATCTAGACCCTCACGCAAACCAAACATACCGTCGACAAGGGAAGAGGTGCAAGTATAGCACGCAAACCGAGACAACGAAGGAGCGGGGCGTCACATAAGGTCTTTTTCCCACCTCCGTACGAGGTTGGGATGAGTAAACTCATTCGTTTTTTGTTGGCCTTCCTCGTATATCGAGGATAAGGTCTTTTTCCCACCTCCGTACGAGGATGGGTCCTATTGCATCTCCGTTCGAGAATGAAAATAGGTAGTTACACAATCTTTCAGAAAATAAAGCTTATCATTCACTAATCTTGCAAAAAGGTTACATCAATGATAGTATGCCTTGAGATGATCGGCGTGCCAAGGATTTTTAAAAGGTGTGCCATCTAGCTCGGCCAACCTATAGGTCCCCTCTTTTACAAGGCTAGTTATTCTGAATGGACCCTCCCAATTTGGAGACAACTTATTTACGCCGCCTTTACGCTTTGTAGCTTCAATCTTTCTCATAACCAAATCTCCGACTGAAAGGTTCTCGATCTAACTTTTTTGTCGTGGTGGATCTTCGTAAGCTTCTTGTAGTTGATCATTCTGAGTCGGGCCTCTAGTCGCCTTTCTTCGAGGTTATCGGATCAAGCGCTTGGATAAATCATTTTGTTGTTGGTCGAATAAAGTAACCCGAATGGTAGGAAGGGCTAGCTCGACTGGAGCCATTGCTTCCGAGCCATATGTTAATGCAAACGGGGTTTCACCAGTAGATCCTCGCGCCGATGTTCTAATTCCCCACAGCACGATTGGTAACTGTTCTAACCAACTTCCCTTTTTCTCGTCTAAATTTCGCTTCAAAGCGTGCATGATCTTCTTATTTCTACGCACGGCCATTGCCTGCGGATGAGCTACGAAGACATTCGTGTTTAACGTTTAGCCGATCACTTTGTAAATTTTTGGAGAATTGCGTGCCGTGGTCGAGAGGCGATCATCCGAGGAAGTCCGAAGCGGCAAAAAATCGCTCATAGGTAAAATCGCTCGATCCTCGGTTATGCTAGCCAGTGGCTTTGCTTCTATCCATTTAGTGAAGTAGTCGACCGCTACTATCACATACTCGCACCCATATTTTGCTTTGGGAAAAGGACCAATAAGATCGATTCCCCACATGTCAAAGGGCCAAGCCGCCACTACTGGAGTTTGTAAGACCGAGGGTATGCGAGGAATGTTTGCAAATCTTTGACATTTATCACACTTCCTTACATATTCCACTGCGTCTCTCCTCATACTCGGCCAATAGTAACCGTGGAAATTCATTTTGTCTGACAGGGTCCTCGCTCCAGGGTGTCCTCCGCACTCGCCCTCATGAACTTCTGCCAGCAAATCATTCACCATTTCTGGTCGTATGCATCGAAGGAGAGGCTTAGTATTCGACCGCTTGTAAAGCATGCCTCCAATAACCGAGTATCTACATGCTCGGTTTCTGATAATTTGGGCTTCATTCTTCCCTTCTGGTAAAGTACCCCTTTCAATGTAGTCTTTAATGTCGTCGATCCAACATCTTGGAGCTTCAGCGACGACCATAATTTCTTCATAGCTAATGGCTGGGATCCTGAGGAACATGAGCTCGATATTAGGAGGGACCTCTTCAGCTTCCGAGGATGCAATTTTAGAGAGATGATCAGCTCGGGAATTTCCCTCTCTAAGGATCTGTTCTAATTCCCAATACTTGAAACGAGTCAACAGTTGCTGTGTCAATTGCTGGTATTTAGCCAATATTGGGTGATTTGCTTCGTATTCACCCAGTATTTGTTTTACCACCAACTGAGAGTCGCTGTAGATCACTATATTTCCAGCCCCCAAGGCTAATGCGAGCTCGATTCCAGCGATCAAGGCTTCATACTCGGCCTGGTTATTCGATGTTTTGAACTGGAATCTTAAAGCCATGTCGATTTCTCCTGAATCAGGGATACTCAACGTCAATCCAGCTCCACTCCTTTCTGCTCCTGCAGATCCATCTACAAACAAGGTCCAAAATATAAGTGGCCTTGTTTTTGTTTGCTCGACCGATGTCGTCGCTTCTATGCTCGCCGGGGTGATTTGTCGAGCACTTTCTTGCTCGCCTTCTGGCCGAGTAAATGAAGTCTCAGCTATAAAGTCGGCCAAGACTTGCGCTCGGATCGTTTTCCTGGCCTCATAGCTGATGTCATACCCTGAAAGCTCTACTGACCACTTCAACATCCTGCCCGCCATATCGGGTTTATGCATAATTTTTCTCAAAGGAAAATCGGTGTACACTATGATCGCGTGCGCCTGGAAGTAAGCTTTTAATTTTCGCGCAGCAATGATCAAAGCGAGAACCAATTTTTCAACTTCCAAATATCTCCCTTCCACATCTGTAAGTGCATGAGAAACGTAGTAGATCGGCCTCTGAATGTTGTCTTCCTCTCGGACCAAGACTGCGGCGACCGCCGAGTCTGATGCAGCCAAGTAAATGTACAACTTTTCTTCGGGTATTGGGATACTGAGGAGTGGTGGTCGGCCTAGATACTCTCTGAGTTCTTCAAAAGCTCTTGTGCAATCCTTTGTCCACTCAAATTTTCTGCCCCCTTTCAATACCTTAAAAAAGGGTAGGCTCTTTTCAGCGGATTTGGCGATGAGAGCCGTGATCCGACCATTAAGCTGTTGGACATATTTAATCGAGGATGTACGCGTCCATGGTCGCCGGGGCTTCTTATCTTTTACGGATTAGCCTCAATTCCTCTCTCATTCACCATATAGCCGAGGAACTTTCCTCTGTCACACCAAATGCACACTTGGGGGTTGAGCTTCATCTTGTTCTTTCGTAGATTTGAGAAGGTTTCTCTCAAATCTTTGGCATGGTCAGAATGCTTCGTTTTGATAACCATGTCATCAATGTAGGCTTCCACATTTCTGCCCAACTGGTCCCCGAACACTTTATTCACCATTCTCTGGTATGTAGCCCCCGCGTTCTTGAGGCCAAAAGGCATCATTGTGTAGCAATACAATCCGCCGGCTGCTCGAAATGCCGTGTGTATCTGGTCGGCCAACCACATCCGGATCTGATGATATCCTGAATATGCATCTACAAAACTCAGAATTTTGTGCCCCGATATGGAGTCCACAAGTTGGTCGATTCGGGGTAATGGGTACCAATCTTTCGGGCAAGCTTTATTTAGATCGGTAAAATCTACACACATTCGCCATTTCCCCGTTACTTTTTTTACCATAACTACATTTGCTATCCAAGTAGCATACAAGACCTCTTTAATAATTTTGGCTTTCAACAACTTCGACACTTCTTCCTTGATAGTATGCGTTTTCCAGGAAAAGATTCGGCCTTTTGTTGTATTGGGATGAAGTCTGGGTCGATGCTCAACTGGTGCATAGCGACGTCCTCGCTGATTCCCTCCATGTCGTCAATCCTCCAGGCGAACACATCCAAGCTTTCTTTTAGTAGCTTGATGATCGATGCTCGCTCTTCCTTGGGGATTTCTCTTCCTACTCGGACTTTCTGCTCGGGGAAATCGAGGTTGATCACAATTTCGTCCAAATCGTCATTTGGCTCGATGGCTGGTTGGTGATCAATGTCCAGGCTTTCAATGGTGATCACTTTGGTGACTACCGGGCTTTTTGTGTGCTCTTCGGTAGCCATTGTGCCAACTAGGAGGTCGCCTTTTTTCCCTTTCTTGAGCGAGCTGGCGTTCCCAGCTCGCTTATTCCATGGAAACGACAAACTGGCGTTCCCAGCTTGTGTCTCAGGTCCCTTGTGCGAGCTGGCGTTCCCAGCTCGTTTTAACTGCTATGCTTGGGTTGGTTCAGGAAATGTCGGTATTATTTCCTCTTCTGTTTCTCGACTTCTTTTGGTCGACCTGCTGATTTCGACCACTTCTCCCTCGGGCAAGGAAATCACCACCTTTTCTTTTTGGGTTTTCTCCTTGTAGATATACTCCAAAGTACTTGAGGCGTCATTCAGAACCATCCCAATCCCTTTTTCAGCAGGGTATTTAACTCTTTGATGGGCCATGGACGCGACCATTTGAAATTTTGTCTGGGAGGGTGAACCGAGTATGGCGTTATATGGGGATGGCAAGTCGAGCACTAGAAAATCAATCTCCTCCGTTCGAGGAGTATTGGTCTCTTCCCCGAGGATCACTGATAGCGTAATGATTCCTTTGACCGCCACTTTGTGCCCTGTGAAACCCTCTAACTGTACGCCGCTCGGTCTGAGGTGGGCGTTCCCCAGCCCCATTTCCTTAAAGCATGCGTAATACATGATATCCCTTCGCTCACTCGTATCTATGAGGACCCGTTTCACCTCACTATTGTGAATCCTCATCCCGAGAGTCAAGGGTTGTTGTCGGCGATGCGGCTAGGCTACGAGCTTCCTGACGAAGGTAATTCCTCTGCTTCATCGGATCGTGGCATCATGTGAACCATATGCTTCAAGTTTTTGTAAATCATGTTTTTATCCGTTCCTCGGTTCCACTCCGTGGTGCCGCCTCCCCGATCGTGATTCGATTACGGCTCTCTCGGCCTATCTTCTTTGGTCATTTCCCCTTCGCTCAAATCTCCCGAGCTCGCCCCATCTATCAATTTACGGATGGCCTTTTTCAAATTGATGCAATCCTCGTTCGTATGGCCGACATCTTTATGGTAGGCACATCGTTTGTTGGGGTTGCGAGGATACCGTGTCTCCTTCAATGGGTAAGGTCTACTGACCTCTTTAATAATTTTGGCTTTCAACAACTTCGACAATATTGATGGGACCCGACAGGTCCCCTACGTGGACCCGACCACGTGGATTCGGCTAGACTTGATCGGTCCCACCAAGGCCGAAGACCATTCCCCGGTCGGTCATCATCGACAATCACTAACCAACCGAAGCGAAATGCAGGCGACCATAATCGGTAGAGCATGACAGGGCAACCATGAATCGATGCCGAGCCATATGGTCGAGGATCACTATGCTTTCGGTAAGCCGGTTTCTGCGGGATAAGACGAGGTTTAGCCAGTAGCACATGCATAGCATCCGGTGCCTTCCCCACAAGAGCGAGCAAGCCATGCAAGCCGCCATACCTTATCGGCTTACTCAACCGCCTACAATCCTCACTTTGCATACACAACCGGTTGACCACTCGGGAGGCTGCGGCCAAGGCCGACCAGGGAACAAGTCCCACCAGTTGGGACCCTCATACCAATCATGATCCCAAATCTAGGCTACTATAAAAGGAAGCCTTTCCCTTCAAGAAAAAAAAGATAACTTGAGATTGCAAACTTATTATCTTTGCTGGTGATAGACAATACACAAAGAGATTACTCTCATACAGCGGCCAGGAAGTTAAGGGAAGCGCCTAGCTCAGGCATACCATATACTACCTTGTTCTTGACTCTCACACTGAGGCTGTAGGCGGAAACCCCGACACCCTAACGGTAGTCTTGCTTTCGGTACCCACCAACAAAGATCTTCAACCAAAGCCCGGATATCCTCGGCAAGTCGGTACCTGGGGTACCCACGTACACGGCGTGACCACCAAGGGCGGACACGTCGGCTCGAGTCCATTACGTGAATTGCCCGGCTCGATCACCCGTCTTCGTGGCGTGATCAAGTGCTAAACGGCTTGAGGGTATTGAAGTTGTCTTTCTTATCGGAAATGACTCATGTGCGGGAGCATGGTTTCAACGTTTGGGGGTTTAAGAACTGACTAAGTTGTCGGTTATTAGTTGTGGCAGTATAATCTACTTATTCTCATGCATGATAGCCAACTTCCTCGTGAACCTCAAAGAATTAGTCATAGAAAGCGTCTTAAAATGGAAGAAGTGATTGTTAAGGAAGAAAATGAGCTAGAGATGGCGAGAAATAGCACCGAGCAAGATTGTATTTCCATGTTTGGCGTCCATAAAACTCTTACGTCTCTCAAATCTAAGATGCTTTGCTCGGGCTTACGAGTTGAGTTTGAATGGCCATTACTAGAGTCGGTGAAGATAGTTTTTGCGATGAAATGTTGGGTTTCACCAAAGGAAACTCTAGCATGCCTAGCCTAAAAGGCATTGACATAAATTTATGCAAGTATAGCTTCCAGGGAGACATCAATTTCGCTCTAAGGAATGCACAAGAAGCACAACGCAAGGTACATTAAACTTAGGCCAAAATATGAAAATCACCCCAAACTAACCACCCAATCCCATAATGCCCCCCAATGTAAAAATTTTCCCAAGTTCATACCTGATGTTTTCATTTGTCCCATAATGCCACCTTCCGTCACTTGCCGTTTACAAAGGTACGTTAAGTTGCACGTGTTCAGACACGTGCGGGATAATATTGTCTTTTCCAACAGGAAAAAGGCGGCTCCTCTGACTCCTCTCTCTCTCACCCATCGTAATCATCCCCAATAGCAAGCCACAAGCTCACCATCTCCTTCCAGCCGAGTCATACCCAGTTCGAGACCTTCATCTCCGGCGAGTCAACTCTGCCGCCCCCCTGCATCCAGCCGCGATCTTCATCGCCCAACAGATCGAGCCTTCCCTTCGCCCAGCAAACCCGCCGCCATCTCCCTTACCGAATCAACCCATCAAGCCCGCCGGCGTCGCCTTTATCTCTCTCTCCTCTGTACAAATCCACCAAAGCCGGCCACGCAATCCCCCAGCCGCCATCTCACTCACCATCTCCCTCGTAATCGCCAAACGCCAAACCCCCCATCTCATCTACCCCAACCTTCATCTTCATCGCTTTCCAGCCGGACCCTCCTTCTCCGGCGAGTCCATCACCAGATGTCAAGCTATAACCCAATGCTCCATCAGACCCAACGAGCCCCTTCACCTTCTCTGTCTTTAACACCCAGCCATCCTTCATCGACTCCGGCCAAATCGCCCCCTACGAGTCACCCATTCTTTGAACCCCTTAAACCAAACCTCCCATATCTTCCATGGCTGACCTAAAACCCCTTCCACAATCAAACCCGGCGACGTCACTTCATCCTCCATGGCGGCCACCCATCCTCTTCAACTGCTCCATCCTCCATCCACACCCAGCAGCACCGTCTCCGGCCAAATCGGCCCCAAAGAAATCTGCCATCCTTCATCTTCTTCTTCTCTGGTGATTTCCCAGCCGCCATTCTCCATCACTCAACCCCAAAAAACCGCCATAAATCCCTCCTCCTACCAGTTCATCTCCGGCGAATCTCCAAATCGCCATCTCCCATATCTCTCTCTCCACTGTTCGAATCCTTCATACCCACATCCGCTCCATTCATCCTTCATCCACAGCACGTGTCTGAACACGTGCAACTTAACGTACCTTTGTAAACGGCAAGTGACGGAAGGTGGCATTATGGGACAAATGAAAACATCAGGTATGAACTTGGGAAAATTTTTACATTGGGGGGCATTATGGGATTGGGTGGTTAGTTTGGGGTGATTTTCATATTTTGGCCTTAAACTTACTCCCTGACGAAATCTATAGCCTTTGTTAAACTTTATTTGGTGGAACTTCTTTTCTAATTCTTTTAAAGTAACTAGTAAGGTTCACGTGCGTTGCACGTGGTGTTAATGATTTTTTTTTTAAAAGTGTTTTGTTAGTTCCTTCATTTTTTTAATTTACTTTTAATTATTGGATTCTTTTTGAACTTTAATCTTTACTTAGTTTGTTAAGAGTTATAAGTTGTGTTGATGTGTGTATAGCTATTTTGATACTTTGTTTTTCATTCATTTATAACGTATGTTTTTTGTGATTGTGTACCAACTTACCCTACACATTTGTTTTTTTGTTGGTTATTTTTATATCTTTTTTTAATACCAAACTTGAATTCATTCACTTTTATCATCGTGTGAATTTTAAAACAATTCAAAATAAGTGATCATACATAAGTGCATTGTTGTTGGAGACTTTGTTTTACTTAATCGTTTATGGAGTTCGTCATTTACTTTAGAAAATAATATATTGTGTTAGAGAAATCAAACTTTCGACCTCATTTTACAATTTTTTCTAGTTTGCCCCCTAGCTACGATGAACATTATCAATCTGATGTTAAGTTGCACATGCTATTTCATGTGTAGGGTATTTTGATTATTTTCCAGCAACGTTTTCTCAGTTTTTATTATCCAAAGAGAACCTTCATTTTCTTCTTATCCTTGAATGCTTTCTTTACTTCTTCTCCAACAATGACCTCTTATGTAAATTTTAGGAGGGATAATACTCTAGTGTATAAATCTTTATTCAAATTGTTCTATAGAAAAACATGTAAAAATAGATGTGGAACCTTATCAGAGATCATGAGAGATAAAACTCAAGATTATAGAATCGCACATAGGCCGACAAGGTCGTCATGGATAAGAACCCACCTAAAATTAAAGTCGTCACAACCGCCGGTATTAATTGACCAAAAACTCCACCATCCATTTCTCTATTTCTCTCACGTACAACACAATACATAAGCCTACACCATGAATTTTACCTATAAATTAATCATTCAATACTAAATCAAAATTTAAAATTTGATCAAAAACCAAAACTCGATTTGAACCCATATGAGATGTAAACAAAATGATGAGCCACATCTATCATGGTTCAATTCGTCTTCATTGTTATTAGCTTCAACTTCAAACAATTTTTTGTCGGCTCCGTTGATATCATTGGTGGTTTGATTAGAGCAAATTCTCAATCGTGAACATTCTTCGGCACCATATCTACCACTTCGGTTAGCACCCTCATCAAATTGGACATAGCCACACCTAATTGGGATGTAGGTCAATTTCGTTAAGTTATCTTTCTAATGTCCCTCATGGTTTGGGGAAAATTGAGAAAGATGTAAAATATGAAAATGATACAAAATTACGTTAAGGGGTAAAGTGGAATTGGTGGATACTTTAGGGGGAATTTGTATTTTGTTCTAATTTCAATGGGGCCAAAGTACATTTAGCTCCCAAAATTAACAACGACTCATTCCGTTCCGGGCAAAGAGTTCACTATTCCATTTTGGTATGCTTTACTTAAAGAATCCACTTAAAAAAATTTAAGCATAAAAGTGACATTTTATTAATAATAAACTACTAAAAAGATCATTATCTTAAAAAGTTTGACTTTCAAACGGATACTCTTTGCTCGAAACGGAGGGAGTAAATCATACATTGCACCCTGAACCAACTATGTGTCTCACTTTCAAACCTTATTTTTCTATTTTGGTAGTAAATCATACATATACTCCTTTGTAATATCTATAAAGAGCAGACCAAGGTGAGTGTCCAATCAAAAGCTTCTTGGTTTTCTTGTTTTTGGTTCATGGTGTTTTTTTCTTTTATTTTTATGCGGGGTGGGGGTGGGAGAAAATATTAACAAAAGAATTGAAATGAAATTGATGATACGAAGTTCGTCAAATGTTGTTAAGTATTTACTACTTCCTCCCTGAAATCAATTTCATGTTTTGTTTATGAACATGAACAAAAAGAGACACTTATTTGGGGTGGATCGAGTGTTAGAGAATAATATTTTTTACTTATTTTTGTTGATTTATAATTAGTAATTAGTGGTAATTACCTTGTAGAGTTCTTTTCTTATTTTGTTTCCTTCTTGTATAGGTTTCTTGTACGCTACTCCAAGTGTAACCCTAATTGTAATTCTCCCTATAAGTAGGTGATTTAATTAATGGAAAGGCTATGCCATTATTCAAAAACTTTATTAGTTTCTACATGGTATCAGAGCTTTGCTCCTAAACCCTCGTCTTCTTCTTCTAGCCGCCACCCTTAACCCTTCTCAACCATGACTAACGGAAATCACTCCCTCACCATTAAAAACCCTCTTGATTCCACACAAACCTTCGACCTTATAAATAAGGAAAATATATAATTCTCTAACATCGAGTACTAAAGAGAACAAATTAACGAAAAAAAAAGAAAAAGATATGAAACTTAATGTTAGTCCTTTGTCTCATTTTCCTTTATTTTTTTAAACAAAGCAGAAGTTTTATCAAATAGAAATATGTACAGAGTCTACTTATTTACACCAGTACAGCTTCTTGTAGCTAATAACAGCCTAACTGATTCACCACTGCTTTGATCCCTCCTAGGCAAAAGAGAAACGAATATATCTAGCTATGCCTCCAATGAAAGTGTCTTGGCTATTCCTGGCAATAATTCCTATATACCATAAGTAACTTAATAGTTCATAACTAGTTAGTACCGTTGATCCATAATTGTCATCGAGTTCTAACAAGGTAGCAAATGACGCACCGTTTAGGCATCACACGTATATTCGGTCCGTGTTGCGGGAATGAGTAATCTAAATTAAATGATATTGCTTCAATATGCACTGTTTAGAATCGGGTCTCTCACTCTTAATGCTTTCAAAACATTAAATCCTACGAGCGTCTCGGGGGTTGTCTTTTGATTAGGGAAATAGTTAATGAGCTTTAATTGACTATCGAGACAATAAGGAGAGATTGGGTATTTGGCGGTTGTCGACAACTATAACCGGTTTATTTGTAGCCAATTGAGTCATCTTTGCAAATATGATCAGTAGTAAACTTATGAGATTACGTTTAGTTCATTGGCTGAGACTTTTTCATTATTAGAATCAAACATTATTTTTGCTCGTTTACATTAAGCCTTTTATTTACAGCTTTTAATTAACTATTTGTTGATAATTAGTTTAGCTTTAAAACCTCAATTATTATTTTTATTGATTTGTTAAAATTCTTGAAAGAAGTGAATTCATCATTCCCCGTGGATACGATCCCTACTACCCTATACTCGCTATAAGGAAAATATGAAATTATTTTTGACGGTTTGACACCCGTCACTACGTCAAAGCTGTCATCTGCAAACATGGCCACACTTACTTAAAAACATATTTTGTGGCTACTTTTTTTTAGAAAACCCCAAAATATCCTTATTGAGTCGAGTAAACGACTCAAGGATTGATTATCAACTCATGAGTCAATAGCCATCACTCATGGGTCGATATGAGTCGATTAATCGACTCAATAGTCGATGAACCTAAGATTTCAATTGATTCATTGAGAGAGATGAACCTAGGGTTTCGACCTTGAGAAAGGGAAACATAAAGAGATAGAGTCGGAGAAAAGACGAACCTTGAAGGATGGCTTTAGGTGGACACAATGGTGGAGGCAACAGCGGAGATACACGTTGTGAGTGATGGCGTCTCTGTGAGGGAGATGAAAGAACTGAGTGCGTGTGTTTGTGAAGGAAACAGATGGATAAAAAGACTATTTAGGTTTTGAAGGGCCTTTTGGAAACTTTGTGTCATTTTTTTGGTCAAAGATCATAAAAGATAATGGGCCGAGTCAAATGGCCGTACTTGACAATTTTCTCATGAGATAACATGAGATTTGAGAAGAGGATCCGATTTGAGAAATATGAGAGAGAGAAAAAAGAGGTATTAAGATAAAGTAAAAACGATTGACAATTTCAAATAGGTTTTCGACTTTGCATAGTATAGATTAAATATCAAGATCAATACTAGTGAGAAAGACTACCAACATTTATAACAAACATATGCTATTTGGGAATGCTTCATTCAGGCTCATGAAACGTGATTCACTATCAAACCGTAAACCAAACCAAAAAGATTGATTTTTCGATTTTTTGAACCAAACCGAACCATTTTTATTTCGAGAAACCAAAACAAAATTATCAATCTGGCTCAAGATGCATGGCTCAGTACATCGGTTCAACGATTTTATGTTACACTCATTATTATATATGTCATCTTAACGACCTAAAACTTATAGAATTGTAAGGTATAATTAACCAACATTGAAACAAATTTGAGTTTGGGGACCAATTATGTTACTGAGGGATTGATTATAATTATTCTTGTTATTTTAATCAAACATTACTCCAAAAAAAACCTTTTTAAAAGTTACATTAACGGTCAGTAATGCTAACGGCGCAAAGGCATCATAAAATTCTTATTGTGAATTATTAATTAATCTTTTTATTACTAATTAATGACAAAACTTATAATTTTCTGATATTAATGTTTTTTTGCAGCATTACTCGTAACGGTCAGTTGTAAAGCCGTTTGGTCAATGGCTCCCATCTTCGCCGGCAATCTACTCCTTTCCCGACGTCTTCTACAACCTTCACAGGTAAGTTTCCCCTTTCAAATACATAATCTTCTTGCGTATTTACATGTAGCCGCTGTAGTTAACTTAGCTTCCTTACTCGGTTTCAATGTCACTGGCTCAATATTTAGCTCGACATTTGATTTCTAGGTTTTCCAAAATTGGCATTGGAGGCTCCAATTCCAATTTCAGGCCATGAAATTAGGGTTTCTAAACATCCCCTATGTGGATTTTAACCTCTATCATTTCTACTCTTATATTGGTTTCAGCGCATTGGTTTGTGCAAGTTTCTAACAAAAAGCTTCTCAATTTTGCATTATATATTTTCATCGGATTTCATTACTTGACAGAAGAGAGTTATCAAGCTTCATTTTATAATTAAGTCTTAGATATGCTCTAGCCAGAAATAAATCTTGATTTAAAAAGGAAATTGTAAATTTTAATGGCGAACAAAAGTATTGCTTGTTTACATTAAGGATGATTTCTGGGGAAGTCAAGATATGAATTAGAACTTACAATGCCATGAAAATGAGAAAATATG
Source organism: Codonopsis lanceolata (assembly GCA_013146195.2). Lineage (NCBI taxonomy): Eukaryota > Viridiplantae > Streptophyta > Magnoliopsida > Asterales > Campanulaceae > Codonopsis > Codonopsis lanceolata. The sequence goes on from CM028380.1 coordinate 95,347,990, forward strand.
TGCGTGGCATGGGTCTGCTTCAAAGTTATTTTGCTTCATCTCTGATACTGAGTATCATTTGTTTTTTGGTGGATCAATTGGTGTTGCAATTTAGACAGTTCAACATCATGTTTGAGACTTTGTTGGTGTGCTTGCATGAAATATCACTTCCCCAACACTCATGTTTTGCAATTGTCAGTTAAATTATGGTTAACCGGTGGAATCTTTAGTTTTTGAACAATTTTATTGATTTGGTAAATTTCTGAGAGCCAAATTGTGCCTCTTAACTATTTTCCGCGGTATCAACTCCAATGGCTTGATGTGGCAGGTTCTCATTGGACTCTGTATAGTTACTAACACCGGCACCGCATAGAGGTATGGTTAATTTGTTGTTTCATCTATCTTATTTATCGTTATTATTATCATCATCGTCGTCACCATCATCATCCGTTAGTTTCCTTCCATTCCTGGTCTATTTTGGGTTTTCATTTGTAGGGATTTTACTAGTATCTTTTTTAGGTTCTTACTTTACTTCTTAACTTGAAAATAAAACAAGCCAAATTGTAACCTACTGTCCCTATCACATATTCAATGGATAGAAGATGTACTTGAGATTTCAAATAGATTTGTTAATAGAAAGTCAACTTGATCAAAGGGAATAATTATTCAACTTTATATTCTCGTACAGTTGGCTTTACCAAATGTCAAGAGGTGTTCACGCCGGTTTAATTTTCGTCGTTGATAGTAGGGAATGGAAATCTCAAATTCAGTCTTTTGTGTGTCTGTTAGGGGTGAGTTTGGTCCAGTTTGGTCCAATTTTTTGAAAAAAAAAAAGAAAATCGGGACTAGACGAATAGTCTGGTTCTAAAAAAATTTAAAACAGGAACCAACCCAATATGTATAAGAACCAAAACATTGGTACGGTCCAGAACCAATCAAAGATGTATGAGAACCAGGACCGGACCAATACTACGATTTTTTACTTTTTAACTGTTTAATACAAATACATAATAAAAATTTTAAGACTGAAACTTCATAAAAAAATTAAAAAATATTCAATAAAAATACATTCAACAATTAAAAATGTCGAACTCATAAACTCATAGCATAACAAATCGGTGGAAACAAAATAATAAAAGAGTAACAACTAAAAAGTAGAACAAAGAAAGTATTAGGAATTAATATATATAATATATATACTTATATAATATATATATATATATATATATATATATATATATAATAGTAATAATAATAATAATAAACAACATATTGGGTCGGTTCGGTCCGGTTCCATGTTTTTTTAGTTCAAGAACCGGGACCAACCCAAATGTCCGATTTTATGAAAATTCAAATCCAGGACCAAACCAAAGTATTGGTCCGGTCCTATTTTGATTGGTTTGGTCCGGTTCTATTGGTTCGGTCCGGTTCCAAAAAAATCCAGCACACCCCTAATGTCCGTGTGTGCTACTTTCTGTAATGCTAAGATTAGTGCTTTCCTAAAGTGTAAAATCGGGTGGTAGCTTTTCTTTGCGTGTGATTTCTCTTTGCTTAAGATTAATGAGTCTTCAATGATTCTTTCTGTCACTGTATGTTCTTAATCTGTGGAAAGGATTTTAGGGAAACTAAAGATTAACATTCCTACGCTGATAATGACAAAGCTGATGTTGAAAAGGTTAAGAAGAATGTTTTCGAGCTTCTCCGACTGTGGTGCTCGGAAATAGCCTCAAATGATGGAATTTTTGTGAGGATATGGTGGACAGTTTTTCCTAGTTATTTTTGTTTTGTATACGTCCTGTGTACAAAGTTGCGCCACCTGATTTGGCACCATATTTAATACAAATATTACTTATAAAAAAATACAAAATTCCCTCCATCCCAAAATGAATGTCCTTATTCAAAATTTTCTTGTCCTGAAATGAGTGTTCAAGTTTCTATGAACTTACTAATTTTACCTTTAGCACATTATATGTAGACCGTAAGACGTAAGTGCATTAATGTATATATGCTACTAAAATGACCCAAAAGTCAAATTCCTTAATTTTAGTGAAAAATGAAAATGATCACTCATTTTGGGATGGAGGGAGTAATTTGCAATGCAACATTTACAAATTTAGGCAGGAGCATTATCATTACAAATGTCACCTAGTCTTGTTAATTGATAACTATACTATCAATTTTTATCGTTTTAAGAACAAAGTCTATGTCACGCCCCAAAAACAACCTCGAGGCGTGAACCAACTCACACAATTCTCAACCAAAATTAACTCAAATCAAAAGCACCCCACTAGGTGTTCCCAAAATTCAAACGTCAAATAATCCAAATTTAAAACACGTAACTCGTAGCGGAAAAAACAAATAAATAATAATTTTCTCAAAATATACAAATTTTATTCAAACGTATTTTTAATTACAATTTTAACGATATCCACAAAAATAATAAATAAATGTTTTTTTTTAATCTAAATCAAGCACTCCGATCTTCTCTTGCTTCATATGTAAAACTTCTCCGTTGAGTTGCAATCTAAGGGGGCATGCAAACAGGAAGGTGTGAGTTTAAGACTCATTAAGGTTCTACCAATCTCATGTATGCTATGTGTGGGTCCCAATGAGCACAATAATAAGCTAGAAGGGGAGGTTGAATAGCTTATTAACACTTTAAAACTTTTAAGTAAGTTTCTTGAAAGTTACTTGCAATCTATGAAAAGAATCAAGTAGCGGAAGACCTTCAAGAAGATTGTTCCAGGTCTGCCGATAAGGACTACCGGTAGACCTTTTACAGATTGCTTAAGTTCTGCTGAAATGGATAATGTAAACAAAGAAACTAAGCAGTTCAGGTAATAAACAAATAGAGGGAAATAACACAAGTATTTTGGGATGGTTCACACTGTAATGAGTGCTACGTCCACCACCAAGGTAGTCAACCTTGGATTTAAATTGTGCACTATGTTTTCCACTTAGATCAATTACAAAGAATATCCCTAATGGATCGTGTACAAAATATTGACTTGTGTTTGGGTCTATGGAATTAAATATCTGTAAATACAAGATATTTAATTCGTGCAAAAGTATAGTTAATGGAAGTTAACAACAAGAAGAATAAAACAATAAATGTTGAAGAGCAGTTTCTTGTTGTTGACGAGGACTTCTAGATCTGTTGAGGATCTATTGAATGCACTGAGCTGAAATACTTGGAGTTGTGTAGATTCAGAGCAATTCTTTAAGTGTTCGATTGATTCTGTACAGTTGTCTGTTGATCCAGTCTTCAATGGCAGTATTTAAAGCAGTTGCATTTCAAAAGAATCCGTTGGAGAGGACGAAGACTTCAACAGCTCTATACATAAATGCTTTAAATACATGGGGCTGTCAGTCAAGGATTTTCGTCTTCACAGATTTCTAGAGCTGATAATCATTTCTGAGATCTTCAAAAAAGTGGGCGATTTGGTGCCAGATCTGAGAGATGAAGCAGAAAGTAGGGGACAGTCTGCTTTACTGCTTTTCACTATTCAGGAAGAAAATGTCTTCCTGCTTTTCGGAAAGTTGCTTTCGGCGGCTTGACATGTCAGGGAATGACTTGGATTAATTCAAATAATATATGGAAATAAGTTTGAATTAATCCAGCTGACTTTCTGCTGGAGAGGACACGTAGAAGCAGATTGGCTGGACACGAGGTCTACCGATCTTAAGCTTTGAGCAGGTCTTCCGATAAAGCCGAGAAGGGGTCTTCCGCTGAACCTGAAAAAAGTCCTATAAAAACTATACAAGCCAAAGTTCTATACACAGTTGCCACGCTAATCGATACGCAGCCCGATTAGTCACTGAAGTATAAAACTAATGTAATGTACTGATCAGATATAAATTTAACATAAGAATCAACACTATGCTTGTATGCAACAGTTCAAATCATGAACCAGTTTTAAAAACAATAGTAACAAGTTAATCAATCAAGTCAATACAGAGACCCATCACGAGTAATAAGATCTCATGCTCATATAAGTCCGATATAGAAGCACATGGAGTTTACTAATTGTTCACTGGTCAAGATACATCTTCGACCAATTACTTTTGACCTTGTCACCCCCACTATTATTGTTGAATCTTGTTTGTCTTCATCAATCTCATGTATTATTTTTCAAACTTGCCCAAGTACAAGTCATCGTGAGGCTAGGTCTGTACAACCCTAGACAAGTTGTGATACTTAACATGTTCATGAGGTTCGCTCCACTTGGCCATAGTGGAGGGTTTTGGGCCCGAGTTAGGGTACGCTGCTAACTAGCACTGTACCCCGCCCTGTGACCTCGTCAGAGGTTTCTCTAACTCCCCCATAGTTGATTGTTCACATCCCCATAGTTGATTGTTCACATGCGTTGTTGTTCACGAAGATTGTTCACATGAGCTCCTCTTGGTGTTCAATTGGTGTTATTGATGTTGTTCAAGCCCAAGCTATTGCACACTTAGAAAGTTAACACATATAGAGAATCAATGAATTATAAAGTAAACCCATTGTTTCTCTAAGCTAACAAGTATCAACCAACAAGTATTGTTCACATAATTATTGAATTCAAAGGTAAAATCTCAACCTCTAAATAACTTCCATACAATAGTTATAACATGGTTTTATGAACAAACATAATAATACCATGTATCGTTAATAACGATAATAGACAATGAGTATCCCCTTACCTCAAAAAAAAGTAATATTTCCCTATAAAATTATATAAAAAATCTTTCATAACAATTCTTCAATCAAACACGAAGCTTCTACGGAGTAATATGATTAATTAAACTTGGCTTTCAACAACAATGCCCACTCACGACTCACTCTCTTCTTCCAGGCGGCCAAGGAAAAAGTTAAGTAGGACTAGGAGTGTTACTAATGCAAGACTCTTTCGTTGGATTGATATCACGTATAACGAATATCACCCTCTGATTCACACCGCAAATCCAAGCCTCTTGATGGTTAGGCTAGTGCTAAAGGACGTGTTCTTCTAATTAGGTGTTAGGGTGTTTACCCCTTTAGTTGCCCTATTTATTTTATTACCAAGAAACCCTATTTCTTGTAGGTGAAGTTAAGTCAATCCCGAACCCTTCGGATTAGGAAACCAATTAACTTTTAATATTATAAATATATTTTATGTGAGCGGAAATAAATAATCGGACCACAAGTCAAATTACTAACAGTTTGGATAGAAATTCTAATGTAGGACCCACTCATATAACTTATTGAAGACTACCACAATTGATCCATAAATATAAAATTTGTACCAAGTAATAATACTACATAAAGTTAATGAGTAAGAAAATAGTCAACCACATATAATTTAGTCAAACGTAGTAGACAATATAAAATTAAATTATAAAGGAAATGGTCGAAATTTTTGGATTTAACAATTTTACCCGTAGGAAGACAACAAAATTAATAACACTATGTTAACTTTATTATTAAAATAATAAATATTCTAATTCTAATTTAATAAACGATGTGTCTATAGACTATATTAAAACTGAGTCAACAAAATATGAGTTAGTCAAATATTTCAAAGTGTTATTAAATTCGTTTATTTTGTAAAAACTTAAACTTAAATATATAAAATATCGGAATTTTACTGTCTAAATCAATAAAGCTAAAGGTTTTCCTATTACTGACCTACTTCACCTCTCAACCTATAATTTTTGGCCTGAATGGGTCTTTGCAGTATCAAATATCCATCTTAGCTGTATCATGAACAAAAAGCATTTTTGATGGCTTTTCTTTTCCTGTGAATTCGCCTTACTTAAGATTAATACTCCATCAATTCCAAAATAAGTGTCATTTTAGGTTTTCAAAACATGCATTTTTTTTACTTATTAAAAAAAAAAATGCATGTTTTGCCTAATTTAACCTTCTCTATTTTCAAGTCCCAACAATTAATCATCTCTTCATCAAATACTTTATCTTCTCCCAATAGTTATCCTTATGTTTCTTTACAACTACTTCTATAAAATCTATTCTCAAACAGCTTGACTTTCAAAATTGGATAAGGCTTGTTTGGTAGTCAGATAAGGATAAACAGTATTATTAATCCCAGTACTATTAGTACCCTCGCTATTAATCATCACTTGTATATCGGGGGTAGTTTTGAGATTACAAATGTTAATCTCAATTTTTTTTAGTGAGGGCGTTAATAATACCACCCTCCCTCTTGGTATTAATAGTGAAGGAATAATGACTTTATCCGGATAACTAGCTAGTGCTATTAGTCCTGACCACCTATTGCGTACCAAACATCAGACAACTCAACTTATTAATCGTATCTGACCTTAATCCTGACTACCAAACGACACCTATGAGTGTCGATTCCATTTGTTACATAAAGTAGTTGGGGCCTATTTATAGTGAGTACTTGTTAGTTGTTACTACAGTAATTTGTATAACTATCGTATCTAAACTTCTGGACCCCAGAAATGGTCAAACACCTCCATGATCAGTGCTCAACCACCACAGGAACAAGTGCCATTTCCACTGAATTGGGTCTGCAGTCATATTGTTTTTTGGTTGGTTTTATTCGTTTAATTTTATCTTTCCAAAGATGATTTCCAGATTATTAATCAAAGACCCATTCAAAGATTCTTTCTAACTAAAAAAAAGGGTGGTGATGATCACGACTTAGTTGCTGCTGATGGTGGTTACCCATGTCCATGTCACATTTTCAATGGATGAATGTACTTGTTGTTTTAAAATAAATTCTGTAATAGAAAGTCAGCTTGATCAAAGGGAATGATTATACATATTATATTCTTGTCCACTTCATCTATCCAAATGCCACCATATATACATGACTTATTTGATGCAAATTCTCTTTTCTTAAAACTCATGTTGTTTGATATCTTGAGATGGGATGAGCTTTGGATGGCTCTTTTTCTGTTACTGTATGTTCTTAATCTGCCAAAGAGATTTTTAGAGAAAATAGAGATTAATGAATCCTACGCGGACTCCAAGAATGCGATACTTGCAATGTTATATTTGAAATCTTAGTCAGAAGCATTTTTATGACAAATTTCACCAAGTCCTTTTAACTGTATCGTCGATTCTGCCCCGTTCAAGAACAAATCCATCCGTTTCGATCAATGAGTCCAATATTCTATTTGGGGATGCTCCACTCACTAAAGAGTCCACTGTCAAACATTATCCCTATAATCTCCATAACCTTACAGTTTTACCCTCTACATTTAATTTACGCATCTCACTTCTGCTAATCTCCTATAATACTTTTGTAGTTATGACAAACTTTCAGGATACCCTCCACATTTAATTATTAGACTTTTCAAATGTGGATTTTTGATTGAAAGGGTGGGAGTAATTTAAAAAGCTAAAATTGTGTCCACGTCATGTTCTATGGGTAGATAGGTTTCTTCATATACATCTCTGAAGCTTTGAGTGAGCTTAAAATATTATGGCGTTAAACTTTAATGTTGGAGGTCAAGTGGATGAAAGTATAGAACGTTCATTCTATTAAATGCTGATCCAATTTGTGGGTGGTTTTGAATTTTTTATATGACTGACCTTGCCATTACCATAGCTGCATTGAATAAGTTTGTATTCTCATTGACTTTTCATCAAGCTTTACACTTTAGAAGCTGCAAGGATTTTCCGTTGATTCCTCTGTGCTAGCTTTCTGTATTTTCTCGTTTGAGTTAGCTTAAGTAACTTTCTCTTGTTGATCAAGTTGGTTACTGCTTTATAACTTCGCTTCATCTACTTCAAGATCTCCCTTATCATTTGAGTAGAAGTTATACTCCTTTGTAATCCCTATAAAGAGCAGACCAAGGTGAGTGTCCATTCAAAAGTTTCCAATTTGCAACTACGACCGAGGAAAAGAAAATAAAAAGGGAGGAAAAAAGAGGATAGAGAAGTTCAAAAAAGAACTGAGAGAATGGTGGGGATATTGGCGATTGTAGGGCCTTCAATCGCTGCTGGTGCAAAGGTTGCAGAGTACTTGGTGGAGCCAATCAAGAATCAGTACATTTATCTGTTTCGGTACAAAAGGAACATTGGGGAACTGAAAAATGAAGCTAAGACTCTTGAAAGTATGAGAGCAGGGGTGCAACTCTTGGTGGATGAAGCCAAAAGAAATTTAAAAATTATTGGGTTGGTAGTTGTGGAATGGCTGAGCAGAGTTGAAGAGATCCAGAAAGAGACGGAGCTAGTTTTGCTCACTGCAGCTAGGGCGGAGAATAGGCGGTGGCTGAGTTACTCGTTGAGCAGGAAGGCAGTGAAGAAGATTAAGGTTATTGTTGAACTCCAAGGCAAAAGCAAGTTTGATCATGTATCTTATGATCCTCACCCTCCAATGGTTACTGCACCTACGTCCTTTAGTAGATCAGAAGGGTTTGAATCAAGATTTTCAATAATGAAGGATGTCATGGAAGCACTCAAGGAAGATAAGATCCACTTGATTGGGATATGTGGAATGGGGGGCGTGGGGAAGACGACAATGGTGAAAGATATTGCTGCAAAGGTCATTGAGGAGTCTCTCTTTGATGAGGTAGTTATGGCAGTTGTCACTCAATCGCCAGATCTGAAATCTATTCAAGGCAGTATTGCAGAGTTGATGGGTCTGAAGCTTGAAGAAAAGAGTCTGCTTGCAAGAGCAGCACGGCTATGTGAAAGGCTGAAGGGTCATACAAGGGTTCTTGTAATATTGGATGACATTTGGGGGAGACTGGATTTGGAGGAACTAGGAATCCCCCTGGTCGCCAACAAACAGCATAAGGGTAGCTGCACTCTCGTGTTGACCTCAAGAAGTGCAGATGCTTGTGAAGAGATGAGGGCTGAAAGGATTTTCAGGTTAAAACCCTTGCCTCACGAAGAAGCATGGGTTCTATTTCAAAGTACTGCTGATGAATTGTTTCATCCTGATCCTGATTTGTTTCGGGTTGCAGAAGACATTGTAGTGGAGTGTGGAGGTTTGCCTCTTGCCATTGTCACTATCGCAAGGGCACTCAGAAGTAAAAAGCAGAAGTTTATGTGGGATAATGCACTTCAAAGTCTAAGAAACTCAAATCTTGCAAGTGATTATGCAGCCGTGTACTCAGCCCTGGAGGTGAGTTACAAGTTTCTTGAAAGCGATGAACTGAAACATCTCTTTCTTCTTTGTTGCTTATTTCCTCAAGGTTATGATATTCCTGTTGAGGATTTGTTAAGATTCGGATTGGGGCTGAGTTTGTTTACATATATGGATTGGGTGGATATGACAAGAACCCGGGCTAATGCCTGCATTCAGAAACTCAAGAATTTGAATTTATTGTTAGACAGCAGGGATGAAGAATGCGTGAGAATACATGATCTTGTGCATACCTTTGCTCTGTCAGTTGCATCTAGGCAGGAGCACTTGTTTGTGGTCAGACATGGTAATGGGGTAATGTTCTGGCCAAGGGGAGATACCGAGAAAATCTGCACTAAAATTTCATTGTGGTACGAGAAAATTATTGGGCTTCCAGCTGGGTTGGATTTCCCAAAACTTGATCTTTTGCTGCTGGTAGGGAGCAGTGACCTGTCACACTTCCCCCAAAGCTTTTATAAAGGAATGCGTCAACTGAAGGTTTTAATTCACAGGGGAATGCTTTTCGACCCGCTTCCAATATCTTTCCAGCATCTAAGCACCCTTCAAACTCTTTCTCTGGATTACTGCACTTTAGAGTGTGATATATCAATGATAGGAAATCTAGTGAATCTCGAAATTTTAAGCTTTGTCCATTCTAATGTTAAGGAAATACCAGCGGAAATAGGGAATTTAACTCGACTACGATTATTGGACCTGACAGGGTGCGTAGAACTCCTAATAATAGCTAGTGGAGTGCTAGAAAGGTTAATCCGCCTAGAGGAGTTGTACATGAGGGGAACCATTCTCAATTGGCCAAAAGAACAAACCAAGGCATGCCTTGGAGAACTGATTTCCTTGTCCCTTTTGGTTGCCCTAGAAATTGAGCTACCAAGTTTTGAGTTTCTACCAGAAGACATGGTCTATGAGAAGCTGACAAGATTCAGGATATGTATAGGGTTTGCTATTGAGGGCCAGGTAATCCAGAACACTTTAAAATTAGCTGGCGTCGACTCACGGAAATGGAGTGGAATTCGCGTGCCATTCTGGAGAGTTGAAATACTGCATTTAAAGGGGATAGCCAGTGATTTCTGTAAGTACCCTGCTCACAGTCTCAAGTGGTCTGCAAAAGAGGATTTCTCGAAATTGAGGACTTTGACAGTAGAAGATTGTCGTGATTTGGAGTATCTTGTGGAGACAAGTGGTTGGGAGTCAAGTAATGACTTTGCAATGTTGGAGTCTCTGTATCTCCATTTCCTGTGGGCTCTAAAACAGATATGGCACATCAAACATTCATGGATGTGTCGTGCTCAGCAGCCATCTTTCGGGAACCTATGCGTTCTTGACATTGTGAACTGCACGCACTTGGAATATGTGTTTTCTCTGTCTACCGTCCGGGGTTTGGTTAAACTTGAAAGTGTCAAGATAGCTCGTTGCTGGTTGTTGGAAGAAATTTTTAGGAGTGAAGATGAGAAAGTGGTCGTCAAGATCGAGCTCCCTAAATTAAAATCGTTGAAACTTGTAGATCTTCCAGTTCTTGCTTGTTTCTGCAAGAAAACTGATGCAGTTGTACTTCCTGAGCTGGTAGATTTGGAACTTGTTAGACTACCAAAATTCACCTACAACAAGGCGACATTTTCTGATACAGAAAGCAAAAACCATGCTTCTTCCAGTGATATCATCTCAAAACAAAAGGTATGCCTTTATTAACTATGGAGAACTTTCTTTTTGCAACAAAAAAGTTGGTCATTTTAATTGCTAGTATAAATTTATGACACCTCCTTTGCACACAAGAGTAATGCTACATTACATATAGTTGGTTACATCACTTTAGGGTAAATCTCGATTATCTCCCCTAAGATTCGGTCAAATTTCAGAGAGATTCCTTCATTTAAATTATTTCACTACCATTCCGTCTGCTCTGGGCCGTGTCTCAGATTCGTAATCCGTACTTTAGTAATCATTAATTTAACTAACAATTTTGCTGATTGATCTCACTATTCTTATTTTACGTTATATTGTAATTCCCTTCTTACCGGAAGAAGAACTTTTCATTCTTGTTAGATTCCTTTTCTTTTTCTGGTCTCTGCTATGGCCATCAAAAGTTTTAGAAGTATGGCTGACAAAAAATTTCAAAACCGCACACTCATTTTGGGCCAACTAGTCAAGTACACGTGCGTTGCACGTGCTATTAATGATTTTTTTTAATAGTGTATTATTGTTCCTAGGAGGAGGGGAAAAAAACTAAACCTTTCAAGATCTAATAATTAAATAATTTCATTCATTATATTTCTTTTTTTTTGTACGAACATAAAACAAATTGAAATCTCATTTTCAAACTAAGTAACCTTAGTTTGAAAAATGTAAATATTCATAGTATGGCTAATTTGAAGATAATGGATTAATACTATATTTTATTTTTATTTTTATTACAAAATAAAATAACTAAAGATGACAATATTTAACGTTAATATGTAACATCAGGGGTTCTATATATTTCTCAACATAGGAGGGTCTATTCGAAAATTTCAGTTCCTAAAGGATAGTGAAAATCCTAACAAGAGTTACATAGCTAACTAATTTGATTTTTTTGTTAGGTACCAATATGTTAGTCTTTAAGGCTACTTATAGTAGTAAAAAATTCAAGGGTGCAAACTGTAAATTTTAGCTTTCTTCTCCAACAAAATACACATTCATTAATTGGGTTCTCTATTTTTTTTTCATCTTCTTGAAACTATAGCTCCTTCAGTTAAACCCATTTCTGTTAGTTTGTTGACCGATAATTAGTAAACACGCCACCGATTTACTTAACATCTCAATACGCACCAACAAATCTATTATTATGGTTAAAAACTTTCATATACCTTTGCCCAAATTTCACCATAACAAATTTTAAGTATATTAGAAACATTACCTCAAGATATAAGGTGGTTTTCATTATTATTCACTATCATAGTTATTGTATAAGAAAAAATTCTTCACTTTTTAGCAATATCTCAAGCTTCTCTCTCTCTCTCTCTCTCTCCTATGCTCGTTTAAGTTTCAAAAGTTTCAACCGACTTTCACCGCCGTGATGCAATCCATCCTAGGCCATTATCCATCATGGGTGGCCAACAAAAAGAATATTTTTGAAGCCCAAATTCAAGACCAAAGTCGGCCAGTCATGTCTTTCAAGTGGAACAGATTTTTCAGTCAACTTCAACGGGCTATCCAGGATGTTCTAGCGCTAAAATTAGTGTATAATATATGGTTAGAAAGCCCTTGAAGTCTAGTTTCCAGCAAATCAAACGGATCTCAATTCCAAATTTTCTAGAAGAAGCTAGACCCCTAGACCCAAAATACTACAAGCTGGTCAGAATAGACGGGAATGAATCTTTTAGTCAAATGAACTTTGTTCTCTCCACCACCCTTTGGACTTTCCTAGTGCATGAACTTGCATCCTTTTTTTGAACCTTGTAAGCTTATATATAGGCATGATCAACCTTGTATTTAAAAAATATTGAAGATATATAAAAGTTTTAGATTATTAGTGATGACTAATGTTAGAAAATAAGGGTAGTTTGGTAATTGTGTTATTAGGGTATATGTTATATATATACGTTGTTTAATAAAAAAATTAAGATGCAGTGATTACTGCTGCTGCGCACAACTCCAGTTCATTGCCTCTGCCTGCATCCCTTCTTCTCCTTCTTTTATTTTTGATTTCATGGTATTAGAGCCTTGATACGCAAAATCTAATTCCCTCAAGACATTTAGTGTCGGCTCTATGCACGGCCAATATTGAAAAGTGATTAGTGCATGTGTTGATCACTAGAGTAGTCTAGGTTTGTTCTATGGAGATTCCGAGACCAGGAATTGCCGGATTGGCTCGGAAGAGTAGGGCGACCGTGTTTGTGTAGGAGGTAGCCGGAGTTGTTGACTTTCCGACATCACGCACCGGTGAGTGGTGGCGCGTGGGATCAAAAACGGAACCCTAGCTTTCGAAAAACAATACGCAGTTGTCAGTTTTATGTGCTACTACGTTCGAAAGTGTTAGTTGATGATTATGGTGACTGATAGGTGTCATTCCGGCAATTGACTGAAGATTCCGGTTGATTACTGAACCTTGGCTTTCAAATTGGCTATTTTTTTTTGTTGATTCAGACTTGATTGATAGTCTGATTTCTCTTTCTGTCTCTTTAGATGGCTGAAGATTCTTCGTCTATGGGGTCTACGGGACCAATTATGAAAATTGTTTCTAACCAAAATAGATTGATTCACATTATCTTGGAGGCAGACGGGTCTAATTTTGCAGAATGGCGATATTTAGCTCAGGTGAACATGGGTGGTTTACGGAAAGAAGGACATCTTGTTGAAGATTGTCCTAGTGATACAAAGGTGGCTAAGGTGTGGTTGGATGATGATAAGGTGTTGTTTCCAAAGATTGTGAATTGTATTAGTAGGAAAATTATACTGTCTTTGCAACACTGCAAAACAGTTAAGGAGCTATGGACACTCTTGCATGAATGGTTCTCTGGAGCGAGTAACTTGAATAGGTTGTACAATCTGTCACAAGAAGTTCATCGTCCTAGTCAGAAAGGGCGGAGTATTATGGATTATTATTATGATTTCATGCGTATGAGCGAGGATTTCACCGCCACTGCCACTATGCCTATTTCGATGATATTGAGGAGATGAAAGCTCTTAACGTGAGAAGTTGTTGATGTTTTTTTAGGCGGCTATCGATTGGAGAAAGAGTATGATATGGTTCGATCTCAGATATTATCAAATAAAGATTTGGGTACCTTGTCTGATGCCTTTGATAGGCTTTTGACTGCGACGAGGAATGGTGAGTATCTGATAAATCAACATTAGTTTCACATGTGGAGGTATCTGATAAATCAACATTAGTTTCACAAGGGAATGGTTATCGTGGGGGTAGAGATGGAGGCCGTGGTGGTTTTCGAGGTGGAACTCGTGGTGGAAGAGTGTCCAGAGGTCGTGGAGGACCTAGAGTGTGTTACAACTGTGGAGAACAGGGTAATTTCAAAAGCCAGTGTCCTAAGCCTCTCACTCAGCAAAGAATTGAGTATCGGCAAAAATAGCGATCTAGATTCGCTCATACGGTTCGCAAAATCCGAGCAAGTTTGTCAACCGAGACCCATAATGTTGTTATGAATGATGAGGAGTTTGCAGTTTACACATTACCGAGATGTCTCACTTGACCTTCTTCCTCTTCCAAAGCAACTCTAGCCAAGTCAGGTAAACCCAAAACATGTCTTTTGTCTTCCACTGGGCACTGGGTAATTGACTCAGGGGCTACTGATCATATGACTGGAAATTCGAGTTATTTATCTACCTATGGGTCGTCGAATAAGTTTACTACGGTTACTCTTGCTGATGGATCCTCTTCCAAAGTCTTGGGTAGTGGTAGTACTACTGCCGTTTCTTTATCATTGACATCTGTGTTATACTTGCCCAAGTTTCCTTATAATCTGATATCTGTTAGTCAACTCACAAAGAGCTTAAATTGTTGTGTTTCTTTTTTTCCTGGTTATTGTCTTTTTCAGGATCTGAGGACTTGGGAGATTATTGGTAAAGGAAGTGAATCTTATGGATTATACTTGCTCGATGAAGTTGTTGCTGTGCACTCTTCTACCGTCTCTTCAGTTGCATGTCAAAGTCCTTTGTCCCCTCTCCAGCTACATTGTCGTTATGGTCATCCGTTGTTACCTGTCCTAAAAAAATTGTGTCCTGAAGTAGGGTCTATTTCTAGTTTACCTTGTGAGTCGTGTGAGTTTGCTAAACACCATCGTGTGTCGTATCCTCCTAGAGTTAATAAACGGGTTGCGTCCCTATTTGAGTTAGTTCATACTGATGTTTGGGGTCCTTGTAACGTACCTTCCAAATAAGGGTTTCGATATTTTGTTACTTTTATGGATGATTATTCCAGAAGTACTTGGCTTTATTTAATGAAATCTAGAGATGAGTTGTTTAAGTTATTTTGCTTTTTTTGTGCTGAGATAAAAACTCATTTCAATTGTTTGGTTCAAAATCTTCGTAGTGATAATACTGAGGAATACTTTTCTGGTATTTTCTCCTCTTATATGTCTCAAAATGGAATCATTCATCAATCTTCATGTATTGTCACCCCATAACAGAATGGTGTTGTTGAACGCAAGAATTGTCATCTCTTGGAAGTTGCTAGAGCATTGATGTTTGAGATGAATGTTCCTAAGTCCTTTTGGGCTGATGTTGTCCACACTGCTGCCTTTCTTATCAATCGTCTTCCATCATCTGTTCTTAAAGGAGAAATTCCATATTCTGTTCTTCGTCAATCACAGTCGTTGTTTCCCGTTTCTCCTAAAGTGTTTGGTTGCACTTGTTTTGTCCAAGATGTTCGGCAAAAGGTTGGTAAGTTAAATCGAAGAGCTCTCAAGTGTGTCTTTCTTGGATACTCTCGAACTCAAAAAGAATATCGTTGTTATTCTCCGGATTTGGGTCGGTACTTAGTGTCTGCTGATGTCACTTTCTTTGAGTCTAGCCCGTATTTTGGTCGGTCATCTTCTTACGATGCGAGTTTTCTCTCCCGATGATTTTCTCACGTATACATTGGTTCGTTCCCATAATCCTGAGGCTGGTGTTAATGCTGAGGCTACTTCTCGCCCTCCTATAACTCAAGTGTATACTCGGTGCACACCTATTTCAATCCAAGAACCGGTCGTTGCAGATTCTCCAACAGATTCACTCCCGATACCGGTTCCCACGTCATCAGACCCGTCTCTTTATCTCCCTGTACCGCTCCGAAAAGGTACACGTACTTGTGTTCATCCTATCACCTCTTGTGTCTCGTATGCTCACTTGTCAGATTCTTCTCATTCATTTATTGTTTCTCTTGATTCCGCTATCACCCCTACAAATGTGTCTGAAGCTTTGTCTCATAATGGTTGGAAGTCCGTTATGGAAGAGGAAATGCAGGCTCTTGAGGCTAATGAGACCTGGGACTTGGTAACACTTCCTGACGGTAAGAAGGCTATTGGATGTAAATGGGTGTACGTGGTTAAAATGAATCCTAATGGTACTGTTGCTCGGTTAAAAGCTCGATTGGTTACAAAGGGGTATGCACAAGTGTATGGTGTTGACTATATTGATACTTTTTCTCATGTTGCTAAGCTCACTTTTGTTCGTCTTCTTATATCGTTAGCTGCCTCTAATAACTGGGCCTTGTATCAGTTGGATGTCAAGAATGCATTCCTTCATGGTGATTTGCAGGAAGAGGTTTACATGGAGCAACCTTCGGGGTTTGTTGCTCAAGGGGGGTATGTGAATAAAGTATGTCGGTTGCGAAAGTCATTGTATGGGTTGAAACAGTCTCCGTGAGCTTGGTTTGGAAGATTGATCTTTGTCGTGCTAGAGTTTGGGTTCTGAGAATGCGTGTGATAACAACACTGTGTTCTTTCGGCGACTAGCAGTGGTATTGTTTTGGTTGTTTATGTAGATGATATTGTGATCACAGGTAGTGATACACATGGTATTGAAGCACTCAAATCGTATCTTCAAACAAAATTTTAAACAAAGGACTTGGGTACTCTAAAGTACTTTCTTGGGATCAAAGTGATACGATCCAAGAAAGGGATCTTTTTGTATCAAAGAAAATATGTCCTTGATTTACTTAAGGAAGTTGGAATGCTTGGAGTGAAACCGTGTGACACTACAATGGATCCTAATGTCAAACTTGTAGCCGGAGAAGGGGAGATACTCGAGGATCCAGAACGATACCGGACATTGGTTGGTAAGTTGAATTATCTTGTAGTAACTCGTCCAGATATTACTTTTCCGGTGAGTGTAGTGAGTCGGTTCATGGCAGCCCCTACTACTACACACTGGAATGCATTGATTCGAATTGTGAAATATTTGAAAGGAGCACCAGGTAGATGTATATTGTTTGCGAATCATGGGCATACACGGGTAGAGGCATTCTCTGATGCTGATTGGGCAGGATCACGAGATGATAGTAAGTCAACTACAGGATATTGTGTGTTTGTGGGCGGAAATCTTGTATCTTGGAAAAGTAAGAAACAGAGTGTGGTGGCGAGATCAAGTGCAGAGTCTGAATATCGTGCTATGGCTCAGACAATCTGTGAACTTATGTGGATACAACAATTGATGGAAGAGATTGGATTTAAGGTTCCTCTGCCTATGAGATTGTGGTGTGATAATCATGCAGCCATGCATATTTCTACAAATCCAGTTTTCCACGAAAGGACTAAGCATATAGAGGTTGATTGTCATTTCATTCGAGAAAAGATCCAACAGAATCTTGTCTCCACCTCATATGTGCGTATGGGAGAACAACCGGTGATATCTTGACTAAAGGCTTGACAAAGTTAAGGGTGGATTATATTTGTAACAAAATTTGGGCATGATAAATATCTATGCTCCAGCTTGAAGGAGAGTGTTAGAAAATAAGGGTAGTTTGGTAATTGTGTTATTAGGGTATATGTTATATATATATACGCTCATTGTTTAATAAAAAAATTAAGACGCATAGATTATTGCTGCTGCGCATAACTCCAGTTCATCGCCTCTGTCTGCATCTCTTCTTCTCCTTCTTCTTTTATTTCTGATTTCACATATACCCTAATAACACAATTACCAAACTACCCTTATTTTCTAACAACTAATATTGTGAGGTTTGATCCTCCACCTTAGTTATGTTTGGAACATGTTGAACTTATCAAGCTTGAGAGTCGCGGGCTTATGGCGTTCCGTAATCGAGGTTCATTAGTGATGTGAAACACGACCCAAGTATCGAATCGAAGAACAAGCACCCTCGACACTTGACAACGAACGTGGAAATTATAAACTTAAGATGGAAAACAATGGAAGGTAACAGATAGATTGAGCCTCCCTCGACCCGCTATTCGTGATTGAATAGGAACCTTGGGGTGCAATCGAGAACTGACAACGTGATTGTTGACGATCCACGATCACTGAACGCCACAAGCCCTCGACACTTGACACTTGACAACGAACTCATAAATTATAAACTTAAGATGGAAAACAATGGACGGTAACAGATAGATTGAGCCTCCCTCGACCCACTATTTGTGATTGAATAGGAACCTTGGGGTGCAATTGAGAACCGACAACGTGATTGTTGACGATCTACGATCACTGAACGGCACAGGCCCTCGATTCAACGAGCTTGATAAGTTCGGGGTTGAGATTCTAATCCTAGAAACCTCACAACACTCAATTAAGAGCAACACTTATAAGAGCAAACAATGATCTAAGATCCGTTGATTTAATTCATCATATCTAATATCTCTATTACATAGTTCAACATGCCTATTTATAGGCTTAGAAATACTCTCAAAATGCTTAAAATTCGTGCATTAGGAAACCCAAGGGTTGGTGGAGAAAACAAGACTTGAATTCTGAATTCAAAAGGTCATCCCGTCCATTCTGACCTCTTTTTGGTATTTTGAGCATAACTAACTCTAGAAGACTCAAAATTGGGATCCGTTTGTTGTGTTGGAAACTAGACTCATAGGGCTTTCCAACCAGATATTATACACAAAATTTCAAGCTATAGAACTCCTTGGGTAGCCTGCCAAAGTTGACTGAAAATTCTGACTTGTAGCAGTTTTTTTTTTTTATTTCTTAGATATCTTGGATCGGACCATATTTTTGCAGGAAATTAAACCTCCTTGAGCTCTTCTTTATTGCTGGGACATTTAGGATCGAGGCCTTAATTGTCAGGTCACGATTTCACATCAATTAGGCAATTGCATCTTTTGAGTTTCGGTTGAACCCCAAGGTTCCTAATCAATTGCGATTAGCGGGTCAAGGGAGACTTATCTATCCATTTCTTTTTCGTTGTATTCAAGCAAACCTTTAGTACGATCGTATTTAATCAATGTGTTCGAGTCCTCTCGGGCGAGTTCACATCACTCTGCGTAATATGTTTTCATTGAAGTAAAACCTATATAATATTTGAGCATAACTTATCAAAAAAAATTTGAAGTAAAACCTTTATTCCTTTGTTTTCCTCTTGTCTAGTCAATTTCGTTTCATATACATGTTTAAAAAGCACTATATCTCAAATTTAAACTTTGTCATATTAAACCACAAACTAATGAACCTCAAATTTGCTTTCTACTAAATTCATGAAGTGGACACAATCCTCAGTGACAAGCACCTCTAAAAATCTTTCACCACCTCCTACTCCCTAAATAGGGCTCCACCTCCTCCTCTCCTCCCTAACCTCCCCTATTTTTCTCTCTATCACGCTCTCCAAATTCTCTCTTCAGTGGCTTTTCCATTTTTAATTTGTAAAAAAGTACTCATTCATTTAAAAAAATAATCATTTTTTAGATTCATATAATTTTTTGGTTCCTCAACTGAGCAAGGGTATTTTTGTCATATAAAAAATTATTGGACGTCATTTCTATCGGTAACGATAGTTGGGGATATCTTACCAAACAAATTGCATAAAATACCAAATTGACATAGGAGGTGGGAGAGATGGCAACGGCAATCAGACAAAGATCTATAAAAACTTACACCTACCAACAAGTGGTCACACTTACCTATAAAAAAAGAATATAATTCAAAACGATTTAAACTTAGGTACAAGTTGATGGACCAAATGGTTATTTGATTCGTCATGAATTGATTGGCCCATGACAAATTTATTTGTTTGACCTTAATTCAGTGAATAGTTTCATAAATGTGGGGCTATTTTTGTCTATACATAATTTTCTACCCATGGCAAATTTACTTGTTTTAACTCATGGTGAGTGGTTTATTACATCTATTTTCGGCCTATACATTAATTTGTAAGAAACAACTTACACTTTTATAGATAGAGTCATAGAGATATATTATAGTGTCCAAACAAAATTTTCTTAGTTAATTGAACAGATATTTGTTAGTAACATCTATAACTTAGGGACCAATATGATAGTTTTTTAAGGCGGGTAAAATATTCAAGGAAGCAAGAAGTAAATTTTAGCTTTCTTCTCAAACTGCACACATATTCATAAACTATGTTCTCCATTTTCTCTTCATTATCTTCAAATTAAAGCACATTTTGTTAACTCATTTGTTTTAGCGTGTTCACTCATAATTACTAAACATGCTATCTATTTACTTGATATCTCAATACTCACTAACAAATCTATTTATTATAGTTAAAATCTTACATATATTTCTAATAATGTTTACCCAAATTTCTCTGTAACAAATCTAAATCATATTTAAAAAGGTAAAACCATTTATTTTTTAGATTCAAATAATTTTTTGGTCCCTCAATTTAGTAAGGGTATTTTCTTTATATTCTAAAATATTTGATGACAATTGTAAATGGTAATGACACGAAGGGGAAATCTGACAAAAAAAAATCGAGAAGTGAGACAAAATGAATAGAATTTAAAAGGGTGGGATGTAATTTAAAGTTAGGTACAAGTTGAGGGACCAAATTAATATTTTATTCTTCGTGAAATTGATTAGCCCATGTAAATTTACTTGTTTACCCTTAAGTAATGGGGAGTAGTTTATTAAATCTAGGACTATTTATATCTATTCATTATTTTCTATTTAGGTCAAATTTACTTGTTTGACCTTAATTCAATTGTAGGTGTTTATTTGGTGTATGGTTACTTTTTGTCCACGTATTAAGTTGTAAGAGACAATCCACATTTTTATATATGAGGAGATAGGGAGATAAGGATATGACAAATTTACTCGTTTGACCTTAATTCAATTGTGGGTGTTTATTGGGCGTAGGGTTCCTTGTATTAAGTTGTAAGAAACAACCCACACTTCTTAATATAAGGAGGTGAGAGTAGCTTTTTCTTTGTTAAGGGAATTGATAAGTGGCCAAACTTTTGCAGCTACCAGCTCTAAGTATGGAAATTGATTGTTGTTGTAAATGTTGAAATATGCTCCTAGCTTGTATCAGATCACCGGTAGTTTTTCCCTGTTTGACGATGTTGTTGAATAAACATTGCAGATTGCATTACGAAGAAATACAGAGGTTTCTGATACCACAAAGAAGTTGACCGAGATAGAGAGTGATGTGCCTCCAACCCTGTATGATGCTAAATTAAGAGTCTCAGTTTTCCCATCCCACTGGATACCAAGACTTCATTGTCTCGAAGTACTTGATATAAGAAGTTGCCTTTCAGTAGAAGTGGTTTTTGACCTTCAAGCTCTGATTGTTGAAGGAAGGAATAAATCTGTAGTGCTAAACAGCTTGAGGGTATTGCAGTTGTCTTCCTTACAGAATATGATTCATGTCTGGAAGCATGGGTTCGAGACATTTGAGGGCCTTAAGAACCTGACCAAGCTGTCACTTGATGATTGTGACAGTATAATCTACTTATTCTCAACTTTGATAGCCAACTTCCTCGTGCAACTCCAAGAATTATTCATAAAAAGTTGTGAAAATATGGAAGTGATTGCTGTTAAGGAGGAAATTGGGCTGGAGATGGCAGCAAAATCACCGAGTAAGATTATATTTCCACGTTTGACCTCCATACAACTCTACCGTCTCCCAAGATTGAGGTGCTTTTGCTCAGACTTACTAGTTGAGTTTGAATGGCCATTACTGGAGTCACTGAAGATAGATCATTGCGAGGAAATGTTGATTTTCACTGCAGGAAAATCTAGTACACCTAGGCTAAGAGACATTTATATAAGTTCACACAAGTATAGCTTTCAAGGAGACATCAACTCCACTCTATGGAGGGCACAATCCAAGGTACATAAAACATACTCCTTGAAATGTTTTTGGCAGAACTTCTTTTCTAAGTTTTTGTGAGTAATTTTTAGTCCATAAATGCTTGAACAGTATATGATTATTGCAAAATCTTTTGAATCCTTATATTATTGCGTATATGATCCACATGACCTTAAAGGAAAAGGGAAAATGAAGAGTGAATTAAAAAATAGGAGAGATGAGAAGGAGCCAACATATAATATCATTCTTATTTCTTAGTATAGTGTGTTTTAAAAAATTAAGTACAAAAGGTTTTCTGGTTTGTTTGATTCATAGTGTTTTAAATAACTTATAGTACAAAAGGTTTTCTGATATGTATAGGGTTTGCTATTGAGAGCCTGGTATTCTAGAATACTTTAAAATTAGTTGACGTCGAATTAAGGAAACCAAGTGAAATTTACGTGGTATTCAAGGAAACTGAATTCTGCTTGTACAGGGTACACTCTATGAAGACTATAATAATTATCTTGACAGTCTCAACTGGTCTGCAAAAGGTTTCACGAATTTGAGGACTTTGAAAGTACGAGATCGTCATGAATTGGTGTATCTTGTGTCGACATCTGGTCGGGAGGTAACTAATGACTTTGCAATGATGGAGTCACTGTATCTCCATCGCCTGAGTGCTCTAACAGAGATATGGCATATCGAACATTCAGAGGTGAGCTCCAGAGAAATCACAGAGCAGGAGCCAATGGAAGCACAACAGCCACATTCATGGATGTGTCCTGCTCAGCTGCCATCTTTCGGGAACCTACGCGTTCTTGACATTGTGGACTGCAGGTTTTTGAAATATGTGTTTTCTCTGTCTGCTGCCCAGGGTTTGGTTAAACTTGAAATAGTCAAAATAGCTGGTTGCCCAAAGATGGAAGAAATTTTTAGCAGTGAAGATGAGAAAGAGGTCGTCAAGATCGAGCTCCCTAAATTGAAATCATTAAAACTTCTAAATCTTCCGGTTCTTGCTTGTTTCTGCCAGAAAGCTGATGCAGTTGTACTTCCTGAGCTGGTAGATTTGGAACTTGAAAGATTACCAGTCTTCACCTGCACCAGGGTTACTTTTTCTGATACAGAAAGCAAAAACCATGCTTCTTCCACTCATCTCTTCTTGAAACTAAAGGTATGCCTTTATTAACTATAGGGAACTTTCTTCCCTTTAGGTTCTGTCAAATTTTGGAGAGATTCCTTCTTTAGATGATATCATTAATTTAACTAACAATTTTGCTGATGTCACTATACTTAATTTTTGTTAAATTGTAATCCCTTTATTAGTGGAAGAACTTTTCATTCTTTCTATATTCCTTTTCTCCCTCTACTATGGCCATCAAAAGTTTTAAGAGTATTGCTGACAGAAGTTTAGCAATTATCTTCAATGAGCTTGTAGCGTAATATGTAAAGCAGTATAAATACCCTTCGTCCCAAAATAATTGTTCCTTTTTAGTCTTTTGGGCAGAAATTAAGCTTACTTTTAGGTCATTTCAGTAGGTAAATATACGTGAATGATGCCATCAGTGTCACTATATTATTGCAAGTGCACACCTGGACAATGATAGATAGCGAAGGTGAATTTAGTGACTTTCACAGGGAAAGAAACATTTATTTTGAAACAACAAATTTCAAAACGGACACTCATTTTGGCTTTGGGGCAGCGAGAGTAGTTTTTTCTTTGTTAAGGGTATTGATAAGTGGCCAAAGTTTTGTAGCTACCAACTCTATATATGATGAGCCGCCACATGATTGCATGTAAATTGAGTGTTGTTGTAAATGTTGAAAAATACTACGGGATTGTATCAGATCACCAGTTGTATTTTGTTGTATGATATTGTTGTTGAATGAATATTACAGATTGCATTGGGAAGGGATACAGAGGTTTCCGATGCCACAAAGGAGTTGACCAAGATAGAGAGTGATATACCTCCAACCCTGTACGATGCTAAATCAGTTCTTTTATCCCAGTCGATACAAAGCTTACATCATCTCCAAGTACTTGATTTAGCAAGTTGCCGTTTAGTGGAAGTTGTTTTTGACCTTGAAGCATCGATTATTGAAGGAGGGAATAAAGCGGTAGTGCTAAACAGCTTGAAGGTATTGAAGTTGTCTTCCTTACAGAATATGACTCATGTCTGGAAGCATGGGTTCAAAACATTTGAGGGCTTTAAGAACCTGACCAAGTTGTCACTTGATAGTTGTATCAGAATAAACTACTTATTCTCAACGCTGATTGTCAACTTCCTTGTGCAACTCCAAGAATTAGTCATAAAGACTTGTTTAAAAATTGAAGTGATTGTTAAGGAAGAAAATGGGCTAGAGATGGCAGCAAAAGCACCGAGTAAGATTGTATTTCCACATTTGATGTCCATACAACTCTGCAATCTCCCAAAATTAAGGTGCTTTTGCTCAGGCTTAGGAGTTGAGTTTGGATTTCCATTACTGGAGTCGGTGATGATAGATTATTGCAAGGAAATGTTGATTTTCACGGCAGGAAACTCTACCACGCCTAAGCTAAGAGACATTGACATAAATTTACACAAGTATAGCATTCAGAGAGACGTCAACTCCACTCTAAGGAGTGCACAACACAAGGTACATTAAAAATACTCCCTGAAATCTATAGCCTTCGTTAAACTCTATTCGTGGAACTTTTTTTCTAATTTTTTAAAATAGTAATTTTTAGTTAACAAATTCTTAAACAGTATATGATTGTAGCGAAATCTTTTGAATCAAAGAAAACGTGGATCATATATGCAACAATTATAAATTCATTGTCTCGCCTCCTTTAGTTCACTATTCTCATTTTCTTTATATCCAGAAACTTAAACCTTTAATTTTATTTTCCGTGATAGCCATGCAGTTCAACTTGGATCCTCTTCATTTTCTTTGCATTCGCACACAAAATCCGTATTCAATCAATTTCTCTTTCCTGGTTCCAATAGTGTATAGTAACCATAAGAATATAGATCTATGGTTGAGCTCTCTTCATTTCTATAATCCTTGAGAAACTTTGAGAATTTGGTAATCCATATTCATTCGCATAAAGGTTAAATAAAATACGGAAAAATAAAAAGATTGAAGAATTTTAAAAAAATTCCTAGCCTGAGTTTTCATCTGGTTAAGCAATAAACTAACATAACAAGAACTTTAGCACTATCCTCGGTCCTTTCTTTTGCCTGATGTTCTATTTTTCTTTTCTGTAGGTTACGCCTGTGCAGCAAGAGAATAATAACATGGTCGCCTCTTCGTCGCGGAGCCCTACATGACTTCATCTCTAGCACTTCAAAATCAATCATAGGTAAGATCTTTCTCTGTACTAAATTATACTAATATCTAGTATTTTCGCTACTTACAATTCTTTGTATTAATTAAGTTGGTGATGTGTCACAAAACTTTGAATCAACTATTTAGGGTTGGGCTTATATGCAAACTGTGAAGAAATTCCCATTAGTATTATCAATTTGCTTATCTAACATGGTAGTTTTAACTTGCTCACAACATAAAGTAAACAGAAATATTTTCTTTTTTTGATAAAAAAAAAAAACTAAGTAAACAGAAATAATTTGACTAGTACATAGTGTACAGGGGGTTATTATGAAGTTTATCCTTACATTTTTTAAATGGGAGAGGAGATTAACTGAGAGGGAACCTTCCAAAGAAAGGCAAAACATTGGGAATGTTTCTAAACATATGCAGGTTTCTGCAATAGCTTTCTTCTACAAACTACTTTATGTTTCCACAAAATGCACCATATGTCTCACTCCCTGATTAATTTGTTGTTCTTGACTAATATGGGCACTTTTAGGTCTCTGTGTTTCTTCAGAGCAGTGCAGATTCAAGAAAGACTGATAGTAGGTCTGACAATTGTAACCCATTACCCATTAACCCACCCAACCCAACTCATTAATATTTTTGGGTTGAAGCGGTTAAGCCATTTTGACCCAATAATATTAATGAGTTGGGTCTGGTTAAAGCGGGTCAGATCCGTTACCCATTTCGATCCGTGCTTTTTTATGCTATAATTTTTTGTTTTTTGGGATTTTTTTGGTTTAGGCAGGGCGACCCGCTTTAACCCGTTACTAGTTTCAACACGACTCATTCTGACCCAACCCATTTCAACCCGTTTGACATTTGGGTTCTAATGGGTTTCAACCTGTTTCAACCCATTACCCATTCCAACCCAACCCACCCAATTGATAGGCCTAACTGATAGCGTACAGTAGAGTCTCTATCTCTGTTAGAGTTTGCTAGAAACAAAGGAGTTAGAGGAAGTTGTGTTAGAAGGCCACTGTGTTTGCCTTAATCTGCATGGTCCAATATAAATCAACATCAATAGAAGAGTTGATCATACATGAGAGTTTTGGAGGATCTAGAACTTGAAGCGGGCTGGCTCTAGTTTCTTAATACCTCTTACAAATACGACAACCCTCTAGAGTCTCGAAAGACAACACTGTATATTCTGTAATTTTTTCTCAATTTGATGGAAATGCGGGTTAATTTGGAATGTGTAAATCTTAAATGGTATTGTTTTGTTGTTTGATGGTTTGAGCTTGACTTCTTTCTGTTGCTGGTTTTCTTAATGTTAAACTTAAAGAAAAACATAAAGAGTGCCATGTATTTCTGATAAACGTGTGTCGCCAAGAGAGCCGTTTTATTTTCTGCTCTTGGTTTGTTTAGTTAATAATGGTCTTTGGGGTACGTGATTGGTCTAGACCTGTGAACCCCCTGCAAGCTTTCACAAATAAGCCTATGCTGCAAGTTTGGTCTTTAGGGTACGTGATTCGTTCTTCGGGATGCACTTGTTTTTCGGCGGTACGGTGGCCGGCTTCTATCACATTTGTTGTCAGCATGATAGTTGTCTGCGACTTGATCATGTTGTCTTTCAATGAATTAGGGAGGAAGATCCTAATGTAGAAGATAAACACTCTCTGGCTCACTAAATAGGAAACAAACTGTTTTTTGATAGGTGTGGTCTAATGTTCTAGTCTCTCTCTCAACACTGTATATTCTGTAATTTTTCTCAATTTGATGGAAATGCGGGTTAATTTGGAATGTGTAAATCTTAAATGGTATTGTTTTGTTGTTTGATGGTTTGAGCTTGACTTCTTTCTGTTGCTGGTTTTCTTAATGTTAAACTTAGAGAAAAACATAAAGAGTGCCATGCATTATTTCTGATAAACGTGTGTCGCCAAGAGAGCCGTTTTATTTGCTGCTCTTGGTTTGTTTAGTTAATAATGGTCTTTGGGGTACGTGATTGGTCTAGACCTGTGAACCCCCCTGCAAGCTTTCACAAATAAGCCTATGCTGCAAGTTTGGTCTTTAGGGTACGTGATTCGTTCTTCAGGATGCACTTGATTTTCGGCGGTACGGTGGCCGGCTTCTATCACATTTGTTGTCAGCATGATAAGTTGTCTGCGACTTGATCATGTTGTCTTTCAATGAATTAGGGAGGAAGATCCTAATGTAGAAGATAAACACTCTCTGGCTCACTAAATAGGAAACAAACTGTTTTTTGATAGGTGTGGTCTAATGTTCTAGTCTCTCTCTCAACACTGTATATTCTGTAATTTTTTCTCAATTTGATGGAAATGCGGGTTAATTTGGAATGTGTAAATCTTAAATGGTATTGTTTTGTTGTTTGATGGTTTGAGCTTGACTTCTTTCTGTTGCTGGTTTTCTTAATGTTAAACTTAGAGAAAAACATAAAGAGTGCCATGCATTATTTCTGATAAACGTGTGTCGCCAAGAGAGCCGTTTTATTTGCTGCTCTTGGTTTGTTTAGTTAATAATGGTCTTTGGGGTACGTGATTGGTCTAGACCTGTGAACCCCCCTGCAAGCTTTCACAAATAAGCCTATGCTGCAAGTTTGGTCTTTAGGGTACGTGATTCGTTCTTCAGGATGCACTTGATTTTCGGCGGTACGGTGGCCGGCTTCTATCACATTTGTTGTCAGCATGATAAGTTGTCTGCGACTTGATCATGTTGTCTTTCAATGAATTAGGGAGGAAGATCCTAATGTAGAAGATAAACACTCTCTGGCTCACTAAATAGGAAACAAACTGTTTTTTTCCTAGGTGTGGTCTAATGTTCTAGTCTCTCTCTCTCTCTCTCTCTCTCTCTCTCTCTCTCTCTCCTCTTTCTCAAATTTATAAATCAACTTAACACAATCAACTTACCTCTTCCTACTAAGTTCTAACCGTAGCATTGGTGAACTTGGGTAATTCCAGAAAGACCATGAAAGCAACGAATCCTAATGTTTTGAATATGGTTAGTTAGTTTTAAACACTTTTTGTGCAAATTTACGATTCGTGAATAAATGCATCCAGTTTTTAGTTGCCACATTTGCGAGCGTTGAGCAAGAGTTATCCTGTCCTTTGTTAGACGGTGATAACCGGGTTGGCCCTCTGTGATGATATTATAACCGAAAAGGTCTCCAGAATTTGTTTTCAACCGCTAAAGTGCACTTTTGGGGATAAAATGAGGAAGATACCCTTAATGAACAACAAACGTGCGCACAAAGCCACTGTCCAAATTTGTGCATCGGAATGAAAACATTGGGCTTCGCAATGTACAATTGAAATATATCAAAATTTCGGCATTAGAATGAAAACATTGGGCATCGCAATGCATAATCGAAATCTATCTGTAAGGGTAAAATAGAGTCGGCCTATTTTACTCCATTGAATTTATTATTGTGCCCTTTTTGGTCCAAAAGATATGGGAAGTATTTACCATATTTACTACTTTTTTTATCCTAAAGTAATGGTAAGTGTTACCATATTTAAATACTTCCAAAAACAATCAAGAGTCCATAATTAAGTTGGACAAAATCTTTGGTAAGATTTTTGAATTATATTAGGAAACTAATTTAGGAAACAAATCTTTTATTTTCTAACATTATGTTTCCTTGGAGTTGTTGGATTCTTATTTGTGTAGGATATATTCTTTGACTTATATTTGGAATCAAAATCTAGGTGAAAAATGTGGTTTATTTGGTTATTAAAACTAACTCCTAATCCTTGAGTATGTTGGAGTGTTGTTTGTTTCCTAATTAAATTCTAGAACTCCTTCATCTATTTATATGGAGCACGACTGAGAGCAACACACACGCAGAGAGCTGAATACACGACAGAGAGTGCAAAACCATACGTAATACAAAAAGAGAGAATATTCAGAAAGTTGTGTTGCTGGAATTTGAATGAAGCTCCGGATGCAACTTCATCTTGAATTACATTGACCTGGTGTTGCTGTTTGTCTTCCTAGTCTTTCTAAAAAGTTCATTTTTTAATCTCACGTTTTCTCTTCCTTTGTTTCTGTGGGTTTTTCTCTCCAAGACGTGTTGTCTTATGAGAATTTTTGTTTTGATGATTTCACATATTGTTTTGTTAAAACACTCCATCTTTTTAGTGAAACTAGTTAGGTACACGTGCCTTGCACGTGTTCTTAATGATTTTTGCGAAATGTTTTGCCTTCATTTTTTTTGTTTACCTTTTAATTGTTATTTTTTATACGAAAAAACTATATATATATTTATGAAAATTGCCCTTTATGATTTTTTAATGTATATTTTTCACCAGAAATAATAAATATTTATATATTTATATATATGTAAATATATACATACATACATATATGTGTGTGTATATATTTCTCCTATGAATTAAAAAATTAAAGTGGAATTTGATAGAAACTTTGATGAGATATTTGCTTTTTTGGCCTAATTTTTATGGGACCAAAATACAATTCGCTCCCGGAAGTATTTACTTAAATCTCACGTTGCACCATCACCTGTAAATTACGTGTCTCACTTTCATACACAATTTTTCTATTCATCTCACTTTTCCCCCTCACGTCCATGAGAGTTTATAATATTAATGGAAAATGACACATTGTATGTGACATGACGATTATTTTGGTCCTTTTCCTTGGGTGCAAAGTTGGATTTAGTTATAATTCAATCATTTAGTTAACCATTTGATATTTAAGATATGTATGTAATAAAAATTAATGAATAATTCTTTCAATAATCAGAAAAATAATTAAAAAATTCTCATAATCAACGTTAAAGTTAAGAAAATATCCCAAAAATAAAAATAAAATTTTATTTAAGGGAAAATTAGATCATTAGTCCCTGAACTTTAAGAAAGTCCATTAGGGACTGTACAACGCAAATGCACGCCACACACCAAAGAATACAAATTTTAGACACCGATAGTCCATAACCCTAAACCCGTTAGTTGAAATGCCATAAAAGTCAGAAAAATATGGGTTGTTTGTAATATCATAGAAACAAGGGGGTCTTATGAAAATTGCAAACAATTGCAATCCAATATTGGAGGAAGAATATGTCACCAATAAGCAAACTAACCCCTCTTTAAAGGTTAAAAAGAGATGCATTATTAGTGATAGCTTTTGTTCCACATTGAAAAGATGAGAAACACTTTAAAGGTTTAAAAGAGATGTACACCAAAAACCATCCACCATTTATTTAAGGACAAACAAGTAAATTTGTCATGTTAAAAAATAATATTTGTACAAAAATAATGTTTAATAAATCATTCCCCATTGAATAAGGTCAAATAAATAATTTATTATTTTCTAATCAATTCCATGAATAATTACCAAAATAACCATAAATTTAATAAATCACTCACCATTGAATAAGGTAAATAAATAAATAAGGCAATTTCGGATTTAACATTAATTCTACCCAATAGTAAAGTATATATAACTTTACTCTAGACATCCTTAACAGAAACGAAGGACAAAATAGAAGAAACAACACAATGCTAAAGGTGACTCCATGAGCTACACCTCGGAAGGAATGACAACTGCGACAATCACGATCACACGATCTTAGCTTAGCTATCGATCCATTCTGCACAGCTACATGATCTACACGACCTCAGCACGGCTAGCGGATAACTGCAAGCTAGAAACAAGGCACGGAGTTAGTCATAAAGACTCAGTACGCTACTACAACTACAAAATAAGATGAAACATTGTTATAAAGGATCCTGTAATCGCGTTACTACGATAAAAAACCATAGATACGTGTCGGATACTTAAGATACTCCAAAAGATACCCTTTCCTTCTCACTTACTAGACTGTTCAAATGAACAAGGGTGAAATTCTCTATTCAACACAACCAAATGAATTAGAAAGTAATTCTCATGAAAGCATTACATGTAAGTATGTATAACTATATATATACACCTCAAGTCGTTCACATAATTATCATGTATAAGCATGTATATTTATATATGCACATATCAAGTCTTTCATAGAATTATCAATTATTAGTATGTATACTTACATATATACACACCACGTAATTCAAAGATGCACAATCAAGATAAGCATGGTCACTTTCGATCCCATGTCTCAATTAACACTTTGTTGTCACATAATTGCTTGAAATAAATCACATAACAAGATGATATATTATAGAGTTGTTGCCGCAATGTAGAACCTGAAATGAAAATGGTTATCTTGAATGTGGGTTGTCGGATGCACGTGATTGATTCATCAACCTTGAACACGGTAACATTATTCCAAGCGCCCTAATGGTTACGACAAGATACTCTTCTTCACTGTGATCAAATAGTGGAGGGTGTGGGCATGATTATGGTATGGCGACCCATCACTACCACGAATCTCACGATTCGTGATGGTGATGCGTCGTTTACTATCGAGACAAGACAAGTATGCCACCTGGACTAATGGAATGACAAGTAGATGCTTACTCGACATTAAAAATCAAGTAGGGAACGAGCTCGACAAGAGCGAACTCGTCCATGTTAAGTAGATGTTTACTCATATTAAATCAAGTAGGAAGCGAGCTCGACAAGAGCGAGCTCGCTCAAGACAAGTAGACATTTTATTCACGACATGTTCATGATTAATCATATAGATTACAATAGGAGCTCGATTGAGTCTCAAAAGTATAATTGCCAAGTTGTCCACTCAAAATTCTATTCAAGCTCCAAAAGCTAGTAATCTAGTCAAATGGATTTTTAAGTGTCCAAGGATCTCACCACAATCCTAGTAAGGTATAATCGTTCTTTAAACTTGACTCTGTTGAGTCATCGCTACAATTCATCCCAAATAGGATGCAAATGCTATATGCATTTCTATCCTTTCTCTATGTTTACAGTTCACATATCTCTAGGTTCTTATTTCATTGAGAAGCCTTAGTTCAACAGCTCACCATTCCACCTAATAGTGGAACCCAAGTTCAATACATGTACAAGAGTCAACTTTCAATAGGATATTCAAGAGTAAATCATGCTTTGAGTCAAGTTCAATACATGTACAAGAGTCAACTTTTAACAGGATATTCAAGAGTAAATCATGCTTTGAGCCAAGATATGAGATATGCTTATTAAATCATATTCATAAAACAAGTAAGAAGAACTCAATCATTAACAAGGATCATGGTCAAGTTTTCTCATATCACAATGTAAATTAGAAGTAGAAATTCATATTATCAAGACTTGATATAATTACGTCTTATAAGTCATAATATTGAAATAGATATGGAAGGTTATTTCTAGCACAATACAAGCTAAGTTTATAACTTAATACTCACAATTCACATGATTCTAGAGGCTACCTAGATTGTCTAGGTTTACCATGCGACAAGGTCGTGCTACTCTCCACATTCAAGTCCTTAAGGGTTCAAGATAAACCATGTTATAACACTACAAGACTCTATTGAAGTTCTCTAAACGATAAGGGCCGTGAAATACACTCAAAGGATAAACTCATAAAGTATAGTCAAGAATCTTTAAGGTGTCCGGGCGGTACGAATTCGCAAGACCGATGCAATACAAGATTCTCGAACAAGGTTTCTAACGAGGCAAGGTAGGTTCACGCTCACAAGGCGACTCCCGTGAGTTGGGGTTCCTATCATATTAAGTTCCACTTCCCAAGGGTCTAATACAGTCTAGGTCGCATTCTTACAAGACTTAGGACTTCGTTTGAAGTCCACAAAGTATCAATAATCTTAGTTCATGAATTGATTATTCGACGTCCTTTATTTAAATCATACCTTTATGACCCAAACGTCCTCAATTCAATGGCTAGCGATAAATTCACACTTAACATTATCCAAGGACTTCAGTTGAAGTCCTAAATCATAATTTAACACCAAACACCAAGTCGGTCTCAACCAATAAATTCTTGAGATCTCACCATTGAGATTCAACGAACAAGATTAGTCTTGGGGATTTATTCATAGACTCAAAATAACATTCTAGAGACGCAAAACATTTCCATTGAGCTAATTTATAAACTTAACAAATTCTAGGTCAAATCCAAATTCGGGATTTAATAATCTTCTGGGTTTCTAAACCTAAATTACAAGTGATTCCATACTAAATTACTCCCATAAACACAATAAACCCATAGAGATTCGAACTCACATGTTCACTAATCAAAGCCCCAATTGTATCATTCAATTTAGACATGCAATAACACAAAGAATCAAGAGAGACAAGCTTTCACAACCTAGCATCATTTTAAGCTAGAGAGGGAAAGTAAGGGGTGTAGTCACCTACCTATATCGGCCAACAAATCTATTCGGATCGAAGATTGAATTGGTGGAAGTTGTGCTACTTGCCAAGGGCTTCGATTTGGTGGTCTCTAATCGAAAATCGGATGGTCGGATGTCCGGAAATCATGCATGCAAGGTGAAGGAACTTCAAGCTCTCTTTCTCTCTCTAAGAACCCAGCAAATAAATTGGAGGATGAATAGTGGCTGAATAGATGATGGTTAGGGAAGATGAAGTCACAAAGGGTCAATCCATGGTTTGAGTTATAAGGCTTCCTATTGGCTGATTAATGATTTCCCTTGATTAAAACTCATCAAATGGTTGAAATTAAACCTAAAAAGGTCACAAATCACAAAATGGAAAATCACGTAATGCTGGTGCTGAGGCTGAGTGAGCGCTCAGTCCCCTTTTCCTTTCCTGTGTTACTAGATTTTGTGCACTCGCTCAGTCATTTGGCTAGGCGAGCGCTCAGGTGTCTAGAAGGCCAAAATGACTTGAAAACCAGTCCTAAATGTGTCCAACTCAACCCCAAACCATTAAGGGTGTTTAACACACTCAAAACATGTCTGAAACAGGTCCGAACATCAACCGAAACAAGGAGGAATAGAGGGCGAAACTCGCAATGAACATTAAACGGTTCAACAATGAGTTAAACGAGGATACTACAAGCATGAATGGACATTCTTAATCATGTTAAGGACTAGTAAACAAGGTCTAGGATTCAAGTTAACATCTTACGAGCCTCAAAGACACGAAATAAGGCAAAGGAAGGCAAATCGAGAGACTCTAAGAGTCAAAAGGTCAAACGGAGTAACAATGCTTCCAAACTCTCACCCGATCACATTATGATCCAAACCGATGTTATAAAACATTAAAACATACGAGAAGGTTTATGATATGCACTAGAGTACTCCTATAAGGTCCAACAATGATACACGAGTATAAAAACTCCAATGATACGATACACGTAAGGTTCGATTTCATGCAACGCGATAGAGACGAATATGACGCGTTAAGCATCAAAGCAAGATTAGATTTAGGGAATCTATTCCTTAGGAAGTTTAATACTCACAATCTAGTCAGATACTCAAGAAATGACATAGGCTATAACCGAGATCACAAGAAAGAACTACGCGAGAACACTCAACCAAGTCAGCTTCTGGCTATCGTCGAGTTAAGACTTGTAACTTAAACAAGTTAAAGTCTTGAGAAACATAAAGAACTAAAGTATAGGCTCCTAAATAGCCTACCCACCATATATAGAAGCCGCCATCTCTAGCCTAAACCCTTCCCACACCTATCACGGCTCTGGCGCCTACCTCTTTCGATTTTAGCCAAATTCCATCTTCGATCTCCCTCATTCTGTCTCTTGCAAAAAATCGCGCCTGAAGTAGCAATCAGAGGCTATAGAGTATACTTACTAAAAACCCTTATAAAAACATGAAATTAACAGAAAACTAATAACTCATATCGACGAATTCATTAGAAACAGAGACAGTCATGAATTAAGAGAAATGGTAAGGGGTTTTATTGAAATGCTCTTCAATTTTACTGGAGAAAATTGGGCATACAACCGGTTTGCTTATGGCTTAAAACAAAGTATCAAAATTGAGAAGATGTTGAAGAAGCTATGGTTCCAGATGATTTCAACCTCAGAGCAGCTGTCATGGTGGTTAGGTTGGATTATTTAAAGAATTATGAGAGAACAAGTAAAGTAAAGTAAAGTAAAGTAATGTAAGAGGATGAAATAAGGGGATGGGAAATTGATTGATTTCAGTGGTAGCTGAGTTTCATCGGAGAAGGTGAATGGATCTAATTTCATGCAAGAAATCGGATATGGGACGGGTATCTATGGGTAAAATTTTTTCATATATTTTGTTTTCATCATCAAGATAAAAAAAATTGATAATGAAATCAAACGCGTATCTATTTTATTGGTTAAGAGATAAATTTGGAGGGAGTGGACAAAACCCAGATCGGGTTCTGGGTTAATTTTTGTTTTGGGGACGACTAAAGATCGGAAAACATGGTGGGTTTTTTCTCTAGATTTTCTTTCAGCATGAAAAAAAGGAATGGTGGACTCCCACTCCATTTTTTTTACATTTTAACTTTACAAACATTTATATGATTTTTTTAGAAAAATTAAATTTTATTTCTTAGGTTTTATTCGGCTAAAATACATTTAACACCCCCAAAGTTTACACCAAATTCCTAAGATTTCCCTCGAGTTAACACCCACAAGGAAATGTTAAATTAACGTGACTTTTCTAACGGCTGTGGTTAGAGTGAAAAATATGGAAAAAAAACCTCAGATACTTTTATGTGACAAACCTTGGGGTTGGGGGTGCACATTGTGATTTGGTGGATACTTTTGGGGGAAATTGTAATTTGATATAATTAGAAGGAAAATGTTATCCTTACAACTAATTATATTACTTTCCTTACAACTAAGTTTTGAAGAACTGTAAAGTTGGTTTGGACAAAAACATTTTTGTTCTTTTTCAAAGCTTTGTTGTAAAAAAAGTTATAAAATTAGTTGTAAGGCTACCAACGTTGTTATTATAATTTTTCTAATATTTAAATTAAAAATTAAAAAATTACATTACTCTCAAAAATGAAATTTAGAATTAATTTAATTTATTTTGTTATCATTCGCTTTCTTCCATCAACCTCATCATTCATAGATCCACCACCATTACCACCTCAAATAACACCATTAACCTAAAAATCAATTTTTGATTTTTGATTTTATTTTTTTGTCTAATTATTTACTCATTCGTTTAAATTAACCTATATGCAAAACTCGTCATTTATAGACCCACCACCACCTTAAATTTCACTATTTACAAATCCAAATTAATTTTTTTGAATTTTCAAATTTGAAGATTGAAACTCAAACTCATATGAAGATTTGAAAAATTGATGATTTTGAAATCTAACAATGTCATATTCCACTGTCATGCTTACAATCACCCCAAACACCACTTTTAACAACCACCACCAGCATCTCTACAATCGTCGTCACCACCATCACCAGTCACTATCACACAAAAATGCATTCACCTTGTTTTGCTAAAACGGAAAAATAAAATATCTCTAACTTTCGTTAAATCACCATTAAAATTGGATGACAGTTAGGGATAGTGACGAAATTGCATATATCTTTAAAAGTATCATGACAATTTCACTCGAAACATAGTACAGTGGCAAAATGTAACAATTAATCAAAATACAGTGGCAAAATTAACCATTTCCCCCCCCCCCCTAAAAAGTTCATTTTTTTAATTTGGTTTGATTCCTTTTTTAATTCTCTACTCTTTCCTTCACAATAACTCATTTGCAAAACTCATTATTTATAGGCACATCACCACACAACTTTGAATTTCACTTTTTACAGACTCAAATTCAATTTTTTGAATTTTCAAATATTCAAATTGAAACCAAAACCCATGTGGATATTTGAAAATATAATGATTTGGAAATCTCAGAATATTGTATTTCATCTAAACCCACCAATGCCAATTGTCGTCACCACCGCCCTTAACACCATCATCCCTACAGTCGTCAGTACTACTATCACCACCAGGTCCACCACCAAGAAATGCATTTACCTCACCTTGTTCAGATGGAGACATAGAATCTTTTTAGCTTCCGATTATTCCAACTTTTTTCTTAGAGCGTCTCTCATTTCTTAGTTCCTATCCACTTTCATCTAATTAATTTTAGGATAGACTACTTGAAAGGATGTCGGTTGGCAGTATCTTCCAATAAAAGGAGAGTTGCAGTAGAAGAAAAGAAAGTCAATAGCCAGGGGAGGGGAATAGAGATATTCTCATATGTAACTACCCCGTGTCCTATGAAGAGGAGCAAGCAAGTTAAGAGCAAAAGAGGTTTGAGGTTTGGAATACAGTTATGGAGAAGAGTAAAATATTTGAACTCAGTTATTTGTGATTATACAATTGGTTTTGTTTGTAATATCTATAAGTTTGGGGCCAGTATGATAGTTTTTAAGGTTGTTTGTAGTAGTCTGAAAATTCAAAGAAGTAAACGGTAGATTTTTGTTTTTTTTTTCTAACAAAACGCACAGATTCATTAAATGGTTCTTCATTTTTTTTTTCATCTTCGTGACATTATGACACATTTTCTTAACCAATTTCTCTTATTTTATTCATGGGTAATAACTAAACATATACAAATTTACTTAATATCTCGATACTCACCAACAATTCTATTATTATAGACACAATTTTTCATATAAATCTAATAATGTCTTTCCCGAACATATTTAAAATAGTAAAACCATATTATTTCTTAGTTTCAGATAAAGTTTTAGTGTCTCGACTGAGTAAGGGTGTTTTTTTATCATTTTAGAAAATAATGGGTGACATTTGTAACGATAATAGTACGAGGGGAAACTGATAAGAAAATCAAAATACAAGACGAAATGAATAGAATTAAAAAATATAATGCCTAACATTAAATTATGTACAAGTCAAGGGATCAAATTATTATTTAACTATTCAAGGAATTAATTAGCCTATGACTTAATTGTGAGTGATTTATTATATTTATGACTATTTTTTTCCAATCATTATTGTTCGGTATGGTAAATTTACTTGTATTATCCTTAACAAAACGCACAGATTCATCAAACGATTTTTCATTTTTTTTATCTTCTTGACATTATGACACATTTTCCTAGCTCATTTATCTTATTTTATTCATGGGTAATAACTAAACATGCTACAAATTTGCTTAATATCTCGATACTCACCGACAATTCTATTATTATAGATACAATTTTTCATATAAATCTAATAATGTCTTTTCAAACATATTTAAGAAAGTAAAACCATATTATTTTTTAGTTTCGAATAAAGTTTTACTGTTGTGAGAACCCAAACCCATCACTTGTATAACATCATTATAACATGCTTATCATATCCCTTAACATGTTAGAGAGTTCATATTGTTCATATCATGCTTGCATTAGGTTGGTTACGATCATAGTCGTTTGAATGCCTTCTATGCATTGCATACTTCGTCGTTAATGCTTTGAGTATTCATCTTAGCATGTTTGCACTTAACTAAGTTTCATTGAAGTCTTAGTGCCCTTCATATATGACTTATAACATTAATCTTGATCATAGTATGCATGGTTAAGAGTTTAGAAACATTGTTGCTTCATTTGAGTCTTAGGGTCTCTCGGGATTGCTTTCGCTGCTTGTATTGTTTGTGTTTTCAACTTTCGAGAAGTTCATTTGAGTTCTAGACCAAGTGTACTAGTATTTCTCATGCTTGCACAATCATTGTTCATAGACTTGTTGCATTTGGTAATAAGATGACCAATTTATTTCTTCACATATCAGTCATGTTTTTTGGCAAACTTCGGGAACATTCTGGTACCAATATACTAAAGAGAATTTTCTAAATATTTAGTATGTTTTACCTGCATATGTTAGGATACTCTCTGTAAAATTTGGTAATTTTCCAAGGTGTCTAAGTACCACAATTAGGTCTTGACTTACGGCTGTGCCAGAATTCTGTTTTCAACAATTCAGCTTCTGTACTTGAACTTGTAGTAACTATATCTTGATTAATATAAGTCCAAATAGAGTAATTCAAAAAGCTAAAATATAGTTTAAGAAGTCTAGTTTCAGAAAAATAAAAAATCATCTCATTTGGAGTTGTGAGATATTTATGGTCGATTTTACAAGATTGACTGTCCAGTAACTTCGCAAATGAAAATTATGTTTTCCAGATTTCGGGATTTGATGAATTTGAATTTTTGGCTTGAACCATTAAACCCAATTGAACCCAATATGAACCCCCTCTTGTATTGTGACCCTTTTGAGTCTAATTTCAACCCTTTGATGTGTTTTTATCAATGGCCAATATGAATCCACCAATTAGATGCTTAATAACTCATGCCTAGGATTGAACCTTTAGTGAGTTCATCCTCCCCAAACTCAAACATTTTAGTCATTCTTCATTTACACCATTGTTGAGCTGGTTTCTAGTGAGAGAAAGAAGCTTGAAGATCCTCCACCTTGCTTGCACCATTGCCGGAGATCCAACCATCGGATTTTCGAGTATAGACCACCAAATCGAAGCCCTTGCTCCCTAGTTTCTTAATCTTTGATTTATTTTGTCATCCAACCGTTGGATTTCGAATAAGGTAAGCACTCAATCCCCTGTTTTTGTATGCTCAATATCAAGCATGCTCCCTTCATGATAGTTTCTAGATACATGCTCAAGAAGACATGCACCATGTTAATAACTTGAAATTTAACAAGTTTATAATCTGTAAATTTTGGGGCAGCCTTGTTAAGTTAATAATTTGGACTTGTGTAAAGCATAAATGTTGTTCTAAATGTGCTTAGGAACAACTCTTGTGTAGGAATTCATTGCATTTGGGAACTTTAAAGAATTGATCATATTAAGGATGAAATCTAGAAAATTAGGGGTTGCCCTATATACTTAATAATTTGGGTTTGTGTAAAGCATGAATGTTGTTCTAAATGTACTTAGGAACAACTCTCGTGAACGAATTAATTGCAATTGTCAACTTTAAAGAATTGTTCAAGCTAGGGTTTCACAATTTGGAATTGAACTATCGATAAGATAAAGTCATGAATGGCTTTGTGTTTTGGTGATAGTGAAAGGTAGAACATAGAAAAGCGAATTGTTATGCATATTGCATTCAATCTCTACTTGAGTGAGAATCTATTGCTATTGTTAAGGTTCAAGAATTAATCATGTAAAGGTTTCACAAAATTATGGATTTGATGTATTGATAGGCTAAAGTCACGTATGACTTTGTAATTGAGTTCTATTAGAATCGATAACATAAAAAAAAGAGTATTGAAATGCTTATAGCATTCATCTTCTACTTGGAAATATTTTAGCGATAACTCAACGGAGTTGCACTTAGAGAGTCATTGAACAATACCGACTCTACAATTAGTCCCTACGACGTTTAGAGTTCAATTGAATTGTAAATTAGCTCTTGGGAATTCTTAACGTGATTGATCTCATGCTTGACTTATATATTGTAGAGTAACATGCCTACTTGATTGGACGAGTTACTCTTGTCGATCTCGCTCCCTTACTTGATTTATTATGCGAGTAAACATCTACTTGACTCGGACGAGTTCGCTCTTGTCGAACTCGCTCCTTACTTGATTTTGCGTGACAAGTAAATATCTACTTGGCATACCATTAGTCCAGCTGACATTACTTGAATTGTCTTGATGGTCAACGATGCATCGCCGTCATGGATTGCGAGACTCATGGTAGTGATGGGTCGCCACACCATAATCGTGCACATACCCTTCACTACTGATCACAGTGGAGAAGAGTACCTCGTCGTAACCAATGGGCGCTTGGAACAATACTATCGTGGTCGATGTATCATACACATACATCCGACAAATACAATCGTGATA
The DNA here is from genome assembly GCA_013146195.2 of Codonopsis lanceolata. Lineage (NCBI taxonomy): Eukaryota > Viridiplantae > Streptophyta > Magnoliopsida > Asterales > Campanulaceae > Codonopsis > Codonopsis lanceolata. The sequence continues at coordinate 95,388,804 of CM028380.1, forward strand.
ACCTTGTCTATTTCAGGTCTACGAAGCAGCACCGGTTCCATAACATATCCTTATCCTATGTGATTTATTTAAGCACTTATGTGAAAACAACGTGCATCGCGACATGAGAACTACGTGCTAGTATGATCTTGCTTGATACGTGTTATGTATGCCTTGCATTATATCCTGTCATGCATATTGGTGGCTTACAAAGTCTTTATGACTTACCCACTCCCTTTTACTGTTTTAGATCCTAACCATCCAGGACTGTCTCATCGAGGTTGATCGTCTACTCTTGTTCGTGATTGCGCGCCTAGAGGTGGTAGCATTGGCTTTTGGTTTCTCTTTTGGCAAGGACGCTTGGGTTAACGCAAGTCATTTAGACTTCGATTGGGAATGTGTACTTATAGTGACTTGTACTTGTGTAGACTAAGATTAATAATACTACTTATGTTTCTAGTTATATGCCGGCACTTGTAGGCCGAGCCTTGCTTGCATGTATTGGTTCACTCGTTAAGACTTCCGCTGAGCATCCCATTAGCTCTTATATACTTTTGTTGTTCCTCCGGTGTGTGTAGCCGTTGAGTTGTATATATATTAGCATGAATTGTTTAGTTGTTGACTTTTTGGGTTCCGGTTGTAAATTCTCCGATGACTTGGTTTACTTGCTATTAACTGTTATATCATGTTCTAAAGTTTTAAATTATTTCGGCTTTTTAGTGCCGAGTTGTACTACGTGTCCAATGTTGCTTCACATCAGTTTTGATAATTGAGTCCTTGCATGAATTGTTTGGTTGTCTTGTCCTTATTTGGACGGCACGACCCGCGTTCCCCCCTCGGGGTCGGGGTTGGGTCGTCACAACTGTTTTGACTGATTAAGGATATTTTTGTCATTTTAGAAAATATTGGACGACATTTGTAAAACGATAATGGTAGGAGAGGGAAACTGATAAGAAAATCAAAATATAAGACGAAATGAATAGAATTAAAAAAAATGTAGGACCTAACTTTAAAATATGTACAAGTCAAGGGATCAAATTATTATTTAATTATTCATGGAAGTAATTAGCTTATGACAAATTTATTCTTTTGGCCTTAATTAATGACAAGTGATTTATTATATTTATGGCTATTTTTTTCCAATCATTATTGTTTGGCATAGTAAATTTATGTATATTGTCCTTAACAAAACGCACAGATTATTCAAATGATTCTTCATTTTTTTTTTGTCATCTTCATGACATTATGACATATTTTCTTAACTCATTTCTCTTATTTTATTCATGTGTAATAACTAAACATGCTACAAATTTGCTTAATATCTCGATACTCACCGACAATTCTATTATTATAGATAAAATTTTTCATATAAATCTAATAATGTCTTTTACGAACGTATTTAAGAAAGTAAAACCATATTATTTTTTAGTTTCGAATAAAGTTTTACTGTCTCGACTGAGAAATGGTGTTTTTGTCATTTTAGAAAATATTAGGCGACATTTGTAACGATAATGGTAGGATGGAGAAATTGAAAAGAAAATCAAAATATAAGACGAAATGAATTGAATTAAAAAAAAGTAGGACATAACTTTAAAATAGGTTCAAGTCAAGGGATCAAATTATTATTTAATTATTCATGAAATTAATTAGCCTATGATAAATGTACTCTTTTGGCCATAATGGATTTTTTTTTTTTTGCAATTATTATTGTTTGACATGGTAAATTTATGTATATTGTCCTTAACAAAACGCACAGATTCATCAAATGGTTCTTAATTTTTTTTTTCATCTTCTTGACATTATGACACATTTTTTTAACTCAGTTATCTTATTTTATTCATGGGTAATAACTAAATATGCTACAAATTTGCTTAATATCTCGATACACACCGACAATTCTATTATTATAGATACAATTTTTCATATAAATCTAATAATGTCTTTCCCGGACATATTTAAGAAAGTAAAACTATATTATTTTTTAGTTTCGACTAAAGTTTTAGTGTTTCGACTGAGAAAGGGTATTTTTGTCATGTTAGAAAATATTGGACGATATTTGTAACGATCATGGTAGGTGTGGGAAACTAATAAGAAAATCAAAATACAAGACGAAATGAAAAGAATTAAAAAATGTAGGACCTAACTTTAAAATAAGTACAAGTCAAGGGATCAAACTATTATTTAATTATTCATGCAATTAATTAGTCTATGACAAATTTACTCTTTTGACCTTAATTAATGGTGAGTGATTTATTATATTTATGAATATTTTTTTTCCAATCATTATTGTTTGGCATGATAAATTTACGTGTATTATCCTTAATTAAATGATGGATGATGTATTAAGTTAATGATTTTTTAAAAGTGATTTGTTAGTTCCTTCATTTTTTTGTTGACTTTTAATTATTAGATTTTTGTGTGTTTTAATCTTTACAGTTTTTGAGACTTATAAATTATGTTGTTGTGTGTTTAACATTTTTGATACTTTGTTTTTCGGTTATTTATAATGTATGCTTTTAGTCATTATATAGCAACTTATCCTACACATTTGTCTTTTTTGTTGGTTATTTTTAAATTTTGTTTTTAATACCAAACATGAATTCAATCATTTTTATCAGTGTGTAAATTGAAAACAATTCAAAATTACTATCTTAAATAAACACATTGTTGTTGGAGACTTTGTTTATGTCGTTTCTGGAATTTATGATTTTTTTTATTACAAAAAAATTATGTTGGAGAATCAAACTCTCAACCCCAAAGTATATAGTTATACTAAAAAATACGAAATTCCACCAAAGTATCTATAAAGATCCACTTTGCCACACCCAACCTAAGTTTTGTGTCATTTTCATATCATTTTATAACTTTTTTCTAGTTTACCCTATAGCCACAGCGAAGGTTACTAATCTGACATTAATGTGCATATGATATTTCACGTGTAGGACATTTGGTCATTTTCTGGCAACCCTTTCTATGCTTTTATTACCCAAAGAGAAACTTTTTTTTCTTCTTCTCTAACAATTCTTTCTCAGTTTCTTCTCCATCAATAACCTATTATGTAAATTTTAATTGAGATAAAACTCAAGAGTGTATGAATCTTTTATTCAAAATTTTACTTAAAAAATAAATAAGAGCGGAATCATATCAGATATCAGAGAGATATAACTGAAAATCAAATAATCACAATCAGATGTCAAGGCCGCCACGAATAAGAACCCATAAAAAAATTAAAGCTGTCACAGCCCCCGACATTTCTCCCTTTCTCTCTCATACAACACAATACACAAGCATATACCACGATTTTCAAAACTCATATTTGAACTCATCACAAATGTATACGACAAAGATGAGTCACGCCATAGTTCAATCCGTCTTTATCGTCCCTAGCTTCAACTCTAATAAATTTCTCACCGGCACCGATGATATTGTTTATGGTTTGATTGGACCAAATTATCGATCTTAAACATTATTCGCCACCGTGTCAATCACTACGATTATCAGACATGACATCATCATCACCAAATTTGACATGAAATATGAAAATGCTACAAAATTACGTTGAAGGCCAAAGTGGATTTGGTGGATAGTTAGGGAGAAATTTGTATTTTGTACTACTTTCGATGGGGCCAAAATATGATTAGCTCCCAAAATTATACAATAAATCTCACATTGCACCCCAACTTACGAATTCTCTCACTTTCATACCTTATTTTTATATTTGTCCCACTTTGCCCCCTTCCCTCTATGGGTGTTGAAAATAGTAACGAAAAATGGTATGTGCATGTCACATGAAGATTATTTTGATCATTTTTCTTGGGGTGCAAAATGGGATTTGGTTATAACTTCATTATTTAGTTACCCATTTAGTATTTAAAATATGTTTTTTAATAAAAATAATAAATACTTGTTTCAATAATCCAAAAATAATTATATGACCAATTTACAATTCCCCCCGCAAAGTATCCACCAAATCGCATAGTGCACCCTAACCTAAGGTTTGTCTCATAATAGTATGTGATACTACATTTTTTTTCCATTTTCCACCCTAACCTTGATGGACGTTAGAAAATTCACTTTAAATAGCATGTGACCTTCCACATGCGAAGCAAAAATGACATTTCACTTATCTGATTAAAGAGTAAATGTATTAAAAGGAAAAACCCTAGTCTCACACCCTCACATCCTCTCATTCTCTCATCTCCTGGTGCAATCCCATCTTTGGTTCTACCGTAATAGCCGCCATCTCCAGCCCCACCATATATAGAAGCCACTATCTTCAGCCTAAACCCTTCCCACTCCAGTCACTCATATCATAGATCTGATGCCTACCTCTTTCGATTTTAGCCAAATTCCAACTTCGATCTCCCTCATTTTGTCCCCTACAAAAGTCGTGCCTGAAGTAGCAATCAGAGGCTATAGAGTATACTTACTAAAAACCCTTATAAAAACACGGGATTAACAGAAAACCAATAACCCATATCGACGAATTCATCAGAAAGAGAGATTGACATGAATTAAGAGAAATGGTAAGGGGTTTTATTTAAATACTCTTCAATTTTACTGGAGAAAATTGGGCATACGACCGACTTGCATATGGCTGAATGCTAGTCCCAAAGGGCACAATAATAAGCTAGAAGGGGGGGGTGAATAGTTTATTGAACACTTAAAACTTTTCGTAATAGTTCCTTGATCAATCACTTGCAATCTATTAAAAAGATTGAAGTAGCGGAAGTCTTAAAAGGAAGACAGTTCAAGTCTGCCTGTGAAGCACTACCGGTAGACTTATCTGTTTACTAAAGTTTGTTGCTAAAGGAATAAGTTAAGGGAATGGAAGACAGTATAAAACAGTAAGTAAGGAACACATATATTTTGAGATGGTTCGCACTATAAAGAGTGCTACGTCCACCACCAAGGCAGTCAACCTTGGATTTAAGTGTGCACTATATTTTCCACTAGTTCTATTACAGAAATATCCAATGGATCATGTGCAAAATATTTGACTTCTGTTTTGGGTTGGGGAAATTAAATATCTGGAAGAACAGAATATTCAATATGCAGAAGAATAGTAGAAAGAACAACATTAAGAAGCAAAAGATTAATGGTTGATGCAGATCTTCTTCTTGTTGTTGAGGACTTCGATGATCAGTTAATGATCTCTAGAATGCACTGAATGTAAACCTTGATGTTGTTGGATAGTTTAAGAGCATTGTTTTCTTCAGTCTTTAATAGTAGTAGTTATAGCTTGGGTATTCTTGAGATCGTTGGAGAAGACGGAATGAGTAACAACTCTATTAGGTTGAATGCATTAAATGCCTGGAGCTGTTTGTTGACTTCTTCTTCAATTGATGCTGAGCAGGGAATGGTGAAGAGTTGTTACTACAACTAGCAGGTGAGCGACAATCAGAGTTGCAGACTTGCAATAGTTGGTACAGTCTGTATGTGTCAGTCTGTGCACCTGCTCTGTTGCTTTTCAGGAGACGAAAGTCTTCATGTTTTTTTCGGAAAAGCGGGAGGGACGTGTCTTAGAAGTTAAGCACTGATTTGAGGATGGATTTAATTCAAATTTAAACTGATTTAGGCTTGAATTAAATAATCCACTTAAGCTTGAAGTCCGGAAAGAGTTTGGATACGTTATCTTGTCAGAGGACAAGGTTTGCGGCGCTTGAAGTCTGGTGAAGCCTTCTCCGTGTCTTCCATGAAACACAGAAAGTCTAGAAAACTATTCTAAGGAAAAGTTCTATACACAGTTCCCACGCTAACTGGTACGCAGCACATTTAGCCACTAAGTATAAAACCTAATGTAATGAATGAACAAATGCAAATCAAAATACAAATGAGAAACAACACTTAAAACAAAGTATCGAAATTGAGAGGATGTTGAAGAAGCTATGGTTCTAGATGATTTCGACCTTAGAGCAGCTGTCATGGTGGTTGGGTTGGATTATTTAAAGAATCATGAGAGAAAAAGTAAAGTTAAGTTAAGTCATGTAAGAGGATGAAAGGGGGGATGAGAAATTGATTGAATTCAGTGGCGGTTGGGTTTCATTGGAGAATGTGAGTGGATCCAATTTCATACAAGAAATCAGAGATGGGATGTGTATCTATGGGTAAAAGTTTTTCATATCTTTTGTTTGCGTACTTTGATTTCATCATCAAGATAAAAAAAAAATTGATAATGAAATCAAACGCGTATCTATCTTCTGGGTTAAAAGAGAGAAATTTAAGAGATAAATTTGGTGGGAGTGGACAAAACCCAGATCGGGTTCTGGATTAATTTTTTGTTTTGGGGACAACTGAAGATCAGAAAACATGGTGGGTCTTTTCTCTAGATTTTCATTCAGCAAGAAAAAAAGGAATGGTTGACCCCCACTCCATTTTTTTTAACATTTTAACTGTACACATACATTTATATAATTTTTTTAGAAAATTATATTTTATTTCTTAATTTTTATTAGGCCAAAATATATTTAGCACCCCCAATGTTTACACCAAATTCCTAATATTTCCCTCGAGTTAACACCCATAAGGAAATGTCAAATTAACGTGATTTTTCTAACGGTTGTGGTTAGGGTGAAAAATAGGAAAAAAAAAATAACGTCAGATACTATTATGGGACAAACCTTAGGGTTGTGGTGCACAATGTGATTTGGTGGATACTTTTGGGGGAAATTGTAATTTGGCATAATTATAAAGAAAATGCTATCCTTACAACTAATTATATTACTTTCCTTACAACTAAGTTTTGAAGAACTGTAAAGTTGTCTTGGACAAAGACTTTTTTGTTCTTTTTCAAGGCTTATTTGTCAGTAAAGTTATAAAATTAGTTGTAAGGCTAGCAACGTTGTTATTATAGTTTTCTAATATTTAAATAAAAAATTAAAAAATAGCATTGCACTAAAAAATGAAATTTAGAATTAATTTAATTTATTTTTTTATCATTCGCTTTCTTCCATCAACCTCATCATTCATAGACCCATGACGAGTGTCAATTCGTCAAAATTAATTCACCTACTTCCCTAATAATGAGTATAAGGTAAGTCGCGATCGTATCCACAGGGAACGTTGTACTTATTCTTTTTTAGAATTTTACTAAGTAAATAATGCATATGAATTTATATTTTTAATTAACTAAAAATAAACTAATTAACTGAAAATTAATGCTTTTAATTAAACTAACAAATTAATGCTTGACTTGATTCAATAAAATAAATTCCAGCCAATGAACCAATTTCGTCTCGCATTTTACTTCTGATCATAGATGCAAAAATATCTTGTTAAATTACAAATAAACCGGTTATAAGTGTCAACAAACGCCTAACACTCAATCTCGCCTTACTGTGTTGATAATCAAGAGACGCTCGTTAATTATCGTCTAACCGAATTACAACCTCCGAGACACTCGTAAGATTTAATAACCCGGTTGCATTAAGAAGAGAGAGACTCGATTCAAAGCCATGCATATTGAAGCAATAACATGTAACAATGATTATCCGTTCCCGTAATACGGTCCGATTATGCTTGTGATGCCTAAAAGGTGTATTACTCGCCACTTTGTTAAAACCGAGGACAATTACGGATCAACAGCGTTAACTAGCTATAGACTATTATGTTAATTAATATTTTGGCCACAAACATTAATTAGACACAACAATCTTCCAACGTGTTAAACGGAGAACGAACAAATATTTGTAAATAAAACAAGAATTAAATCTATTAGATCTCACAAAAGTAAAATGCTTAAGGCTTAATTGTTCATTGACTGGAAGAAATAATTTAACTACTAAACATAATTAAAACAACTTACAACAAGCAAAAGTATAATGTTCCAGCAGGTGTTAAACTTACAAGAAGAATTCAAGTTCCCTACACTTCTCTCCTAGCCTTTGTTAGTGACTTTTCTCTACCTCAAAGCTACTGTTTGATGCCTCCCATTTTCTGATCGAATCCCCCCACTCATTGATCAGAAAATCCATACATAAATATGACTCCACTCTCCCACCAAACCACTACTTGGTAGTTTTAAAACTACCAATAACTTCTCAAAACCCCCCACTACTTGCAAATTAGCATGTTCATTCAATATATAAACTGAATTTAGACAGAAATAACTGTATTGTCTAACTGCCTAAAAAGTCTGCTTGAAACTTCAGTGACTAGCCCCAGCTCAGCTCCGAAACTGTGGATATCACATGCCCATGTGACATACCAAGTTTTCCTTTTTCCTGAATCCAGCACTTTCCTCTTTTGCGACCTCACATTGTACCTACATCATAATCAACACAAAACCAACCAAAAGTGTAATATTTTGCTCTAAAATAAATCATAAAACCGGCTAATTTTATCGCACTTTTGGGTTCCCATCAAAATTCCCCCACACCAAACCGATGCTTGTCCTCAAGCATCTTCAAACAAGACAAGAATGCATATTCTTTTATATGTACAACTTATGCAGATATGATTTCACCTGGATGCAAGTATTTCAATGTGCATGACCATAGGAAAAATCAAAATTCAATCAAAGTAATGGAGTTCTTTAAAATGTCTCATCTAAATTAACTAGCATGTTTCAGAAAGAATCTTCAACCTTTACATATGCATGTCTCAACCATCCTCACGGAGACACTCATTCACTCAAGTGTTTAACTAAGGATATGGATTTAAGCACTCGCCTCAACACCACGGAATGTAATTACCATAAGCTTGCACGTTGATCAAATCTCCATCACTTAGTATGAGTTTAATGCACTAATCAAAAGGTCTTTTCACGGGTTGAAATGGGGCTAGGGGTTAAAAAGGTATGTGTAGACACCCCAAATTCGTACCCCTATTTTATATTGTTCAATAAATATTACAAAATGAATTACTAATTATTTCTTGTATGTTTCAGGAGCATAAGTACAAAAAATCAAGAAAATGAATAAAGTAAAAAAGAAAATAGAAAAGAATAGAAAAGAAATAGAAAAGAAATAAAAAAGAAATAAAAAAGAAGAAAAAGAATAAGAAAACAAAACAAAAAAAAGAAACAAAATCGAAAAGAAACAAAAAAAATCAAAACAAAAAGGAAACAAGAAAACAAAAAAAAAAAAGCAAAAGAAAACAAAAAGAGAAATAAAAAAAAAGAAAACAAGAAAAAAGAAAAGAAATGAAAAAGAAAAAAAACGGAAAGAATAAAAGAAAAAAAAAAAGCAAAAAGCAAAAGCAAAACCAAATGAAAAAGAAAACAAAAGAAAAAAAAAACCCATTAGCCGCCGGTTGCACACCCCCCCATTCCTTAACTCCTAATCTATCTTATATATAAATATACTCCCTCCCAGCGCATGAAGAAAAGGGCCCTCACTCTCAAAAAAAACAATTCACTCATAATTTCCCCACCCCACTCACAATCAATCTCTCTCAATTTTTCTCTCAAACTCTCTCAATCTTTTTATTTCCCAGCGCCCTCTCTCTCCCTCACTCTCCAGCCAAGCCGCCCTCTCCCCCTATCTCACACACGCACATATATTCCCTCTCTCATACCCACGCACACACACACACACATAAATATAAAAACGCACACACAAAAACACACACATAAACACACATCCTGCCGTTACGCTGCCCGATTTCAAACAACAAAACCAACCCAAATAAAGCTGTCACTCTGCCCGAGTTGACAAACTCAAGCCTCAAAACATCAATCAAATCAAGCAACAATCCAGTTCAAATCCAGTTCAATTCAAAACAAAAAAAGACTCCTTCTCCCGCAGAGGACAGAGCGAGCACACCACCGCTCTAAAAGGTAATACCTTTAAGGGCGTATTTTTATTTCATTTGTATTTTTCCTTTTATTTATTTTCAAAAGTTGTATTTTAAATCCCAGCACAATGTAGTCAATATAAGCTCGTTGCCTGATTAGATTAGAAAATATTTTGTAAAGAGCCATTATTATGGCCAAATATTCTTAAATGTGTTTGTAATTATTGGAAGGAGACTATCAGTCCAGTAAATAATGTAGCCACGAATGTATCTGCTTAATTTTCCCTTGTCAAAATAAGACCTTATTTATTTGCTAGATTAATATAATAATGAACATACTTCAGCCAAAAACGCTTTGAGACCGAAAGGGCGAGTTGGGTGCCTAGCACCTTCCCAACTCGTAACTTAGCCCCCGAATCCGTTTTCTAAAATCTCTGGTTTTCTTTTCTGGTTTTCCTTTATTTTTGCCTTAAAATAAAGGTGACGACTCTAAAACTTTCAGATCCAGTGGGACCTCGCAACATAGCTCCCATAGCGATCCGATTGGGCCATAAGGCTATTTTAATAAATCCATAAGGCCGCATATCTTTTCAGCACTTCTATTATCCCCCGACGTAAAAAAAGGGAGAATGAGAATGGAAAGGTAATGATTCCCATATCCCGTTATCCACGAAATAAGGGATAACCCGACATGTGGAAACCTTTAGTTCCCATTTTGGATACAAAATCCACTCAGGCAACCGAGGCACATTCAACGTGCTAACATAGGCGACATCACTCCTCTCGCACTTTGGATTTCGCCTTCCCCTAAACAAGGGAGGATGGAACGAGTAGTGGTGTCCCGCATGTCCGCATGCACGCGCACCTATCCAGGCGCGCGGGCGACACCCCAGAACCTCACAAAGGGCGACTGTCTTTGGGGAGTTGTTTTATTTTAAATAAAATGGAGGGCTGACTCATAAAATAAAACCTTTTTTTTTTGGCTTTTCTTTGTTTCGGCTGCAAGTATGATGCTCGTTATATTAATTTACGCATTTCAATAAAGTGTTCCCATTACGGCCGTGGCTATATTTGTGGATATGATCCTCCATCGGCGTGCCATCTCGTTCCGATAAGCATTTACAGGCATGTTCGAGAGTATTAAAAAAAAATTTTCAAAAAAAAAAATATATATATATATATAAGATTCGCGCTCTAAGTATATTGGCTGGAAACTCCATTGATACCCTTAAAAGCATTCTGAATAGGGTGTGGTATCGCCGGAGCATACAACGCCGCATTTGGCCGATCAAAAGCCTTCAAACACTATTATATATATACATAAAAAAAATTTCAAAAAATCAAAAAAATAATATATATATATATATATATATATATATATATATATATATGCTATATTAACAAATAAATTCCGGCGGACAACAAAGAGTTGGGCTTTACTTCTTGGGCTTATTTTCAGCATTTATTTTCTACCATTTTTCCTTTTCACTTTATTCTCGCACTCTCAGAATTTGTACATAATCGCATTCATTATGTCATTTTATTTTTGGGGGGCATAGGACCAAAATTTGTAATTAATAGGATAGATAGTTTCCCCACTTTTCTTTCTATTTCTTAATGTGATGTCTTATTTGCTCACAAATAAAAAAGCCGAGAAAATCCACACAAAGCGCCAATGTGCCAAATTTATTTTATTTTCTATATCTCAAATAAATAAAGGCCAAGCTTAGATACCGCACATACGTGCACGCATGTAAATATATTCGAATCGTTACCCTACACCATGGGCCTTACCCCCGCATAAGCCAACGTTAGAATGCATATATGTATACCTCTGGCTGCATCGACCTTTGTATTTTTGAATTGTGGGCACCCCCTCACAAAATAAAATCACCATCAAAAAAATCGAAAAAAATAATATATATTAAAAAAAATGCGCAAGTTTGGAAAAAATAAATATAATAATTGCGCACAAAAAAATAGACAATAAACAATAAACAAAAGGCTGATTTATAATTCTCGATGTTCGACTCCAGATCATTTCCTCGAATGGTGGATCCTGGAAAGAGAGAAGCCCTTCACTGACCGCCCCTAGGGAGTCGAAAGACGTGGAATACGTTGGTCCTATACTCCGGAGAAAGAATCCACTGTCTCCAGAGAAGTCCCGAGACCGTCAACAAAGCGTGTGCTTATCAGGTCAATCAGAGGAAAGCAAATAATAAATTAATAATAAAATACTAATAAAAAGGCACGCCGTACTTCAAGCCAGATAACCTCCACCAACTTTCGATACCTACCAAACTCCATTTTCCTCGAGACACGGCCCGAATTTGGAAAGCGAAACGATCTTGGCCGGTTGATTGAAAA
>CM028380.1:95400984-95444284 GCA_013146195.2 Codonopsis lanceolata
CAAACATAGCATAAGTGTTCATTGCCCACAAATAGCATACAAGTTGTTTTCCTTAGGGCCAATGAACAAAAATCAAAGAAAGGTAACTTACCTGGCTTGGTGAAAACTCAAGAGAACAAATCCGATCGGTGAAATGGTTACACTCGAGAGGAGCTTCAGAAGTTTGAAGAGATCGGGTTGGTCGGATCGTCTTGGATCGAAGAGAGAGAAAGAGCTAGGGCTCAGAGTCTCCCATGGAGTCTCTCTCTACAGAATCACGTATGATGAGGAAGAAATGAGAGGTTTGGCTGATTTGGAGAGAGGTTAGGCTATTTATACCTCCTCGGCAATAAAAAAGGGCACAATAGGCATTTCTCAAGTGCAATTGAGTGGAGATTAGGGGGGTAATCAAGCTAATCAACAGCAATTAACTTCTAAATAATGTTAGGACATGTTTAGGGTTAAGTATGAGAGGTTAGGAAGGGTTTAGAGGGGTTTAAGGAGGGTAGAATAGGTAAAACACATCACAACTCAAAGCGGGGAAAATCCGTAACGGGGTTGAGGCGGGCGCTCAGCCTACTCCATGCGACCGCCTCACTCTTACGCACATAAGGGTGCTCTCGATTATCGAGGCGGGCGCCTCGGCTCCATCCCATGCGGCGCCTCGCTCTGAACCTCAAAACTTGGTCTAAACTTGATCTAAATGATCCCGAACTTATGGGCAACCATCCTAGTCTAACCCAACTCAAAACAAGTCTAAACACACCCGAACAACTCAAAACAACTCGGGCGAAACCGGGAAGGGGTGCGACAACGTCTGCGGCCGGGACGGCAATGCGAGGAGACTTTTAAAGGCAAGTCTAAGGCTAATGAAGCTTAAATACTTCTAGGAAGTTGAATAACAACTAGAGTAAGAATCCCAAAGGAGGCGATTACGCGACTCGATTCTCGAACTTCGTAGAGAACGAACGCTATCTCCAAAACTTCCAAATCTTCGATAGACTTAAGGAACACCTCCAACTTGAAGTCTAACACATCTAAACATGTTAACAAACCATCTTAAAGAGGTCTAGGACCCAAGAGGTCACGAACACAAAAGCCTTGAGTAAACCCTCAATCGCGCATTCGCATTCAGCTATCGTCGGTCACGACTTGTGACTTTAGCAAGTCAACAACTATATGGAGTCTCTAAATAATGTTTTGGTCTTAATATGGTCTCTCAAACATATCTAGACCCTCTCATGACCCAAACATACCGTCGACAAGGGAAGAAGTGCAATATAGCACGCAAACCGAGACAACGAAGGAGCGGGGCGTCACACCCTCTCCACCTTAAAAAGAATTCGTCCCGAATTCTAAATCATGATACAAACCACAACACCTCGAGTTCAAAACCATCTACCTAGACTCGATCTCCGAGTCTACCACCACAATAACATGACTCATACTTGAGTCGCGAATACACATATGAACAACACTAGACCCAACATGTAGGCAAAATCCCAAACTTAAAACATAAGAACACATTTAACTACCGAAACTATTTGCTTCGGGGCACATCATGAAATTCAAGCACAAAAGATTCTAAGTTACAAGAATTAATAATTGCTTATGGAGCAATTCACAAACAAATCAAAGATAACCAAATTGGCATTTCAAACTATGCAAATCATACTCGCGATTTCCCTATCGCGGGTAAGAACACACAAGAGCACACAATGCCATGTTTTGAAAATTCCTTCCATCCATGTCCATCCATTTGGTAACGGGTATAGTCAATGTTTAACCTACTCACTACCAATCCTAGTCCACCAACGAACCTCTTTTGATCACCAATTTAGGGTACCGACTAAATTGGATTTCAAAAGCTTTTCGTTGCAAGGATGCGAGGGTTCATGATTAAAAAGGTTCTAAGCATCCTTTAATAGTCTCCTATGCTAAGGAAATGAATGAACATGGATTTATGAGCTGAGAATTTAATATACTACTATGTAAATGCATCAAGTAGGTGTTTCCTACAACTAATGCACATAACTTGAATAAAAATCAAACCAAGTAACAAGGCCTATTACCTTGACAATCAACAATCATAGCTATCACAAACTCGTGTACCTAGTACACTCAACCAAGATGGCTTCCTAGTAATCACAACGAATCGCCAAGGCTACTAATGCCCGAAACGTCTATACTCATAAAACTATCCTTTCTTAGGCTCTAGACCAAGTCTACAACCAATGCATACACTAAGCATCCTAACACAACGTTAACGTCTCAATACTCACGGTGAAGCGTCTATCTCTCCCGTGCAACCGTGATTATCCTCTAAATCGCAACCTTAAACCTTCTCACAAGTCGAGTGTATATCTTACTCGCACAATAACTCTTAACAACAATATAGCGTGATATTACTCGTTCATAAAATATATCCTTATAGAATATACAAACATCATACCAAACCGATAAGTATCAATATACAATTCATACTTTATATATATTCATACATATACATATACATACTATGGCCCTTATACATAATCCCAAAAAGAAACCACAACTCCACATATAACATAGTCCTATATATATAGACTAAACAAGAATCCATACACCATGTGCGATTACCTACCGGTAATCACAAACAAACCATGTAATATATCGATCTCACATTGGGGTATTATTCCCGATCAAGCAAATAACCAATAATACACAATACACCATATAATGTATGTATGAATGCACATGAGCTACCGATTAAAACGTGTACTCATAATAACGGTAATAGTAACAACGGTATAATTTACGAATATTTATATACAAGAATATACCTTCCTATTTCGGATAGGTCTCAAAACTCCGCAATGGCCAACCGCCACGCGCGCACGACCTCAAGCTCTAGGCCGTCCACCACTGTCCCTCTTGGAGCCACTGGATTGTTGACTAGTACTTCCAGACTGATTAACCCTCATCTTCGGGCAATCCTTACGAACATGATCACCGCCACAAGCGAAACACTTTCCTGCTTTACCCCAACATCTGTTCTCGGCATGTCCTGTCCTCATACAAAAATTACATGTTAACTCGCCGCCTCGTCGTCTCCGACTAGAGGTAGGAACGTCACTCCGTCTACCAGTACGTGTGATTTCTTGATTAACTTTCTGTGGTGCTGCCTGCCCTCTATTACCATCATTGCCCCTAATAGTACTCGAGGCTCTCTTTTGAGCATACTCCTCGATGTCCAACTCTATTGCATACGCGCGATTCACAGCGACTCGGTAATCCGTAAGTTGTAATGGAACGAGCTGCCTACGATATTTCATCTTTAGACCCTTCACAAACCGTTGGGTCTTCCTAGCCTCATCAGGCACTAAGTAACCACAATAGCGAGCCAACTCTGTGAACTTCGCTGAATACTGAGCCACCGTCATAGCTCCTTGTTCTAATGCCATGAATTCCGCTTCTCTTCTTTCCGAACTATAGAATGAACTGTGCCATAAACTCCATCGTGAAGTTTTCCCACACTCGAGGCACTCCCTGGTGACTCCAACTATCTCGTAACACATGCCACCAATGGTCAGCCGCACCAATCAATTTAAACACTGCTAGGGTCACCATCTCTTGACGTCACGCACCCATAGCTGCAAAGATCTTCTCCATGTTTTCTATCCAAAGTTCTGCTTTAGAAGCATCGGGTCCTCCATCGTAGCTCTCAGGTTCCAACTTCAAGAATCTCGCAAGAAGGATAGAATTGTCTTCCATCCCAAACATCTGCTGAGGGGTCACACGCGGATCCGTAACATTCTCCTCTCTCTCGTAGCCACGAGTTGTACCCGAACGAGGTCTACTAGAACTAGCTCCACGCCAAATTCCTGACATAATACGCCTACAAAGAACACTCAGCGTTAATAACTCAACAACAAACCCAACCCAAACTAGGCCAAGGAACCTATCCTGGCGAAATAGCTAACCTATAGCTCGATATTAATCAAGATACCGACCCGAATTCCAATGCGGAATCCCAAGGTCGTGCCGTCAAGACAAGCTAAAAGATGGACAAGCACCCGCTAAGCGTAGTGGTGCGAGTCAAGAGTTGAACCAACAAACTCTAAACAGGAATGAAAAGCCATAACGGCAAAACCGAATAACCAAAAACTAAAATCTGCGGAAGCAAATCATAAATGGGACCAAAACCTATAGTTTTAAACTAAGGAATACCAAGCTGAGAGACGACTATCTCTCGACAAATCTACGACTCGCGTGACGCAACATTGCGCACGCACAACAAACCATCGGCAACCTAAGGCCGGCAAAACAACAAGAATTCCAACCTGATAAACGACAACTCAACGGCTATAACATGCCGGAGGAATAAATCAACTAATGAATAAGATATTCAAATTCTAACAACTAAACACAAGTCTCACGACTAACGTCGTCGGAGATGACAATACCAACAATACTAGAATGAGTGAGCTAAAGCATGCTCGAAATAACAAGGAATAACTTCTAAAAGATACAACAGCTCGACTAACGAGTCGGCTACCAAAATAATACAATAACAAAATACTAACATAGTCTACCCAAGTAAAGTCTACATAACTTTACAATCGTGTCTCACAATTACAAAATAACAGTAATAATAATAAACCCAAGCTAAAAGCCCGTAAGACCACCTTCTAGGAATCACTATCCGAAAGCCGCCACGCAGCACAACGGGATCGCCGCAAAAACTAAGGAAAACAAACACACGAAATGAGTCATAATGACCCAGTAAGTTACTAAATGCAAATGTATGGCATAGCATATCGTGGCATGGCATAATGCATCAACATATATAAAATCATGGTATCTTTATAGTCTACCAATAATAACTTGTATCATGTCATCATGTAACATAAACTATAACCACATAGCATGTTATCTTTCATATAGGTGCTTATACTTTGCACGTAAAACCAAGATCCGGCCTAGCCCTTCAGTATTCAAATCATGTCTGGGCCTAGCCCTTCAAATGATCATAAAGCGGGTTTCATTCCTCAAATGATCATAACTCACGGTTCTTTAATGAGTTCCTCGTTACATTCATCCGACTCGGGGATGAGAAATGGGAGCTCGATATCAGGCTAGGAGCCGCTAATACGAGACCACATCCCACTATCGGCCAAATAGTGAGGAGAAAGGGTACCAATGCGGCGATTCATAGCGAATGTTTCCAAAGGCCATGAATCGTCCCATTGCCGACAAAACGACCAAGACGCCAGCTGGACTCAAAATCAAGATGATCAAGTAGATTATTTACTTGTATAACCCAATAAGGACCAAGTTCATCATAAAAGAACTTATTAATTCAAGTAGATCATAATGCTCTACAAAACCAATCAACAATGCACATACTTGTACACACTTAACATATTCAACTAACTTGTAAGTTTAGTTCAAAACCACGTATTGAGGTATTCATAAACCTCAAGTCATTGCCAATTCAAGAATAGCATATAAGCTCAACAATTCACAACATGAGGTCTACTAAAGTCCTCAACTCAAGATTAAATCAAAGACCACTACTTAGTCTAAGAACCACCACAATTCAAACTTAGCATTAAGCTTCACTTAAAGGCACACCGGACTTAGCCAAAGTCCTTATAGCCGACATCATCAAAACCCATCTCATGAATGACAAGACTACCTTGTAGTCTAAACTCGCAAGTACTATCCTATGCTCGCGACTAAATTCCTTATAGTGAATTATTCGAATAACCTTTACTAAATAGTGCTCGAGACCATGGGTTGGTCTCTAATACTCCGTGCTTTACAAGCACGCTCTAAACAAGTTCCCAATGGGTCTCTATAACATGAGTGTCTCCATAGGACACAACAAGGTACTCGGATACGCACAACATAAGCAAACGAGACCCGAACATCGTAGGGTCTCAACCAAAGGCTTGTTATCACATTATTGGCCTCACAATGACTCCGTTGAGTCTTAATTCTATATTTCATTCTTTATGTGTTTCGTAGCCCCACAATTAAACATTTCATTCATATAAACTACAAACTCCCAAAGTTCCTTCGGGCTTGATTCCCGAGCCCTAAAACCCAAGAATCCATCATAATCATAATCAAACGAAATCCAATTATCGTAGGATTCCAACCCGAGTTCACAATCACATTATTGAGCATATTTCGACTCCGTTGAGTCTAAACACCAAGTTTCATCATTTACATCTCTCATCGATCTCAACATTAACCCCACTTCAACTTAACCATAATTTCCCAATAATTCGGGTTTGACTCTCAAGCCTAAAATTCACAATTAATCCCAACATAGATCAAAACCCATTTCATAAGTCATACAATTTCAATTAAGTATTCCTACTCATATTATCATGTGAGTTCATACACCCAAAGCCCCAATAATTCATAGGCATAATTCCACCATAAACCCAAATAGCATAAAGACATGATTTCTAGCATACTCAAGCCTAGAAACACAAAAGGGAGAGTAATCATATACCTCAATAATCATAGGAGTCATCTACAAATACCCCTAACAAGTTCATACTTCAAAAATCCCCAAAAATTCGGCAAACATAGCATACAAGTTGTTCATTGCCCACACATAGCATACAAGTTGTTTTCCTTAGGGCCAATGAACCAAAATCAAAGAAAGGTAACTTACCTAGCTTGAGTGAAAACTCAAGAGAACGCAAATCCGATCGGTGAAGTCGTTCTACTCGTCGAGGGCTTCAAGAATCCGAAGTTTGAAGGAGATCGGGTGGTCGGATCGTCTTGGATCGAAGAGAGAAGAGCTAGGGCTCAAGAGTCTCCCATGGAGCCTCTCTCTCTAGAATACGTATGTGGAGAGGAAGAAATGAAGAGATTTTCAGTAAATTGCAAAGGGTTGTGGGTATTTATACCCCCAAATTAAGAAGGGCACAAGGGACATTTCTCAAGTGCAATTAGTGGAGATTAGGGATAATCAAGCTCTAATCCAACCTTAATTAACTTCTAAATAATGTTAGGACATGTTTAGGGTTAAGTATGAGAGGTTAGGAAGGGTTTAGAGGGGGTTTAAGGAGGGTAGAATAGGTAAAACACGTCACAACTCAAAACAGGGGAAGAAAATCCCGTAACAGCTCTTCTGGGGTTGAGGCGGGCGCCTCAACCTACTCCATGCGGCCGCCTCACCTCTTCTGCACAATAGGGTACTCTCAGTATCTGAGGCGGGCGCCTCAGTCCATCCCATGCGGCCGCCTCGGCTCCTGAACCTCCAAAACTGGGTCTAAACTTGATCTAAATGATCCCAAACTTATGGGCAACCATCCTAAGGTCTAACCCAACTCAAAACAAGTCTAAAACACACCCGAAAAACTCCCGAAACAACTCGGAGCGAAACCGGGAAGGGGTGCAACAACGTGCAACCGGGACGACGAACGAACTCGAAATCAAACGAGCAATGAAAGGAGACTTTTAAGGCAAGTCTAAGGGCTAATGAAGAAGCTTAAACACTTCTAGGAAGTTGAATAACAACTTAGGGAAATAAGAATCCCAAAGGAGAGGCGATTACGCGACTCGATTCTCGAACTACGCGATAGAGACGAACGCTATCTCCAAAACTCCCAAATCTTCGATAGACTTAAGGAACACCTCCAACTTGAAGTCTAACACATCTAAACATGTTAACAAACCATCTTAAAGAGGTCTAGGACCCAAACCGAGGTCACGAACACAAAACGGAAGTAAACCCTCAATCGCGTCGCATTCCGACTATCGTCGGGTCACGACTTGTGACTTTAGCAAGTCAACAACTATATGGAGTCTCTTAATAATGTTTTGGTCTTAATATGGTCTCTCAACATATCTAGACCCTCTCGCAACCCAAACATACCGTCGACAAGGGAAGAAGTGCAATATAGCACGCAAACCGAGACAACGAAGGAGCGGGGCGTCACAGGAATTGTCAAGTTCAAACATTTTTGACACCGTATCAGTTCATATCCTCAAACTTCTCCTCAAATTGGCTAAACAGCTGAAAGCATGGTAAGTCCTTTATATCTTCTTCAGTCACAAAAAGCCACCTAAAAAAATTAAGAAGTTAATAAGGACTCTAATGGTTGGAAAACTTATCATGAATCATCACTACTACCAATTCTACGACTACTACTACTACTACTACAAACACAAACACACATAATCCATCCAGACTACTACCTGTAGAACGTACGTGCGTAGTTTCAAATTCCAACTCAAAATTTAATTGGCAATCGTTAGAGTTCAGGGATTTGTTAGAGTAGTCTCAAACTATCAAGTATGTTAACTGGTTCTATATTGCGTTGTTTGATTTATTCATTAGTAGATGTCATTTGATGTTAAACACACACAATAGACTGAAAGAGCACACCAAAGAAAGCACTCTTTGTACGTTGAATGATCTTTTCTATAACATATACCTCCACTTTATGTTTCAAAGTGCCTAGTTTTTACCCCACTGCTATATGACTAGCTGGAATGAACAAATAGATACCTCTTATTAGAAAAATAGCATCTGATGATGAGCTTGCGGAGTGCTTCATTTTCTTGATTGCGTCATATTTTCTTTCTTTCCGTTGTCCTTACTTTCTTTTCGTTATACTCTTAGTAATCTCCTAATTCAACTTTTGGTTTAGTTCGTCTTATGTTTTTTGTTGTTGCAGTTTTGGCTTATGAACTTAAGCAACAATTCTTACGTCCCTCTAACTCATCCGGCCTCGATACTGCGACTCCTCCCTCTACCTAATCCCTTTGAGACTTTTTCCTTATAGGTATGTCTTAATTTGTACCTGTGCTTGTTGGATTGAGGTAGTGTGTGTCGGAAAATTTAGTTATTTTTTCCTACTTGAAGTTGGATAAAAAGCTGTTGACAACAACAGTTTTTCTTTTCTTTATTAGAATCTGAAGTTATTTTTGCACCTTGTAGAGAAAGAATGTAAAACAATTTTTCCCCAACTTTCCTTTTTACGGGACACCATTTAAAGACAAGAACTAATACAATTTTATATGTCGGGTTTATATCTTCATAAAGTTGCAGATTTAATAGCTTCTAAGGGTAATGTCTAAGTTTCCAGCATGCACATTAATTGAAGAAAAGAAGTGTCTCAGCGCTCTCAGTTGGGTCACTCATCATCCACTGTAGGACGTCCAACTATTCGGGTAAGTATCATTGGTACTTAAAGAAAACTATTTAATTTTTTTATTATACTTTGACTTAGTTTGAAGCTTACTTCGTAGTTAACAGATACGACTACTTTGAACATGCATGGATGTTTCCAAAAAGTTTGATGTTCAAGGGATGTGTTTGCTATTTGTTCCCTTTTACTGACAAATTTGTAGAACTAGGGCAACTGCGAAATGCTGCATCCTTGCTAATTAATCTGTCTTAGTTTTCTATGTTGCCGAAGCTTTCAGCTTTAAGTTTTTAAATAGCAGCTAATTTGTGTATTCATTGAGTTTTCCTGAAGGCTGAAAAATTTGCAGTAGTTGGTTACATTGTTACGTCCTTGTTGTATGTTGAAAATTTGATGGAGATATCTATTAGTTTATTAGAGAAACTGATACGGTGTCAAAATCTTGGATACCACCAATTTGTTCTAGCCTTTTATAATCAATTCCTTGGCCGAAATATTGCTCCCAAAACAGTCCTAAACCCGTCTCTAACCTCCCTTAAACTGATTTTTTAACAACAATTTTCTTTACAAATATAACCAAACAATTAACAATAAACTCCCCTCAACAAACCCTACACACAACCCTACACATGCCTAAACTAATGTTGTTTTGGACTGCCCAAATTGTCTCCCAATACACTAGCCTCTGCCCAAGCAATTTCCAGCACCATGTTCTTAAAAAAAAACATCTCTCTGTTCTTGAAATGTAACAAAACTGTCACCAAATTTAGTTGCACGGCATTTAAAAGATCCAATATTACTTGAAAACAAATCAATCCAACAAAAACAACTTTGGAGCATTGACCATAATTTACCTAAATGGTACTAACAACACAGAATTGCAGCGATTTGTATCATCATATGCCTTCAAGTGTCCATAGAACTTCTGCTTCTCCTGTGTGGTCTGGAAGCGACCATGACCGAATTTCGATGACGTGTCGATGAACTTGAGTTTGATCTCCTCAAGGGACAAATGAGATGTCTGAGCAAGTAGTGACTGTCGAAGGGTAACAACCCTCTTCTTTGGCCCAACACAACAACCTTTGATCAGCAGATAGCCATCCTTTACCACACCATAATGAGGGAAACCAGCCATAGGAGTAATATCTTTCTCAGTCCTGTCAAACTTAGTGTCTGCTGTGTGGGATTCCAATCCCGCCTTGCCAAGCTTGTAAACCTTCTTGTTTATTTCAGTTCGGTGGTGGTATCCATTCTGACCAGCCATGGCAACTGTGAAAGATACTCTGGCAGGATGCCAGGCACCAATACATGCCACCTTGCGCAGACCCCTGTGAGTCTTACGGGGAAGGTGGGTGACACCCCAACGTGTGACAACACCTTCATAACCTTTACCCTTTGTCACTTCAATGATATCAATCATCTCGTCCTTCTGGAAAACAACATCAATAGGAACCTGCTTCTCAAAAAAGCCATAGGCAAAGTCCACTTTCTGGGCAATAGTCCCACCATTGACTTGAATCTCCATAAGGTGTGCTTTCTTCTGCTTCAATCCCTTCATCTTCCTGATCTGCGTATGAGCTAAAACACGTATAACAGTTCCATACTTCTTCATCTTCTCCAGTTGTGTTTGAACATCTTTTTTTTCCTCCTTCTATCTCGAACTTTTTGGAATGCTTAGTAAAATCCTTCTTCTTGGACTTGCACCAGTTCTTGTAGAACCTTCTTTTCAGATCCTCACTCAGATGCTGAGCCCAAACAATATTCAGAGAACGAAGACCATGGGGAGTCTTAACATAGGCCACCACTCCAACAATGACCATATGAGAAGTTTCAATGATTGTGACAGCCTTGCAAGTCTCTTTCTTATGAAGCTTTGATTCAGGTTTCTCCACTTCCCGCACAATATGGGTCATCCCAGCCTTGTAACCCAAGAATGCAGTGAGTTTGTAGGGTTTGGTTAGGTCATCCTTGGGGAAAGCCTTCACTTTTCCCGGGTCGAGCAGCTCACTTCCTGGGGAGAAACCCAAGGGACCCATGTCGAGGATGCTCAAACTTTCTGTGAGACATTCTTTTCCTCCTGATGTTTCTGCTACGGAGCTGCGCGGTGATTGACCCTCTAGTAGGTAGTGGATTATGAAACACCTACAACCCATGCTTAATTTCTCCACTTTACTCTCACTGTCCTTGTACGATTTTTCTTTTGAACAGCCCCACATTTAGTGCCTCCATTCAAAACAACCATGTCTTCATTCAGTTCGACCCCAAACCTTATTTCTTCTTTCACAAGCTTGCGGTTTTCCCTTAAAACAGTCCCACCATTTTCAATCCATATAATAAGTAGTTTCCTAACAGCAGTGTCCAGCACAAGAACAACCCATTGTATAACCAGTATTGTATAATTCTTTCGTTGTTGTATCATTATTCATTGCAATTGCAACTTCTTTAACCTATCCTTCTTAGGCCAATATCGGTTCATTCAGGAAAAGCTAATTTTCCTTTTATTGCAGCTTCTAAGAGGTTTTGGTCTCGAGTTGATGTGGCCAACCATTTTTCCTAAAGAGAAGAATCACCCCATTATTTTACTATATGGAGTTCATGATCAAAACACGGATAAATCTTCTTCATCAATGTTTAGGAGCTGCACACACATTGCTTCTGAGCAGTTGTCTCGTTGTATATCATTTGCAACTGATTAATGCCTATTTTAGCAGAGTTTTTGTGCTTTTCCCATAAGTACTCTGTACTAGGTCCATTCTAGAACTCCATCCCATAATAAATTCTGCATATTCTCCACAGATTAGGCCGGTAAAAATATCCTTTACATTCCACCAAATAACCAAAATCAACAGTTTTTCCAATGAGATGGAACTAGAGCTAAAATATTGAATGGCGTAATAAATCAATCTTATTTGCAGAGTATTAGATGGTATCTTACATTATAGCTGTCCTCTTGAAAAAGTAGCAAATCATGCAGATTAACGTTTGACTGATGAAAGCCTTTACTAGGGGTAAAGTGAAAATTCCCAGCTACTTTATTAACCTCCAGGGATCCATAGATATTGCATCCTTCACCTTCTTCATCTTTAATCTTCTGGACGAAACCTTCTCTTTTGCACTGAGAGCCATAGACACACCATGTAACTTCAGGAAAAAAAAAACCTGTTAAGCTGATAACTTGGACATATGTGAACACGTAGAAGACATTAAATGGTGCACATAGTTGGGTGCAAAAGAAAGTTCAGTGGTTCCCCTGTATTCATGAAAGTTTACTCATGCATGATGTTTCGCGTGTTATGATCATGATATGACTACCGCACAAGGGGCTTGTGTAGCGTTGCTATATGAACTAAAAGCACTAACATTGAGTGCTACCAAGTGTCGGGTGACTCAAAAGGCTAATTTTTATCAGCAGAAGTTTTGGTGCAAGCAAAAATAGTACATATATAACTGCCATCGTGCATTATGTGCTAGATTTACACGATCAATGTTGACCAAAACTGCAGCAGTACTGATACAGCTTTACTGATAAAATTACAAAACTACCATTTCCATTGTTTGTTGTTGTTACCATATTCATTTCCATTGTTGTTATTGCCATTTCAATTTCCATTGTTGTTGATGTTTCCATTTCTGTTGTTTTTGTTGTCAATCCCATTTCCATTGTTGTGTTCTATTATTTGACTGGAAATGCTTTGGTTGTTTATTATGATGTAACAAGAGATATTCTCTTCACCAATTTCTTCAAGAATTAATTATGATTTCTTTGAAACATTTTCTATTAATTTACAATTGGAGTTTAGATTTAGCGTTGTTTGTTAATTTTCTTTTGATTACAATTTATTTATTTATGTTTTAGGTCGGTGCAATAGTATCTCTCAAGAGTTTAGTAAATTCAGATTGCGTTGTTGCCAAGGGAATTATCTCTAGTATCGATCCAAAAACACAAGTTGGAGGTGCTGAGTTAGGTCGTAATTGGTGTGAAGTATCCATTCAAGTTCCCGTGGAATGGAACAGAGAGTTAATTAGGCCATATGGATTTTTTGCAACAATTGGAGATGCGATTGGAGCACCTATAACTTAGCCTTTATCATTGGTATGTTGGTATTACTTAAGTCCATTTATCATATTCAAATTCATGTGTGTGTATGTCTTTTTTTACTTCTACTAATTTAAATTTATATATTTTTAGGTAACACCGTTGGATTTTGATTCAAGTTAATTACAACCTCAAAATGTTGGACATGGAGAACTTCATAGATCGTTAGGATGAAAGGCTTATATTTTTGTAGTGTGGTATATTATTTTTTCTCGTGATACAATTACCACACATGGTTAGTTTTATTTTGATATGTTTAAATTATTGAAAGACTTGGTTTGGAACAATGTAACTGAAGTGTTGGTGATTTATTTGATGATAAAATTTTGATGATTACGTACCATTTGATCAGCAAAGTGATGATCTTGTCTTTTGGGGAGCTTTATTTGTATTGCTTTCATATTACTAATAATTGCTTTTTAAAGAAGTGCCCTAATAGCATGAGGCATAATCACCTTTAAGATTAATTATTGAGGCGTTTTGAAGTGCCTTAATAACCAACCATTGAACTGCCTCTACATCCTAGCTATTGAGACACTTGGAAGTGTTGCTTCAATAGTTTTATTGAGGCATTTGATGGTAGTTAAAACAATTTTAATTGTTTTAAAGGGACACTTGAAAGTGTCACAAAAGTTAATTTTACACATTTCAAATTACTTTACGGGGCACATTAAAATGACACTACAGAAAATATATTGAGGCTTTTACATGAGCTTCATTATGTTGTCGTTTGTTAAAGCACTTGAAAAAGCCTCAATAGCCTATTAGGGCTTCAAAACAGGCGACACTTGGACCAAGTGCCCCTAGGTTCAAAAAGCCTCGATAGGGTACCTATCGAGGCACTTATAAAAGCCTCGAAAGACATAATTTGTTGTAGTGCTATGGCCGTAGTGGGGAAGTAGCCCCTTTGTTGTAACCATTTGAGCGCATTGGTGTGTGTCTATTCCGGGTATCTCCTTGGAAGGTCGATGTATTCACAACCATCTGACACCTCACATTCCAGATAATGCTTGTGTGCAGGAACTACGTAGCGGCACTGGCTCTCCATATATCCTTATCCTATGTGATTTAATTACGAGCACCTATGTGAAACAATGTGCATCTTGGATATATGATCTCTATGCTTATGTGATGATATCTTACCTTGTATGTTGCATATTGGCATGACATGCATGATTGATAGCTTACAAGTCTTTATGACTTAACCATTCCCCTTTATTGCTTTAGATCCAACGAAAGCAGGTCCTTCTCGCCGAGTCTTGCAGTGCTCGTGATTCCTTTATTCCTCTTCTGGTCTGACGTTGCAGTTGAAGAGGTGGTTTAGATGTCCTCTTCCATCCTTTTGTATTTTTCAAGGACGATGGGTTTAAAGCAAGTCATTTAGACTATGCTTGGGAATGTGTATAGAACTTGTGTTTGCTTCTTTAATTAGCTACTAGTAGTTTTAACACTTGTAGTATTTGTATTCCTTTTGATGCCGGCAATGTGTAAGCCGAGCTTTGGTCATCTTGTTGATTAGTTCACTACGTATAATTCTTCCGTTGAGCATCCTATTAGCTCTTATTTATTTCTTGTCCCTTAACTGTTAGCTTGGGTTCCGACATGTGGTGTCGCCGATGACTTGGTTTAATTGCTTAACTGTTAGATTAGGAAATGTTTTTAAAATTTTGGCCTTTTAGTGCCGAGGTGTGTTACGTCTCCAATGTTGCGTCACGTCATTTTCATAAATTGAGTCCTTGCATGTTTATGTGTTTACTTGTTTCCTCCTATTTGGGTTGTCTGACCCGCGGTTCCACATCGGGCCCAGGTAGGGTCGCCACAGTTGGTATCAGAACAATTTTATAGGTTAGCTATCAGCTAGGATAGGTTCTATGGCCTAGGTGGGTTGGTTTGTTGTGTGATGTTCTAACACCGAGTGAATTCTTATATGTGTTTGATGGTGGTTCCTAGAGGAGCTGGTGTAGGCCGAGGTAGAGGCAGACCCAGGAGAGTTCATGTTGAGCCTGAGGTGCCACCCCCACCACCGAATCCAGTTGACATGAATGCTCAGATGGTGGATATGTATCGCCGCATGATGGAGTTTATGACCAAGATGGCTCAGCTTGGCAAGGGTCAGAATGTACCTCTACCACCACCCCAAGAACCAGAGGTGAAAGTGTCACCACCATGAAATGTTATACTACCGGAAGCTAGAGCACGAAATAATGCTGTTTTAGAGAGGTTATTGAAGATGAAGCCTCCATATTTTGAAGGAGAGGTGGATGCTGGTATAGTTGAGTTATGGCTAGAGGATTTGAAGAAGATCTTTGTAGCTCTAGACTGCACGAATGAAGAGAAGGTGGTGTTAGCTGTTTATAAGCTGAGGGGAGCTGCCAATCATTGGTGGGAAGTTCTACATGCTAGTTGGGAGATGAATAGGGTGGTACGAGTGTGGCCTAACTTTGAGATGGAGTTTAGGGCTTTTTCTGTGCCTAATGTGGTTAGACAACGACGAGAGAAAGAGTTCCAGGATCTGGAGTAGAGATCGATGTCTATAGCTCAATATTCTTCTAAATTCACTGAGTTATCTCATTATTGTGCACATCTGGTGCTGGATGAGAGACATAAGACCCATAGGTTCGTGAAAAGGTTGAAGACCAAGTATAGGAAATAATTGTTATCTCTATAGTTGGCAGATTACCGGAGTGCGGTGGATCGTGCTTATGAGATTGAGCGGGACATTGAGGAGCACAGACAGAAGCCTTCTGTGTAAGCTTCTCAGCAGCAGTCTTCGTAGGCGATCGGTAGAGGTCAGCCTTCTGGGAATCGGTCTGGCTATCAGGGCAACCGTCGCAATGGTGGTCAGAATAGGCAGCAATCTGGTGTGCAGATTCGGCGTCTGTTTGAGAGTCGTGGTAGTAGTGCTCCTATTCCTCAGGGGCAGCAGCCTCAAGGTAGCGGACATATGATTTGTTCATTCTGTAACAAGATTGGACATTCTAGTGAGAAGTGCGTAACTGTGCTTGGTACGCTCTTAGTCAGAGATCCTAGTCATCAACTCAAAGACTGCCCTAAGTCTAGACCACCATGGGGTCGGGTCAACTGGGTCCAAGAGAGATGCTGATGGGCGCCCTAGGCTCGCAGTTTCGCGCTTGATCAACGAGGTGTTCCCGAGTCTACTTCTGTGATCAGAGGTATTCTCTCAGTCTTCGGTCATCATGCTCGAGTTCTTATAGATCCGGGGTCTACTCATTCTTATGTTGCATCGCATTTCTGAGAGCATTTATATGTATTTCCAGCCCAATTGCCTTATGTGCTAGAGGTGTCTACACCATTGGGTGATTGCTTGTTGGTGTCTGAGGTCTATAGAGACTGTGATGTGCTTGTTAATGATCGAGTCTTGCATGCTGATTTGGTAGTATTGCCTATTCGAGACTTTGATGTGATTCTTGGTATGGATTGGCTATGTGTACATCGTGCTTTAGTTGATTGCCATCGTAAGAAAGTCACTTTTGCCATGCCCGGTGTTCCGGAGTTTGTGTTTTCAGGTGATCATGCTATGAATAGTGTTCATATTATTCCTGCCTTGCAGGCTAGACAACTTTTATCACGTGGGTGTACGGGATATTTACCTTGTGTACTTGATAGTAGATGTCTACTGCTAAGTTAGAAGATATTCCAGTAGTTAATAAGTTCCCTGATGTCTTTTCTATCGAGTATGCTTTACCTCCCGACCGAGAGCTAGAGTTTTGTATCGAGTTATTGCCAGGGACTTCGCCTATTTCTAGGGCACCTTACCGAATGGCTCCAGCGGAGTTGCGAGAGTTAAAGGATCAGTTATAGGAATTTCTTGATATGGAGTTTATTAAACTGAGTGTGTCTCATTGGGGTGCATCGGTGTTATTTGTGAGGAAGAAGGATGGTAGTCTACGGTTGTGTATAGACTATCGACAGTTGAACCAGGTTACTATCAAGAATAGGTATCCCTTACCACACATTAATGATCTCTTTGATCAACTTCGGGGTTCAGTTGTCTATTCCAAGTTTGACTTGAGGAGTGGCTACCACCAGTTGAGAGTTCGAGCAGAGGATGTCCCGAAGATAGCTTTTCGTACGCGTTACGACCATTATGAGTTTGTGGTTATGCCGTTTGGGTTGACAAACGCACCTGCAATCTTTATGGATTTAATGACTAGGATGTTTCATTATTATCTTGATTGCTTTGTGGTTGTCTTTATCGATGATATTCTCGTGTACTCCAAGTCATGAGAGGAACATAAGAATCACTTGAGAGAGGTTCTTTCTATATTACGGAAGAAGCAGCTTTATGCGAAGTTCAGTAAGTGTGCTTTCTGGCTCGAACATGTTTCCTTTCTAGGGCACGTGGTGTCTAGTGATGGTATCGCGGTGGATCCATCCAAGGTTGAGGCAGTTACTAAGTGGAAAACGCCTAGTACGGTAACAAAAGTCCGTAGTTTCTTGGGCTTGGCAGGTTATTACCATA
Source organism: Codonopsis lanceolata (assembly GCA_013146195.2). Taxonomy (NCBI): domain Eukaryota; kingdom Viridiplantae; phylum Streptophyta; class Magnoliopsida; order Asterales; family Campanulaceae; genus Codonopsis; species Codonopsis lanceolata. The sequence continues at coordinate 95,418,701 of CM028380.1, forward strand.
GGTTTATCGAGGGATTTTTGAAGATCGCTACTCCGATGACTAATTTGATAGAGAAGAAGTCTTCTTTTATATGGAGTGATAAGTGCGAGGCCAGTTTTCAGGAGTTAAAGAGGAGGTTGACTACGGCTTCTATCTTAGCATTGCCTAGTGGTTCCGAGAACTTTATTGTTTATAACGATGCTTCATTAGAAGGCTTGTGTTGCATACTTATGCAGAATGAGAGAGTTATTGCTTATGCTTTGAGGAAGCTATCACCTTATGAGCAGAATTATCCGACACATGACATTGAGTTGGCAGCTATTATATTTGCGTTTCACAAGTGGAAACATTATCTTTATGGGGCTAAGTTCGAGATATTCACTGATCACAAGAGTTTGAAGTATCTCTTTTCACAAAAGGAGTTGAACATGCGATAGAGGCGATGGATGGAGAAGCTTAAGGATCATGACTGCACTATCTTATATCATCCGGGGAAAGCTAATGTTGTTGCGGATGCTTTGAGTAAGAAGGCGTATATGTCTTGCTTGATGACGAGGGAGTGGAAGATGCTTGAGGATGTCCGTGAATGGAGTCCAATTGTGAGTGAGCATAGTGTTATATTTGCTAGTGTGCATGCTACGCCTGCATTGTTTGAGTTGATTAAGAAAGCTCAAGCTACAGATTCTGATTTGAGAAAGATTATTGATGGATTGGGTGATAGTAAGACACCTGAGTTCGCTATTAACAGTGATGGTATTTTAACTTTTCGAGGTAGAGTTTGCGTTCCTTTTACCGATGGTGTTAAACGTATGGTTCTTGATGAGGCTCACAAGGCCAAGTATACTATACATCCTGGGAGTACTAAAATGTATAAAGACTTGAAGAGACAGTTCTGGTGGAAAGGAATGAAGAGAGAAATCGCAGAGTATGTATCTAGATGTTTGACATGTCAACAGGTCAAGGCGAAACACCAGAGACCTGCCGGTTTACTACAACCACTTGAGATATCGGAGTGGAAATGAGAGGATATCACCATGGATTTTGTGACAGGATTGCCATGTACTCGCTGATGTTTTGATGCTGTTTGTGTTGTTGTGGATAGGTTGACTAAATCTTCACATTTTATTCCTATTGCGATGACTTATAGTTTGAGTCAGTTGGCAGCGTTGTATATTCAGGATATTGTGAGATTACATGGTATTCCGATTAGCATTGTATCTGATAGAGATCCCAGGTTTACTTCTAGATTTTGGCATTCTTTGCAGGAGACTTTGGGTACGAAGTTGAACTTTGGTACGACTTTTCACCCACAGTCTAATGGTCAGTCTGAGAGATTGATTCATGTATTGGAGGATTTATTGCGTTCTTGTGCTATGGATTTCAAAGGAAGTTGGGATTCACATTTGCCATTAGACGAATTTACGTATAATAACAGTTACCAGTCCAGTATTGAGATGGCGCCATATGAGGCTTTATATGGGCGTAAGTGTCATTCACTGATTTGCTGGGATGAAGTTGGTGAAGCTAAGCTTTGAGGTTCAGAAATGGTACAACAGTCGGCTGAGAGTGTGAAACTTATCAGAGACAGATTACTTACAGCTTAGAGTAGACATAAAAGCTACGCAGACAACCGGAGACGCGACTTAGAGTTTCAGGCTGGTGATTATGTATTCTTGAAAGTATCGCCCTGGCGCGGTACTAAGCGATTAAGGAAGAAAGGTAAACTTTAACCTAGATTTATTGGACCATTCGAGATCTTAGAGAGGATTGGATCTTTGGCGTATCGGTTAGCATTGCCACCTTCTATATCAGATGTTCATGATGTCTTCCATGTTTCGATGCTACACAAGAACTTGAAGGATGAATTAAATGTCCGTACATATGATGAGATTACTATTGAAGAGGACCTTTCTTATAATAAGAAGCCGGTGAGGATTCTTGATACGAAGGAACAATTCTTGAGAACGAAGAGGATTCCATTAGTCAAAGTCTTGTAGAAGAACCATAACATTGAGAAAGCTACTTGGGAAACCAAGCTTGATATGAGAGAGAGATACCCATTCCTATTTGATGATTCCGGCAAGAATTTAGGGACTAAATTCCTTTTAGTGGGGGAGGACGTGAGAACCCAAAACCTACTTGTATAACATGCCTTCTATACTTTCTTAATATGCTTATTTTGTGCCTTAACATGTTCTAGAGTCCATATTGTTCATATCATGCTTGTCTTAGGTCAATCATGATCGTAGTTGCTTGTATGACTTCTATACGTTGCATGCTTAGTTATACTTGCTTCGTGTATCGTCTTAGCACTTAACTAAGTCCTACTAGAGCCTTAGTGCCTTTATAACAAGTTTATAACATCAATCTTGGTCATTGTACGTTTGGTTGAGAGTTCGGAAGCCTTCTTGCTTCATTTGACCATTTGACTCTTAGGGTCTCTCGGTTTGTCTTCCTTTGCCTCGTTTAATGTCTTTGAAACTCGTGAGATGTTAACTTGAATCCTAGACCTTGTATCCTAGTCCTAAACATGTTTAAGAATGTTCATTCATGCTTGTTGCATCTTTGTTCAACTCGTTGTTTATTCATTTGATGTTCGTTGCAAGTTTCGACTTTCATTCCTCCTTGTTTTGGGTGATGTTCAGACTTGTTCCGATTGTGTTTTGAGTGTTGGCTTACCCCCCTTGAATTGCTTGAGTTGTTTGGGGGTCATTCTAGGAAAAATTTGAGGGCTTTTCAACCTGGAGACCTTGCGGACGCAAGGTGGTTTGGGCTTGCCCTCGCATGGAGGGCAGTAACTTGGGAGTAGTGTTCTGGAGACCTTGCGGGGGCAAGGTGGAGGGGCCTTGTGGCCGCAAGCCCCCCCCAGTTCCAGCACTACGGGATTTTGAGTCTTGTTGAGTTTTGGCTTGCGCCCTTGACCCTTGTACGACCCAATTCAACCCCCACCATGACTCTTGACCCTTTTAAGCCTATTTTAAACCCTTTGATGTGTTTTAATCAAGGGTACACTTACCTCCACCAATTAGAAGTCTAATAACTCTAACCTAGGATTGACCCTTTAGTGAGTTCATCATCCCCAAACTCAAGCTTGACAACCATTTTTCATTTCCTCTATTGTTGAGCTGGGTTCTAGTGAGAGAGAGTGAGCTTGAAGTTCCTCCACCTTGATTGAATGATTGTCGGAGATCTGACCATCAGATTTTCGATTGGAGACCACTAAATCGAAGCCCTTGCTTTTTAATTTCTTAATCTTTGCTTTGTTTAGCATGCAAGCGTTTGATTTTGAACAAGGTCAGCTATTGATTCCCCTTAGGATGTATGCTAGAAATGCTATGCTATCCCCTTTCTTTCATGTCTCTCATGCCCTTGCCATGTTAATATCATGTTTTAGGATGATTTGAGATTTTGGAAATTTTGAATGATACGTTCATCTTGTTGTTTTGGTCCTAAGCCTAGAATTAAAAGTGCTCTATGCCTCATTTGGAATAACTATTGTTCTTGGACCAGTGACTTTTGACAACTTTTAGAAATTATAATTCTAGGGTTCCATAATTTAATAATTGAAGATAATTCTTGGCTATGGTTATTATTTGGATTAATGGCCTAGTCTATCCTATACGAGAACTTAAAAAAGAGTTTTGAATACAATTAGTGTTTTAACTCTATTGGATGAATTTATAGAGACGACTCAACGGAGTCTATTTTAGTGAGCCATTGAACAATACCGGCTCAATGATCAATCCCGACGACGTTCTAAATACGTTTCACCAAGAATATAAATTCTAGACTCTTGAATTGGATTGACTACCATGCTTGATTTTAAATGTCATATAATAGAATGCCTATTTGACATGTTGAGTTCGCTCTTATCGAACTCAATCCTACTTGAATTATTAATGAGAATACTTGTCATGAGCGAGATTGCTCTTGTCGACCTCGTTCTCTACTTGAGAATTGGTTAAGTAAACACTACTTGGCATTTGCATGAGTCCAGCTAGCATACTTGCTCTTATACACACACACCTCCACTGTGGCCGTAGTGGGGAAGTAGCCCCTTTGTTGTAACCATTAGAGTGTATTGGTGTGTCTATCCCGGGCATCTCCTCGGAAAGTCGATGTATTCACAACCATCTAACACCTCACATTCCAGATAAGACTTGTATGCAAGAACTACGTAGCGGCATCAGCTCTCCATATATCCTTATCCTATGTGATTTAATTACGAGCACCTATGTGAAACAATGTGCATCTTGGATATATGATCTCTATGCTTATGTGATGATATCTTGCCTTGTATGTTGCATATTTACATGACATGCATGATTGATAGCTTACAAGTCTTTATGACTTACCCATTCCCCTTTACTGCTTTAGATCCTAGCAAAGCAAGTCCTCGCTGAGGCTTGCAGTGTTCGTGATTCCTTTATTCCTCTTTTGGTCCGACGTTGCAGCTGAAGAGGTGGTTTAGATGTCCTCTTCCATCCTTTTGTATTTTGCAAGGACGATGGGTTTAAAGCAAGTCATTTAGACTATGCTTGGGAATGTGTATAGAACTTGTGCTTGCTCATTTAATTAGCTACTAGTACTTTTAACACTTGTAGTATATGTATTCCTTTTGATGCCGGCAATGTATAAGCCGAGCTTTGGTTATCTTGTTGATTAGTTCACTACGTATAAGTCTTTCGCTAAGCATCCTATTAACTCTTATTTATTTCTTGTCCTTAAACTGCTAGCTTGGTTTTTGGCATATAGTGTCGCCGATGACTTGGTTTAATTTCTTAACTATTATATCAGGAAATGTTTTTAAAATTCCGGCCTTTTGGTGCCGAGACGTGTTACGTCTCCAATGTTAAGTCACGTCGTTTTCATAAATTGAGTCCTTGCATGTTTATGTGTTTACTTGTTTCCCCCTATTTGGGCGGTCCGACCCGCGGTTCCACCTCGGGCCTGGGTCGGGTCGCCACAGTAATCCAATACCTAAGATATATCAATGGACGTAGCATACACCAAATGCTTGACCCAGTACCTTTCATTCTAAAAAAACATGGTAGTTATTGAGGTACCTGTGACCAGAAGGGTCTTATTGGCCATTTCTCAAGACAGGTGGCAAGACTCGATTGAAGTGTTTTTCCAACCATATATGGATTACGAAGAGGTTTCCCAGATGGAAAGCGAGCATCGACAATTGAATAAGTGTCTAGGCCACAAAAAGTTTCTGCCAAAATGATAAAGACTATGTTCACCTGATGGTCTTTAGCCGACAATACTGGGTCAACTGCACGAGCATCAATGGTACCGGTTTAGTTTGTTAGGAAATATATTTCCAGGATACACAGAAAAAGAGCTACCCACCGCCACCCCAAATTTGTCCAAAGCTAAAGCAAAAGCCTAAATAACAACTCACTTATCATCACTCTCCCAAGTAGAGTGTGTAATAATAAATAAACGACAATTATTTTTTGTCAGATATTGGCAATACATCGCTAACGTAAACAAAAACCCGTCTGTGCACATAACATTAAATAGATAATACATCTTTCTTTATTGTTCCTTCAAATCATATAAGAAGAGGGTGTTTCTTTTTCATATGCATATTAACATAGCTTGCATCTTTGCATTTGCATCACCAAATGTTTGCCACATCGGCCCAAGAAAATACACATCTTCTGCTAGCATCCTCTAAGGACCGTCAATGCCAAAGCTTACTGAAACTGCTGAACAAAGCATTGCCAGCACCCTGTAATTCAATCATGTCAAACGACTCTCTGCAAGCTCTCCACCAAGGTCGGTCAAAGCACTACCAGCAACTGGGATACTTCGCCAAGGACCTCTTCCCAAAGATCCTCAGCAGCATTATCAAAGGCTACACGACCCGATCATCGATAACATTCTGCCATAAAGCTTCATAATCCTGTCTCCATATCACATGCTCACATGCTTCCATGCTTACATGCCTCCATATTACATGCTCCCATGCTTACATGTCTCCAGCTTCCATGCTGACATGCCTTTATATTACATGCTTCCATGCTTACATGTCTCCATCTTCCATGCTTACATGCCTCCATATTACATGCTTACATCTTTCCGTGCTAAAATGATTGTATGCCTTCCGTGGTAAAATGATTGCATGCCTTCCGTGTCAAAATGATTGCATTCCCCTCTACATCAAATGATTGCATACCTTCTATGTTAAAATAATTGCATGCCTTCCATGCTAAAATGATTGCATACCCCTCCACACCAAATGATTGCATGCCTTCTGTGTTAAAATGCTTGCATGTTTCCATGCTAAAATGTTTGAATGCTCCAACACATCTTCACTAACATTGTTCAGTTAATACCGAACTACGTTTAGTCTGATTCTTTTTATAAGGATACGTATGTAGCCAAATTTGGTAGGCAAGACCGTCACAACGTAATAATTTACATTGAAATGTTCGACTACACACACATCAAAACTTACATTGTTCGGTTAAGTGCTGAACTATGTTTGGTCTGATTCCTTTTATAAGGATATGTAGGTAGACTATCCTGTTGGGTCCGACCATCACAGCACAAAAGCATCACATCGTACAAATGTGCCACATAGCATGAACTATTGCATCGATAAATGTATCATCATAGGTGCGTTATGTTTCCCCAGCATGATTTGTTGCCTCAATAAATGTTTTCCACCATCGTGTTCTGCCAGGTAATGCCTTAAGAATATGACCTTTATGAGTGTTCCACAATCGTGTTCTGCTAGGAAGGATTCGCCATAGGAATACGATTTTCTTTATCATAAATGTTCCAACCATCGTGTTTTGTTAGGAAGGATTCGTCCTAGGAATACGATTTTCATTATCATATATGTTCCCATCATCGTGTTTTGCTAGGAAGGATTCGCCCTAGGAATATGATTTTCTTTATCACAAATGTTTCTGACCAACGTGTTTTGCTAGGAACGATTCGCCCTAGGAATACGATTTTCTTTATCACAAATGTTTCCCATCATCGTGTTTTACTTGGAAGGATTCGCCCTAGGGATATGAGTGATAGATGTGTTTTATATGCATCTATGAGGTACTTATTCAACTTAGAAATAGCGATTCCACGAGGCTTTTGGCTACTAATATGTGTTTTGGAGTTTAATCGTATGTTTCAGGGGTTTTGAAGAAATTGAGGAATTCTTGAAGGTTTTAAATGAAGAATGGAAGAAGGCAGCAAAGTCCAAAGTCATAAAAAGTAAAAGGAGCAAAAAGGCGAGAAGACCTTGCGATCGCAAGCCCTACGGACCTTGCCCCCGCAAGGTCCACAGAATGTCAGCCTCGGAGAATCACAAGGCCTTGCGGTCGCATGCCTCTAGCACCTTGCGACTACAAGCCATTGACTTCACAAAGACGGGAATTTCTGTTGTACCCTAATTCTAGCCCTGTAACTACTAGTATAAATACAAACCATGTAGCCCTAAGAGGAGGGGTTCGAAATTTAGCAGTAGTTTACAGTTTTTGTTAGTTTGTGTTTATAGTTTATAGAGATCGTTCATGTTTTCATTCATCCACTATCCACTCAATTAGTTTGTCGTTGATGATGAACTAACGGCTTATATCTAGGAGGTGGAGGTAACTTGTATCAAATCTCTTTTAACCTGAAAATAAATAAAATAACACAGACTTATACTCATAAATCTCAAAAGCATTTGATACATAAACACATGCAACATTTCCCTCGTCTTCTGACGACTAACACAATTAATAAATTATTACAAATCCTTTTTATCCAACTAAAATGTTTTTTTGCATAAGAGGTTATTTTTATAACATACAAATAATTAACATTTTATTTAAATTAAACATTTTTTATACATAATAATTCTTTTATTTTCTATCTCCAAAATAAAATCTCATGATTTCAATATATATATATATATATATATATATATATATATATATATATATATATATATATATATAAAATACCTCTTAAAGCTAAAAAAATATTTTACTTTCATAAAATACATTTTCTTTGGCAAATCTAAACCCAACTATTAAAAATCCAACAAATAAACATATAATATAAATTTTTTTTTTCTCATATTTATTTTCAATCATCTGACCATTGGGTCAAACATGACATATGATGTATCTAACCTTAGATATTAAAGCTACCCATATCCCGGGTCATCCCAAAAAAATTAAATCAAAAGGTCTTATACCTTACACATCTCTTTGCACGATCATGTTACCCCCATTGGGTAAATTAACATTCTTTCCAACAAATATATAATCAAATTTAACATATAACGCAACCAAAATGTGCACAACTTATAATTTTTCTACACATAAAATACACAAATACATCCTTCATTACATAATAACAGGATACCTAACAAGGTATAAATAATACATTTGAATTTCAAAATTCATAATTTAACATTCAAAAATCAAAATATTTTCCAATAAAATAAAAGAAAATGCTTACCGAAGGAGTCAAATTCGACACATGGGAGTATGGATCTCTGTGAATATCCTCCCAATCGGCGGTAGAAAAATGATATATGACCTTGTTTCGCTTTATTGGCTTCTCATCCCAGGCATTTTTGCCTGATCTGGAAGACACACGACCTTTTCCCTTGTCAGATCTTGAGGAAGGTGCCATTGTACCAACAAATACAAACAATTTGGACAAGAAATAAAAAAAAATAGAAGAATTTTGAGTATGAAATGAAAGCACGAAGAAGCTGTAACAATGGCGGCCCGCTATTGCCTTGTGCACTTAAAAGCGAAGAAATTTTTCCTTCCCTCCCCTCAAGGTTTGCCACTTTTTGCAGATCAATCCCCTGAATGCCTCTTTTACAAGTTGGCCCCTCTGAAAAACTTGAACTTAACGGAAGTTGATGACCGTCAACAAAGTTAACCACGGGTGATCCTCGCCCAACAATACAACACTCTGCCTTGTACAGACATCAAATAAATAACAATAAAAGATTACCTACATTGCATTTTTTTAAATATTTGCATGCATCAAATATCTCACACATAATTTTCTTGCGTCACACCATGAAATATGCACACACATACATACTACACATACACATGATATTTCAATATGCATGCCATTTCCATATACATATATGCTTGTCAATTATACATGTCATTTTCATGTGTATGCCATTTACACTGCTTTTCATATATATATATATTGTTTCAATATACATGCTTTGTGATTTACATGTCATTTCCATATACATGCTTTTTAATTTACATGTCATTTTCAATATAAATATGCATGCCTTTCAATCCCATATGCCTTTTAATTCTGCATTGCTTTTCAATATACACTATTTTTCAATTCCGCACTGCTTTTCAATATACATTGCTTTTCAATTCCGCACTATCTTTCAATATGCATGTCTTTCAATTCTGCACTACTTTTTAATATGCACTGTCATTTCAATTCCACACTGCTTTTCAATATACACTGCATTTCAATTCCACACTGTGTTTCAATTCTGCACTGTCATTTCAATTCCGCACTGCTTTTCAATACAAATGTCTTTCAATACATGCATGCTTTTCAATTCTGCACCTGCTTTTCAATACACATGCTCTTTCAATAGGCACCTGTTTTTCAATACACACCTGCCTTTTCAATACACATGTCTTTAAATTCAAAAAGGAAAAAAAACAAAAAACAAAAACAACAACAAAAACAAAACAAAAACAAAAAAAAGAAAAGAAAGGAGGAGGAGAGGATGATTTTCTTTTATATATGAAGATCAATAGATCCGTTGTGACTATCTTCATCTTGATCTTGTATCCGTTGGAGAGATATTGTCCAGATAAGATTTTCATCTTATATACTGTAGGATAAAGATAGTACAAAGATATTTTACTAAGGAGGTTTGTCCAACAAGTCAGACTGAAAAGATGTGTCTCTGTAGAGTAGGTCAGATAGAAGTAGCACACTGGCATTTGGCTTTTCAATAAAGTAGATTATTGACTTTCAGCCCAAATGTGGAGAGATGATATCTTTTGGATAAAGTAGAAAAATATCCAAATAGATCTAGGTCTTGATGTGTCAGTCCTTTAAAGTCAGTTTGACTTTCGAGGCTTGATCACTTTGTCATTTCTGAACGACTACAACATATTCTATGTAGCTTGCACATACAGATAAAGTTTGCTGGTATGATGTTCTTCTTAAGTGTAGTCTTCCAATAGATAAGTCTGTTGGTTGACTAAGTTGATACAAGAACAATCAAACAATAGTATGCCTGCTGGTCAAGAGTCTTCAGGAGATGTATCATGCTGGAGCAGGACTGCTGGTGCATGTGTGGAGGAATCACAAGTCTGTTGGTCATCTTAAAAGAGTAGGACTAAGACAAGGACTCACCCAGTCTAAGACCTATGCAATGTTAAACAAGTTGTCACACTAACCGGTACGCAACCCTTTTAGCCACTTATTATAACACGCATTAATGTGGGTGAGCAAATCAAAGTGTTGCGGAATATGCAAAAGAAATAGGCATGATTCAACATGCATATTTTAACAATCTCCTCATATTTACTCGGAACCATTACTAAATGACATATACAAAGCACTTAAGAATTTTATCAAGTCATAGTAATAACATGCCCACAATGAATAGTCATTTTATCTCAAGGCATGTCCTATGCAGATTTTACAAGAGCGATGTTTTTAGTATAGTCAACTATTGCTATTACAGACTCGATAAATCAAAGTACTAAAAGCAATAGTAAAAACATTTTAGATCACTTATGATTAAAAAGTTTTGATCAAGATCTAAAAAGTTTTGATTCCTTTCTTGTATAACGATTTTTATATGAAAGACATATTTTGGCAAGAAGGAATAGCAAATCCTTAAGTAAAAGATAGAGTTGAATCATTTCTATAAGGATTGTTGTGATGCCTATTTTGAATGAAATATAATTTTTTGTGAAGATTGTTTATTTGAGATAAAACATTTTTGAAAGCAGTCTTGGTATGACATTTTAAAATAGTTAGAACAACTATTTTGATTTTTGAGAAAATATGTTTTAGAGAAGATCATTTCAAGTATGTTGTTCTAAATACGTACTCATTGAAGATGTAGTAAAGTCTCTTTTTAGAAAATCATCCTTCAATGAGTAAAACATTTTATATTTGTTGAAAAAGATAAGAACTTTGCCAATGATTTAAATTAGCAAGGTTGTATTTCATGAAAAAAAATTTCAACAATAATTGCCACAAAGGCAAGAAAAGATGGATCTGAGAGAAATTACCTACTCCTCCTAAGGTGTTGTGAGAACCCTGTTTCGAACCCCTCCCCCATTTAATGAAAAGCGGGTGGTTTCAAAACATCTGAGCGCATGGAATACGCCCGTTCTCATTGTGGACCCTAAATATATATATATATATGTACAGAGTCATCATTCCTACTTTAAGGTCAAACAGAGAAAAACCAACTGTACAAGAAAATATGTAGGTTCAGAGGCTAGGTTACGAGTTGGGAAGGGGTTACGCACCCAACTCGCCCTTTCGGTCTCATTTTAGGGTTTCAAAATAAATTAACATGCTTTTAAACTATATAGTCTAGAAGGAATGCTTATTATATATATCATGCATAACTATTTTATTTATGTTTACTATTTACAACATGCTTAATAATATTATTATTATTTACATAACATGCATATTATAATATTCTACATTTATATTAATGGGATAAGACAAATAAATTTGTACTTACCTTTTGTAGCGTGAATGTCTGACCCGGTATATACGCTTAGGCTTAGCCCACTAGGTGCTCGAAGATTCTGATTGTGCTTCCCATGTCCTTCTGAGAAAGGAAGTCTTTCCTCTTGTTGTGTGTTATGTTGTTCAACTTGCCGGAGTGACGGAATGAGGAGACTTTCTTCTTCTTCTTTGGCTTCTTCGGTAGAAGAGGCTTCGAAAGGCGTGTATGTATGAGTGTGTGTTTTTTTGTTTGTGTGAAATGAGAGTGCCAAAGGCCTCTATTTATAGGAGAATACAGTCAATTAAGCGATAGTGTATCTCTCAATTCAGTGCATGGCGAGCCAGGTGGAGACTTGGGATAAAGACAGCAAAAGATGCACGAGGCGGCTGGAGGAAAACAACAACGTTTAAGTTGCTTGGAGGAGGAAGAGCATGGAGCGGCTCCCATGCATAGGGTGTGGCTCCCTAGCATGGGGAGCAGCTCCATGTGGTTTGCACGGCCAAAAAGAAGTTTCATTTGGGACCTTGTTGTTTGGTTTAACGTCCAATAAGTCCAGTTACCTGAAACTCTAACGTAAAATCATTTTTATAAGTCTAATATTTTTATAAAAATATATTATTATTATTATCATAGGACATTATATCGTATGGGAACGAAATTGAGGTGTCTACAGAGCCCCTCAACGACGGAGTTTACTGGTGAACGCAAATTCACAAGCAGACAACCGTCGTTGATAAGATATAGACTCCCGATTTTGGGACATGCATCACATGAAAGATGTTTTTAAACATGTGTTTTGAGTTGTAGAATGTGTGTAATGCAAGTCGGGACGTGGTGGAATTTCTCCTCCTCTCCTCCTCCTTTTCTTTTCTTTTCTTTTGTTCTTTTTTGTGTGAATTGAAAGACATGTGTATTGAAAAGACTGATGTGTATTGAAAGACATGTGTGTATTGAAAAGACATTGTGAAATTGAAAAGTATTGTGGAATTGAAAAGCATGTGGAATTGAAAGACATGTGGAATTGAAAGACGTTGTGTATTGAAAAGCAGTGTGGAATTGAAAGACATCGTGGAATTGAAAGGCATTGTGGAATTGAAAGACATTTGTGTATTGAAAGACATTTGTGTATTGAAAAGCAGTGTGGAATTGAAAGACATGTTGTGGAATTGAAAAGCATGTGAAATTGAAAGACATTGTGGAATTGAAAGACATGTATGCATTGAAAGACATTGTATATTGAAAAGCAGTGTGGAATTGAAAGACATGTTGTGGAATTGAAAGACGTTGTGGAATTGAAAAACATGTGTGTGGTGAAAGACATTGTATATTGAAATTTAAAAGGGTAATCAACAGGAATGTAAAGGTAATCGATAGAAATTTAAAGTGTGGGAATTGACAGAAAAGTAAATGTGGTAATATGAAGAGGGGGGTGTATGTGTATATGTGATGCGAGGCACATGTATGTGATTTATATGTATGTGGTGGTCGGACCTACCGGGATAAGATGCTTACTTATCCTTTTCAGGAATCAGAACAATCGTAGCTCGTCTATGTGTCGTATCATGTTGTGTTACCCATAAGATTTTTCAAAAAGTCGTGTTGTATTACCCAGAAGGTTTTCAAAAAGTCATGTTGTATCACCTAGAAGGTTTTCAAAAAGTCATGTTGTATCACCCAGAAGGTTTTCAAAAAGTCATGTTGTATTATCCAGAAGGTTTTCAAAAAGTCATGTTCTATTACTCTGAAGGTTTTCTATGTTTGTAGGAAAGTCTATGTTTCTAGGGGTGGACCTAGTAAACTTGATGATAGAATGTCTATGTTCCTAGCAGTGGACCTAGTAAACACAATGCTGAAAAGTATATGTTCCTAGGGGTGGACCTAGTAAACACAATGTTGGAATGTATAGAAGTATATAAACATTGAAACATGTATTTGTATATAGAAAGGTATGTATATGGAAAGCAATGTACATATGAGAGTATGCATGTATATGGCAAAATATGCATATGAACAACATGTACGTAAGAAAGCATATATCAGTTATGACAAAGTATGCATGTATGTTATGATGTGGCATGTGAAAATTATGTGTAAGATATTAACTGCATGCAAATGCTATGCAAGTAATCTTTTTTTGTTATTATTTGATGTCTTCAAAAGGCATGGTGTTGTATTGTTGGGGATGATCATCTGTAGTTAACTTTGTTGATGGTCGTCAACTTCTGTTCTGTTAAGTTCAAGTTTGTCTGGAGGTGCCAATTTGTAAAAGAGGCATCCAGGGGGTTTATGTGCAAAAAGTTGCAAACCTCGAGGGGAGGGAAGGAAAAATTCCTCCCCCTTTTAAACGCACAAGGCAGTAGCAGCGACCATTGTTGCCGTTGCTTCGTGCTTTCCTTTCTCACTCAAAATTACTCCATTTGGGTTTAATTTTTACCCAAATTATCTGTATTCATTTGTATCATGACATCTTCCTCAAGATCTGACAAGGGAAAAGGTCGTGCATCTTCTAGATCGGGCAAAAATGCCCGAGATGAGAAGCCAAAAATGTGGAACAAAGTCCGGTATCATTTCTGTACCGACGATTGGGAGGATATTCACAAAGATCCATGTTCCCACGTGTCAAATTTGACTCCTTTGGTAAGCATTTTCTTTGATTTTGTTGGAAATCAAATATTTGGATTTTTGTGTGTTAAATGTTGAATTTTGAAATTCAACTGTATTATTTATATCTTGTTGGGTATCATGCTATTATGTAATGACAAGATGTATTTGTATGAGAAATGTGTAGAAAGAATTGTTAGTTGTGTATTTTTTGGTTGCGTCATTGTTAAATCTGATGGTATATTTGTTGGGAAAAATGATAATTTACCCAATGAGGGTAACATGATTGCTCAAAGAGATGTGTAAAGGTATAAGACCTTTTGATTTACAAACTTTCGGGATGACCCGAGATATGAGCAGTTTTAATATCTAAGGTTAGACATAGCATATGCCATGTTTGACCCAATGGACAAATGATTGACAACAAATATGTGTATTAGGAAAAAAAATGTTTTTATGATATGTTTATTTGTTGGATGTTTTAAGAGTTGGGTTTTAGATTCCCAAAGAAAATGTCTTTTGAAAATATTTTATTATTTATTTATGTGTTATTTATTATTTATGTATGTACATATATTAAAAAAAAATATTTTAAAAGAAAAGTATTATATATAAATACATTTTGAAATGATAAGATTTTATTTTGTAGATAAATAATAAAAGAAAAGAATTATTATATCAAAATCTTTTATTAAAGAAAATGTTAATTCTTTATATGTTATAAAAATAAATTCTTATAAAAAAGTATTTTAGTTGGATAAAAAGGATTTATGATAATTTATTAAATATGTTAACCGTTAGAAGACGAGAGAAATGTTGTATGTGTTTATGTAGCAAATGCTTTTGAGATTTATGAGTATAAATCTGTGTTATTTTATTTATCTTCAGGTTAGAAGAGATTTTTTGGGCATACTTTGTACCGCAGAGTTTGTGAATGAGATTTATTAGTCTCTTCCTCCTCGGGCAAGGCATCTGGTTGACTAGACAGGATTTGCTCTGTTCTTGGGGGCACTGGGAAACTTTCCTAGCTTTTTGAGCATTCATGAAGTGTTGCGAGAGTATTGATGGGACACTACCCATACTTTTCATTTTGCTTGGGGAGAGGCGACCATGACACCAGCCGATTTCACTGATATCACTGGTTTTCCTACTGGGCAGGGCATATTCCTGGCACCTAATTTGGAGCTCAGGCTCTGTAGTGACGAGGTTCATGATTTGTTGGGCTTTGTGCCCATATACAAGAGTAGCGATGAGATACACGTTCCCAGCGTAAGGGATTGGCTTCAGGCAAATGGTCGTTATGTTAATGATGCCGACGATGTGGCTGTAGAGCAAGTCGCCCGAATATTTCTGCTCTTCTTTCTGGCCTCTACTCTATTTGCAAATGCTTCTTATACTTTGTGCATATCTCTATTGAGTTGTCTTCGAGACTTATATCAGGTCTCGAAGTATGATTGAGGACAAGCTGGCCTAGCCGAGTTGTATTTTTGTATGGATTAGGCTTGTCGTAATGAGATTACTAATCTGACTTGTTTTGTTATCGCTTGGGAGGTAAATACCTTTATTGTATTTTATTATCTGTGTATATATATTTGTAATATTACTGCGACCTTAGGCTCCTCCTTATTTTTTAGGGCATAATGACCCTAATAGGGTTCCTCTTCAACGGGAAACCCCTTTTGACGTGGGTGTCATTCGGACCTTCTTGTCTCGAGTCTGTATGAAGTCAGTGAATTTTTATCCCTAGAGTGGGCTCACTTGCGTGTATCAGGCTGCCGTGGAAGCTAGCCGTTGTCGCATTTTAATGCAATCTATACTTTATGATTCCATGTATTTGGGAGATCGAGTGCATATACAACATTCGTTTCTCTAATCACCACCTTTGGCACCTATGCCCATTAGTTCTTATCCCTTCATGTCATATGATGACTTTGTTAGGAGGATATTGCATCATATGCCCTCTAGACGAGCTTCTGATGTAGCCGGGTCTTCGTGTACTATAGCCACAAACCCGCTGGATTTTTATATTCCGCGTGCCATTCCGACAAGCGTGATTCATGTCCCAGGCAGATAGCCTTTTGAGGAAGCTCTGTCAGATGAAGAGGTTTCTGCTCCTTACCGGCTCTCAAAGGGTGTGCGTTTGGTAAAAGACTATACTTTATATCTTGCATTCATTATTATTTTTGTTTTGTATTTTTATTTGTATTTGAAATGTTTTTGTTTTGAGCTATTCTAGGTGAATGCGCAGTCATATCTTCAACTATTGAAGAATTTCTTCAACGTATCTCGTCGGTATAGCAAGGCAAAGGCAGCACTCTAGTGTCGAGGTAACGATGTAGTTGGTAATGTACGTCGTAGGGATGATGATGATCCAACAGGTAATCTGGGTCGGAAAGACCCTCGAGTTATGGGTGCTTGGACCAGCAATTCTGGTCCGCGAGCTACGAGGGTGCAGAGGAGCGTGTTGGCACGTGCACACTAACATTGTTGTATTTGTAGTTTATGTGTTAAATTGTATTAATTATTTGTATGTATATGTGATTTTAAATGTTTTAGCGATGCATAATTATATGTGATGCACTATTTATTTGTGAGGGCTACTTGTGTTGCGATTCACAATTAATTCGAAAGAATTAAATATTAGTGATGCATAATAAGTTTAAAAGAATAAAATGTTAGCGATGCATGGTAAATTTAACAGAAATAACATGTGTGAGTGATGCATGATCAATTCAAAAGAATTAAAATATTAGCGATGCTTAACTAATTCAACAGAATCAAATGTTAGCTATGCATCATCATGTCAAAAAGAATTTAAATATCACAGATGCATAATTTAACTCAAGGGAATTAAATGTTTGTGATGCATGAATCATGTTATGAGAGATAAATATTAGAGATGCATGTTTTAATTCAAATGAATTAAGTACTTTGTAAAAATCATGTCATTAGAAATAAATAGCAGAGATGCATAATTTAAATTCAAAAGAATTGAATATTGCAGATGTATGAATCATGTCAAAAGAATTAAAATATTAGAAATGCATAATTTAATTCAAGAGAATTAAATGTTACATAAATCATGTTTTAAATATCAAAGATGCATAATTTAACTCAAAAGAATTAAATGTTTGTAGAAAATCATGTTATGAGGAATAAATATTAGAGATGCATACTTTAACTCAAAAGAATTAAATGCTGCATAAATCATGCTAAGAGCGATAAATATCAGAGATGAGCAATTTAATTCAAAAGAATTAAATACTGCAAGACATCATGTTAGGATATGTAGTAATAATAAGAAAGAGATGAAAGACTGATATTTCATTCAAATGAAAAAACGTACTTAAATACAGAAAAATAACTAATAACCTGAAACTTCTACCATGTTTCCATGTATTGCCACTAACATAAAACATGGCAACTACTTAGCTAAAAAACAACAACTAAACTTGACCAAGTAAAAATGCATAAAACAAACTCCTAAAAACTAGGATAAGCTGCAGCCACCAGAGACATTTTCAACACTCCTCCTTGGATCAGTAGTTGCAAACTCCTAAAGCTTTTCTCAGTGATTCAAATTTGCTCCTTGGAAGTGCCTTAGTAAAAATATCAGCCAGCTAATCATTTGTGCTGCAATAGACCAAAGTAACTTCACCATTTTTCTGAACTTCTCTATGAAAATAAAGTTTAATGTTGAAGTGTTTGGTCTTTCCATGAAATACTGGATTATTGGAGATTGCAATGACAGCTTGATTATCCACAAACACTTCTGTGCTCCTCCTTTGCTCCAAGCATAAATCATTCAAAATCTTCCTTAACCATAAGGCTTGATTTATTTGTAGCGACTATGAACTCCGCTTCAGCCGTTGATTGAGCCACTATATCTTGCTTCTTTGAACTCCAAGAGAACATTCCTGAGCCAATCATGAAACAATAACCTAAAGTGCTTTTCATGTCATCTAAAGATCCTCCCCAATCACTATCAGAGAATCCATGAAAATTGAACTCTTGACCATGTTTGAACAAGACACCATAGTCAATAGTTCCCTTGACATATCTTAGCACTCTTTTAGCAGCAATAAGATGTTCTTCACTAGCGTACTGGAAGAATGGAGAGCACACTTACGACTTGCAAAATGTCGGTCTTGTTGTTGTGAGATACATTAGACAACCTATAAGACTCCGATAGACAGCTTCTTCAACCTTTTTTGTACCATCTTCTTTGCAAAGTCTCTCTTTTTGATTCATTGGAGTGCTTACCGACTTATAATTCTCCATATGAAACTTCTTCAAGATCTCTTTAGCATACTTCTTCTGAAAAATGAAGACTCCTTGATGGTCTTGTCTACCTTCCATACCAAGAAAGTATGCCATTGTTCCCAAGTTTGTAATTTCAAACACCTTCATCATCTCCTTTTTGAATTTTCGAACAAGCTCATCATTACTTCCTGTAACTAAGAGATCATCCACATAAAGAGAAACAATCAAAATATGAGCAGATGAATGCTTGACATAAAGTGTTGGCTCACTTGGACTTTTTTCAAAACCAAGACTAAGGAGATGCGCATCAATTCTAGCGTACCATGCCCATGGAGCCTTCTTTAAGCCATACAAAGCTTTCTTAAGCAAGTACACCTTATTCTCCTCTCCATCCACCACAAAACCTTCAGGCTGTTCAACATAAATTTCCTCCTGCAAATAGCCATTAAGAAAGGCAGATTTCACATCTAGCTGAAATACCTTCCATCCTTTTTGTGCGGCCAATGCAAGAAGCAATCTGATTGTATCGAGTCAAGCAACAAGGGCAAAAGTCTCTGAAAAATCTACTCCAAACACTTGAGCAAATCCTTTCACCACAAGCCTAGCTTTGTGTTTGTTAATAGAACCATCTGCATTTAACTTGGTTCTGAACACCCACTTCACTCCGATGACCTTCTTGTGACAAGGTCTAGGAACCAACTCACATGTCTGATTCCCTTCAATCATATGCAGCTCTTCCTGTATTGCTGACACCCACTTTGGATCATCTTTAGCTACATTAAAATCTGAAGGTTCCAAAATAGCAACATTGCACCTTTCATAGATGTCAGAAAGTAATCTAGTTTCCCTAACAGGAGGATCATCAATATTCTCATCCTCAAATGATTCAGTACTAGAAACTAGATTCACTTCTTCATCTTCCCAATTCAATTATTGATCTTCAATAAAATGAACATCTCGACTTATAAGAATCTTACCAGTTTCAGGTTGGTAGACTTTATAAGCCTTTGAAATTGTGCTATAACCAATAAAAATTCCAGATTCCGCCTTTTTATCCAATTTATCTTGTTTCACACTCGGTACATAAGTGAAACAAACAAAACCAAAAACTTTAAGGTTTTGAATAAAAGGTTGGTAACCATACCATGCTTCAAATGGAGTTTTCCCTTGCACCGCCCTTGTAGGAAGTCTATTCAACAAGAACACAGTCGTATTTGCAACTTACGCTTGAACTTCTTAGGCAACCCTTTCTCATGTAGCATGCATCGAACCATTTCCATTACGGTTCGTTCTTCCTTTCACTCACTCCATTATCTTTGCGGTGTGCAGTAGTGAATTGGTGCTCAATTCAAGCATCTTCACAAAACATATTGAAGCTGTTACGAGGTGTATTCTTTGCCATTATCATACCTAATGACCTGAATCTTGCATCCACTTTGATTCTCGGTCCGGGCTTTGAATTTCCAAAATACTCCTGATACTTCAGACTTGAATTTCAAGAAAGAAATCCAGCACATTCTACTAAAATCATTGATCGATGTATTTTATACGTCGATTTTATATACTTCTATGACTTAAATTATGCTATTTCACGAGTCTTTTTAAGTACTAATATATGTTTTCGGTGAGTTTTGTAAGTTTCAGGATTGTTCGTGAAAATACGCGAAACTCCGGGGTTTTAAGTGCAAATTACAAGAAAAGGCAAAAGAGAAAATTGAAGAAACAAGAAGCGTCGAATCTGGACACCTTGCGGACGCAAGGTGCCTCGCTGCGACCGCAAGGTGGCGTGTTGACCATAAAAGAAGCAATCAAAGAAATCAAAGCCGGATGTGCTGGAGACCTTGCGGACGCAAGGTATCCACCTGCCCGCAAGGTAGGCGAGAATGCGACCTATTCGGATTTTCACACGGTCATTCGATCCAATCACAACTCCCGAGTATATATAGAAGTCGGATGCCGAGCCAAAGCATAAGGAGGGCGGTGGAAGCTCTCTTTCATAGATTTTAGGTAGTTTTAGATTGTATAACATAGTTAGGTTTTGTAATTTCAAGTATTGAAGATCAAATCATGTCTCCGATCATCTCCATGTGCTGTTCATTGTCTATGATGAACTAAATCATCCATAATCTAGGAGGTGGGAGGTAACTTGTATCGAATTTATGTTTTGATTCTTATATATATGTCTATTCAATGCTTGTTGATTGTGTTGTTTATCAACCCCTATATTATTTTGCTTTGAACAAATGAATGTAATCGCAAATAATAAAGGCTTAGAGGTGCGGATAAGCTGCATGACCAAGTGCATATGTCGTACACTTGGCTCACCAACACAATAAATTGGACCTATCGATGCACGAGAGTGATAAGTTAGGACCAGGTTCTTACATGATCTAGGTGACGAGATAGATCATAAATCTAGGTGACAGACTAGATTACCGTTCTGTGCTTAGGATATAGAATGGATGAATTTTGCGGGGATGGAGGCTGAACCAATTGTTCAACGAGACTATATCTATTTTTAGTGAACGAACCCAAGACATTGAATGACATTATTATGAATTGAACATAAAGGAGATATAAGTGAAACCCGAATCCTAGATTTCCACTCACCATAAGATCTTCATATGTTATTCTTGTCTAATTAGTTAAACATCTATAACTAGTAGTTTAGAGTAGAATTAAACAATAAAAACCCCCTTAGGTTAATAATTTGCTATCAATAATTGCCTTGTTCGTGATCACTTGTCTCTGTGGGTTCGACCCTTGCTTCCAAGTCTATTCTATAATAGTCTTGTCCACTTGCAAGGAAAAAGATTAAATAAAACATCGATCAAGTTTTTGGCGCCGTTGCTTAGGACAAGCTAGTTCACGTAGTTAGTTTGTTGGTAGCGTAGTTTTTAATTTAATTTAGTTTTTAGTTTAATTTTTAGTTTTCATAAAAAATAAAAATACAAAAAGATTTTATTTTATTTTTATTTTAATAGTTATTTTTTAAAATTGCTTTAATTTATTTTTATGCAAGGTCGTAGATCTTTAAATCCTAAATTGGTAGACTTAGATCAAGATATAAATATTGTTAAAAGATATCAAGAATTTTTGAAAATCTAGCTTTCGAGCACGATAATCAAGACCAATTGAATCAAGAGGATCCTCGGTTGATCCTACAATGGAAGAAAATAACAATATTCGTAATCACGAAAACCTAGTTGACCCAGTCAATAGGAATCAAAGACAAGAAGAGCACGCAAGAAGAAATATGGAAGTAGTGGTAAATCAAAGAACTATTAATGACTTTAGTAGACCTTCATTAAATGTTGTGACATCATGTCTAGTCTTGCCGGATCTTTGTTAGGAATTTTGAGTTAAAAGGACATTATTTTAATGCCATACCATCTTTTCATGGGATGCCCCATGAAGATCTGTCGGTTTCTTAAGAGAATATGAATACATGATGAGTACTTTTCCTTTAGGAGGGTTGATGAAGATCAAATCAAAATGAAATATTTTCCCGTGCATTAAAAGAATTGGCAAAGAGATGGTTTATGAACCTAACACCAAATAGTGTTTATACTTGGGCACAATTATATGATTTGTTTATGAGCAAATTTTACAAACATGCATCTCTTACGAGTATAGAAAACAAATCATGTCATTCCAAAATGAACCGGTGAAACATTCCATGAGTCATGGGATAGATTTAAAAATCGCTTATTATGTGTCCTCATCATAATTTGGCTCAACATGTGTTAGTGCTTCAATTTTATCATGGTCTTTCGCCGGGCTTACAAACTATGGTTGATAGTGCAGTGGTGGTTCTATTAATAGAATGACACCGAAGCACTAGAAGAATTATTTGAGATGCTAAGTATTAATTCCCAACGAGAAAAGTGCTAGAGGTAAAAATAGGAGCCTATATCAATTGCAAGATAATTCAAATACACAAGCTCAATTTGAAAATTGGCAAATTCAAGAAGCATGTGCTTTATGTGGATTATATTCTCATGCTACTAATTTTTGTCCGTCAAGTGCTATGTATTACGAACAGAGCTAATGCTATGAATATGTACCCTCAAAGGAATGATCCAAGGAATGATCCTATTCAAATACATATAATCTGGTTGGAGGAATCATCCTAACTTTTCTTGGGGAGGAAATAAGCCTTTGCAACCTCAACAATTCCAACCTCAACCACCACAACCTCCACAGTTGCCAAATCAAAATCGGTTGAGAATTGAAGAAGTTCCCAAGCAAGAAGTAGCTAGTAAAGGTCAAGCGGCTTTGATGAAGTACATGCTTGAAGAAATTGAAAATCTAAAGAAACATATTGAAAGTTCGGAAGCAAATAAAAGAGAAGAAGGAAGTTCCTAGTCAAGCGAGCAAGCTAAGTCAATCACCGTCTTGCGAAGCGGTAAGGTGATAGGTGAAGAGGTAAGTGATCGATCCTTCTTCTAATATGCTGCTGACAGATAGAAAATTCGAAAAAGTAATAGAAAAAGAAATCGAAAAAGATAGTGATAGTAATAAAGAAAATAATGATTAAGTAATCAAGAGGTAGAAAAAGAAGAAGTAGAAGTAGGTTCCAAATAAGGAACAAGAAAAAGAAGAAGAAATTCAAAATAAAGATAATACAATTGAAGTTGAAAAAAGAGTTAGATCAAGAAGAAGAGGAACCTTATGTGGCTCCACCACCCTATGTTCCTCAATTCCGTTTCAAGAAGACTTATGAAAAACCGAATGGACAAACAATTTTCGGAAATTTATAATATGTTATCCAAAGTAAATGTTAATTTACCTTTGCTTAATGTTATTAAAAATATTCCAGCTTATGCAAAGTTTTTCAAAGATCTTCACTCTAAGAAACACAAGTTTGAAAACAATGAAAAGATTGTTGTTTAAAAAGCGTCGATTACGTTTTACAACCCGAATTACCACCTAAGTTGAAAGACCCGGTAGCTTTAATATCCAAGTCTCCTTGGGAAGCTCTAAAAAGATGAAAGCAATGCTAGATTTAGGAGCAAGTATTAATTTGATGCCTTTCGCGGTCTATAAACAATTAGGTTTAGGAGAACTAAAACCCACTAATATGCAATTACAATTAGGCGATCGCTCGAGTTAAATATCCTTTGGGTATAGTGGAAGATATCCTAGTTCGAGGTTGATAAATTAATCATACCGATTGACTTTGTGGTTCTAGAGATGGAAAGGAAGATATGCACCAATAATGAAGTCCCAATATTGTTAGCGGACCATTTATGGCAATTGCCAATACAATGATTAATGTGAAAAATGGTAAACTCACAATGTCGGTCCTAGGTGAAACAGGTTGAAATTTACGTGTTTGATGCTATGAATAGACCTAGTGACATAAGTGCACTGCTTTTCAATAGATGAGATTGAAAAATTATCAACGAAACTTTTGAAGAAGAGGAAGATTATGAGAGAGATAGATTTATTGTCTATGATGATAGCCCTATCCCTCCCATAAAAATTGACATTGAGGAAATTGAAAGAGAAATAGAAGAAAAGGAAAGATTAGAGAAGAAAAGTTAGAAGCTAGTAAAAGAAAGATAAAGAAGAAATAAAAATAGAATCGAGAAAATAATTCGATAAGTTTGAAAAGTAGTAGAAGAAAGTTATGAAATCAAAGATGATGAAGTAGAGATTCGAAATCTCTCTTTGAAGAAATTGAGATAGAAGATATTGAGAAAAAAATATTAAGGAAGAAAAAGCAAGAAGAGAATAATGAGGCTAAAATAAAAGAAACTATTAAAGTAGAAAATTCGAATTTATGCCTTCCATTAATTCTCCCAAAGTCGAAAATTAAAGCATTACCATCCCATTTAAAATATGCATTTTAGGGAAGGTAACACTTTACTGTTATTATAGCGACCGACTTAACAGGAAAAACAAGAGAAGTTTGTTAAAGTTTTATGGACACATAGAAGCTTTAGGATGGTCCTTAGGCGACTTAAAAGGAATTAGTCCCTCTATGTGCATGCATAAAATACATAGAAAGAAGGTAGTAAACCTTCAAGAGAAAGACAAAGAAGACTTAACCCACACATGGAAGAAGCAGTTAGGAAAAGAAGTTCTTAAGCTCTTAGATGCGGGTATAATTTACCTATATCGAGATAGTAAATGGGTTAGTCTGTTCAAGTAGTTCTAAAAAGTCGAAATTACTTGTTGTTAAAAATGAGAAAGATGAATTAGTCCCTACAAGGACTATAGCGGTTATAGAATGTGTATCGATTTGGAAATTAAATGCGGCCTAGGAAAGATCACTTTCCTTTGCCATTTATTGACCAAATTCTTGAAAGATAGCCGGTCATGAATATTATTGTTTCTTGATGGTTTTATATATCGGATCCTGTTGCAGAAGACCAAGAGAAACAACTTTTATGTCCCTTTGGTACTTTTGCTTTTAGGAGAATGCCTTTTGGGTTGTGTAATGCGACTACTTTTCAAAGATGCATGATATCTATATTTTCGATTTAGTTGAAAGATGCGTAGAAGTTTTCATGGATGATTTTTCGGTTTGGAAATTCTTTTGATCATTGTTTAGAAAACCTTACATCAGTCCTAAAAGATCTGCGAAACTAATTTAACTTTAAGTTGGGAGAAAAGTCACTTCATGGTAAAACATGGAATTGTCTTAGGGCATGTTGTTTCAAATAAAGGCATTGAAGTTGACAAAGCTAAAATTGAAGTTATTTCAACTACCCCTCCACTTCGGTTAAAGGAGTTAGAGTTTTCTAGGCCATCTTGGTTTTATCGAAGATTTATAAAGATTTTTCCAAAATCGTAAACCTCTATGTAATTTGTTAGCAAAAGATACATAATTTATTTTTGATAAAGAATGTTTAGAAGCTTTTAATTTATTAAAAGAAAAGTTAACTCTTGTTTATCCTTACACAGATTGGTCACTTCCTTTTGAAATCATGTGTGATGCATCAGATTTTGCGATTGGAGCCGTGTTAGGACAAAGGGTAGATAGAAAGCCTCATGTGATCCATTATGCC
>CM028380.1:95444384-95517576 GCA_013146195.2 Codonopsis lanceolata
ATCGTTAATGCATTCCATGAAATTAGATATGTTATCAAGAAAAAATGAGAATGTTGATATTAGTGTTACGCCGAAATGGAGACTCGATTATATAAGAGAGTTGGAACATGAAGTCCACATGTCGTAGAGAAATTGTTGATACTCAAAAGAATGATGTGAGCCGCGAATAACGTATTGATTGTATTTTCATTTAAACTTGGAATGTTGGTTGCATTTTATATTTGGATTAGTGATATGAAAATCTATTTAAACTTTGAAATTTGGTGGCATCAAATATTTGGTTTTAGCCATACATAGCACTAACATGTCTCAAACATACATAACATGTCTAAAAAATACATATCAAATGTCAAGGCTTACTACGTTTTAGCCTCAACTCGAGATGATCCTCCTCCCCCGACCTTGTACAAAGCTACATGAGATCACCGACCCACATTCCATAAGTTATACTTATCACCGATCGACTCTTCGTGACATATCGGTCCTGCCAAATTGCGAATAGTAAACGGCCTCCAGCATTATCGGCTGCAATGGGATTAGTCACCTCAACCCTATCGATCGGCGGGCTTCGCACTGGGATGTGAAATTCGCAAGTACCAATCCATGTATTCAGTGAACATTCGAGAAGCTCGCCTCGAATTGTTCCGAAGATAATATATGGCTCTCAACAAGGTTCCAAAAGATGCAAGTGTTATCCACATTATCAAATCACAGGGTTATTTCTAACAGGATGTCATGTGCGATAGAGATAGATGGAATGCTCGACGCGTCCGAATCGCTGGCACGGGTAGTATGGTACATTGGCTCCATATATACATCCATGATATAAGGAGTTTTGATGAAATGGAAAATGCTCCCTCGACCTGTCGCCGTGTAAGGGTCCACGCAACTACAACATATTTAAAATTTTATTAAATACAACAATTTAATAATATAAATAAAGATGAATACTAACGCTATTCGCCGTAAGCATGTCAATATTTTCACGTATAGCTCCGAATCCGGCCCATGCTTGTTCCTTGATTTCCGACCTGGCTTCCATACGAGCAAGCGCTCATGTTCTCGGTACCCTACATTATGATCGTATTTAACTGGAATCGTAGCATATCCATGCCTACATGCAATAAAACATTCAATTAGATGTGAAATATCCAAAGATAAATTAAACATGTCAAAAAAACTATACTTAATATCGTGAAGTATCCAAATTATCTGGCTTCATATCCTGACGCTTCCCCATTGCCTATATAGATAAGCCAAGGTGGCAACTCCCCACGCATAGGTATGCTACATCATCAAGATCCTCCACCATCAGTGAGAGCATCTGAGCCGCCTTAAGTGAAGATGGTGCAACCCAAGAGGTACAACATGTAAGCCCTCACCAACACGCCACCTGTCAAATCATCGAACCGGCATCTTCACTAAAATACTAGCCACCATCCTTGATCAGGCACTCTTCTACCTCCCATTCCCTCAATCATCTCTCGCCTGACACTCCCAATATCTCGCTAGCAACTCCAAATTGATGTTTCGTGGTAGCAAATAATGGCGACCTCAAATCTAAGTCCAAGAATACAAAACATCATCCAAGGTGATCGCATTTCAAATGGAATGAGTTTGTCTTTGGATGCCACCACAAGCCTGAAAGCAACGGTTTGTGAACATCAAGATAGGTCGATTCCTTAGGGTATGGATCCTTGTTCCTCTTACCAAATCCCTCCATGCTTGGGCACCCTCTGGAATGACCCATGGCGTAGTTTTGAGCGATCTTTGGTGAAACTTCAAAACCTCTCGCTCTTGTCCGCCAAATGAATCTTTGCTACATGTGTCTTGTACGTAATCAACAAAACGGGTCAAGTGGACCACCATGAAATCCCATCTCGAGTTCGAGGCTCGGGCTCACGCTCGGTCTCGGTCTCGGTCTCATCTCGAGTCGAGCTCGGGCTCAGCTCGAGCTCGAGCTCGAGGCTCGAGCTCGAGGCTCGGGATCCCGAAAATGTATAGGCTCTTGATCTATATGCTCCGGGGATCACGAAAATGTATAGGCTCATGATCTATATGCTCATTTGAAAATGTATAGGCTCTTGATCTATATGCTCAGGGGATCCACGAAAATGTATAGGCTCTTGATCTATATGCTCCGGGGCACCTGCGGCGCGCATTTGCATTTCTCGTCGGCCGATGCGGTGACACGACGCCTAATATTTATTGCGAGAACCTATCAATTGGACCTCTGTAACAACAACAAACAAGTATATATGAGAGGTTATATAGAAACAGTTCAAGCCTAAATAAGTAAATCGAGCAGCAGTCATATAAATATTTTGAAAGTTAGACATTTGACTTCGTGCGTGCGGTGGAGATTTAGTGTGCACGAATGAAGGGGATGTGTGCGGCGCATATTGTGTGCACAGTGAGGGTGGTGCGACAACCGACTAACCGCATGAGATCAGGGTGTGCTTGACATTGACAGAACGCACAAGCCGCCTTGTGTGGCGACATACATTGACCGCACAATCTGCCTTCCGTGCGGTGAACCAGAACGCACACCGCGTGTCGAATTGCCGACCTCCCCTGCCTGTCAGCGCTCAATCCAAGCAACATTTATGGCTGTTCAAAAAAAGAGAGAGAGAGAGAAGAATACCTCGATTTGAAAGAAGACATTATGAATGTTCTTCCCTTAGACCCTGAGGAATGCTTTGGGCGTGCGTTTTTGGTGTGCGTTTTTGGCCGTGCGTTTTGCGTTTTAGGGTGTTTTGGGGTGTGGGTATTTTGGTTGTTTGGAAATTGAATGTGGGGTGTAGATAGAATAGGTTGTGTTAGATTGAAAAATAAATTAGGGGTAAAATAGGAAGTTAGGGTGGGGGTAAAGAGTAAATTTTCAAAATTGAGTAAATATATGGGGTGTAGATAGAATTGGGTGTAGAGAAGATGTTGGTGTGTGGTTAGCCCGGCCCTTTATAAAATTCTGTAGTTAATAAAAATTAATCCTCTCGCTATGGATATTTTGTCGCTTAATTGGGCCATCACTGCGTTCTTGATTAAATTTCGGCCACTAGTTGGCGCGCAAAATTATGGCACCCGATTTTTCACTTTCACTTATCGACAAAAAAATTACCTTTCATCGTTAATGGGTCGTATTTGTCTACAAAATTTCTTTTGTCGCCATATAGGTGTATGTTTACGACAAAACTTGTATTTGCAGTAAAATTGTAATTTTTCACTACGAATTTTAATTTGTAGATAAAAAAATCGTAGCCAATTCATCATTTTCTTGTAGTGAATCGATGGCGGAGGTTGGGGGCAGATGGTGGTGGCGATGGGCGGAGGTACCAACGGCAGATGGTGGCTGGAGGCTGAGGTTAGCGACATATGGTGGTGGCAGCGATAGTGGGCGGTGTTGGCAGGTGGTGGCCGGAGGTTAGTGGCGATGGGCGACAGATGGTGGTGGTGGTGGTGGTGGTAGTGGTGGCGGTGGGCAGTGGGTTGTGGTGATTGTTAGTGTATAGGTTCGAATTAAGGTTTTCTTTAGATCATGATGACACTGTCCTTAAGGGAATTATTGCTCCTACTATATTGTTGCTGGGATTAAGGACAAATTTCCTCCAGGATATTCTAAACAAACAGAATTGTAGGCAACAATCCTACAATTCTCCCAAGAACGAATTTAGAGAATATATTGACTGCAGTAAGGATGTTTGAAGGAGAAGGATTTCGTACCAAATAAATGATTCAGGAGATGTTGTATTTATATGTAGATAAATAACCAAGTGTAGTTGTATTTGAATTTGAATAGACACCTTTATGCAAAAAGGTTCCTTTGAGGAGGCACATATTTAAATCTGAAATTTAAATAAAATAAAAATAAAATGATATATTCCTCCACATTTGGTCTTTCCCTCCAAGTTTCTCTACCAACCAATTTGAATTGTTTGGTATGCTTCTCCCTTTTTAAACCAACAAAAGGTTCTCTATCTTTCTCATGTGAGATTTATTTTATCATCACTAACTACTTCTAACAGTGATTGGTGGCGGTTGTCGGAGTTGTTTTATACTCACTGTTTTGAACGTTTCATAACTTTCATTTGACGAATTTACTTTAAAAAATTATGTCAAAAATATTTATAACATTTCAATTTTGAGTAGGTCTATTGTAAGACCGTCTTATGGATCCTAATCTATAATACAGAGTTACACTTTCTCACAACTCAACCCACCAACACACGGTGGATAGAGTCAGGGGGTCTGTCTTACAGAAAATACTCGTAAAACCGTTTTTTTTTTTTCCTAAATTTTTGTCTTCAATTTTTAGCCTCCATATTGAATATTAACTAATTAATTATGCTCAAACTTTTTTTTAAATTGTGATAAACTCCAATACTAGTTATATACTCCATCCGTTTTAGGCAAAGATTCCATGTTTAAAAGTCAAACATTTTTAAAAAATGACACTTTTAGTTGCTCATTAGTAAGAAAATCACACTTTTATACCTTAATTTTTGAAAGTTGACCGTTTAAATAAAACATCTCAAAATGGAATTGTAGACTCTTTGCTCGAAACGGATGAAGTATCTTTTAATAATTAAACTTTTTAAACATGAATTCTTTGAATAAAACAGATGGAGTATTAGTTCTTTCAGTCCTTTGTTTTGTTGATAATATATATTTCGTTTTCCCTTAAACTCTCAAGGCGAAAACAAATAATAGGCTCTCCAATAATTTGAAAACAAAAAATCTCATAATTTCTAACATCGGCTGCCATTAAAAATCTCAAAAAATCGTCTCCTAAATCTTGGGTTGGGGGGGCGAGAATTGAAATTAATTATGTTATCACACGATAGGCATAGAAGCAAGGATTAATATATATATTGGTTCTTGGATATGAGTTGCGCTATATAGCCCCCCCCCCAAATTTAAACTTCCTAAATTACCCTTCCCTTCATAAGTTTACCCCCCTCCCCCCAAAAAAAAAACCCAGCTTGAATCAAATCCTCACCCCCCCCCCTTCACCGCCTCCTCCCTTCCCCACCCCCACACTGCCTCCTCCCTTCCCCCCCCCAACCACTTCGTTCTCCCTTCCCCCACCCACCATCCACTACGTTTTCCCTTCCCCCACCATCCACCGCCTCCTCCCTCTTACCGTCATCCATCTCTCCTTCCATTGTCTTTCCTTCTTCCACTTCCCTCCTTCCTATCCAAACAAAACTCTTATTTTTCATTTTTTTTCCACCACCACCAACTGAGTACCTAGCTCACACCTCCAAGCATCTCCCTTCTTCCATGACTCTTCCTCTCTTTTTTTAAAAAAATTCAATTCAAGGGTGTTCGGCCCTGGTCGACCGAACAACCATCATCTGTTCGACCATAGGCTACCGAACAACGCTCATATGTTCGGCCATAGGTGACCGAACAACCTTGTGTTGTTCGGCAACAAGGTTGTTCGGTCACCTATGGACGAACAGATGAGGGTTGTTCGGTCGACTAGGGCCGAACAACCCTTGAATTCGGTTTACATGTTCTGCTCTTTGAATTCGGTTTGACAGATTTTTCTAGCAGTTATTTTGGTGACTGCTGGTGGTTTTAATTAACTGTCAAAATTTCGAATTCAAAGGATGACAGATTTAAGAAAAAATGCTATATGTAGACACCCCAATTTCGTACCCCTGGTATGTGACATGACATAAAATATCAAGACATGTTAAAACATTAACAAATGTCAAGTTACAGGGTCAAAATTGCAAAAGGCCAAAGCAGGATGCGCAAAAGAGTGAAATGCAGGGTTCAAAGCGTCAAAAAAGAACTTGTGAATAGTGCTGGCGCCACCCACATGAAATATGGGAGTGGCACCCAGTTTTGGTAGGGGTGGCGCCCAGTTTGTAGCTCCAGCACTGTTCCCTTGCCGTAAAATGCAATTTCCTCAGCGCATTGTAAAACTGGTTGATGCGTGGAAGAAGAAATTTAATTCCCGATGAATCCTTTCTCCAGCCTATAAATAGAGGCTTCGGGGTCGACCTTCAGTACAACAATTCATCCGCAAAACTCTCCGCGTCCTCGTTACTTTGAAGAAATAGAGACCGAAGTGAGATAGTGAGTGATCTCCTCAAAGCCTCGAAACCCTGCCAAACCTCTCCTAAACACAAAACCAACCGGTCAAAGTGAGCCTTAGCCCCCCAGCTAGGTTTCCACCATATTTCCCCGGTCCAAAAATCGTGGAAAGAGCAGTTGCTCTGCCCGATTTAAAAGGCCAAATCAGTCAGAAATAAGCCTTTATTCTGCCCGATTTCCGCCTCCCTCAAGCCAACAAACAACCAAACACAAACAGTTACTCCGCCCAAATCCCGAGGCCAAAAGTAACTTTCAGAAGCAGTCACTCTGCCCGAATCTTCACAACACACACAACAACAAAAAGACTCCTCTCCTCAAGGACGAGCGAGCACACCCTAGGCCATCAGTAGGTAAGTTTTAAGTTTTTATTTGTAAAAGTGTTATTTTCAATCCGGCCCAATGTAGATATATAAGCAGTTGTGCTGCCCGGATTTAGTTAGAAAATAACACTAAAAAGAGTCATTATTATGGCCAAATATTTTTAAGTATGTCTGTAATTATTTGTAAAGAAACAGCTACAAGTCTGTAAATAATGTAGATAATGGATGTATTTGTAGGCGGTTAATGTTTCATTTATTTGCTAAATAAATATAACAAAAAGCATACTTTAGCCAAAAACCGTTTTTTGAGACCGAAAGGGCGAGTTGGGTGCCTAGCACCTTCCCAACTCGTAACTTAGCCTCCGAACCCGTTTTTACAATCTCTGGTTTTCTTTTTTGGTTTTTCTTTATTTCTTCCTCAAAATAAAGATGGCGACTCTAAAACATTTTGGATCTAGTGGGGCGTCACAACATCTTTCCTTGCACTTTTCTGTTTTTCCCTAAAAAAGGGAAAATGAGAATGGAAAGATGATGTATTCCTATTTCCTGTTATCCCCTAAACAAGAGATAACTTGATGTAGAAAACTCAAAGCACCCATAGTAATCCGAAATAGGCCATAAGGCTATTTTCATAAAATTCATAGTGGGAGCGTCGCAACACTCCTTTCTTGCACTTTCTTGTTTTCCCCTAAAAAATGGATAATGGGAATGAAAGGGTGATGCATTCCTATATCCTGGTATACCCTAAAAAGGGATAACTTGACATAGAAAACTCAAAGCTCCCATATTGGATCAAAAATCCACTAAAGGCAACCGAGACGTATTCAACACGCTACTCTGACAGCACTCCTCTCGTACTTTTAATTTCGTCGTCCCCTAAAAAAAGGAGGGTGGAACGAGGCCGCCCCGCATCCGCGACGCACGCGCACCCACAATGGCGACTCATTGGGATATCGTTTTATTTTAAATAAAATGAAGGGCTAGACTCATTAAAAAAAAAAACTTTTTTGTTTTTATTTGTTTTCTGGCTAAAGTATGCTTGTTATATTAATTTATGCATTTGAATATTGCGTTCCTATACATCCGTGTCTATATTTGTGGATATGATCCTCCATCTTGCAGCAGTTTCGTTCCGATAATTGTTACAGTTATATTTAAAAATATTTCTTTTTAAAAAAAATTCAAAATAATAATATATATATATATATATATATATATATATATGATGTGCTTGCTTGCTCGCACTCAAACTAAAAAGTCGAGAAAATCCGCACGTAACAGCAAGATAGGCCATATCTGTTTTTATTTTCTGTTTGTATATCTGGAAAAAAAAAAGACTCACTGCTTTTTAGTTACCGCACACACGTGCACATGCATATAAATATATTCTAAATTGTTACCCTACACCATGGCCAGCCTACCCTCTGCATAAGCCAACGTTAGATTGCATATAGATTCTCAGAACACTTCAAAGACCGACCGGTTTTTGCATTTTAAATCATGGTCAGCCCTTGTCAAAAAAAAATGTGCGCAAGTCAAAAAAAATAATACACTGGGGCTGATTTATTATTTTCTAATGCTCGACCTAGACCATTTCGAATGGTGGATCCCGAAAAGAGTATAGGCCCTTCGCCTAGGATCAGTCCGATCTCGGGGAGTAGAAAGGCAGGTGGAATACGATGGTCCTATACTCTGGAGAAAGAATCCACAGTTCCAGGTAAGTCCTGAGACTGTCAAAATTAAGCAGGTGCTTATCCGGTCAATTTGTGGGGAAAATAATAAATAATAAAATATACTAATAAAGACACGCTGTACCCCAAACCCAGAAAGCTTTCAGCCAGCCTTCTGATACATCCAAACCAATTTTCTTCAGAAACCTGACCTGAATTTGGAAAGGCGTAAACAAGATCTTGGCCGGTTGATACGGGAAACAAGTGCGTAAATCGGATCGTAGGTATCGAAAGCAGATCGAGATAAGGGCGTAAACAATTCGAGGGTGCAGATCCAGGCAAAGATGGCGGCAGAATGGAGTGCAGATCTGGGCTTGGGGGACACTCAGGCTCAGCTACGCAAAGAATGGTTGAGTCCAAATTTGAGCGCACATATTGATCGTATGATGAGCCAAATAGCAAATCTTATGCAAGGTCCAAAGCCCAGTGGTGAGATAATCTCTTCCCCTGCAGTCTCTCAAAAAGCATCAACCTCCCATGTTCCTCTAAACCCAATTTCTCAGCCAAACACCAACCCACCAAATACTGCCACTACTCCAAATCCAAATCCTCCACCAAATCTCTACTACCCAAATATCAACCCTTACCCATCCTATCCTCCATATCCAACCCAAAATCCATATCCAACCCAAAATTCATATACAACCCAAAATCCCTATCCAGCCCAAAATTCATATCCAACTCAGATTTCATACACTACCCAAAACCCATCAACCCAGAATTGATATACTACCCAAAACCCACCAACCCAGACTCCATACACTACCCAAAACCCACCAACCCAGAATCCATATACTACCCAAAACCCACCAACCCAGACTCCATATGTTACCCAAAATCCACCAACCCAAAATCTGTATCCAGCCCAAAATCCTTACCAAACACCACAACCAGAAATTAACCCAGCCTTCCCTAATCCCAAGTATATACCAAAAGCCAACCCCCCCTAGCCACCAAAATAGAGGCCGATATGGAAAATATGAAAATCATGATGCTCAAACTTCAACAAAGGGAATTTTCTACGCGGCACCGGCATTACAATCGGCAGCAGATTGCCTTTAAAATTCAAAATGCCCGACATAGAAAAATTTGATGGGACCGATGCCCTATATCCCACTTGAAATCTTATTCCACCGGCATGCGATCAAGGGAGCTAGCTTTGAGGCTATGGCTGCCAATTTTCACCTCACCTTAATAGGGGCTGTTAAGCAATGACTAATGTTGTCTGATAGTGGCACCATGAATACTTGGGACCAGATAGTGAAGGGTTCCTTGAAAGATATAAAGACAACACCGACCACGAAAATAGAAGGGACCTTGAGTCGTGCACCCAAAGGGAAAAGAAAACTCTTTGAGTTCGCAATCGGATGGAAAGAAAGTTGGCTCAGACCTTTGACAGATCTGATCCGACCGAGTCATGCAAATTGTTCATCAAAAACCTCCAACCCATTTACTTGGAACATATGCAGTATCTCCCCTACACCAATTTTAAAGAAATAGTGGAGATAGGAGCCCGTATTGATGAAGATATACGGACGGGGCAATTACAAGTCAATACGCCTCCTGCCTCTTTCTGTTACTCTAAAGGAAAGACACCGCCTTCACCGTCAATATGGTAGGGAATGCATCAGCCACTTTTCCTACTAAAAGTTATGGCACTGTTCCATGGTCTTATGGAGCGAGCAGTGTCAACACGATCGGAGGAATAATGGCCCGAAGCGAAATTTCGTAAATCGACCGGCATTATGGTGAACCGCAAGCCTCCCGATGCATGATCTGCGGGGCTAATGGCACAAGGAGTGTTAAATCCTATGGAAAATTATAAGCCACCAAACCCCCTGCCCAGGACCTGGAATCATGCCCGGTACTGTGAATATCATCGTTGCAGTGGTCACCTCACCGATAAATGTTATATACTCAGAGATGCTATCCAGGATCTTATAGATGATAAGGTTATTGAAAAGCCTCCTCCCAGACCAAATATAGTCAATAACCCTAAAAAAGGGAAAAAAATCCACTAAAGGCACCCATAGTGGGGCCTCACAACATCTTTCCTTGCACTTTTCTGTTTTTCCCTAAAAAAGGGAAAATGAGAATGGAAAGATGATGTATTCCTATATCCTGTTATCCCCTAAACAAGAGATAACTTGATGTAGAAAACTCAAAGCACCCATAGTAATCCGAAATAGGCCATAAGGCTATTTTCATAAAATTCATAGTGGGAGCGTCGCAACACTCCTTTCTTGCACTTTCTTGTTTTCCCCTAAAAAATGGATAATGGGAATGAAAGGGTGATGCATTCCTATATCCTGGTATACCCTAAAAAGGGATAACTTGACATAGAAAACTCAAAGCTCCCATATTGGATCAAAAATCCACTAAAGGCAACCGAGACGTATTCAACACGCTACTCTGACAGCACTCCTCTCGTACTTTTAATTTCGTCGTCCCCTAAAAAAAGGAGGGTGGAACGAGAGCAGTGACGTCCCGCATCCGTACGTACGCGCACCCACAGTGGCGACTCTGCTGGGGATATCGTTTTATTTTAAATAAAATGAAGGGCTAGACTCATTAAAAAAAAAACTTTTTTGTTTTTATTTGTTTTCTGGCTAAAGTATGCTTGTTATATTAATTTATGCATTTGAATATTGCGTTCCTATACATCCGTGTCTATATTTGTGGATATGATCCTCCATCTTGCAGCAGTTTCGTTCCGATAATTGTTACAGTTATATTTAAAAATATTTCTTTTTAAAAAAAATTCAAAAAAATAATAATATATATATATATATATATGATGTGCTTGCTTGCTCGCACTCAAACTAAAAAGTCGAGAAAATCCGCACGTAACAGCAAGATAGGCCATATCTGTTTTTATTTTACTTGTATATCCGGAAAAAAAAAGACTCACTGCTTTTTAGTTACCGCACACACGTGCACATGCATATAAATATATTCTAAATTGTTACCCTACACCATGGCCACCTACCCTCCGCATAAGCCAACGTTAGATTGCATATAGATTCTCGAACACTTCAAAGACCGACCGGTTTTTGCATTTTAAATCATGGTCAGCCCTTGTCAAAAAAAAAATGTGCGCAAGTCAAAAAAATAATACACTTGGGGCTGATTTATTATTTTCTAATGCTCGACCTAGACCATTTCGAATGGTGGATCCCGAAAGAGTATAGGCCCTTCGCTTTAGGATCATCCGATCTCGGGGAGTAGAAAGGCAGGTGGAATACGATGGTCCTATACTCTGGAGAAAGAATCCACAGTTCCAGGTAAGTCCTGAGACTGTCAAAATTAAGCAGGTGCTTATCCGGTCAATTTGTGGGGAAAATAATAAATAATAAAATATACTAATAAAGACACGCTGTACCCCAAACCCAGAAAGCTTTACCTTCCGATACATCCAAACCAATTTTCTTGAAACTGACTGAATTTGGAAAGGCGTAAACAAGATCGGTTGGTTGATACGGAAACAAGTAAATCGATCGAGGGTATCAGAAACAGATCAGATAAGGGCAGAAACAATTCAGAGGGTACAGATCCAGCGGATGGCGCCAGAAAGTGAGCGATGCTATGGAGTGCAGTCATGGGGCTTCGGGGGACACTCTCGACTCAGCTACGCAGAATGGTTGAGTCCAAATTTGAGCGCACATATTGATCGTATGATGAGCCAAATAGCAAATCTTATGCAAGGTCCAAAGCCCAGTGGTGAGATAATCTCTTCCCCTGCAGTCTCTCAAAAAGCATCAACCTCCCATGTTCCTCTAAACCCAATTTCTCAGCCAAACACCAACCCACCAAATACTGCCACTACTCCAAATCCAAATCCTCCACCAAATCTCTACTACCCAAATATCAACCCTTACCCATCCTATCCTCCATATCCAACCCAAAATCCATATCCAACCCAAAATTCATATACAACCCAAAATCCCTATCCAGCCCAAAATTCATATCCAACTCAGATTTCATACACTACCCAAAACCCATCAACCCAGAATTGATATACTACCCAAAACCCACCAACCCAGACTCCATACACTACCCAAAACCCACCAACCCAGAATCCATATACTACCCAAAACCCACCAACCCAGACTCCATATGTTACCCAAAATCCACCAACCCAAAATCTGTATCCAGCCCAAAATCCTTACCAAACACCACAACCAGAAATTAACCCAGCCTTCCCTAATCCCGCCAGTATATACCAAAAGCCAACCCCCCCTAGCCACCAAAATAGAGGCCGATATGGAAAATATGAAAATCATGATGCTCAAACTTCTCAACAAAGGGGAATTTTCTACGCGGGCACTGGCATTACAATCGGCAGCAGTATTGCCTTTAAAATTCAAAATGCCCGACATAGAAAAATTTGATGGGACTGGATGCCCTATATCCCACTTGAAATCTTATTCCACTGGCATGCAGTCAAGGGGAGCTAGCTTTGAGGCTATGGCTGCCAATTTTCACCTCACCTTAATAGGGGCTGTTAAGCAATGACTAATGTTGTCTGATAGTGGCACCATGAATACTTGGGACCAGATAGCTGAAGGGTTCCTTGAAAGATATAAAGACAACACCGACCCTGAAAATAGAAGGGACCTTGAGTCGTGCACCCAAAGGGAAAAAGAAACCCTGGCCTTTGAGTTCGCAATGATGGAAAGAAAGTTGGCTCGACCTTTGTGATCTCGATCCGACCGAGTCATGCAGATTGTTCATCAAAAACCTCCAACCCATTTACTTGGAACATATGCGGTATCTCCCCTACACCAATTTTAAAGAAATAGTGGAGATAGGAGCCCGTATTGATGAAGATATACGGACGGGGCAATTACAAGTCAATACGCCTCCTGCCTCTTTCTGTTACTCTAAAGGAAAGACAGCCGCAGCCGCACCAGCACCAGCCGTCAATATGGTAGGGAATGCATCAGCCACTTTTCCTACCCAAAGTTATGGCACTGTTCCATGGTCTTATGGAGCAGACAGGTCTGTCAACACAGTCGGAGGGAATAATGGCCCGAACAGAAATTTCAGAAATCAGAACCGGCATTATGGTGAACTGCAAGCCTCCCAGTCTGTGATCCTGCAGGGGCTAATGGCACAAGGAGTGTTAAATCCTATGGAAAATTATAAGCCACCAAACCCCCGCCTGGGACACGGAATCATGCCCTGCTTCGTGAATATCATCGTTGCGGTGGTCACCTCACCGATAAATGTTATATACTCGAGAGATGCTATCCAGATCTTATAGATGATAAGGTTATTGAAAAGCCTCCTCCCAGACCAAATATAGTCAATAACCCTAAAAAAGGGAAAAAAATCCACTAAAGGCACCCATAGTGGGGCCTCACAACATCTTTCCTTGCACTTTTCTGTTTTTCCCTAAAAAAGGGAAAATGAGAATGGAAAGATGATGTATTCCTATATCCTGTTATCCCCTAAACAAGAGATAACTTGATGTAGAAAACTCAAAGCACCCATAGTAATCCGAAATAGGCCATAAGGCTATTTTCATAAAATTCATAGTGGGAGCGTCGCAACACTCCTTTCTTGCACTTTCTTGTTTTCCCCTAAAAAATGGATAATGGGAATGAAAGGGTGATGCATTCCTATATCCTGGTATACCCTAAAAAGGGATAACTTGACATAGAAAACTCAAAGCTCCCATATTGGATCAAAAATCCACTAAAGGCAACCGAGACGTATTCAACACGCTACTCTGACAGCACTCCTCTCGTACTTTTAATTTCGTCGTCCCCTAAAAAAAGGAGGGTGGAACGAGAGCAGTGACGTCCCGCATCCGTACGTACGCGCACCCACAGTGGCGACTCTGCTGGGGATATCGTTTTATTTTAAATAAAATGAAGGGCTAGACTCATTAAAAAAAAAAACTTTTTTGTTTTTATTTGTTTTCTGGCTAAAGTATGCTTGTTATATTAATTTATGCATTTGAATATTGCGTTCCTATACATCCGTGTCTATATTTGTGGATATGATCCTCCATCTTACAGCAGTTTCGTTCCGATAATTGTTACGAGCTTATATTTAAAAATATTTCTTTTTAAAAAAATTCAAAAAAAATATATATATATATATATATATATGATGTGCTTGCTTGCTCGCACTCAAACTAAAAAGTCGAGAAAATCCGCACGTAACAGCAAGATAGGCCATATCTGTTTTTATTTTCTGTTTGTATATCTGGAAAAAAAAAAGACTCACTGCTTTTTAGTTACCGCACACACGTGCACATGCATATAAATATATTCTAAATTGTTACCCTACACCATGGCCAGCCTACCCTCTGCATAAGCCAACGTTAGATTGCATATAGATTCTCAGAACACTTCAAAGACCGACCGGTTTTTGCATTTTAAATCATGGTCAGCCCTTGTCAAAAAAAAATGTGCGCAAGTCAAAAAAAATAATACACTGGGGCTGATTTATTATTTTCTAATGCTCGACCTAGACCATTTCGAATGGTGGATCCCGAAAAGAGTATAGGCCCTTCGCCTAGGATCAGTCCGATCTCGGGGAGTAGAAAGGCAGGTGGAATACGATGGTCCTATACTCTGGAGAAAGAATCCACAGTTCCAGGTAAGTCCTGAGACTGTCAAAATTAAGCAGGTGCTTATCCGGTCAATTTGTGGGGAAAATAATAAATAATAAAATATACTAATAAAGACACGCTGTACCCCAAACCCAGAAAGCTTTCAGCCAGCCTTCTGATACATCCAAACCAATTTTCTTCAGAAACCTGACCTGAATTTGGAAAGGCGTAAACAAGATCGGCCGGTTGATACGGAAACAAGTGCGTAAATCGATCGAGGGTATCGAAAGCAGATCGATAAGGGCGTAAACAATTCGTAGGTGCAGATCCAGCAAAGATGGCGGCAGAAAGTGAGCTCGCTATGGGTACGGGGGCTTGGGACACTCCGACTCCAGCTACGCAGCAATGGTTGAGTCCAAATTTGAGCGCACATATTGATCGTATGATGAGCCAAATAGCAAATCTTATGCAAGGTCCAAAGCCCAGTGGTGAGATAATCTCTTCCCCTGCAGTCTCTCAAAAAGCATCAACCTCCCATGTTCCTCTAAACCCAATTTCTCAGCCAAACACCAACCCACCAAATACTGCCACTACTCCAAATCCAAATCCTCCACCAAATCTCTACTACCCAAATATCAACCCTTACCCATCCTATCCTCCATATCCAACCCAAAATCCATATCCAACCCAAAATTCATATACAACCCAAAATCCCTATCCAGCCCAAAATTCATATCCAACTCAGATTTCATACACTACCCAAAACCCATCAACCCAGAATTGATATACTACCCAAAACCCACCAACCCAGACTCCATACACTACCCAAAACCCACCAACCCAGAATCCATATACTACCCAAAACCCACCAACCCAGACTCCATATGTTACCCAAAATCCACCAACCCAAAATCTGTATCCAGCCCAAAATCCTTACCAAACACCACAACCAGAAATTAACCCAGCCTTCCCTAATCCCGCCAGTATATACCAAAAGCCAACCCCCCCTAGCCACCAAAATAGAGGCCGATATGGAAAATATGAAAATCATGATGCTCAAACTTCTCAACAAAGGGGAATTTTCTACGCGGGCACTGGCATTACAATCGGCAGCAGTATTGCCTTTAAAATTCAAAATGCCCGACATAGAAAAATTTGATGGGACTGGATGCCCTATATCCCACTTGAAATCTTATTCCACGGCATGCGCATCAAGGGAGCTAGCTTTGAGGCTATGGTCGCCAATTTTCACCTCACCTTAATAGGGGTAAGCAATGACTAATGTTGTCTGATAGTGGCACCATGAATACTTGGGACCAGATAGCTGAAGGGTTCCTTGAAAGATATAAAGACAACACCGACCCTGAAAATAGAAGGGACCTTGAGTCGTGCACCCAAAGGGAAAAAGAAACCTGTGCTGAGTTCGCAGTCAGATGGAAAAGAAAGTTGGCTCAGACCTTTGACAGATCTGATCCGACCGAGTCATGCAAATTGTTCATCAAAAACCTCCAACCCATTTACTTGGAACATATGCAGTATCTCCCCTACACCAATTTTAAAGAAATAGTGGAGATAGGAGCCCGTATTGATGAAGATATACGGACGGGGCAATTACAAGTCAATACGCCTCCTGCCTCTTTCTGTTACTCTAAAGGAAAGACTAGTCAATATGGTAGGGAATGCATCGCCCACTTTTCCTACTAAAAGTTATGGCCTTGGCACTGCTCCATGGTCTTATGGAGCGCAGTCTGTCAACACGATCGGAGGAATAATGGCCCGAAGAAATTTTAAATCGAACCGGCATTATGGTGAACCGCAAGCCTCCCGAGCGTGATCTG
The DNA here is from genome assembly GCA_013146195.2 of Codonopsis lanceolata. Taxonomy (NCBI): domain Eukaryota; kingdom Viridiplantae; phylum Streptophyta; class Magnoliopsida; order Asterales; family Campanulaceae; genus Codonopsis; species Codonopsis lanceolata. The sequence goes on from CM028380.1 coordinate 95,460,943, forward strand.
CAGGGGCTAATGGCACAAGGAGTGTTAAATCCTATGGAAAATTATAAGCCACCAAACCCCCTGCCCAGGACCTGGAATCATGCCCGGTACTGTGAATATCATCGTTGCAGTGGTCACCTCACCGATAAATGTTATATACTCAGAGATGCTATCCAGGATCTTATAGATGATAAGGTTATTGAAAAGCCTCCTCCCAGACCAAATATAGTCAATAACCCTAAAAAAGGGAAAAAAATCCACTAAAGGCACCCATAGTGGGGCCTCACAACATCTTTCCTTGCACTTTTCTGTTTTTCCCTAAAAAAGGGAAAATGAGAATGGAAAGATGATGTATTCCTATATCCTGTTATCCCCTAAACAAGAGATAACTTGATGTAGAAAACTCAAAGCACCCATAGTAATCCGAAATAGGCCATAAGGCTATTTTCATAAAATTCATAGTGGGAGCGTCGCAACACTCCTTTCTTGCACTTTCTTGTTTTCCCCTAAAAAATGGATAATGGGAATGAAAGGGTGATGCATTCCTATATCCTGGTATACCCTAAAAAGGGATAACTTGACATAGAAAACTCAAAGCTCCCATATTGGATCAAAAATCCACTAAAGGCAACCGAGACGTATTCAACACGCTACTCTGACAGCACTCCTCTCGTACTTTTAATTTCGTCGTCCCCTAAAAAAAGGAGGGTGGAACGAGAGCAGTGACGTCCCGCATCCGTACGTACGCGCACCCACAGTGGCGACTCTGCTGGGGATATCGTTTTATTTTAAATAAAATGAAGGGCTAGACTCATTAAAAAAAAAACTTTTTGTTTTTATTTGTTTTCTGGCTAAAGTATGCTTGTTATATTAATTTATGCATTTGAATATTGCGTTCCTATACATCCGTGTCTATATTTGTGGATATGATCCTCCATCTTGCAGCAGTTTCGTTCCGATAATTGTTACAGTTATATTTAAAAATATTTCTTTTTAAAAAAAATTCAAAAAAATAATATATATATATATATATATGATGTGCTTGCTTGCTCGCACTCAAACTAAAAAGTCGAGAAAATCCGCACGTAACAGCAAGATAGGCCATATCTGTTTTTATTTTCTGTTTGTATATCTGGAAAAAAAAGACTCATCGCTTTTTAGTTACCGCACACACGTGCACATGCATATAAATATATTCTAAATTGTTACCCTACACCATGGCCAGCCTACCCTCTGCATAAGCCAACGTTAGATTGCATATAGATTCTCAGAACACTTCAAAGACCGACCGGTTTTTGCATTTTAAATCATGGTCAGCCCTTGTCAAAAAAAAATGTGCGCAAGTCAAAAAAAATAATACACTGGGGCTGATTTATTATTTTCTAATGCTCGACCTAGACCATTTCGAATGGTGGATCCCGAAAAGAGTATAGGCCCTTCGCCTAGGATCAGTCCGATCTCGGGGAGTAGAAAGGCAGGTGGAATACGATGGTCCTATACTGCGGAGAAAGAATCCAGTTCGAGGTAAGTCCCGAGAGGCTGTCAAAATTAAAATTAAGGTGTGCTTATCCGGTCAATTTGTGGGGAAAATAATAAATAATAAAATATACTAATAAAGACACGCTGTACCCCAAACCCAGAAAGCTTTCAGCCAGCCTTCTGATACATCCAAACCAATTTTCTTCAGAAACCTGACCTGAATTTGGAAAGGCGAAACAAGATCTTGGTGGTTGATACGGAAACAAGTGCGTAAATCGATCGAGGGTATCGGATAAGGGCGTAAACAATTCGAGGGTACAGATCCAGGCAAAGATGAAAGTGAGCGGCTATGGGTACGCATAGGGGCTTCGGGGACACTCAGGACTCTACGCAGAATGGTTGAGTCCAAATTTGAGCGCACATATTGATCGTATGATGAGCCAAATAGCAAATCTTATGCAAGGTCCAAAGCCCGGTGGTGAGATAATCTCTTCCCTCAGTCTCTCAAAAGCATCAACCTCCCATGTTCCTCTAAACCCAATTTCTCACCAAACACCAACCCACCAAATCGCCATACCGCCTACTCCAAATCCAAATCCTCCACCAAATCTCTACTACCCAAATATCAACCCTTACCCATCCTATCCTCCATATCCAACCCAAAATCCATATCCAACCCAAAATTCATATACAACCCAAAATCCCTATCCACCCAAAATTCATATCCAACTCGATTTCATACACTACCCAAAACCCATCAACCCGAATTGATATACTACCCAAAACCCACCAACCTGCACTCCATACACTACCCAAAACCCACCAACCCGTAATCCATATACTACCCAAAACCCACCAACCGACTCCATATGTTACCCAAAATCCACCAACCCAAAATCAGTATCACCCAAAATCCTTACCAAACACCACAACCAGAAATTAACCCAGCCTTCCCTAATCCCGCCAGTATATACCAAAAGCCAACCCCCCTAGCCACCAAAATAGAGGCCGATATGGAAAATATGAAAATCATGATGCTCAAACTTCTCAACAAAGGGGAATTTTCTACGCGGGCACTGGCATTACAATCGGCAGCAGTATTGCCTTTAAAATTCAAAATGCCCGACATAGAAAAATTTGATGGGACTGGATGCCCTATATCCCACTTGAAATCTTATTCCACTGGCATGCAGTCAAGGGGAGCTAGCTTTGAGGCTATGGCTGCCAATTTTCACCTCACCTTAATAGGGGCTGTTAAGCAATGACTAATGTTGTCTGATAGTGGCACCATGAATACTTGGGACCAGATAGCTGAAGGGTTCCTTGAAAGATATAAAGACAACACCGACCCTGAAAATAGAAGGGACCTTGAGTCGTGCACCTAAAGTGAAAAAGAAACCTCTTTGAGTTCGCGTTCGCAATGATGGAAAGAAAGTTGGCTCAGACCTTTGACAGACCTGATCCGACCGAGTCATGCAAATTGTTCATCAAAAACCTCCAACCCATTTACTTGGAACATATGCAGTATCTCCCCTACACCAATTTTAAAGAAATAGTGGAGATAGGAGCCCGTATTGATGAAGATATACGGACGGGGCAATTACAAGTCAATACGCCTCCCCGCCTCTTTCGTTACTCTAAAGGAAAGTGCATCCACCGTCAATATGGTAGGGAATGCATCAGCCACTTTTCCTACTAAAAGTTATGGCACTGTTCCATGGTCTTATGGAGCAGACAGGTCTGTCAACACAGTCGGAGGGAATAATGGCCCGAACAGAAATTTCAGAAATCAGAACCGGCATTATGGTGAACTGCAAGCCTCCCAGTCTGTGATCCTGCAGGGGCTAATGGCACAAGGAGTGTTAAATCCTATGGAAAATTATAAGCCACCAAACCCCCTGCCCAGGACCTGGAATCATGCCCGGTACTGTGAATATCATCGTTGCAGTGGTCACCTCACCGATAAATGTTATATACTCAGAGATGCTATCCAGGATCTTATAGATGATAAGGTTATTGAAAAGCCTCCTCCCAGACCAAATATAGTCAATAACCCTCTACCTCAAATCAACATGATTGAGGTTGATGAAAATTTTTGTGTACCCGAGTTCGAAACAAATAAACACCCATTACCATATATCCTTGTTCCTTTCTTTCCATCCCCATCCATAAAAGAGCCTAGCTGCAATATGCTCTCTTGGGACACTATCCTGGATAGCTGAAGTACTTGTAATATTGAAAAAGCCACTTGGGTCGGTGGAGATGTTAGCCACCTTACCCGATCTGGCCGAGCCTACCAACCAAACCTAGAAAGAGGTGATCACTCTGACATAGACGAAGCGACAGCTTTCTGGGTATGATAGGAAGAGGCACTGATTATGAGAAGCTCCCTGCTGAGTTTGAATCTATTTCTAATAAGCCTCTGCAGAACTAGTATACTACGACCGACCCGCTTTTGACGCCCGCAGATCTGGTGGACCACTTCGGATATATTATCACTATTCCTTTCCCTAGCTTTATGGATTGGTCATCTACCGATCCGCTCTCTAAAGTTGAGGATCTCAAACCCCAGGTCCTCAATAATGTAATAAACCCTGTACGTTTTGCTTTTAATAATAATCTAAATGTCTTTGCTTATTTCTTAGTTGCACCTACATTAAAAGACGCATTAAATAATTATAATGATGAGTCATTTAATAGGACCCAAAAAGATAAAAAAAAAATTATTTGCTTGGGCTTGTAAAGTCAGTAAAGCACCAGGAACAACATCATTCACGACAACTGGAGACTGATCCACTATCAATCTAGGGCTGGACAATGAAATCTAAGGAATCAAAATCGGCAACTACCTGCAAGGCTCTAAAAAGGTAGCACTCATCGACATCCCTAAAGAGTTCGTAGATATCTTCGCCTTGTCCTATGAAGATATGTCAAGGCTAGATCCAGTCATAGTCAAACACCGGATCCCCATATATCCGGATGCTCGGCCAATCAAGCAAAAGCTCCGCCACATCAAGCCAGAATGGTCACTACAAGTTAAAAAAAATATCATGAAACAGCTGCACGTCAATTTCATTCGGGTAGTAAAAAAAATGATGAAAAAAAAAAGAAAAAAAGAGTAAAAAAAAGAAAGAAAATACCCGATCGGGCTGTCCAATATAGTGACTATTCCTAAGCCCAATGGGAAGGCCCAAATCTGCGTAGACTTCTGCGACCTCAGCAAGGTGTCGCCCAAAGATGACTTCCCTCTATCCAGTACTGATATTGTGGTAGACACCGTTGCTGCTCATGAAATCATATCCTTCATCGACGGCACGCTGGGCTATAGTTAAATCAAAATGGCAACAGAGGACCAAGAAAAGACCTCATTCACCACCCCTTGGGGGACCTACTGCTATCATGTCATGCCGTCTGGGCTAAAAAAAATGTTGGGGCCACTTATCAAAAGGCTGCCACCACTCTCTTCCACGATGTGTCGTATATTGTCAAAGAGATCCGGTCAGGAGATGTTGTACTCCTCACAAGCCAGGAAAGAAGACCTTGTTTAGCCCTCCAATCTCAACGAGCTTAAAAGGTATTGTGCCCGAGCCACCCCATCTGACAAGTGCTTCCTTCTCCAACTCGCTAGGCTGAAAACCCGAAAGGGCGGCCTAGGCAAAAATTAGAGCAAATAAATAATAAATAAAATAAAAATGAGAAATAAGGGCTCGCTAGGTTGAAAACCCGAAAGGGCAGCCTAGGCAAAAGTTAGAGCCAAATAAATAAATAAATATATAAATAAATAAATATATATATATATATATATATATATATATATATATATATATATCAGGAGAAAAAGGGGAGGAGAAGCACTCTTTGAAACCTCGGCATCCTGCCTCCAGTCTTCAGCATGCAAGGGGCTCGACTGACAAAAGAAAAAGATGAAAAACCACGACAGGAAGCTCGCAATAAAACACTAAAATATAAAATTTTCAGGTCCTAAGGTGCAACTTAGGAATAATTGCTAAAGAAATTTAGGTTATACATTAATTGCTTGTACATATCTATTTATTGCCTATATCCCCCCTTGTTCCCCCAGAAACTATCCCTTCTTTTGCAGCCTAAGCCCCAAGGTGATCCATCAATGTCTGCGGCGTCCGCCCAGCCGGGCCCATATACTTCTTCTGCAAGGCACATAAAAGGCCCAGTCTCATTAGAATGAGAAGCACCAGAAGTGTCCTTGTCCTATTCATTATCTGCACTGCCATTGTCCTGAAACAGCCAGACGACTTGGATTCTGACCATTCATTGCTGCCCTGTCTGATTGCGAAGAAAAATGCAGGGGCTTTGAGAACCGCCTTATACCAAGTGTAGCCCTGCAACAATTAATATGGCCGAGAACATGAGGAAATGACTGCCTTTTCCTCTTCCCGCATATCATGAAAAAAAAAATGAAAATGAAAAAAAAAAAAGGAAGCCCGCTCGAGCCCGAAGGTATATTCCTTTAAAATCCGTTTCTGAGATACAGCGTGCCATTACCCATTAGATATCGGTATAGCTTTGTTTTGTGCGTGTGTTTTGAGTCTGCATTTTTTATTTATTTATTTTGCATCGTATAAAATTATATTGCATCATAAATGTTTGTACATGTTTTAACCAAAAAAAAAAAACAAAAAACAACAAAACAAAAAAACAAAAAAAATCAAAAAAGATTATATGTATTATTTTGCATCTAAATAAACGTTTTTGCATTCTTGGCATCATAAAAGTGGATTTTGCTTCTTTTAAATATATATATATATATATATATATATATATATATATATATATATATATATATATATATATATACTGCATTATCGTATGACAGAATAAAGAATGCACATGCATCATGTTAGTAAGCATCCTATAATTTTTATGCATTACATTTGCATCAAATAAAGTAATACATGCATCCAGCATTCGCATTTATTATCCAATAAGCTGCATTAGGGGTGCACTAAAAAGAAAATAAAATGCCACCATTCATAAAAATAAATATTCTCATGGTATTTACTATGTCTCTGCAGCATAAACATGCATGAAAAATAAATTTTAGGACATAAAATATATCTGTTTTGTCCCGTATTCATCTGAAAAATGTGCCCGAAAATGTGTTCAGGAAAAAAATGAATTGTATTCCGAAAAGTCTGTTTGTGAACACATAGCATGCCAAAATATGTTTTAGCCTAGAACATGCATCATATAGCCCCATTTGCATTTATAGTATAAATCATGCATAGTAGGGTCAAATAGTGACCACTAGCTCAATCATGCATCGTAAGAATAAATTGCATAAATTTCATGCATCATTACCTAATTGCATCATTTAGACATAAATAGAACATGCATAAGCATTATTAATAAAGACAGGAATTCTTCAAAAGTGCCAAACAGTGCCAAAATCTAGCAGATCTGAAGTATATCCAGACAAATCAAAAAAAACAAAAACAAAAAGAGGAATAAAAAAACAAAAAAAGAGAGAGAAAAAACAGATAATAAGCATGCAAATAAAGAGAAATGGCGAGCATGCAGAATAAGAAAAAAGAAAAAAGAGAAAAGAAAAAAATCGGGAGAGAGGAAAATGCATGTACAAGAAAAGAAAAGGAAAAATTTATAAGTGCATGCAACAAAAGAAAATGTGGCGGCAGAAGAAAAAAGTTTCGGCTGAAGCTAGAAAATTGAGCAAAAAGAAAACAGCAGCAAAGAAAAGATGATTTCAGCTGGTACCAAAAGATGCGGCAGCAAGGAAAGGAAGTTTCTAACCAAGGTTAGAAGGAACAGTAAAGAAAAATGTAGCAGCATCAAGAAAGATTTTCCAGCTAAAGCCGAAAATATAGCGGAACAGGGAAAACAATTTTCCAGCAAAGGCTGGAACTGTGACAAAAGAAGAATCCCCAGCAAAGTGCAGCAAAGAGCAGCGTGAAATAGCAAAGCAACATCAGCAGCAATTTGCCACATGAGCACGGCAAGGGTAAGAAAAGGAAGGTATTTTTCCTTTTTTCAGTGCATTTGTATGATGTTTGGAAACTTTCCTTTAAGGGGCACGCAGCCCCGGATTCAGAGGGAAAGGTCTCGTTCTCCGTTGAAGGTTGAGTTCCTGAGGAGGCAATGCATTCCATGCATTTTTCGCTGTGTTGGAAAACTTTCCTTTAAGGGGCACGCAGCCCCGGATTCATAGGGAAAGGTCTTGTCCTCCGACGAAGGCTGAGTTCCTGAGGAGACAATTCATGCCGCACAGCCGCAGGCGAACTACGATTGGTCTGATTCCTTAGCTAAGGATACGTAGGCAGTCTATCTCGGTAGACGCGACCAACCACATCACGTTATCATTACCTTTACAGCACTCATTTGATAAAGCTTTGCAGCACTTGCTCATTTAACATTGCAACACTTGCATCGCAGCATTTGATCCCTGTTTGAATGAACTACGTCTTGGTTTGATTCCTTGTATAAGGATACGTAGGCAGCCAATTTCGGTAGGCACGACCGTTGCATGAATGATAGTTTAGGTTTTGGTCGAACTACGTTTGGTCTGATTTCCTTTATTAAGGAATACGTAGACAGCCTACATTAGTAGGTCCGACCATTAGAGCACTTAATTTGCATATCTGCTTAAAAACTGCGATAACCTCCTATAATTGACTAAAAAAGTCTAGGATATGGAGGTTTGTTTCATATTATAAATTGTTGCATTATAACTGCTACCTGTTGTATTTCTCCCCCGTATTAATTGCGCGAAATTGGAGAGTCTATTTCTTATCAACGATGTTCGTCTACTCAGTAAGCTGTGGGTTACCCGTAGACTCCATCGTTGAGGGGCTCTGTAGACACCCCAATTTCGTACCCCTAGTATGTGACATGACATAAAATATCAAGACATGTTAAAACATTAACAAATGTCAAGTTACAGGGTCAAAATTGCAAAAGAACAAAGCAGGATGCGCAAAAGAGTGAAATACAGGGTTCAAAGCGTCAAAAAAGAACTTGTGAATAGTGCTGGCGCCACCCACATGAAATATGGGAGTGGCACCCAGTTTTGGTAGGGGTGGCGCCCAGTTTGTAGCTCCAGCACTGTTCCCTTGCCGTAAAATGCAATTTCCTCAGCGCTTTGTACAACCGGTTGATGCGCGGAAGAAGAAATTTAATTCCCGATGAATCCTTTCTCCAGCCTATAAATAGAGGCTTCGGGGTCGACCTTCAGTACAACAATTCATCCGCAAAACTCTCCGCGTCCTCGTTACATTGAAGAAATAGAGACCGAAGTGAGATAGTGAGTGATCTCCTCAAAGCCTCGAAACCCTGCCAAACCTCTCCTAAACACAAAACCAACCGATCAAAGTGAGCCTTAGCCCCCCAGCTAGGTGTCCACCCTATTTCCCCGGTCCAAAAATCGTGGAAAGAGCAGTTGCTCTCCCCGATTTAAAAGGCCAAATCAGTCAGAAATAAGCCTTTATTCTGCCCGATTTTCGCCTCCCTCAAGCCAACAAACAACCAAACACAAACAGTTACTCCGCCCAAATCCCGAGGCCAAAAGTAACTTTCGGAAGCAGTCATTCTGACCGAATCTTCACAACACACACAACAACAAAAAGACTCCCTCTCCCTAAAGGACAAAGCGAGCTCACCCTAGGCCATCAGTAGGTAAGTTTTAAGTTTTTATTTGTAAAAGTGTTATTTTCAATCCGGCCCAATGTAGATATATAAGTAGTTGTGCTGCCCGGATTTAGTTAGAAAATAGCACTAAAAAGAGTCATTATTATGGCCAAATATTTTTAAGTATGTCTGTAATTATTTGTAAAGAAACAGCTGCAAGTCTATAAATAATGTAGATAATGGATGTATTTGTAGGCAGTTAATGTTTCATTTATTTGCTAAATAAATATAACAAAAAAGCATACTTTAGCCAAGGACCGTTTTTTTGAGACCGAAAGGGCGAGTTGGGTGCCTAGCACCTTCCCAACTCGTAACTTAGCCTCCGAACCCGTTTTTATAATCTCTGGTTTTCTTTTTTGGTTTTGCTTTATTTCTTCCTCAAAATAAAGATGGCGACTCTAAAACATTTTGGATCCAGTGGGGCCTCACAACATCTTTCCTTGCACTTTTTCGTTTTTCCCTAAAAAAGGGAAAATGAGAATGGAAAGGTGATGTATTCCTATATCCTGGTATCCCCTAAACAAGGGATAACTTGATGTAGCAAACCCAAAGCACCCATAGTGATCCGAAATAGGCCATAAGGCTATTTTCATAAAATCCATAGTGAGGGCGTCGCAACACTCCTTTCTTGCACTTTCATGTTTTCCCCTAAAAAATGGATAATGGGAATGAAAGGGTGATGTATTCCTATATCCTGGTATCCCCTAAAAAAGGGATAACTGGACATAGAAAACCTAAAGCTCCCACATTGTATCAAAAATCCACTAAAGGCAACCGAGGCGTATTCAACACGCTACTCTGACAGCACTCCTCTCGCACTTTTAATTTCGCCGTCCCCTAAAAAAGGGAGGGTGGAATGAGAGAGCACGCACGCGCACTCACTGGGCGCTGCGGCGCATTTTCCTGAACCCGCACTATCATTACCACTAATTTTACAACTTTCCTTACAACTAAAGTTTGAATTAAGGAAAGTTGTTTTGACAAAGACAACTTTACCATTCTCCAAAGCTTAGTTGTAAAATTAGTTGTAAGGCTAGCAATGTTGCAGATTTGAAGGAAACAGATAGAGAAACTTGTTGACTGCAAGAGAATGAGATGAAAACTCTATCAGTGTTCTATCATCTTTGATTTCGTCATGATACACTGATACTCCATTAGTAATCTCCTTTTTATTGCCGTAAGAGGAGGGCGGTTGTAGTCTTATCCCACAAGAATATTCGTACAACTCGGGGCATGTGATAAGGGTCGAATAATTCTTGTAAGAAAGTGTGTTTGTACATAATTCTCCAATATATTAAAGTTCTGTTTTTGACATTGTTGTAACCCATATATCCAATAGTTTTGGTTCCTCCATTTGGCTGATTTCCCAAAGAATCCCAATATCATTTTTAGTTCTTACTTGGCGAATGTTGGAGAAAGATTGATTAAAGAAGGGATGACGAGACTGTTGAAGGTACCAAGAGTGGAGATGGACTTGGGAGGGAGAGAGAGGAACACATGAGAATCTGGAACGAATATCTATGGTGGTGACGACGGCGGCTATGAACTGGAGCGGGGGAGAGATGAACTGTAACTAAGGCGTCCTTTGTCAGTTGGGGGTTTTCAATTTCGAGCCCTAAGCTCGAATTGACAGCAGCCATACTGGAGGTCTGAATCTGAAGCTTGAGAGAGTGAGAGAGAGAGATGCATCCTGCTGGAACTGGCATACTAGCCCAGAAACGATGATGGAGCTGGGCGACGTGAGAGAAGATGGGAGATTGACAATGATGTATCAAGATCTTGTTTTGCTGGTTCGACTTTACACTAAGAAATAGGAAGGAGAAAAGATGTGAAAATAGAATAAGCCAATTGATGGGATCTAGCGGGGCACCCAAAGGTTGAAGATGAATTCTTTTTAAATTGGCACATTAACCCCCTATATTTTGGACATTTTGAAAAGTCATCCCATAGTAAACTTTTTGGTAAGAGTATTTTTGGTATTTGAAATAATATTGGATGAAAAATGTAGCGGTAACGGTGGAAGGCGGAACGTGACCAAAAAAATGAATTAAGAGACCACATGAATATGTTTTCGAACCCGAGGACCAAACTAAACTTTTTGTAAATGTCTAGGGACCAAAATAATATTTAATTCTAGAAGTAAAGATATTATCTTTTTTTCTTCGTGCCTCACTATCGTTTTTATGTTAACTATCTTATTTGATCATAAATATAACAATAAATATAATTTTGAATTTATTAACAATTTTGTGTCTTTCGTGGCATATCGTGTCGTGCTAGTCTTATCGTATCATTTGTATGTGTAATCGTCTTTTATAATCGTGTTATGCTGATTCGTTCTATCGTGTCATGTCAATTATTCCCACCTCGAGTAAATATGGTTTCTCGTTCCCACTCTATTAGGGATGGACGGGTGTTTTGTGCCCCGTTGCCATCACTAGTATGCATGTAGTTCACTATATAGTAACCAATTTGGAGTTCACTATATAGTAGCCCATGGCGCTGTCAGCCTGTTATGACATTGCACAATGCTCATCCAGATTCAAAAATGATGTCCAATAATGAATAAAAATTTATTTAGTCATTTTATCGAATAATTTATATGCATAACAACACAAAGCATAAAAATGAATATTCTATTTTGAATCATACACACAAACACAATGAATAAGAAGTAGGAAAAGCAAAAGAAGAAGAAGAAAAATAACAAAAATAAGAAGACACCACTGAAACTGAAGATCATTGCTGTGAACATATATAGGGAGAAATTCAGGCCGGTCCACTTTCAATCATTTTCAACCTCTGCAATACCCTCTTTTTTTAACCGAAAAGAAAAAGAACTTTTGGGGCGAAAAGACAATTTTGCCATTAATGAAAAGAAAATACGCACGTATCAAGCACGTATTGCATCGCAATATCTGATGTTGTCATCACAAACCAAATCAATGCATCACAAATTCTGATGCTTGCATCGCGAACCAAATCGATGCATCGTTACTCCATCTAAGATATCATATCTGCACGTGGGCACTTTTAAATTGCAATAGTATATATATATATATACACACACACACACGATCGATAAGTAAGTGGAGTTGGAAATCTAGAAATAGATTTGTCTAAGGGAAAAGATAGTAGGTGGAAAAGGCAAGTTTGTCAAGTCTAGAAAAGATATGGTACGGATCATATGGGGGCAACAATTGCAGCAGATGTGCAATATTAATGAAATTTCATACAATATGGGAATGGAATAACATGTAATTAAGGTGCAATTTTATAGTAATAAGTGATGACCAACATGCAATTAAAAGATCCCTCTCTGATTGATTAGGGCATATATCGTAACATGCAACATTGTTATCATCACTTTCAATACTTGAAGAATTGGATTTTGCTTTGACAAGATGATGATGCATCACTATTTGAATAAGTTGAACTCCTATTACATACTGATGCATCCACATTTGAACTAGATGTATCGTTAATACAATGTATTGCATCGCGGTGCAAAATTGATACATTTGCACCGCGATGCAATTTCTGACTATCTCCTGAATCCCCAATGTTACCAGAAATAAAATCCCCAAGTAAACCTACTATGTTCAATCTAAAGCTTAAATCGTTTTGATTTTCAAACGTCTACGGATATTATACTATTTAACAAAACTTTGGCCAACAACATCATATTTACGCAATCCTTATCATTCACCAAACTACAATTCAAGTGAGGGCCAACAGAATATTTCATAGATAAATTTTGACATTTAACATGTGACGCCCCGCTCCTTCGTTGTCTCGGTTTGCGTGCTATATTGCACTTCTTCCCTTGTCGACGGTATGTTTGGGTTGCGAGAGGGTCTAGATATGTTTGAGAGACCATATTAAGACCAAAACATTATTTAGAGACTCCATATAGTTGTTGACTTGCTAAAGTCACAAGTCGTGACCCGACGATAGTCGGAATGCGACGCGATTGAGGGTTTGCTTGCGTTTTGTGTTCGTGACCTCGGTTTGGGTCCTAGACCTCTTTAAGATAGTTTATTAACATGTTTAGATACATTAGACTTCAAGTTGGAGGTGTTCCTTAAGTCTATCGAAGATTTGGGAGTTTTGGAGATAGCGTTCGTCTCTATCGCGTAGTTCGAGAATCGAGTAGCGTAATCGCCTCTCCTTTGGGATTCTTATTTCCCTAGTTGTTATTCAACTTCCTAGAAGTATTTAAGCTTCTTCATTAGCCCTTAGACTTGCCTTAAAAGTCTCCTCGCATTTCTCGTTTGATTTCAAGTTCGTTCGTCGGGTTGCGTTGTTGCACCGCTTCAGTTTAAGCTCCGAGTTGTTTCGGGAGTTGTTTGGGTGTGTTTTAGACTTGTTTTGAGTTGGGTTAGACCCTAGAATGGTTGCCCATAAGTTTGGGATCATTTAGATCAAGTTTAGACCCGGCTTTGGAGGTTCGAGGCGGCGGCCGCATGGGATGGAGTGAGGCGCCCGCCTCGATCTTGAGAGCACCCTTATGTGCGAAGAGGTGAGGCGGCCGCATGGAGTAGGTTGAGGCGCCCGCCTCAACCCCAGAAGTGCTGTTACGGGATTTTCTTCCCCTGTTTTGAGTTGTGATGTGTTTTACCTATTCTACCCTCCTTAAACCCCCTCTAAACCCTTCCTAACCTCTCATACTTAACCCTAAACATGTCCTAACATTATTTAGAAGTTAATTAGGTTGGATTAGAGCTTGATTATCCCTAATCTCCACTAATTGCACTTGAGAAATGTCCCTTGTGCCCTTCTTAATTTGGGGGTATAAATACCCACAACCCTTTGCAAATTACTGAAAATCTCCTCATTTCTCATCCTCCACATACGTATTCTAGAGAGAGAGGCTCCATGGGAGACTCTTGAGCCCTAGCTCTTCCCTCTTCGATCCAAGACGATCCGACCACCCGATTTCCTTCAAACTTCGGATTCTTGAAGCCCTCGACGAGTAGAACGACTTCACCGATCGGATTTGTGATCTCTTGAGTTTTCACTCAAGCTAGGTAAGTTACCTTTCTTTGATTTTGGTTCATTGGCCCTAAGGAAAACAACTTGTGTGCTATTTGTGGGCAATGAACACTTGTATGCTATGTTTGCCCAATTTTTGGGGATTTTGGAAGTGTATCTTGTAAGAGCAATTGTAGAGTAATTTTATGATTGATGAAGTGTGTGATTACTCTTTATTATGTGTTTCTAGGCTTAAGAGCATGCTAGAAATCATGTCTATATGCTATTTGGGTTCATTGGGGAAAATATGTCTAATTTGTGGATTGTAGGATTTATGAACTTGTTAATGCCTTGAAGAGGATGAATTATGTTGGGTTGGTTATGAAATTGGGGGCTTGAGAATCAAGCCCGAACTATTGGAAGTTATTGTTAATCGATGTGGGTGCAAATGTTAGGATTGATGAATCATGTAAATATTGAAACCAAGCCTTGGTGTTTAGACTCAACGGAGTCGAAATAAGTCCATTATTGTGTTAATGAATTCGGGTTGGAATCCTACGACAATTGGATTTCGTTTGATTATGATTATGATGGATTCTTGGGTTTTAGGGCTCGGGAATCAAGCCCGAATGAACTTTGGGATTTTGGTAGTATATATGAATGAAATGTCTAATTGTGGGGCTATGAAACACATAAAGAGTGGAATGTAGAATTGAGACTCAACGGAGTCATTGTAAGGCCAATAATGTGATAACTAGCCTTTGGTTGAGACCCTACGATGTTCGGGCCTCGTTTGCTTATGTTGTGCGTATCCGAGTACCTTGTTGTGTCCTATGGAGACACTCATGTTATAGAGACCTATTGGGAACTTGTTTAGAGCGTGCTTGTAAAGCACGGAGTATTAGAGACCAACCCGGTCTCGAGTACCATTTAGTAATGGTTATTCGAAGAATTCACTATAAGGAATTTAGTCGCGAGCATATGATAGTACTTATGAAGTTTAGACTACAAGGTAGTCTTGTCATTCATGAGATGGGTTTTGATGATGTCGGCTATAAGGACTTTGGCTAAGTCCTGTGCCTTTAAGTGAAGCTTAATGCTAAGTTTGAATTGTGGTGGTTCTTAGACTAAGTGGTGGTCTTTGATTTAATCTTGAGTTGAGGACTTTAGTAGACCTCATGTTGTGAATTGTTGAGCTTATATGCTATTCTTGAATTGGTAATGACTTGAGGTTTATGAATACCTCAATACGTGGTCTTTGAACTAAACTTACAAGTTAGTTGAATATGTTAAGTGTGTACAAGTATGTGCATTGTTGATTGGTTTTGTAGAGCATTATGACCTACTTGAATTAATAAGTTCTTTTATGATTGAACTTGGTCCTTATTGGGTTATACAAGTAAATAATCTACTTGATCATCTTGATTTTGAGTCCACCGGGGCGTCTTGTCGCTTTTGTCGGCAATGGGACGATTCATGGCCTTGGAAACATTCGCTATGAATCGCCGCATTGGTACCCTTTCTCCTCACTATTTGGCCGATAAGTGGGATGTGGTCTCGATAGCGGCCTCCTACCGATATCGAGCTCCCATTTCTCATCCCCTGAGTCGGATGAATGTAACGCGAACTCATTAAAGAGAACCGGTGAGTTATGATCATTTGAGGAATGAAACCCGCTTTATGATCATTTGAAGGGCCAGCCCTGTGACATGGTTTGAATACGTATGGCTAGGCCCGATCTTGGTTTTACGTGCTTATGTATAAGCATTTATATGAAAGAAAACGTGCTATATGGTTAATGAAGTTTATGTTACATGATGACATGATACAAGTTTATTATTGGTAGACTATAAAGATACCATGATTTTATATATGTTTCAGGCATTATGCCATGCCACGCCATGCTATGCCATACCATTGCATTTAGTAACTTACCGGGTCATTATGACTCATTTCGTGTGTTTGTTTTCCTTAGTTTTTCAATGCAGTATCCCGCGCGTGGCGGCTTCGGATAGTGATTCCTAGAAGGTGGTCTTCCCCCTTTTTAGCTTGGATATTATTATTATTCAGCTTATTTGTATTTGTGAGACACGATGTAAAGTTATGTAGACTTTACTTGGGTAGACTATGTTAGTATTTGTTATTGTATTATTTTGGTAGCCAGTCTCGTTAGTCGAAATGTTGTATCTTTTGAAGTTATTCCTTGTTATTCATTCTTTGTTGGTATTGTCATCTCCGACGACGTTAGTCGTGAGACTTGTGTTTAGTTGTTAGAATTTGAATATCTTATTCATTAGTTGATTTATTCCTCCCGCATGTTATAGCCGCTGAGTTGCCGCTTATCGTGTTGGAATTCTTGTTGCTTCACGGCCTTAGGTTGCCGATGGTTTGTTGTACGCGCGCAATGTTGCGCCACGCGAAGTCGTAGATTTGTCGAGAGATAGTCGCCTCTCCTTAGTATTCCTTAGTTTAAAACTATAGGTTTTGGTCCCATTTATGATTTGCTTCCGCAGATTTTAGTTTTTCGTTATTCGCTTTTGCCGTTATGGCTTTTCATTCTTGTTTAGAGTTTGTTGGTTCAACTCGACTCGCACTACTACGCTTAGCGGGTGCTTGTTCCATCTTTTAGCTTGTCTTGACCAAGCGGGATTCCGCATTGGAATTCGGTCGGGCCGTCACGCTTGGTATCGTAGCTATAGGTTAGCTATTTCGCCGTGATAGGTTCCTTGGCCTAGTTTGGGTTGGGTTTGTTGTTGAGTTATTAACGCCGAGTGTTCTTGTAGGCGATTATGTCGGAACTTGGCGTGAGCTAGTTCCAAGAGACCTGCTCGGGTACAACTCGTGGCAACGAGAGAGGGAGAATGTTACTGATCCGCTGTGACTCCTCACAGATGTTTGGGATGGAAGACAAATCTATCATTCTTGCGAGATTCTTGAAGTTGGAACCCGAGAGCTACGATGGAGGACCCGATGCTTCTAAAGCGTAACTTTGGATAGAAAACATGGAGAAGATCTTTGCAATGGGTTGTACGTCGAAGAGATGGTGACCCTAGCAGTTGTGTTTAAATTGATTGGTGCGGCCGACCATTGGTGGCATGTGCTACGAGATAGTTGGAGTCACCTGGAGTGCCTCTAGTATGGGAAAACTTCACGATGGAGTTTATGGCATTATTCCTAAGAAGAGTTCGGAAAGAAGAGAAGCTGAGTTCATGGCATTGGAACAAGGAGCTATGACGGTGGCTCAAGATTCAAGTTCACGAGTTGGCTCGCTATTGTGGTTACTTAGTGCCCGATGAGGCTAGGAAGACCCAACGGCTTGTGAAGGGTCTAAAGATGAAATATCGTAGGCGGCTGCTCCATTACAACTTACGGATTACCGAAGTCGCCGTGAATCGCGTATGCAATAGAGTTGGACATCGAGAGTATGCTCAAAAGAAGGCCTCGAGTACTATTAGGGGCAATGATGGTAATGGAGGGCAAAGACCTCGTAAAGTTAATCAAGAAATCACACGCATCGGTAGATGAGTGACGCTCCTACCTCTAGTCGGAGACGACGAGGCGGCGAGTTAACATGTAATTTTTGTATGAGGACAGGACATGCCGAGAACAGATGTTGGGGTAAAGCAGGAAAGTGTTTCGCTTGTGGCGGTGATCATGTTCGTAAGGATTGCCCGAAGATGAGGGTTAATCGCCCGGAAGTACTAGTCAACAATCCAAGGTGGCTCCAAGAGGGACAAGTGGTGGACGCCTAGAGTTTGAGGTCGTGCAAGGCGGATGGCGGTTGGGTTTTGAGGCCTATCCGAAATAGGAAGGTATATTCTTGTATATAAATATTCGTAAATTATACCGTTGTTACTATTACCGTTAATATGAGTACACGTTTTAATCAGTAGCTCATGTGCATTCATACATACATTATATGGTGTATTGTGTCATATTGGTTATTTGCTTGATCGGGAATAATACCCCAATGTGAGATTAATATATGATATGGTTTATTTTGTGAATTACCGGTAGGTAATCGCACGTTGTGTATGGATCCTTGTTTAGTCTATATATATACATAAGACCATGCTATAAGTATAGAGTTGTGGTTTTGTGTGGTTATTTATATAAGGGCCATAGTATGAAAATATATGAAGTACAAATTGTATAGCGATACTTAGCGGTTTGGTATGATGTTTGTATATTCTATGAGAATGTGTTTTATGTAATGAGTAATATTACGCTATATTGTTGTTAAGGGTTGTTGTGCGAGTAAGATATACACTCGACTTGTGAGAAGGTTGAAGGTTGCGATTTAGAAGATAATCATGGTTGCACGGGAGAGATAGACGCTTCACCGTGAGTATTGAGACGTTAATGTCGTGTTAGGATGCGTAGTATGCATTGGTTGTAGATTTGGTCTAGAGCCTAAGAAAGGATAGTTTTGCGGAGTATAGACGTTTCGGGCATTAGTAGCCTTGTCGATTCGTCGTGATTATTAATAAATTATCTTGGTGAGTGTACTAGATACACGAGTTTGTGATAGCCATGATTGTTGATTGTCAAGGTAATAGGCCTTGTTACTTGGTCTGAATTTTATTCAGTTATGTGTATTAGTTGTAGGAAACACCTACTTGATGCATTTACATGGTAGTATATTAAATTTTTATCTCATAATATCATGTTCATTCATTTCCTTAGCATAGGAGACTATTAAAGGATGCTTAGAACCTTTTTAATCATGAACCTCGATCCTTGTAACGAGAAGTTTTTGAAATCCAATTTAGCCTGCACCTAAATTGGTGATCAAAAGAGGTTCGTTGGTGGACTAGGATTGGTAGTGAGTAGGTTAAACATTGACTATACCCGTTACCAAATGGATGGACATAGATAGAAAGAATTTTCAAAACATGGCATTGTGTGCTCTTGTGTGTTCTTACCCGCGATAGGGAAATCGCAAGTATGATTTGCATAGTTGAAATGCCAATTTGGTTATCTTTGATTTGTTTGTAAATTGCTCCATAGGCAATTATTAATTCTTGTAAACTTAGAATCTTTTGTGCTTGAATTTCATGATGTGCCCCGAAGCAAATAGTTTCGGTAGTTAAATGTGTTCTTATGTTGAAAATTGGGATCTTGGCTTGCATGATTGGCATAGGGTTGTTCGTGTTTGTATTCGCGACTCAAGTATGAGTCATGTTATTTTCAACCGTAAGCCTTGATGTTGTTGTGTCTATTGAGAATTCTTAGACTTTCGAATTTGGATTATTAGAGTTTAACCCTCGTGTGTGTTGTGGTGGTAGAATCGGGGATTCGAGTCTAGGTTGGTGGATTTGAACTTGGTGTATTGTGGTTTGAATTATGATTTAGAATTCGGGACGAATTCTTTTTAAGGTGGAGAGGGTGTGACGCCCCGCTCCTTCGTTGTCTCGGTTTGCGTGCTATATTGCACTTCTTCCTTTGCAGACGGTATGTTTAGTCTGGGAGAGGGTCTAGATGTGTTGGAGAGACCATATTAAGATCAAAACATTATTAAGAGACCCCATATAGTTGTTGACTTGCTAAAGTCACAAGTCGTGACCCGACGATAGTCGGAATGCGACGCGATTGAGGGCTTACTTCCGTTTTGTGTTCGTGACCTCGGTTTGGGTCCTAGATCTCTTTAAGATGATTTATTAACATGTTTAGATGTGTTAGACTTCAAGTTGGAGGTGTTCCTTAAGTCTATCGAAGATTTGGAAGTTTTGGGGATAGCGTTCGTCTCTATCGCAGAAGTTCGGGAATCGAGTCGCTGCATCGCTCTCCTTTGGGATTCTTATTTCCTAGTTGTTATTCAACTTCCTAGAAGTATTTAAGCTTCTTCATTAGCCCTTAGACTTGCCTTAAAAGTCTCCTCGCATTGCTCGCTTGATTTCAAGTTCGCTCGTCCCGCACGTTGTCGCACCCCTTCCTGCTTCGCCCGAGTTGTTTCGGAGTTGTTTGGGTGTGTTTTAGACTTGTTTTGAGTTGGGTTAGACCCTAGAATGGTTGCCCATAAGTTTGGGATCATTTAGATCAAGTTTAGACCAGTTTTGAGATTCAGAGCCGAGGCGCCGCACGGGATGGAGTGAGGCGCCCGCCTCGATACCGAGAGCACCCTTATGTGCAGAAGAGGTGAGGCGGCCGCATGGAGTAGGCCGAGGCGCCCGCCTCAACCCCGTAAGTCTGTTACGGATTTTCTTCCCCTGTTTTGAGTTGTGACGTGTTTTACCTATTCTACCCTCCTTAAACCCCCTCTAAACCCTTCCTAACCTCTCATACTTAACCCTAAACATGTCCTAACATTATTTAGAAGTTAATTAAGGTTGGATTAGAGCTTGATTACCCCTAATCTCCACTAATTGCACTTGAGAAATGCCTATTGTGCCCTTATTGTTGAGGAGGTATAAATAGCCTAACCTCTTCCCAAATCAGCCAAACCCTCCTCATTTCTCATCCTCCACATACGTATTCTAGAGAGAGAGGCTCCATGGGAGACTCTTGAGCCCTAGCTCTTCCCTCTTCGATCCTTGACGATCCGGCCACCCGATTTCCTCCAAACTTCGGATTCTTGAAGCCCTCGACGAGTAGAACGACTTCACCGATCGGATTTGTGTTCTCTTGAGTTTTCACTCAAGCTAGGTAAGTTACTTTCTTTTGATTTTGGTTCATTGGCCCTAAGGAAAACAATCTATATGCTATTTGTGGGCAATGAACACTTGTTATGCTATGTTTGCCCAAATTTGGGGATTTTGGAAGTTTATCTTGTAAGAGCAATTGTAGAGTAATTTTATGATTGTTGAAGTGTGTGATTACTCTTTATTATGTGTTTCTAGGCTTATGAGAATGCTAGAAATCATGTCCATATGCTATTTGAGTTCGTTGGGGAAAAATGCCTAATTTTTGGATTGTAGGATTTATGAACTCGTTAATGCCTTGAGGATGAACTATGTTGGGTTGGTTATGAATTTGAGGGCTTGTGAATCAAGCCCGAACTATTGGAGAATTATTGTTAATTGATGAGTTATGTAAATGATGAAACTTGGTGTTTAGACTCAACGGAGTCGAAATATGTTCAATAATGTGATTGTGAATTCGGGTTGGAATCCTACGACAATTGGATTTCGTTTGATTATGATTTTGATGAATTTTTGGGTTGTTAGGCTTGGGAATCAAGCCCGAATGAATTTCGGGATTTTGTAGCATAAATGAATGAAATGTTTAATTGTGGGGCTACGAAACACATAAAGAGTGGAATGTAGAATTAAGACTCAACGGAGTCATTGTAAGGCCAATAATGTGATAACAAGCCTTTGGTTGAGACCCTACGATGTTCGGGCCTCGTTTGCTTATGTTGTGCGTATCCGAGTACCTTGTTGTGTCCTATGGAGACACTCATGTTATAGAGACCCATTGGGAACTTGTTAGAGCGTGCTTGTAAAGCACGGAGTATTAGAGACCAACCCATGGTCTCGAGTACCATTTAGTAATGTTATTCGAATAATTCACTATAAGGAATTTAGTCGCGAGCATATGATAGTACTTGCGAGTTTAGACTACAAGGTAGTCTTGTCATTCATGAGATGGGTTTTGATGATGTCGGCTATAAGGACTTTGGCTAAGTCCGGTGTGCCTTTAAGTGAAGCTTAATGCTAAGTTTGAATTGTGGTGGTTCTTAGACTAAGTAGTGGTCTTTGATTTAATCTTGAGTTGAGGACTTTAGTAGACCTCATGTTGTGAATTGTTGAGCTTATATGCTATTCTTGAATTGGTAATGACTTGAGGTTTATGAATACCTCAATACGTGGTTTTTGAACTAAACTTACAAGTTAGTTGAATATGTTAAGTGTATACAAGTATGTGCATTGTTGATTGGTTTTGTAGAGCATTATGATCTACTTGAATTAATAAGTTCTTTTATGATGAACTTGGTCCTTATTGGGTTATACAAGTAAATAATCTACTTGATCATCTTGATTTTGAGTCCAGCTGGCGTCTTGGTCGTTTTGTCGGCAATGGGACGATTCATGGCCTTTGGAAACATTCGCTATGAATCGCCGCATTGGTACCCTTCCTCCTCACTATTTGGCCGATAGTGGGATGTGGTCTCGTATTAGCGGCTCCTAGCCTGATATCGAGCTCCCATTTCTCATCCCCGGAGTCGGATGAATGTAACGCGGAACTCATTAAAGAGAACTGGTGAGTTATGATCATTTGAGGAATGAAACCCAGTTTATGATCATTTGAAGGGCTAGGCCCAGGACATGGTTTGAATACAGAAGGGCTAGGCCCAGATCTTGGTTTTACGTGCTTATGTATAAGCATTTATATGAAAGAAAACGTGCTATATGGTTAATGAAGTTTATGTTACATGATGACATGATACAAGTTTATTATTGGTAGACTATAAAGATACCATGATTTTATATATGTTTGTGCATTATGCCATGCCACGCCATGCTATGCCATACCATTGCATTTAGTAACTTACTGGGTCATTATGACTCATTTCGTGTGTTTGTTTTCCTTAGTTTTTGCAGCGATCCCGTTAGTGGCGGCTTCGGATAGTGATTCCTAGAAGGTGGTCTTCCGGGCTTTTAGCTTGGATTTATTATTATTCAGTTATTTGTATTTGTGAGACACGGATGTAAAGTTATGTAGACTTTACTTGGGTAGACTATGTTAGTATTGTTGTTGTATTATTTTGGTAGCCGACTCGTTAGTCGAGCTGTTGTATCTTTTAGAAGTTATTCCTTGTTATTCCTTGTTGGTATTGTCATCTCCGACGACGTTAGTCGTGAGACTTGTGTTTAGTTGTTAGAATTTGAATATCTTATTCATTAGTTGATTTATTCCTCCGGCATGTTATAGCCGTTGAGTTGCCGTTTATCAGGTTGGAATTCTTGTTGTTTTGCCGGCCTTAGGTTGCCGATGGTTTGTTGTACGTGCGCAATGTTGCGTCACGCGAGTCGTAGATTTGTCGAGAGATGGTCGTCTCTCAGCTTAGTATTCCTTAGTTTAAAACTATAGGTTTTGGTCCCATTTATGATTTGCTTCCGCAGATTTTAGTTTTTCGTTATTCAGTTTTGCCGTTATGGCTTTTCATTCTTGTTTAGCGTTGTTGGTTCAACTCTGGACTCGCACTACTACGCTTAGCGGGTGCTTGTTCGTCTTTTAGCTTGTCTTGACGGCACGACCTTGGGATTCCGCATTGGAATTCGGGTCGGGCTGTCACAATCCTTCTTCAATTTTCAAGGCATTCTTGAGATTAGCATGAGCATGTAACATAGCAGCCCGATCTTCAGAAGATCTCGCGGCTTCAAAAAGAAATTCTAAGCGTTGAACTTCATCTTTAGCTTGCTTAATGTTGGAAAAAATATTGCCAAAAACATCGTGGTTCTAATTTTTTAAAGGCTGCCTACACAAAGCAAGCTTCTTGGCAAAAACATACATCAGCCTGCCCTCTATAGATTACTGCCAGGTGTCCTGAATAAGAGGAAGAAAAGTGTGATGTGCCATCCAGACATTAAGGAATCGAAACATAGAGGGATGCTTAGGACCAGCCAAGGTGATATTGGTGAGTAACGGAGCATGGTCAGAACAGGCACAACCCAAATGGCGAACTGATGAATCATGGAAGAATTGCTGCCAGAAGGAGTTACAAAGCATACGATCTATACGTTCGAAAATGGATGCATTCCCACCTCTAGAATTCCACCAAGTGAAATTGTTGCCAGAAAAACCCATATCAAGAAGCCCCGAAGCAGAAATACAAGAGTGAAAATCCATAGCACCAGATCTATCCCAACCATTGCTACCAGATCTACTATTTACTACTTTAAATTTTCAGACTACTACAACAGCTTTTAAAACTATTAATGGTCCCTAACTTATATATATTACAAACAAAACCAATGTTAGTAATCGCAAATAATTGGATTCAAAATATTTTACTTATTTTCATACTGGGTTCCAAACCTCTAACCTCTTTTGGTCTTAATTTGCTTGCTCCTCTTCATCAGACTTGAGGGAGTTACATGTGAGAATCTCTATATTCCCTCATCTGGCTATCGACTTTCTTTCTTCTGCCGTAACTCTCCTTTTATTGAAATAGGTTGTCACCAACCGACATCCTTTTAAGTAGTCTCATCCAAAAATTAGATTTTCTCCTTACTTAGTAATTTACACAAAAAGTGTATTGGAACTAAGAAATGAGAAATGTTTAAAGAAATAAGTTCGACTAAACTAAAGTTAAAGAGATTTTATGTCTCCATTTGAGCAAGGCGAGGTGATTGCGTTTCTTGGTGATGGTGATAACGGTGTTGATGACTGCAAGGATAGTGGTGTTAGGGGCGGTGATTGTAGGGATGACTGTGGTGGTTTAGATGAAATACAATATTGTGAGATTTCCAAATCATCAAATTTTCAAAGATCCATATGGGTTTCAGTTTCAATTTGAAAATTAGAAAAATTAAAAATTTGAATTTGAGTTTGTAAAAAGTGAAATTTAAGATTGTGGTGGTGGTGTGTCCATAAATGATGGCTTTTGCAAATGAGTTACTTTGAAGGTAGGACTAAGGAATTAGAAAATGAAATAAAATCAAATCAAAAATTAACTTTTGTGCTAATGGTGAAATTTGAGGTGGTAGTGGTGGTGAGTCTATGAATAATGAGGTTGACGGAAGAAAGTGAATGATGAAATAATAAATTGAATAGAATCTAAATTTCATTTTTTCTTTTAGTAATGCATTTTTTTCGCCTTTGAATTTAAAATGAGACAAAGTATAACTATTGAAATAATTATTTATTATTTTAATTAAAATATATTTTAAATATCAAATGGCAAACTAAATTATGAAAATATAATCAAATCTCACTTTGCGTCACAAGTAAATATGACCAAAATAATCCTAATATGTATGATTTTCCATTATTGTTTTTAACACCCATGAACGGGAGATGACAAAGTCGAACAAATATAAAAATTATGTATGGAAGTGAGACATCAAAGGTTGGGAAAGACATTATTAGAGGTATATGAAAAAATGTAACTATAATAATACATTTGTTGATGAGTATCAAGATACTTGGCACATATGTAGCATGTTTAATAATTACTTGTGAATAATCTAAGAAAATGCGTTAAGGCAAGGTGATATAATGTCAAGAAGATTAAAAAATTAGAGAACTTCATTGACAAATCTTTGCGTTTTGTTAGAGAAGAACACTATAATCTATAGGAGATATGTTTGAAGAAAGTAGTTCGATTTAATGGAAGCTAAATATATTTTATTTTTCCATTTTAGCAAGGCAAGGTGAACGTATTTCTTGGTGGTGGTAGTTGCAAGGATGCTGGTGGTGGTGGTTAGGGGTAGTGGTGGGGGCGATTGTAACCATGACAGTGGTGGTTTAGGTGTGGAATACGATATTGTTAGATTTCCAAATCATCAATTTTTCAAATCTTCATATGGGTTTGGGTTTCAATCATCAAATTTAAAAATTCAAAAAATTGAATTTAGGTTTGTAAATAGTGAAATTTAAGGTTATGATGGTGGTAGGTCTATAAATGATGAGTTTTGCATATTTGTTAATTTGAACAAAGGAGTAAGAAATTAGACAAAGAAATAAAATAAAAATAAAAATAAATTTTTTTGGGATTAATGATGTTATTTGAGGTGGTAGTGGTGGTGGGTCTATGAGAGATGAGGTTGATGGAAGAAAATAAAGGATAACAAAATAAATTAAATAACTTCTAAATTTCATTTTTTTAGAGTAATGTATTTTTTTAACTTTAAATTTAAATATGATAGAAATTATAATTACAATATTGTTATCATTACAATTAATTTTATAACTTTCCTTACAACTACTAAGTCTTGTAAGGATAGTATTTTCCATATAATTATACCAAATTGTAATCCCTCCCCCTGAAGTATCCACCAAATCACATAGTGCACCCCCCAACCTAAGGTTTGTCCCATAATGATATCTGACGTTATAGTTTTTCATATTTTCCACCCTAGCCGCGACAACGGTTAGAAAAGTCACGTAAAATAACACATGGTCTTCCACGATGTTAACTCGAGGGAAATATTAGGAATTTGATGTAAACTTTGGGGTTCTTGAAGTTCAAATGTTAAAATGGAGTGGGCTCCATAATTCCATTTTTTCCTACTGAAAGAAAATCTAGATAAAAGACCAACCATTTTTTCCGATCTTCACTTTCCACAACAAAAATTAACCCATAACCCGATCTTGGTTTTGTTCACTCCCTCCAAATTTTCTCTTAAATTTCTCTCTTAACCCAGATGATAGATATGTATTTTTCCATTTTATTGTCAATTTTTTTATCTTGATAATGAAAACAAAGTAAACGAAATATATGAAAAAAAAACATACCCATAGTTACACGTCTCCATCTTCAATTTCATGTATGAAATTGGATCCACGTACCCACCTTCTCTGGTGAAACTCATCCACCACCGAAATCAATCAATTTCTCATCCCCCTTCATCCTCTTACTTGACTTTACCTTTACTTTAACTCTCATAATTCTTTAAATAAACCAACCTGACTGCCATGGCAGCTTTCATGAGGTCAAAATCATCTAAACTAATAGCTTTTTCAACATCTTCTCAATTTTGATACTTTGTTTTAAACCATATGGATATCGGCCATATGCCCATTTTTCTCCCACAAAATTGAAGAGTATTTCAATAAAACCCATAACTATCTCTCTTTATTTAAGCCCCTCTCTCTCTCTCTCTTTGATGAACTCGTCAATAAGGTTTATGGGCTTTCTGTCAATTGCATGTTTTTTCAAGGGTTTTTTTGTAAGTATACTCTATAGCCTTTGATTTCTACTTTAAGCATGACTTTTGCAGGGGAGAGAATGAGGGAGATCGGAGATGGAGCTTGGCTAGAATTGAAGGAGGACGACGCTAGAGTTAAGATAGGCGTGACCAGAATGACAAGGGTTTTGGCTGGATATGGGAACTTGCGCCCAGAGATGACGGTGGCTATGGTGGGGCTAACTGGAGATTGCGGCTATTACGGTGGACCCAGAAATGGGAACTTACACTGGGAGAAAAGAGAAGGAGAGGGTGTGAGATTAGGCTTTGTACTTTTAATACATTTACTCCTTAATCAGATGCGAGAAATGACATTTTCGTCCCATACGTGGAAGACCATGTGCTATTTAACGTGAATTTTCTAACGTCCGTCAGTGGTAGGGTGGAAAATGGGGAGGGGAGGGGGGAAGTAAAGTTAGGTACCATTATGAGACAAACTTTATATAGGGGTAAGCTATGCGATTTTGTGATACTTTGGGGAATTGTAATTTGGCCCTATAATTATTTTTGAATTATTAAAATAATTATTTTTATTTTTATTTAGAAACATATTCTAAATACTAAATGGTTAATTAAATACTGAATTTATAGTCAATTCCCATTTTGTGCGCCAAACAAAATGACCAAAATAATCTTCATGTGACATGCACATACCATTTTCTGTCATTATTTTTAACGCCCATAGACGGAAGGGGGCAAAGTCGGACAAATAGCTAAATAAGTTATGATAGTGATCAGACACTTCGTAGGTTGGGGTGCAATGTGAGATTTGATGTGTAATTTTGGGAGCTAATCATATTTTGGCCCCATCGAAATTAGTTCAAAATACAAATTTCACCCTAAAGTATCCATCAAATCCACTTTGGCCTTGGCCCACAATGTAATTTTTTAGCATTTCCATATTTCATGTCAAATTTGGTGATGAGATGTCATGTCTTGTAATCGAAGTGATAAACATGGTGTGGCGAATAATGTTTAAAATTGAGAATTTCCTCTAATCAAAGCATAAACAATATCAACGGTGTCGATAAGAAATTTGTTGGAGTTGAAGTTATGGAAGATGAAAATGGATTGAACTATGGTTTGTCTCATCATTGTCGTATACGTATGTGATGGATTCAAAAATGAGATTTGAAATTCTTGGTACATGCTTGTGTATTATGTTGTACGAGGGAGAAAAGGGGAAATTCTTGGTGTATGCTTGTGTGTTATGTTGTACGTCTTTAATTTTTTGGTGGGTTCTTATTCGTGGCGGCCTTGACACCTAAGTGTGATTATCTGATCTTGAGTTCAATATCTCTGATATGATTCCGCTCTATTTTTATTTATTTTTCTATATAATAATTTGAATAAAATATTAATACACTTTTGAGTTTTATCTCACTTAAAATTTACATACGAGGTCATTGCCAGAGAAGATGCAGAGAAAGAGTTATCGGAGAAGAAGAAAATGAAGTTTCTCTTTTGGGTAATAAAAGAAGAGAAAGCATTGCAAAAAATGACTAAAATGCCCTACACATGAAATATCATGTGCACATTAACGTCAGATTGGTAACCTTCGTCGTGGCTTAGGGGAAAACTAGAAAAGAATCATAAAATGAGATATGAAAATGATACAAAACTTTGGTTGGGTGTTAAAATGGGGCTTTATATATACTTTGAGGGAATTTCGTATTTTTAGTATAAATATATATACTTTGGGGTTGAAAGTTTGATTTCTCTAACATAATAAATTATTTTCTATAGGGAGTCATAAATTTCAGAAACGACATAAACAAAGTCTCCAACAACAATGTGTTTATCTAAGATGGTAAGTTTGAATTATTTTCAATTCACACAATCATAAAAGTGAATGAATTCATGTTTGGTAATAAGAAAAGATAATGAAAATAACCAACAAAAAAAAAGTTTGTAGGATAAGTTGCTATACAATGACTAAAAGTATACATTATAAATGACCGGAAAACAAAGTATTAAAAAAGCTAAAAGCACAACAGCACAATTTATAAGTTTTAAAAATTGTAATGATTAAAATACAAAAAAAACATCCAATAATTAAAAGTAAACAGAAAATGAAGAAACTAGCAAATCATTTTTAAAAAAATCATTAACATCACGTGCAACGCACGTGAACTTTACTAGTTACACTAAAAAAATACAAAATTCCACCAAAGTATCTATAAAGTCCAACTTTGCCACACCCAACCTAAGTTTTGTGTCATTTTCATATCATTTTATAACTTTTTTCAAGTTTATATACCCCCTAGTCACAACGAAGGTTATCAATCTTACATTAAGGTGCACATGAGATTTCACGTGTATGATATTTTGGTCATTTTCTAGCAACGCTTTCTCTGCTTTTATTACCCAAAGAGAAACTTATTTTTTTCTTCTTCTCCAACAACTCTTTCTTTACTTTGTCTCCATCAATGACCTTTTTTGTAAATTTTAATTGAGATAAAACTCAAGTGTATGAATCTTTTATTCAAAATTTTATATTGAAAAATAAATAAAAATAGAGCAGAATCATATCAGATATCAGAGAGATATAACTCAAGATCAGATAATCACAATCAGGTACCAAGGCCGCCACGAATAAGAACCCACAAAAAATTAAAGCTGTCACAGCCCCCGACATTTCTCCCTTTCTCTCTCGTACAACAGAATAAACAAGCGTACACCGCGAATTTCAAAACTCACATTTGAACCCATTACAAATGTATACGACAAAGATGAGACAAGCCATGGTTCAATTCGTCTTCATCATTCCTAGCTTCAACTCTAATAAATTTCTCATCAGCACCTTTGATATTGTTTATGGTTTGATTGGACCACATTATTGATCTTAAACATTATTCGCCACTGTGTCTATCACTACGATTACCAGACATGACATCATCATCACCAAATTTGATATGGAATATGGAAATGCTACAAAATTACATTGAGGGTCAAAGTGGATTTGGTGGATACTTAAGGGAAAATTTGTATTTTAGACTACTTTCGATGGGGCCAAAATATGATTAGCTCCACAAATTACACAATAAATCTCACATTGCACCCCAAACTACGAAGTGTCTCACTTTCATACCTTATTTTGCTATTTGTCCCACTTTGCCCTCTTCCATCTATGGGTGTTGAAAATAGTAATAAAGAATGGCATGTGCATGACACAAGAAGATTATTTTGATCATTTTTCTTGGGATGCAAAATGAGATTTGGTTATAACTTCATTATTTAGTTACTAATTTAGTATTTAAAATGTGTTTTTAAATATAAATAATTTTTAATTTTTAATAATCCAAAAATAATTATATGGGCAATTTACAATCCCCCCGCACAGTATCCACCAAATCGCATAGTGCACCTTAACCTACGGTTTGTCACATAATGGTATGTGATGCTACATTTTTTTTCCATTTTCCACCTTACCCTTGATGGACGTTAGAAAATTTACTTTAAATAGCACGCGATCTTCCACGTACGGGGCAAAAATGACATTTCCCTTATCTGGTTAAAGAGTAAATTTATTAAAAGGAAAAACCCTAATCTCACATCCTCTCATTCTCTCATCTCCTGGTGCAATCCCATCTTCGGCTCCACCGTAATAGCCACCATCTCCAGCCTGCCCCACCATATATAGAAGCCGTCATCTCTAGCCTAAACCTTCCCACTCCAGTCACTCCTATCACAGCTCTGGCGCCTACCACTTTCGATTTTAGCCAAATTCCATCTTTGATTTCCCTCATTCTGTCCCCTGCAAAAGTCGCACCTGAAGTAACAATCAGAGGCTATAGAGTATACTTACTAAAAACCCTTATAAACACATGGGATTAACAGACAACCAATAACCCATATTGAAGAATTCATCAGAAAGAGAGACGGGCATGAATTAAGAGAAGTGGTAAGGGGTTTTATTGCAATACTCTTCAATTTTGCTGGAGAAAATTGGGCATACGACCGACTTGCATATGGCTTAAAACAAAGTATCGAAATTGAGAGGATGTTAAAGAAGCTATGGTTCTAAATGATTTCGACCTCAGAGCAGCTGTAATGGTGGTCGGGTTGGATTATTTAAAAAATTATGAGAGAAAAAGTTAAGTTAAGTTAAGTCATGTAAGAGGATGGAAGGGAAGATGAGAAATTGATTGATTTTCAGTGGTGGTTGGGTTTCATCGGAGAAGGTGAGTGGATCCAATTTCATAGAAGAAATCGGGCATGGGAAAGGTATCTATGGGTAAAAGTTTTTCATATCTTTTGTTTGCGTACTTTGTTTTCATCATCAAGATAAAAAAAATTGATAATGACATCAAACGCGTATCTAACTTCTAGGTTAAGAAAGACAAATTTAAGAGAGAAATTTGGAGGGAATGGGCAAAACCTAGATCCGGTTCTAGGTTAATTTTTGTTTTGGGAACGGCTGAAGATCAGAAAACATGTTGAGTCTTTTCTCTAGATTTTCTTTCAGCAAGAAAAAAAGAAATGGTGGACCCCCACTTCATTTTTTTTAACATTTTAACTTTACACACACATTTATATAATTTTTTTAGAAAATTAAATTTTATTTCTTAATTTTTATTTGGTTAAAATACATTTAGCACCCCCAAGGTTTATACCAAATTCCTAATATTTCCCTTGAATTAACACCCACAAGGAAATGTCAAATTAACGTGACTTTTCTAATGGCTGTGGTTAGGGTGAAAATAGGAAGAAAAAAAATGTCAGATACTATTATGGGACAAACCTAACGGTTGAGGTGCACAATGTGATTTGGTGGATACTTTTGGGGGGAATTGTAATTTGGCATAATTATATGGAAAATGTTATCCTTACAACTAATTATATTACTTTCCTTACAACTAATTATATTACTTTCCTTACAACTAAGTTTTGAAAAACTGCAAAGTTGTTTTGGACAAAGACATTTTTGTTTTTTTTCAATGTTTAATTGTAAGGAAAATTATAAAATTAGTTGTAAGGTTAGAAACATTGTTATTATAATTTTTCTAATATTTAAATTAAAAACTAAAAAATGAATTACTCTAAAAAATGAAATTAGAATTAATTTAATTTATTTTGTTATCATTCACTTTATTCCATCAACCTCATCATTCATAGACCAACCACCATTACCACCTCAAATAACACCATTAACCCAAAAATCAAATTTTGATTTTATTTTATTTTTTGTCTAATTATTTACTCCTTCATTCAAATTAACCTATATGCAAAACTCCTCATTTATAGACCCACCACCACCACCACCTTAAATTTCACTATTTACAAATCCAAATTAATTTTTTTAAATTTTCAAATTTGAAGATTGAAACTAAAACCCATATGAAGATTTGAAAAATTGATGATTTGAAATTCTAACAATGTCATATTCCACCTAAACTACCACTGTCATGCTTACAATCACCCCAAACACCACTCCTAACCACCACAACCAGCATCCCTGCAATCGTCGCCACTGCCATCACCTGCCACCACCACCAAAAAAACGCATTAACCTTGCTTTGCTAAAATGGAAAAATAAAATATCTTTAGCTTCCGTTAAGTCACCATTAAAATTGCATAACAGTTAGAGATAGTGACGAAATTGCATATATCTTTAAAAGTATAATGACAATTTCCCTCGAAACATAGTACAGTGACAAAATGTAATAATTAATCAAAGTACAGTGGCAAAATTAACCATTTTTCCCTCAAAAAGTTAATTTTTTATTTGATTTGATTCCTTTTTTTAATTCTTTACTCCTTCCTTCAAAATAAATCATTTGCAAAACTCATCATTTATAGACACATCACCATACAACTTTGAATTTCACTTTTTACAAACTCAAATTCAATTTTTTGAATTTTTAAATATTCAAATTGAAACCAAAACCCATGTGGATATTTGAAAATATAATGATTTGAAAATCTTACAATGTTGTATTTCATCTATACCACTACTGACATCCCTACAATTGCCGCCACCGCCGCCCCTAACACCACCATCCCTACAGTCGTCAGTACTATTATCACCACCACCAAGAAATGCTTTCACATCTTCTTGTTCAAATGGAGACATAGAATCTTTTTAGTTTCCGATTAGTCGGACTTTTTTCTTAATATCTCTCATTTCTTAGTTCCTATCCTCTTTCGGTGTCAAATTAATAAGCAAGGAGATAATCTAATTAATTGTAGGATAGACTAATTGAAAGGATGTCGGTTGGTGACAGTATCTTCCAATAAAAGAAGAGTTGCGGTAGAAGAAAATAACGTCGATAGCCAGGAGGGGAATAGAGAGATTCTCATAGGTAACTACCCCGGGTCCTATGAAGAGGAGCAAACACGTTAAGAGCAAAAAAAGTTTGAGGTTTGGAACACAGTTATAGAGAGTAGTAAAATATTTGAACCCAGTTATTTGTGATTCATACAATTGGTTTTGTTTGTAATATCTATAAATTTGGGACTAGTGTGATAATTTTTAAGGCTGCTTGTAGTAGTCAAAAAATTCAAAGAAGTAAACTGTAGATTTTAGATTTTTTTTTGTAACAAAACGCACAGATTAATCAAATGTTTCTTCATTTTTTATCTTCTTGATATTATGACACATTTTCTTAACTCATTTTTCTTATTTTATTTATGGGTAATAACTAAACTTGCTACAAATTTGCTTAATATCTTGATACTCACCAACAATTCTATTATTATAGATAAAATTTTTCATATAAATCTATTAATGTCTTTCCCGAATATATTTAAAAAAGTAAAATCATATTATGTTTTAGTTTCGAATAAAGTTTTAGTGTCTCGATTGAATAAGGGTATGTTTGTCATTTTAAAAAAATATTGGGCGACATTCGTAACGTTAATGGTAGAAGGGGAAAACTGATAAGAAAATCAAAATACAAGACGAAATGAATAGAATTAAAAAATATAAGACCTAACTTTAAAATAGTTACAAGTCAATGGATCAAATTATTATTTAATTATTCATGGAATTAATTAGCTTATGACAAATTTACTCTTTTGGTCTTAATTAATGGTGAGTGATTGATTATATTTAAGGCTATTTTTTTCCAATCATTATTGTTATCCATGATAAATTTACGTGTATTGTTCTTAACAAAACACACAGATTCATCAAATGGTTCTTTATTTTTTTCATCTTCTTGACATTATGACACATTTTCTTAACCCATTTCTCTAATTTTATTAATGTGTACTAACTAAACATGCTACAAATTTTCTTAATATCTCAATACTCACCGACAATTCTATTATTATAGATACAATTTTTCATATAAATTTAATAATGTCTTTCCCAAACAGGTAAACATATTTATGAAAGTAAAACCATATTATTTTTTTAGTTTTGGATAAAGTCTTACTGTCTCGACTGAGTAAAGATGTTTTTGTCATTTTAGAAAATATTGAGCGACATTTGTAACGATCATGTTAGATGAGGGAAGCTGATAAGAAAATTAAAATATAAGACGAAATGAATATAATTAAAAAATGTAAGACCTAACTTTAAAATAAGTACAAGTCAATGGATCAAACTATTATTTAATTATTCATGAAATTAATTAGTTTATGATAAAATTTACTTTTTTGGCCTTAATTAATGGTGAGTGATTTATTATATTTATAACTATTTTTTTTCCAATCATTATTATTTGACATGACAAATTTACATGTATTATCCTTAATTAAATGATGGATGATGTTTTAAATTAAAGGGTAGGTTTGTCCCTACATTAAGTTTTAAAAAACAACCTAGATTTTTATAGGTAGTTAGATTAGAGAGATCTATTATCGGTATTGTTCGATTTGGCCATTTAAGAACAAATTGCTTCGATCAACGAGTCCAATATTTTATTTGGAGATGCTCTACTTATTAAAGAGTCCACTGTCAAACATTATCCCTATAATCTCCACAAACATACAGTTTCACTCCACATTTAATTTAAGCATCGCAGTTTCACTCTAACATTTTTGTAGTCATGACAAACTTCAAAGATACCCTCTACTTTTAATTATTAGACTTTTCAAATGTGAATTTTTGATTGAAAGGGTGGGAATAATTTAAAAAGCTAAAATTGTGTGACCGTCATGTTCTATGGGTAGATAGGTTTCTTCATATACATCTCTGAAGCCTTTTTAATTAGATGTCTTTTGAGTGATCTTAAAAGTGGCGATAAAATTTTAATGTTAATAAAGTCTGATCAAATTTGTGGGCGTTGACATTTTTGTACAACTGAGCTTATCAATACCATACCTGCATTGAAACAGTTTTTATTCTCGTTTACTTTTCATCAGATTTTCCGTTTCTGATTCCTCTGTGCTAGCTTTCTGTGCTTTTCTCGTTCGAGTTGGCTTAAGTAACTTTCCTTTGTTGATCAAGTTGGTTACTGCTTTATATCTTCGCTTCATCTACTTCAAGATCTGAGATCTCCCTTATCATTTGAGTATATGGTATAGTACTCCTTTGTAATATCTATAAAGAGCAGACCAAGGTGAGTGTCGAATCAAAAGCTTCCAATTGTTCAACTTAATTTCTAATCTATAACTCCAAAAAAAAAACCCTTCATTTTAGCTGAATTACTTTACTGTTATTGCAAATTTTTTGCTTCCCTTTAAACCCATTTGGTTTCTTTGCAACTACAACAGAGGAAAAGAAAATAAAAGGGAGGAAAAAAGTGGTGAGAGAAGTTCAAAAAAGAAGAGTTGAGAGAATGGTGGGGATATTGGCGATTGTAGGGCCTTCAATCGCTGCTGGTGCAAAGGTTGCAGAGTACTTGGTGGAGCCAATCAAGAAACAGTACGTTTATCTGTTTCGGTACAAAAGGAACATTAGGAAACTGAAAAATGAAGCTACTACTCTTGAAAATATGAGAGCAGGGGTGCAAAGCTTGGTGGATAAAGGCAAAAGAAATATAGAAGATATCGGGAAGGATGTTGAGGCATGGCTAAGCAGAGTTGAGGAGATCCAGAAAGAGATAAAGCTTGTTTTGCTCACTGCAGACAAGGTGGAAAATAGACGGTGGCTGAATTACTCGTTGAGCAGGAAGGCAGTGAAGAAGATTAAGGTTATTGTTGAACTCCAAGGACAAAGCAAGTTTGATCATGTATCTTATGATCCTCACCCTCCAATGGTAACTGCGCCTACGCCCTTGAGTAGATCAAAAGGGTTTGAATCAAGATTATCTATAATGAAGGATGTCATGGAAGCACTCAACGAAGATAAGATCCACATGATTGGGATATGTGGGATGGGGGGCGTGGGGAAGACGACAATGGTGAAAGATATTGCAGCAAAGGTCATAGAGGAGCATCTCTTTGATGAGGTTGTTATGGCAGTTGTCACTCAATCTGCAGATCTTAAATCAATTCAAGGCAGTATTGCAGAGTTGTTGGGTCTGAAGCTTGGAGAAGAGAGTCTGCTTGCAAGAGCAGCTCGGCTATGTGAAAGACTAAAGGGTCATACGAGGGTTCTTGTAATATTGGATGACATTTGGGGGAGATTTGATTTGGAGGAACTAGGAATCCCCCCGGTCGCCGAAGAACAGCATAAGAGCAGCTGCACTATCGTGTTGACTTCAAGAAATGCAGATGCTTGTGAAGAGATGGGGGCTGAAAGAATTTTCAGGATAGAACCCATGCCTCACGAAGAAGCATGGGTTCTATTTCAAAGAACTGCAAATAAATTGTTCTATCCTGATTTGTTTGCGGTAGCAGAAGACATTGTGAAGGAGTGTGGAGGTTTGCCTCTTGCAATTGTAACTATCGCAAGGGCACTCAGAAGTAAAAAGCAGAAGTTTATGTGGGATGATACTCTTCAGAGTCTAAGAAACCCTAATCTTGCAAGTGATTATGCAGCCGTGTACTCAGCTCTTGAGGTGAGTTACAAGTTTCTAGAAAGTGATGAAATGAAACATCTCTTTCTTCTTTGTTGCTTATTTCCTCAAGGTTATGATATTCCTATTGAGGATTTGTTACGATTCGGATCAGGGCTGAGGTTGCTTACGAATATGTATAGAGTAGATATGACAAGAACCCGGGCAAATGCCTGCATTCAGAAACTCAAAAATTTGAATTTATTGTTAGACAGCAGGGATGAAGAATGCGTAAGAATGCATGATCTTGTGCATACTTTTGCTCTGTCATTCGCATCTAGGCATGAGCACATGTTTATGGTCAGACATGGTAATGCTGCAAATTCCTGGCCACGTGGTGATGCTGAGACAATCTTCTGTAAAATTTCATTATGGTGCGAGGAAATGCAAAGGCTTCTAGCTGGGTTGGAATTCACAAAGCTCAAGCTTCTGCTGCTGGTAGGGAGCAGTGACCTGTCACAGTTCCCACAAAACTTTTATGAAGGAATGCGTGAACTGAAGGTTTTGATTCACAGGGGAATGTTAATTAAATCACTTCCAAGATCATTCCAATTTCTACGCACTCTTCAAACTCTTTGTTTGGATTACTGCACTTTTGGAATAGAGTGTAATTTATCAATGATTGGAAATCTAGTGAATCTCGAAATTCTAACCTTAGTCCATTCTAATGTTAAGGAAATACCAGCGGAGGTGGGGAATTTAACTCGTCTACGGTTATTGGACATGACAGGGTGCGTAGAACTCCTAGAAATAGCTCCCGGAGTGCTACAAAGTTTAATCCACCTAGAGGAGTTGTACTTGAGAGGAACCCTTCTCAATTGGCCAAAATATCGAACCATGGAATGCCTTAGAGAACTGACTTCCTTGTCCCTTTTGGCTGCCTTAGAAATTGAGCTATCAAGTTTTGAGCTTCTACCAAACGACATGGTCTATGAAAAGCTGAGAAGATTCAGGATATGTATAGGGTTCGCTATTGAGAGCCAGTTATTTCAGAACACTTTAAAATTAACTGGCCCCAGATTATGGAAAGGGAGTGGAATTTACGTGCTATTCCAGAGCGCTGAAATTCTGCTTTTACAGGGGAGATTTAATGACTGTAATGGTTATCTTCACAGTCTAAACTGGTCTGCAAAAGATGATTTCTCAAAATTGAGGACTTTGACAATAATAAAATGTCATGATTTGGTGTATCTTGTGGAGACATGTGGTTGGGAGGCAACTAATGACTTTGCAATGCTGGAGTCTCTGTATCTCCATCACCTGGATGCTCTAAAAAAGATATGGCACAGAGAAATCACAGAGCAGGAGCAAATGGAAGCACAACAGCCACTTTCATGGATGAGTCGTGTTCAGTTGCCATCTTTTGGGAACCTACGCGTTCT
Source organism: Codonopsis lanceolata (assembly GCA_013146195.2). Classification (NCBI taxonomy): domain Eukaryota; kingdom Viridiplantae; phylum Streptophyta; class Magnoliopsida; order Asterales; family Campanulaceae; genus Codonopsis; species Codonopsis lanceolata. Next base: position 95,499,178 of record CM028380.1, read on the forward strand.
TGACATTGTGGACTGCAGGCTCTTGAAATATGTATTTTCTCTGTCTACTGCCCGGGTTTTGGTTAAACTTGAAATTATCAAAATAGCTGATTGTAGGGCATTGGAAGAAATTTTTAGCAGTGAAGATGAGAAATTGGTCATGAAGATCGAGCTCCCAAAATTAAAATTGTTGAAACTTGTAGATCTTCCAGTTCTTGCTTGTTTCTGCAAGAAAGCTGATGCAGTGGTTCTTCCTGAGCTGGTAGATTTGGAACTTTTAAGATTACCGGTCTTCACCTACACCAGGGTGGCTTTTTCTGATACAGAAAGCAAAAACCATGCTTCTTTCAATCATCTTTTCTTGAAACAAAAGGTATGCCTTTATTCACTATAAAGATCGATGTCTTGGTGGTGGTCACTTGGTTAATTTTCCCCGCGAAATGGCGATTGTTTAGAAAACGGAGTAACCATCTTTAATGAGCTTGTAGTGTAATATGTATAAATACCCCTCCGTCCCAAAATGAATGTCCCTTTTTAGTCTTTTGAGCATCAATTAAGTTTATTGTTAGGCCATTTTATTAGTGCATGCCATTAGTGTCCACACTATATTATTGCATGTGCATATTGAGACAATGACAGATAGCGAAGGTGAATTTAGTAACTTCATTGGAAAATGCACATTCATTTTGGAACAACAAATTTCAAAACGGGACACTCATTTTGGGGAAGACGGAGTAGTTTTTTCTTTGTTAAAGGAATTGACAAGTGTTGTGTAAAGCGGAAGCAATTGCAAACAATCACAAACTAATATCAAGATCAATTAAACGAGAAGACTGAGAGAATGGGGTCTCAAAGGACTTTCGAAATTTTATTATGGCCAACATTTTTTACGTTCTAGGGTTACAATTATATATAGGGATACAATATCAAACCCTAAAGGAAACTTAATAAAGGAAAAAAAATAAACAGCTTGCCGCTCCGACACGGTTGCGTCATCCTAGATAACGCGACCGCCTTGTCCCGATGTGATCGCTTCGATCCATTGCACGCGACCGCTTCAACTTCGAAGCCTGAAGCCCAAAACCACGCGGTTGCTTGACGCGACTGCCTCAACTTCGGGGGCTCCTCTGAACTCAGATCCAGTTGCCTGATGCGACCTACCGACGCGGTCACCTTGCCAAAGCGAGACATGACAGCCTTGATGCGATAAACCTAAAAGTCCGTACCGCGAGGGGCTTTTTAAGGTACATCCAACTTCTACAACCTACGAGGCCAGTCCTCCTCCGCTCCAGTTTGCTCTGTTCCGCTACGCTCTGGAGGACTTGGCCTATAGCCCAGTGAATCGAGTCATTCCATACTCAACAACAAGTGGCCAAACTTTTGCACCTACCATCTCTAAGTATGATGAGCTGCCACATGATTACATGGAAATTGAATGTTGTTGTAAATGTTGAAAAATGCTACTAGCTTGTATCAAGTCACCTGCCTTATTTCCTTGTATGATAATGTTGTTGAATGGACTTTGCAGATTGCATTGGGAACAGAGACAGAGGTTTCCGATACCAGAAAGAAGTTGACCGAGATAGAGAGTGATATACCTCCAACCCTGTATGATGCTAAATCAGTTCTTTCATCCCAATCAATTACAAAGCTTACATCATCTCGAAGTACTTGATTTAGCAAGTTGCCTTTTAGTGGAAGTTGTTTTTGACCTTGAAGCACCGATTATTGGAGGGAATAAAGCTGGAGTGCTAAACAGCTTGAGGGTTTTGAAGTTGTCTTTCTTACAGAATATGACTCATGTCTGGAAACATGGGTTTGAAACATTTGAGGGCTTTAAGAACCTGACTAAGTTGTCACTTAATAGTTGTGACAGTATAGGCTACTTATTCTCAACTTTGATTGCCAACTTCCTCGTGCAAGTCCGTGAATTAGTCATAAAGAGTTGTGTTAAGATGGAAGTGATTGTTAAGGAAGAAAATGGGCTAAGATGACAGCAAAAGCATCGAGTAAGATTGTATTTCCACGTTTGATGTCCATACAACTCTACTATCTCCCAAAATTAAGGTGCCTTTGCTCAGGCGTAGGAATTGAGTTTGAATGGCCATTACTGGAGTCAGTGAAGATAGATTATTGCAAGGAAATGTTGATTTTCACCGCAGGAAACTCTAGCATGCCTAGGCTAAGAGACATTGACATAAATTCACGCAAGTATAGCTTTCAGGGAGACGTCAACTTTACTCTTCGGAATGCACAACACAAGGTACATTAAACATACTCCTTGAAATCTATAGCCTTTGTTAAACTCTATTTGCTGGATCTTCTTTTCTACATTTTTGTACGTAATTATTAGTTAATAAATGCTTAAACAGTATATGATTACTGCAAAGAAATTAGAATCTTTAAATTGTTGTGCATATGATCCACGTGACTTAAAAGGAAAAAAGATAAAATGAAGAGTTAATTATCTTAAAGATAGGAGATATATGAGAATCTGATCTTCTAAAGTAGCTATGGAGCTAATAGATTATATCATTCTTATTTCTTAGTATAGTACAAAAGGTTTTCTGGTTTTCTGGTTTTCTGGTTCATAGTGTTCTTTAGTTTTATTTTTATGGGGGGTGGGAGGAAAGTTTAATAAAAGAATAGTAATGGAATTGATGATATGAAGTTCTTCAAATGTTAAGTATTTGCTACTTCCTCCCTGGAATGAGTTCCATGTTTTGTTTATATATGATCATGAACAAAAAGAGACTTATTTGCGGTGGAGGGAGTACTAAAGAGAACAAAAAGACAAGAAAAAGATATGAAACTTTTTTTTGATAAGTACTAATTGTATTAGAAAAAACGCCTAAAAGGAGGCAAAGCCATGTACAAAGGAAGTATACAAAACCGAAAAACTATACACCAGAAAAGTGTAACTGGAACAAAGTAGAAGTTTTATTAATTAGAAATATGTTCAGAGTCTACTTAATTACACCAGCACACCAGTACAAAGCAGAAGTTTTGTTAAATATGTCTCAACCTGGCCAACCATTATATATTTACTAGTTGATGATATTTTTTTCTTTATTCTACGGTGTTATGGATGATGATGAGTCTTACCTATAGCTATAAAAACCATTATATATTTACTAGTAGATGTTGAGCTTAGGCATTTTTTATTTGCCACAATATTTGTTAGTCAAGGATATTGTTCCATGTCTCTTGTATATCGATATTACACTTACTACTAAATTTTGATCGAAAGAGGATGAAATTTAAGATATTTTAATGTTGTATATTACATTGGCAATGTTTCATCAAACTTTGTTGAGGAAAGCATTTTCTATTTTCTATGCAAATGAGACCAACATATCATTTTCTTCTATATTTTTTAATGCCAAACACAAAAATTTATTTTGGATTTTCTTTTAGCAGATTATTTTATTAGTGAAAACCAAGAACATGAAGAGATGGGTAAAACGCGAACCAAACACAATAATAAAAATGTAGTTTAAACATAAATTGTTCCTTCGATTGACATATATTTTTAGATAAAAGTAATTGAAGTAATTAAAAAATATAATATTTTTTCATATTAAATAAAATATAAAATATAAAATATCTCTTTCGGATAGAAATAACAAATAAGGAAAATATATTGTTAGTTAGATTTGTTAGTTGAGATGAAAAGATTTGAGGTTTTTAGAGGGGTGCGAAGAGAGTGCTTACTAGAGCAAATTCTTTTTTAAAGTGTTGAAAAAGTGTAAATGGAACAGAAAACGAGGTATTTAGATAGTGACTAGGGAGTTATTGTCGTGGACGCTCTAACAGTCTAACTGATTCGATTCGCCACTGCTTTGATAAAGTTTAAATAAAAAATGGAAAGAAAGAGAAAAGAGTTTCAATACTTTTCTTAGCCTGTTTCCATTTGATTAATCTATACACCAACTTAATAAGAACTTCAACATTATCTATTTCACTTTCTCTCTAATTTCCTCATCTGCATTATCCTCTGTCCTTTGTATTGTCTGATGTTCTATTTTTCTTTTCTGTAGGTCACGCCTTTGCAACAAGCTAATAATAACATGAATGCTTCTTCGTCGCGGGGCCTTACATGATTTCATCTCAAACACTTCAAAAACATTCATAAGTAAGATCTTTCTCTGTACCACATTATACTAATCTCTATGTATTTTCGCTTACTTACGATTCTTTGTACTCCTTCCGTTCTAAACAGGGGTGGCAAAGTGGGTGTTATAGATAAATGGGTGTTAGGCTATTATCTATGGTTATCCATGGATAATAGCCTAACACCCATTTATCCATAACACCATTTTGCCATCCCTAGTTCTGAACAAAGAGTCTAAAAGTGTCATTTTCTTAAAAAGTTTGACATTCAAACGGGAACTCATTGTTCGGAACGAAGGGAGTATTAATTAAGTTGGCAATGAGTTGATCCCAAGGGGTTGGAGGGATGACAAATACTCTAAGACAAAGACTTTGAAGTTCTTGGTTCCAATCCTCATACCAGCAACGGGTCACACTTACCTATAAAAAAAATGTATCACAAATACAGGAAATGTAATTAGCTCATGAAGTATAAACTTTCAATAATGGTGGATCAATGACCCATAACTACAAAATTTTGGAGCAACTGTTGTGCCATTAGAAGAATCCCCCACTTTGAAAATCAAACTGTAACACCTACTTTATTGCATGTGGAAGCGATTACTGAAGAAATTCCCGTTAAAATTATCACTTTGCTTATCTAACATGCTAGTTTTAATTTGAGCAATTTTCTACATAAAGTAAATGGACATACTTTTGACTATTTTTTTTCTTCTTCCTACCTCCTTAGTTAATGATGGTACTTTTCTAAGTATGCATTGTATGTGCTAGTTACAGTTAATTTGACTAATGGTCAACTGACAAATAGGTTTTAATGATCTGATGACATGGTGAAAAATGAAAACAATATTGTTATCTTATAGGGGTCATAATGAGGTTTATCCTTACATTTTTTATGAAAGAGGAGATTAAATTAGAGGGAACCTTCCGAAGAAAGGCAAAACGTTTGGGAATGTGTCTAAGCATATGTGTGTTAATTTCTACCTGACTGTATATTTGAATACCTCTAGGATAATGCTATATTGTTGTTCTGGACTAATTTGGGCACTTCTTGGTCTCAGTGTTTCTTCAGTAGTTTGAACCAGCTAAAAACCAGCAGTGCAGATTCAAGAAAGACTGATAGCATACAGTAGAGTCGCTATCTCTGTTAGAGTTTGCTAGAAACAAAGGAGTCAGAGGAAGTTGTGTTGGAAGGCCACTGTGTTTGCCTTAATCTGCATGGTCCAATATAAATCAACATCAATAGAAGAGTGGATCATACATGAGAATTTTGGAGGATCTAGAAGATGAAGTGTGCTGGCTCTGGTTTCTTCCTACCTCTCACAAATATGGCAACCCTCTAGAATTTCGAAAGACAACAGTAAAACAATGTCTATTCTGTAATTTTTTCTTAATTCGATGGAAATACAGGTTAATTAGGAATGTGTAGATCTTAAATTGTATTGTTTTGTTGTTTGATGGTTTGGGCTTGACTTTCTTTATGTACTGGTTGCTGCTGGCATTACCTTCTTATTTCTGATAAACATAAGAGTGCCATGTATTGTTTCTGATAAACGTGTACATCACCAAGAGAGCCGTTGTATCCCCTGCTCTTGATTTGTTTAGTAAATAATTTTCTTTATGGTACGTGATTGGTCTAGACCAGTGAAACCCCTGCATACTTTCACAAATCATCCTTTGTTTTTTATGTGCTGTAAGTTTGCACCACCACTATCTTCCTCGGAATGCAATTTTTTTTCCGCCTAACAGTGGCCAGTTTCTGTCACTTTTGTTATCAGCTTCATAAATTTTCCACTTTTGTTATCAGCTTCATAAATCATCCTATGTTTTTTATGTGCCATGATAAGCTGCTTCTTTCACACTAGTATCGATCTTTCCCATTGAATTCTTTATCTGCAAGTGTTAAATGTGTCAAAGAAACAAAATTTCCACACTTCCAAAACACTTTATCAAACTGCAAGTTCAAAAAATCATCTGGTAGATAGATCAAGAAATTATGAGACGAATATATCAAAAAATCAGATGATTGACGAGGTATGAAATCAATCCTTAAGGTGATTGATGAATAACTTGAAACATAACTTGTTCAATGTTCATGAATTCTCCTAGATTCATCGTAAATAATCTCATATTCTGGAGTAAAAACCAGTTTCTAGGAATCAGCTTGGATTATTTAGTTAGATACACACCTTCATTTTTATATCAGGATCTAAATGCGGTGAAGCAGATTTTTCAAGGGGGAGGTCCTTAATTTCGCCGAGAAAATATTCTTCCCAAGGTTCAAGAAACAAGATTCCTTCTCCTTCTTTGCTTTCCCATATCCAGTCCTTCCAAGACGAGGCTTATACTGTTCGTAGTCGGTAGGAACTCCCACCTCGTAATAGCAAAACAATTACACTTTATTGAACGGAAACACAACATATACTGCGCACAGAAGACACAAATATGCTAAAGAATATAAGAAAAGCACATTATGTTAAGGATAAAACTGATCCAGTTATAACAAATGCAGAAAAAGGGAGTTAGAACTCAAGAGGTTCAATAAAATTGTCAAATGCAGAAAGTAGAAAGGTTAATGTAGCAAAGTACTAGGTGAACAAATCCAGAAAGGTTAATGAACTATTCTGTTATATGGTCAAGTGTTCCATAAACAGAATATCAACTACCAAGCTTGGTACAACTATCTTCGCCCAACATATGCATGATTCTAATAATGGCCCAATTTCAACAGGAGAGTTTTTGCTATATCATGTTTTACCAACATCTACTACATTTTTGGTCCAATGATTAAAAAAATAATCCACTTATTTAATTCTCAAGTTTCTACCCATTCTCAGTTTTATCACCCATGGAAGCAAAATCTGATCCAAAATTGTTTTTCGACACCTATATACCTCTTGCCGTAATCTGCACTTCTGAAATTGACAGTTGGCATGCTGAATTCTTAAATGACATTCTTTTCTTTGTCCTTTGAATGACTAATCAGTAATCACTACCTTCCGTTAACCATGCGATGGTGACATGGGTTTCTCAGCAGCTTCCCTGCGGCCTGCAGCATTAAGCCAATCTCTCGTTCAACTTCAACGGACTAAAAGAAGGTCATGTAGGTACTTTCTTTTGTATACTGCAGAGTGCAGTTAAACTCCAGTTATAACAAATGCAGAAACAACTATGAAATATGCTGCTCCACCACTGTATATATAATTGATTTAACATTTTTTAAAATTTATTTTGATTAAAAATTAGATACATAAATGCCCCAAGTGTCCACACACATAAATAGGAGATGATTTTGGAGTTTCAAGTACCAGTGGAAATAATGAGAGCTTGGGATGTGTAATTGAGATTTGCTCTTGCCCATGGCAGCATCCTTGCACTTGCCATCTGCGAATTATATGTGTTTAATTAATTAGATGCTCCACATTTGGTTAGTTTCCCGAGGAATTGAATTCATTCATCACGAATAATCTCCTAATCTCCTAAATCCCAATGTGAGTGTACAGCCTTCGACTAGGCTGACTGCGACTCGAAAAAGTGAATTGGTTAAGGTGCGCACAAACACAAACTATATATATTCCAACCGGGCCAACCACACCTACACCCCAAGAGAGAGGGGCACTTACAGTAGGGATGGCAGTGACAATAGAGGCAACCACCGCTGCCATAGCTCCTGCTACAGTGCTACTACACCTTCTCTGTGTGTGTATATATATATGTGTGTGTGTGTGTGTACATTTTTCGCCATTACATATGCTGTAATCAATAGAGAATAGAGTGATGGGTCTTGTCCCAAAACCACAAAAAACTCAAAAAAAACTGGATAGACAGAGTTTGATGGTTTCCATCTCTTATGATTTCTAAGTTCAAGTCCCATGTTTTTGCTCTCTCTTTTTGAGCAGAGCCGTTGTTTATTTTATTATGCACTTCTAGGTCGGTTTGGGATGGAGATAGCACATTGTTGCAAGATTATTTGTAAATGAATGACATTTTATACCTTTCCGCTGGTAACTCATCAATTCATTTTAGGGTAAATCTCTTGTAAGACCGTCTTACGGATTCTTATTTGTAAGATGGAACTTCACTCTCTCACAGCTCAACCCACCAACACACGGTGGGTCGGATAAAGATAATTCGTCTTACAAAAAATATCTGTAAGACGGTTTTACCCAAGCTTTTGCCTTCTTTTTATACCTTTCTCTTGGTAATTCATTTCTAAGTTCAAGTCCCATAATTTTCAATTGCAATACTAGGAATTGAAATTCAACGTCACTCCAAGCACACTTACTATCAGTTATAATCAATATACAATACTAATCTCTCTCTCTCTCTCTACATATAAAAGTTAAAGTTGTTTTTTTCAAATTAATCGATACACAATAATAACCCTTCACCAAATAAACTATCTCTCTATCTCTCTATCTCTTCTCTCTACATATAAAAGTCAAAGTTGTTTCTTACAAATTAATCGATAGACAATAATAACTCTTCACCAAATAAACTACCTACCATTTAATTAATGACAAACAAGTAAATTTACCATGACAAAAAGTAATGTTTGGACAAAAATAGCCATAACTATAATAAATCTCTCACTATTAACTAAGGTTAAACAAGTAAATTTGTCGTAGGCTACTTAATTCCATGAATAATTAAATAATAATTTGATCCCTTAACTTGTACCTATTTTCAAGTTAGGTCCTACATTATTGAATTATATTCATGTCGTCTTGTATTTTGATTTTGTTATCATTTTCCCCCTCCTACCATTATCGTTACAAATATCGTCCAATATATTTTAAAATGACAAAAATACATTTATTCAAGAGACTAAAACTTTATTTGAAACTAAAAAAATATTTGAAACTAAAAAATAATATAATTTTATTTATTTACTTCTTAAATATATATGTTCGGGAAAGACATTATTAGATGTTTATAGAAAATTGTAACTGTAATAATAGATTTGTTGGTGAGTATCAAACTATTAAGCAAATATGTAGCGTGTTTAGTTATTACCCATGAATAAGCTAAGAGAAATGGGTTAAGAAAATGTACCATAATATCAAGAAGATGAAGAAAATGAAGAACCAATTGATGAATCAATACATTTTGTTTGAAATGAATGTTAAAATCTACTGTTTACTTTTTTTGAATTTTCAGACTACTACAACAACTTTTAAAACTATCACTGATCCCTAACTTATAGATATTACAAACAAAACCTGAAAGAAAAAAAAAATAGTTAGGATTCTCAAGAGAAACCAATGTAGTTTCCAATGTAGCTTCTAACGTAACTACAATGGACGTCACAATGGTAAAAAATAATAAAACAGCGGAAGACGAATAAACCAGACAGCAAATCAGAACACAAAGGTTTACCAAACGATCTATAAGGCTATGCTTGTAGACCTAGCCTCATGGCCAAAAAGATTTCACTAAAAAGATTAATTGTTTTTATAAAAATATTGTGAAATCACCAAACAAAACACTCTTACAAGACAACACGTCTTGGAGAGCACAAACCCCACAGAAAACAGTTATAACAAACGTGAGAAGAAACAAAACAACTTCCTAAAACCTAGCAGGAAGATAAAACAATTCACTCAATGTAGCTTCCAATGTTGTAACATCCGAAGCTACAATGACAAAGATCTCAAGCGGAAACTCTTGAACCCTTATACTTCTGTCTCTGAATTTTCTGCCCTTTCTCTCTTCAATCTCTGTACCTCTGCCGTGTCCAAGCCTCCTCATTATATAATGTCAATGACCCCTACACACATTAAATAATCCAACTCCAACAAGAACAAGGATTAGTAGTAAGGAATAAAATCTACTTACCTTATCTCTAGATTTTATTACCATATAAACAAGGAGTCTAGATACACGGTTGAAAAGGGATTTTTGACTATATTTTGTTTCCAAAAATAATCCCTAAACTTAAGGACCAAGGAAAGCAAAATCTAATTAAAGATTTAGATACCAAAAATGCCAAACTTGTCTATTATGAATTTTACCAAGAAATGGGAAACTAAAAACAAAATAGGCATGACCTATTTTACCCTTACAAAACCAATGTTAGTAATCACAAATAACTGAATTCAAAATATTTTACTCATTTTAATAACTGGGTTCCAAACCTCTAACTTCTTTTAGTCTTAACTTGCTTGCTCCTCTTCATCGGACTCGAGATAGTTACATGTGAAAATCTCTCTATTCCCTCCTCTGGCTATTGACATTCTTTCTTCTACCGCAACTCTCCTTTTATTGAAATAGGCTGTCACCAACCGACATCCCTTTAAGTAGTCTCATCCTAAAATTAGATTTTCTCCTTACTTAGTAATTTGCACAAAAAGTGGATTGGAACTAAGAAATGAGAGATGTTTAAAGAAAGAAGTTCAACTTAACGAACATTAAAGAGATTTTATGTCTCCATTTGAGCAAGGCGAGGTGAGTGCGTTTCTTGGTAATGGTGGTAACATTGTTCACAGCTGCAAGGATGGTGGTGTTAGGGGCGGTGATGACGGCGATTATAGGGATGACAGTGGTGGTTTAGATAAAATACAACCTTGTGAGATTTTCAAATCATCAAATTTTCAAAGATCCATATGGGTTTCAGTTTCAATTTGAAAATTTGAAAAATTAAAAAAATTAATTTGAGTTTTTAAAAAGTGAAATTTAAGGCTGTGATGGTGATGTGTCCATAAATGATTGACTTTTGCAAATGGGTTACTTTGAAGGTAGGAGTAAGGAATTAGAAAATGAAATAAAATAAAATTAAAAATTAACTTTTGTGCTAATGGTGAATTTTGAGGTGGTAGTGATGGTGAGTCTATGAATGATGAGGTTGGCGGAAGAAAGTGAAGTATGAAATAATAAATTGAATTAAATCTAAATTTCATTTCTTTTTGGAGTAATGCATTTTTTCGCCTTTGAATTTAAAATGAGACAAAGTATAACTATTAAAATAATTATTTATTGTTTTAATTAAAAAATATTTTAAATATCAAATGACAAACTAAATGATGAAAATATAATCAAATCTTACTTTGCGTCACAAGTAAAATATGACCAAAATAATCCTAACATGTATGATTTTTCATTATTGTTTTTAACACCCATGAACGGGAGAGAACATCATAGGTTTGGAAAAACATTATTAGAGGTATATAAAAAAAATGTAACTATAATAATATATTTGTTGATGAGTATCAAGATATTGGGCCCTTATGTAACATGTTTAGTAATTACTTGTGAATAACCTAAGAAAAATACGTTAAGGCAAGGTTAAAAAAATGGAGAACTTCGTTGACACATCTTTGCATTTTGTTTGAGAAGAACGATAGAATCTATAGGAGATGCGTTTGAAGAAAACAATCAGATTTAATGGAAGCTAAATATATTTTATTTTTCCATTTTAGCAAGGCAAGGTGAACGTGTTTTTTGGTGGTGGTGGCAATTGCAGGGATGTTGGTGGTGGTGATTAGGGGTGGTGGTGAGGGCGATTGTAACCATGACAGTGGTGGTTTAGGTGGAATACAATATTGTTAGATTTACAAATCATTAATTTTTTTAAATTTTCATATGAGTTTGGGTTTCAATCATCAAATTTGAAAATTCAAAAAATTAAATTTAGGTTTGTAAATAGTGAAATTTAATGTTCTCGTGGTGGTGAGTCTATAAATGATGAGTTTTGCATCTATGTTAATTTGAACGAAGGAGTAAGAAATTAGACAAAGAAATAAAATAAAATAATTGATTTTTGAGTTAATGATGTTATCTGAGGTGGTAGTGGTGGTGATGGAGGTAGTAGTGGTGGTAATAGTAGTAATGGTGGTGGGTCTACGTGAGATGAGGTTGATGGAAGAAAATGAAAGATAACAAATAAGTTAAATAACTTCTAAATTTTATTTTGTTTAGAGTAATGCATTTTTTAACTTTAAATTTAAATATGAGACAAATTTTAATTACAACATTGCTAGCCTTATAACTAATTTTATAACTTTCCTTACAACTACTAAGTCTTATAAAGATAGTATTTTTCTTATAACTATGCCAAATTACAATTCCTCCCCCCAAAGTATCCACCAAATCACATAGTACACCCCAACCTAAGGTTTTTCCCATAATGATATTTGACGTTATATTTTTTCATATTTTCCACCCTAGTCGCGACAACAGTTAGAAAAGTCATGTTAAATAACATGTGGTCTTCCACGACGTTAACTCGAGGGAAATATTAGGATTCGGAGTAAACTTTGGAGTGCTTAAAGTTCAAATGTTAAAATGGAGTGGGGTCCACCATTTCATTTTTTCCTACTAAAAGAAAATCTAGAGAAAAGACTAACCATTTTTTTCAATCTTCACTTCCCACAACAAAAATTAACCCATAACCCGATCTTGGTTTCCACTCCCTCCAAATTTTCTCTTAAATTTCTCTCTCTTAACCCAGATGATATGCATTTTTTTCATTTCATTGTCAATTTTCTTATCTTGATAATGAAACAAAGTAAACGAAAGATACGAAGAAAAAAAAACTTTTACCCATAGTTACATGTCTCTGTCTCCAATTTCATGTTTGAAATTGGATCCACGTACCCACCTTCTTTGGTGAAGCCCATCCACCACCGAAATCAATCAATTTCTTATTCCCCCCTTCATCCTCTTACATGACTTTACCTTTACTTTCTCTCTCCTAATTCTTTAAAGGACAAACTACACAATTGGTCCCTGTACTTTTAGGGTTCTTGACTATTCGTCCCTACACCTCGCAAATGGTCCCTAGACTGAAAACTTTTACACCATTGGTCCTTCCGTCAACTTTTGGTCGTTAAGTACGATCACGTGCCACATGAGTGCATTTGTGGATGGGCAAAATAGACAATTCGTCTTACAAAAGTACAGGGACCAACTATGAAATATAAATACAAATAATTAATGTTCATAATACCAGTAGTTAGTGTTGGCGAAGAGGAGAAGGGTCAGCGATTTAAGCAAAATTTAGTTAGGGTTTACTTGGTGTTCGCTTTGATTCGACTAAACTCCTCCGGCAATGACGTGGATTCAAAGAAAAAGAGGAGACGTATGGCCGGATGTTGGTGATATTTATAGTAAGTTCTCTGTTTCTTCTTCGTCAAATTATCAAGGTTTTATAGCTTCTTTTGTACTGTAAATGGTTCCTATCAGTTTACAGTGAGTGCATTTCTGTTTGTTACACATGTTGTATGTTCTGTAAAGTTAAATTTGGTTTTGAAAATGTCTTTTGTTGTGAAGTGTTATTCGTTTGTCTGTTGCTTTGGTCCTTGCATCAGATGATGTGTTTTGTTGATTTTTATATGTATTATTAGTACTGTAAATTAATATTGTAAGACCCCGAACCTTCGTGTAATTGACCTTATTGCCTTGCGTGTCGTTCAACCGTAACCTCGCTTACTCGACTTGAGGTAAGAACCTTGATTAATACAGGAAGGCTGTATAGGAGCCAATATATTAGTTCCATATGTTCCATAGACCTTAACTAGTTAAAGTCACAAGTCGTGACTCGACGATAGTCGGAATGCGACGCGATTGAGGGTTTACTTCCGTTTTGTGTTCGTGACCTCGGTTTGAGTCCTAAACCTCTTTAAGATGGTTTGTTAACATGTTTAGATGTGTTAGACTTCAAGTTGGAGGTGTTCCTTAAGTCTATCGATGATTTCTGAAGCTTTGGAGATAGCGTCGCCTCTATCGCAGAAGTTCGGGAATCGAGTCGCGTAATCGCTCTCCTTTGGGATTCTTATTTCCCTAGTTGTTATCCAACTTCCTACAAGTATTTAAGCTTCTTCATTAGCCCTTAGACTTGCCTTAAAAGTCTCCTTTCATTGCTCGTTTGATTTCGAGTTCATTCGTCGTTCCGGTTGCACGTTGTTGCACCCCTTCCCGGTTTCGCTCCGAGTTGTTTCGGGAGTTGTTCGGGTGTGTTTTAGACTTGTTTTGAGTTGGGTTAGACCTTAGAATGGTTGCCCATAAGTTTGGGATCATTTAGATCAAGTTTAGACCAAGTTTTGGAGGTTCAGGAGCCGAGGCGCCCGCCTCGCATGGAGTGAGGCGCCCGCCTCAAGTACTGAGAGCAACCCTTGTGCAGAGTAGGGCCGGCCGGCGCATGGAGGAGTGAGGCGCCCGCCTCACTTCCCGTAATGTTACGGGATTTCTTTCCCTGCTTTTGATTTTTGGTGTGAAAACCTATACTACCCCATTTTAACCCCTCCCCTTTGCCTTGTCCACGCCTAGGAAGGGTAGGATGGTCATCCTCACCCTTTATAACCCAATTCCTTCCTCTTCCTCCCTCATTTTCTCCATCAACCGTGAGTTTAGAGAGAGAGGGAGGAGGAGCTTCCATGGGAGATCCATCGATTCCTGAGTTCGCCATCGGATTGTCGAGCCGTGACCGCCATCGCGAAGCCCTCGCCGAGTAGAGTCTTTCCCCTCGGTTTGTCTTCCACATCCTAGAAGTTTGTGGCTCGATTGAGGTACGTTGCTTAAGCCCTAGTTTCTCTCTCTACAAGTATCTTGATGATAGATTGATAGAAACTTGTTCCTTGTGATTTATTGTTGTTATACATGTCAAAATGATATGTTTCCATGAATATCGATAGATTTTGGTTAGGGTTGAAACCGAATGGGTTTATTGTGTATATTGGAATTCTTATGATTTAAGATTGATTGTTGTTGGGTTAGAAACCGGATAAATTATGAATCCGAAATTATGCCTCGAAATAGAAATTTGGAACTTGTAGTTGACCCAAATGAAGTCAATTAATTATAAAATTTGTTATTCGAATCTTAGGATAAATTCCTATATCTCCTTGTATTCATTGAATCTCAATTGCGAAAATTATGAGAATTGCTCGGGTGAGACTAAATTGTTAATAAGATTGATTCTTGGCTTAGGACTCTAATTGAGTCTCTTGAATGATGATTGAGTCTTGAAACTATCGCTAATCCTTGGGTGGTTTATGTGTGAATCGAGAATGCGTAACCCGAATGACAGACGTTTTGAATGGGTTCAATTATGAACTAGAACCGATAATACTAGTTGGACTTTTAATGAAGTCCCAAGATTCGTAGGATTGTAATATGTGACTTTACTTGGGAACCTTGTTAACATCATTGGAAAATCCGGGATTTCTTCGTGACCATTCTTCCTTAGGGAGGATATTCGAACCATGTATGCCTTAGTAACCTCTATGATGAGCATCTTGAGTTGTCGTAAAGATGACTGAATAGTCATCTGTGTGTAGTAATGGACTTATGAAATACCATAACATGGTTAATTGATGAATCTTGAGTAGTCTTCAGTCCTCTGTTCTTCAAGAAGTGCATGCTTGATCTTTAGTTCTTAAGGGAACCTCGAGGGGATTTTATAATGTTATATATCCTATGATTCTATGGGCCGAGCTTGATAAGATTTGTTCGTGAGTGATGCATGAACTTCTATGTCTACTTGAGATTATGACCTCTAAGCATAGTGTGTGTCTTATCTCCATAATTATCTTCCTAGTGAGTATCAACGTGCTTTGATTGATGATTCTATCAACGAATGGAATTTCGAACTTGAAATTGAACTAAGCTTGGTTTGACGATAATCAACTTAGGGTTCCGCCTTTTATACTTGACTTAGTAAATTTGAACTAAGGTTCCTAAATGGAACGAGAACTTAACCCTGCCGTAAACAAGAACCTAGAAAGGAGTCTTGGACACATATAGTGTTCAAACTCTATTTGACTGGAATTATAGAAATGACTCGACGGAGTCGATGCTAGTGAGTCATTTAACAATACCGACTCCACGATAAACCCCTACAACGCTTGAAATCCGTTTAACTAGAATACTAGTTTCGCGATTCTTAATTTAATTCATGCTCATGCTTGAGTTCTAGCTGTAAAAGAATAACATGCCCACGACTTGAATGAGACCGCTATTACCGTGCTCGCCCTTGCTTGATTTCTTAAATAAGTAAATATTACTTGTTTTCCCGATAAGTCTTGCTGGCATACTGTCTTGTCTTGCCTGTCTTGCCTGCCTTACCGCCTTGTCTTACTGCCTTGCTGCCTTACCTGTCTTGTCTTGCCTGTCTTACCTGTCTTGTCTTGCCTGTCTTGCCTGTCTTACCTGTCTTGTCTTGCCTGTCTTACCTGTCTTGTCTTGCCTGTCTTGCCTGTCTTACCTGTCTTGTCTTGCCTTGTCTTCCCTGGTTGACAATTCGTCTACCGTTACGAATCATGAGATTCGTGATAGTGATGGGTTGCCGAACCAGAAACGTGCAAACCCCTCCATTCTTGATCACTTTGGAGAAGAGTACCTTGTGTAACCATTAGGGCGCTTGGACTAATACTATCCTGGGTCGATGTACCATCTCGTACATACGACAAAGACGCTCAATCAGCTTATCTTGCAGAGCTACATGGCGGCACCAGATTTATATCCTATCCTCTTATAAGTGGATTTCTTCTAGCATTTGTGAAAACAAAGTGCTATCATGAATATGTAAACTAAATGCCTATATATACTTGTTCTTGATCGCCTGACTTTCGTGATAGGCCTGTGAGTTGTATGTTACATATATATGTAGATATACATACTCCTACTTGATTTACCCTGATTGTCTTCGTATGTATATAATTGTAGATATGCATACCCTTACATGATAAACTTCCATGAATTAATTGTTTAGTACATAAATGATTTTACATACCATACTTGATAATCCTATGAGACTTGGGATGTCCTACGAATAGATATACATCCATAATCATGATTATTCTTGTGCCTTGCTTCCTGACTTGTTTGATCTGCACAGGATTCACCCTGATTCATCTTGGTAGTCTGGTAAAGGACCGGTTCTCATTCAGTACAACCCGACTTACTGGGTCTTCGTCGTAAAATGATATCTTTTCCTCTTATGGCAATATTCAATTTATGTCATACTGTTTAGTAGTAACGTACTGGGTCATTATGACTCATCCCGCACTTTGTTTTCTAGTTGCGCCGAAGTCGTATTGAGGACGCATAGTACGTGATGCAGCTGGCGTAATTCACGCTGATCGATAGCTCGAGCTTAGTACGCAGTGTTCGTGATTGTAACAATGATATTTCCGAGTAATAGCTTGAGGACTCTATCTCTAGCATCCTTGACTTGTATATCTTAATATTATATTCTTGTGAGCTCGTTGGATTGTAAGGTTATTTAGACTTTTTGCCAATGGGTAGAATATTTGGGTTTTGTTTTGTTTCTTCGGGCCGACGTGTTATGTCGTTGCTCATAGCCTTGGTTTTTATTTTCGTTGTATCCTGCACGCAAAGAGTTTTGGGCTTTTCTCTATCCTAGTTGTTATTATTATTGTTGGTTAACCCGGTATGCTTTAGCCGGGTGGGTTTTATGTGTTTTAGTTGGTTCCTCTTGCTGAAACGCCACTGAGTGCCGATGGTTTGTCCAAATACCGCAATGTTAAGCGCACGCGAAGCTTTTTTCTTTCCTTCGTGAAATTTATGCCTCTCTTGGTATCTTTGGTTTTGGTTTCGCTTCATAGCTTCATAGCTCTGACTACTTTTCATTGTTATTTCCGCATCTTTGAAATTTTGATATCCGTATTTTTAGTACAGCTTCTTGTTCTTGTCTGGAGCTTGTTAGCTCGACTGTCCGACTCGCACTATTATTTTATAAGTGCTTGTCCTCCTCTTGCCTTGTCCTTGCGACGTGACGTTGGGATTCCGCTCCCGATCCGGGTTGGGTCACGCTTGGTATCGAGCTTTGTTAGCTATGCCGTGATAGGATCCATGGCCTAGATTGGGCTTTGTGGTCAGTCGCCGAGTATTTTCCGTTGAGCGTTCGATTTGTGCCTTATCGGCATGTTCTCTGTACGTATATAGGACTTGGATTACTAAGTTCTCGTTGGTCTAGATTGCCGTGAATGCAAGTTTGTGTTTAAGGGTATCATATTTTTTCTCAGATGCCTTTAAGTTGCAGTTATACCACGAGTATGATGTTACCTTGAGGAACTATCATTTCTTGTCCGTATGGGTTATCTGATAAACTCAGGTTGTCGATTCCAAGAGTGATCGCCGCGGTGTTGCTAATGTCTTTGATCGTTGTTATACGTTTCTTGAACGAAATGGATAAGCCTCCCGTAATGCGTGTTGTATTCCAAAATCGCCATAAGTATATATAGATATGATGGTACTTGACCACGAGTCCCTGCATTGTTTAGTATTGCAGAATTGAATATTCTTTCCCGATAACTACATTCTGGTATAGAGAGGGCTACTCCAGAT
>CM028380.1:95517676-95554144 GCA_013146195.2 Codonopsis lanceolata
ATAGGATAGACAATTCATGGTATATGGAACCCTAGAAATCATGGTTTCCAAGAGTTACTAAAATCTATTGATCCAAGAACATTAGTTGCTCCTAAGGAAGCATATAACATAGTTAATTCTAAGCATATGTCTCAATCAACAAGATAGGCATAAATCAAAATCCCAAGAGGTCAAAACATCCACAATCATAGTTTGGACATGGAAGAAGCATGGAGCTTAATAAAAAAGGGGAAACATGGCAATTCTAGCATGTATCCTAAGGGGAAATTGATAGCTTACATTCACCAAGGAAAAGGAAAGTTGAAGCACAAAGTAATCGGATGAAATCGTTCTCTCTGGTGGTAGCTTCACTCCGGTGGTCTCGGTTTGGCAATCGGATGTCGGGAGCTTAAACTATGGGAATCACACACACCAATCTCACCTATTCTCTACACACACTAACCATGGCAAGAGAGAGAGAAGAGAAATCTGATAATGGAAGATTAAGGCAAAGTCAACAAGGGAGGCCTTTTATATCTTGCATGTATTTGGTGGAATTCCAAATGTCAAGGGGAGAGGAGTGGTGGAATCCACATGTCCAAAGGTGGTGGCTTGAGAGGGACTAATCTAGCTTAATTAGGTTTAATAGGTTGGATTAGGGACAATTAGGAAGGGGTTTAAGGGTTAAAGGTCGGACAAAACAGAAGAAGAAAAAAATTCCCGTAGCTGAAAAGAGGGTGAGGCGGCGCCTCGAGGTCATGCGGCCGCCTCAATGCTGGGAAGGTTGCCATTTTTCATTTGCTCGGACTTGAGGCGGGCGCCTCACACGAGCCATGCGGGCGCCTGAACTTCTGGGGCATCAAAACTTGACCTAAACAAGTCCTAAATGGTCCCAAGCTCATGGGCAACCATTCTAGGGTCTAACACAACTCAAAATATGTCCGAAACACACTCGAACATCACCTGAACAAGGTAGGACAAGGCTCGAGTCAAGCGACGATTGGTTGACGAATCAAACCCGGATCAAAGGTCAATAAAACTAGGGTAACTTGGGCATGGAATAGGCTTGTTTAATCATGGTTATGACTTGAATACAAGTCCGGGAACTCAAGGAACAATTCGCACGTCGAAATACGAGCAAAACGGGAGACAGGTGAAATCGCTAAGGCCAAAACAAGGCAAGAAGGTTTCTAAACTTCCCAACAAGCTTACTATGATCAAGGTGAGCGTTCTAGGTCATCTATGAAAGACAATCGAACCCTAACAAGTCTCGGTTGAGTGCAATTCAAGCTAAGGCAACACTCAAGGCATCACGGGAAGGTATGCTAAGCATAGGAGGGAATCAAGCGATAAGGAATGCAATAATGATAATACGAGTCAGGCATGGACTAAAAGAGATATATAATCATGTTAAGACATGATATACACAAGTTATCAAGGCATAAAACAAGTAATGCAAGTAATGGGTTTGTTCTCACATCCTCCCCACTTAAAGGAATTTAGTCCCTAAATTCTTACCGAGTCGCCGAGTAGGAAAGGGTATTTCTCTCGCATATCAAGCTCGGCCTCCCACGTGGCTTCCTCAATATCATGATTCTTCCACAAGACTTACTAACGGAATTCGCTGCTCTCAATGTTTGCCCTTAGTAACAAGAATCCTCACCGGTCCTTCATCACAAGAAAGATCGGGTTCGAATGAAATCTCATCGTAAACAAGGACATGCGATTCTCTATCAAATACTGCGTAGCATCGAGACATGGAATACATCGTGAACATTCGATAACGAAGGCGGCAATGCTAACCGATACGACAAAGCTCCAATCCTTTCTAGGATCTCGAATGGTCCAATGAATCTAGGTGAATTTTACATTTCTTCCCAAATCGCTTAGTACCGCAAGCGAGGCGATACCTTCGAGAATACCGAGTCACCAACTTTGAAATTCTAAGTCGCTCTCCGGTTGTCGCGTAGCTCTTACGTCGCCTACTACGGGCTGTAAGCAATCTATCTCTAATAAGCCTCATATGGCGTCATTTCAATACTAGGCCGGTAAGCTGTTATAATAAGCAAATTCGGTTAATGGCAAATGAGAATCCATGGCACAAGCACGCGTAACCCAAGCCTTCTAACGAGGCATCAATAAAATCACAAGGTTCTTGAAACACTAGGCAATGCTAGGATAGGAGCCGTAGTCATTGACCTCTCTCGTGACTTGGAGTACACGAGGATATCATCAATAAACACAACCACAAAGCTATCAAGATATTCATGAAAACCCTATTCATCAAGTCCATAAAATCTATGCAGTGCGTTGGTCAACCCAGCGGCATCATAACAACTCATAGTGGCCTTGCACGCAGCGTCTGAGAGGAGCTGTCTTATGAACATCCTTCTTTCAAATTCTCAACTAATAATAGCTACTCCTCAAGTCGAGCTTGGAATAAACAAGCTGAACCCGAAGTGGATCAAAGAGATCATCAATGCGTGGCAAGGGATACATATTCTTGATAGTATTCTCGTTCAACTGCCGATAGTCTATGCAAAGTCGTAAACTACCACATTCTTTTCACAAACAATACCGGTGCACCCGTGGGACACACTCGGTTAAATGAACTCTATCTTGAAGTTCTTGCAACTACTCTTTCAATTCTCACAACTCCGCCGGAGTTATTACATAAGGTGTTCTAGATATAGCTTGAGGTCCCCGGCAATAGCTCAACGCAAAACTCTAATTCTCGGTCGGGAGGCAATGTGTAGTCCCAAAGTCGTGCTACAAGGACAAGGCAAGAAGAGGACAAGCATTTGCAAAGCAGATGTGGTGTG
This sequence comes from Codonopsis lanceolata, assembly GCA_013146195.2. Taxonomy (NCBI): domain Eukaryota; kingdom Viridiplantae; phylum Streptophyta; class Magnoliopsida; order Asterales; family Campanulaceae; genus Codonopsis; species Codonopsis lanceolata. The sequence continues at coordinate 95,520,478 of CM028380.1, forward strand.
AGTCGAATAGTTAACTAACGAGCTCAATAAAGGTAGAGAAGTTGTATACAAAAATACGGGTCATGGAGAAAGCGAATGCAGGAGGCGGCAGGAAAAGAAATGCTTAAATATCATCTCCCATCGATTCCAAAGTCGAGTCATCTTGACTCTTGACGGGTTCAAGGACATTATCGAGGTTTACTAGGTTCCAACAAGCGTGGACAATGAGGTGAAAATTCTTCTTTATCAACTAAGCAGGTGACTCGAATGCACGTGCAATAGTTGCACCAAGCTAACAACTTTCCAACAAAGAGTTTTCTGCACTAACTAAATTATTCCGGTCACAACACGCATCTATAGGATCTAACGTCCTAACAATAAAATCAAGTAGTCAATCATCATGGACCACATATTCGCCTTTCAAAGAAGGCATTCAATACTGAGCAATTCATTCAATCATGACACGAGGTTCAATTTATTAAATGTAGCATGATTTCAATATACACGTTGCACATATTTGCACAAGTAAAACAAGATGACACTTTCAATTTCATTCCAGGTTGGTCATGGGTTCAGGTCAATTCCTATATCATATTATACCATTCTAGTTCTCGACGAATACCTCTTGATAATCAAGTCGAGGGCCCTCGAAGTGACTTCAAAAGCTTCCGTCCGTTTAGGATGCGGGAGGAGTTACAAATCACATAAGAGCATCCTTTATGAAGGTCTCATGCACATATAATATAATTACACTTAGGCATGGAAATCAATATCATGTACATAGTATTTTAGTCTACCATGCAAGTATACCATGTATGGAACATTCATACCCTTAACGATTCACTAATGATGGATAAATCCTTTTACAAAATGCTAATACTCTAATAATGCATTAGTCGAATATCGGTACAAGACAATAACTTAATAGTCCTTGGCTAACAAATAGTTATTAGCTAGAAAACCTCAAATCACTTTGGGTCAAGACGTAAACGAGCTAACGATTAACCAATCATCGGTCATGCGATCACCTATCGGTACTCACCAGAGTCTCAACTTGAAACCACAACGATACCTTGAGCATTAGGGTATCCCTTCAATCTCAATAACACGAAGCTTGAGGAAAGAGTCCTCTAATTCCCGACACTATAGATCCAAGTACTCACGATTAGGCACTGGAAGATATATATACTTATGTAGGAATCAAGGAATACACTAGGTACTACGGGAGGCTTAGCCACGCCGCTCAAGAAGGTGTAACACGTTCAAAGGCTCTACTGGACACCACGATGATCACGCTCGGAATCAACAACCTGAGCTATTAAGATCACTCACAACGGACAAGAAACAATAGCTCTACAAAGCAAAGAACACACACACCTCTTGGTATAAGCTGGCGTCTTGAAAGTAAAAGCGGGTGAAAGGTAATATTCCTCGGCACGAACACTGTACTCACGAGAATCTAGATTACAATGATCTTAGGATTCTAAGTCCTATTCATTAACAAAGAATTTGCCAATAAGGCACGAAAGAGAACACTCAACGTCATGATTCACACAAGAATTAACCCAACTAGGCCATGGAACCTATCCTCCGCATAGCTAGCGACGAGAGCTCGATACCAAGCTGTGACGACAGAGCCGGGCCGAGATGGGACCGAGGTCGGGACCGCCCAAATAAGGAGGAAAACAAGTAGGCAATTAAACATGCAAGCAAGGACTTAATTCACAAAAACGACGTGACGCAACATTGGAGTCGCTGTACGCCTCGGCACCAAGCGGTTTGATATTTTTTAAAACTTTTAAACGATAAGCGCAAGTTAAACAATATAACCAAGTCTTCGGCGACACTACATGCAGGAGCCCAAGCTAACGGTTCAAGACAAGAATTAATAAAGAGCTAATAGCATGCTCGGCGGAAGACTAAACGTGGAGGAATAATAACAAGTTAACTTGGCTCGGCTTACACAATGCCGGCACAAAAAAGGGTTACAAGTACTACAAGTATAAACTACTAGTAGCTAAAGATTTACAAGCAAGTTATACACAAATACCCAAGCATAGTCTAGTTGGACTTGCTTAACCAGTCATCCTTACAAAAATATAAAACAAAGAAAAGAGGCCATCTAAACCACCTCTTCAAAGAATCAACGGCACCAAAAGGGCACAAAGCGCGAACACCGCGATGAGTCATCGAAAGCGAGGACTGTCTTGCTAGGATCTAAAGCAGTAAAAGGGAAAGGGTAAGTCATAAAGACTTGTAAGCTATCAATCATGCATGTCATGGCAATATGCATCATTCAAGGCAAGATATCATATTCAAGCAAGATATCATATTCAGGGCAAGATATCATATTCAAGCAAGATAACATAGAGGTCATGTATCCAAGATGCACATTGTTTCACATAGGTGCTTGTAATTAAATCACATAGGATCAGGATATATCGAGGCGGGGCCGCTACGTAGTTCCTGCATACAAGCGTTATTCGGAAATGTGCGGTATCGAATGTGTGTAAGTACATCGATCTTCGAGAGATGCAGGGATAGTCAATGGTGCTCTTAATGATTACAACAAGGAGCTACTTCCCCTTGTGGCCTGAGCGTGTGTGAACAAAGACAGGTATGCCAGCTGGACTCATGCAAATGCCAAGTAATGTTTACTTAACAAATTAACAGGTAGGGAACGAGGTCGACAAGAGCGATCTCGTTCAAGACAAGTAAATATTCTCATCAATAACCAAGTAGGATTGAGTTCGACAAGAGTAAACTCACATGTCAATTAGTCATGCTATAATATAACATTCAAGATCAAGCAAGGTAATCAGTTCAAGTTCAAGAGTCTAGAATTATTATTCTTAGGAAACGCGTTTAGAACGTCGGAGGGATTGGTCGGTGAGCCGGTATTATTCAATGGCTCGCTAAGCTTGACTCCGTTGAGTCATCTATAACAATTCATCCAAGATAGATAAGACGCTAAATGCATCATGAACCTTTTCTAAGTTTTCGTATAGGATCGGCTAAGTCATTAATCTATTAAATAACCGTAGTTAAGAATGTTCATCACTAATCAAGCAGGAATGAGTTCGACAAGGGCGAACTCAATATGTCAAATAGATATTCTATTATATGACATCAAGAATCAAGCCAGGTAATCAATTCAAGTTCAACAGTCTAGAATAATCATTCTTAGAGGAACGTGTTTAGGACGTCGTAGGGATTGATCATTGAGCCGGTATTGTTCAATGGCTCACTTAAGTTTGACTCCGCTGAGTCGTCTCTACCAATTCATCCAAAGGGGTTAAGATGCTAGATGCTTCCAAATCCTTTTCTAAGTTCTCGTGTATGATCGGCTAGTTCATTAATCTATTTAACAACCGTAGTTAAGAATTATCGATAATTCGAATTCAAGGGCCTTAGAATCATTCTTTCAAGGCTATTAAAATGCAAGGGTCCAAGAACATTATTTTCTCGTAAGGGATCATAGTTCACAATTTATACTAGGCATAGGACCCAATCCAATAGGATGATCAATACAAGGCATAGGAAACCCTAGAATCATAATTCCCAAGAGTTATCAAGAGTCGTAAGTCCAAGAACATTTGTTATTCTTAAGAAGGCATAGAACATATTCAATTCGAGGCGTAGGACTCACTCAATAGGATGGACAGTTTGTAGCATGTGAAACCCTAGAGGTCATCATCTCCAAGAGTTATCAAAAGTTATTGGTCCAAGAACAATAGTTGTTCTTAAGGGGACATAGAACTCTTTTAATTCTAGGCATAGGACCCCATTCAATAGGATAGACAATTCATGGTATATGGAACCCTAGAAATCATGGTTTCCAAGAGTTACTAAAATCTATTGATCCAAGAACATTAGTTGCTCCTAAGGAAGCATATAACATAGTTAATTCTAAGCATATGACTCAATCAACAAGATGGACATAAATCAAAATCCCAAGAGATCAAAACATCCACAATCATAGTTTGGACATGGAAGAAGCATGGAGATTAATAGAAAAGGGGGAAACATGGCAATTCTAGCATGTATCCTAAGGGGAAATCGATAGCTTACCTTCACCAAGGAAAAGGAAAGTTGAAGCACAAAGTAATCGGATGAAATCGTTCTCCTCGTCGGTAGCTTCACTCCGGTGGTCTCGGTTTGGCAATCGGATGTCGGGAGCTTAAACTATGGGAATCACACACACCAATCTCACCTATTCTCTACACACACTAACCATGGCAAGAGAGAGAGAAGAGAAATCTGATAATGGAAGATTAAGGCAAAGTCAACAAGGGAGGCCTTTTATATCTTGCATGTATTTGGTGGAATTCCAAATGTCAAGGGGAGAGGAGTGGTGGAATCCACATGTCCAAAGGTAGTGGCTTGAGATTAGGACTAATCTAGCTTAATTAGGGTTTAATAGGTTGGATTAGGGACAATTAGGAAGGGGGTTTAAGGGTTAAAGGTCGGACAAAACAGAGAAGAAGAAAAATTCCCGTAGCTGAAAAGAGGGTGAGGCGGGCGCCTCATGAAGGGCCATGCGGCCGCCTCAACTGCTGGGAAGGTTGCCATTTTTCATTTGCTCTCAGTACTTGAGGCGGGCGCCTCACTCGAGCCATGCGGCCGCCTGAACTTCTGGGGCATCAAAACTTGACCTAAACAAGTCCTAAATGGTCCCAAGCTCATGGGCAACCATTCTAGGGTCTAACACAACTCAAAACATGTCCGAAACACACTCGAACATCACCCGGAACAAGATAGGACAAGGCTCGAGTCAAGCGACGATTGGTTGACGAATCAAACCCGGATCAAAGGTCAATAAAACTAGGGTAACTTGGGCATGGAATAGGCTTGTTTAATCATGGTTATGACTTGAATACAAGTCCGGGAACTCAAGGAACAATTCGCATGTCGAAATACGAGCAAAACGGGAGACGGGTGAAATCGCTAAGGCCAAAACAAGGCAAGAAGGTTTCTAAACTTCCCAACAAGCTTACTATGATCAAGGTGAGCGTTCTAGGTCATCTATGAAAGACAATCGAACCCTAACAAGTCTCGGTTGAGGGCAATTCAAGCTAAGGCAACACTCAAGGCATCACGGGAAGGTATGCTAAGCATAGGAGGGAATCAAGCGATAAGGAATGCAATAATGATAATACGAGTCAGGCATGGACTAAAAGGGATATATAATCATGTTAAGACGTGATATACACAAGTTATCAAGGCATAAAACAAGTAACGCAAGTAATGGGTTTGGGTTCTCACACAGACACTTCAATGTGGATTCTTTTCATTTTCTATGCCTTTGCACACAAAAACTATAATGCCCCGAGCCTAAAAGCCCGGTCCGCGAGAAAAGAATTTCAATACTTTTCTTAGCCTATTTTTCCATTTGATTAAAATCTATACATCAACTTAATAAGAACTTCAACATTATCTATTTTAATTTCTCTCTAATTTCCTCATCTACATTATCCTCTGTCCTTTGTATTCTCTGATGTTCTATTTTTCTTTTGTGTAGGTCACGCCTGTGCAACAAACTGATAATAACATGAAGGCCTCTTCCTCGCGGGGCCTTACATGACTTCATCTCAAGCACTTCAAAAACATTCATAAGTAAGATCTTTCTCTGTACTACATCATACTAATATCTATGTATTTTCACTTACGATTCTTTGTATTAAATAAGTTGGCGATGTGTCACAAATACAAGAAATGTAATTAGCTCATCAAGTATAAACTTTCAACAATGGTGGATTGACCCATAACTACAAAATTTTGGACCAACTGTTGTGGGTGGGCTTATACATGAGTGCCATTAGAAGAGTCCCTCACTTTGAAAATCAAACTATAACTATGTTGCACGGACACGGATATGTGGACACGGGATACATGGATACGCAATTTTCAAAAAATATAGGACATGGATACGTAGGGGTAATGTGTAAATATTCAAAATATAAAGACCAAAATGTAAATATTAAAAATATATGGACCAAATTATAAATAGTAAAAACTATAAGCATAAAATAATATTTCTAAATATTAAAAACCAAAATGTAGGGGGGTCAGTATACAATTCAGTGATTGTAAGACCCCGATTCCCGGTTAGCTTGAATTGCGTGCAATGCTCGCATTTCTTCTTTGGTTGAGTGCTCGTTGGGTTTGTGAGAGAGTCTAGATGTGTATGAGAGATCACATTAAGACCAAAATGCTATTAAGATATGTCATATAGTTGTTGACTTGCTAAAGTCACAAGCCGTAACTCGACGATAGTCGAAATGCGACGCGATTGAGAGTTCGCTTGCGTTTTGTGTTCCTGACCTCGATCTGGTCCTAGATCTTTACATGATGATTAATTAACATGTTTAGATGTGTTAGACTTCTAGTTGGATGCATTCTTTAAGTCTTGTGAGGTTTTGACGCTTCGAGGATAGCAATTCTCCTTATCGCGTAGTTTGAGATTGAGCCGTGTGAGCGTCTCCTCTTTCGGGAGTTCTTTTCTCCTATCTATTGTTCATCATCTGAGAGGCATTCATGCCTATTCTATATCCCTTTGAAGTGTTTATAATCATGGGTTGCCCGTCGGTTTGTGGTTTCATTCGACGTTTCGTTAGCAAGTTGTTACGCCTTGCGTCGGTTTCGCTCCTAGCTGTTTCAGGTGTTGTTTATGGGAGTTTAGACCTACTTTAAAAGTGGTTTGAGACTTTTTTGGTTTAGCTAAGAGTATAAAGACTTAAAAGGGTTGAATTATAGGCCATTTCGAAGCTTTAAGGCTTGCAGTTGCATGCGGGAACGACCGGACGCGAACGTGGATTGTAGAAATTGAAAGTAATGGACTTAAGGGGGGATGCGGTCGCTTTGGGAGAGCACCATGCGAGCGCATGGTGCTACGAGCAGATCAGTTCATGTTTTGTTTCTTGGTTGTGTAATTCCTATCCTACCCATTCTAAACCTCCTCTAAACCCATCATAACCCACTCCTAAACCTTCCTAACTATCTTAGGATATATCCTAACCATCTAATTGAGTTTTAGGGTGGATTAATTGGGGTTAATCAAAGGGAAACAACCCAATTAGTTGGACAACCCACCCACTTACTTTCTAACCCTTTTAGATCACAAACTCAAAGTCTAACACCCCATTTTCAGCCATTGACTTTCAAAAACGTGGGAGAGTCTTTAGGTGTGACGACCTGACCCGGACCTCGAGGTGGAATCACAAGTCAATTCGTCTAAATAGGACAACAATACATGCAAAGACTCAATTATAGAAAACGACGTGACGCAACATTTCAGATGAAGCGCGACTCGGCACCAAAAGGCCGGAAATTTTTAAAACTTTTTAAACCTGATATAACAATTAAAGACAAGTATATCAATTCATCGGCGACTTTACTACCAGAACCCAACACTACACAGTTCATGCAAATATACCTCGACGGCTACAACACGCCGGAGAACAACATAATTAAATAAGAGCTAAAGTAATGCCCAACGGAAGTTTTAAAACATGTGAACCATAATACATCTATACAAGGCTCAGCGTACATGCGTCGGCGCTCAAAAATAAGATACAAGTATAGACATAAAACAAATAAACAAAGTTCCCAAGCAAAGTCTAAATGACTTGCTAAACCCAACGTCCTTACAAAAGAGAACAAAACAAGGACATCTATAAACTACAACCTCGTCGCGTGCGATCACGGACAAGCAATAATCCTGCTACACCTCAACGGCGGTACACTGAGGCGGCTCGGATCTAAAAGCAGTAAAAGGGAGGGGGTAAGTCATAAAGACTTTGTGAGTTAACAATTATGCATGTCATGGCATTATGCAACATACATAGCAAGATATCATCTTTAATATCAAGTCACTCAAAGCATTCATTTAATAAACACTTAAATCACATATCCATGGTAGCACATTGTTTCACATAAGTGTTATAAAGTAAATCACATATAAGGAGGATATGTTATGGAGCAGGTGCGCTACGTAGCTCTGCAATACACAACGTTAATATTCGTGCCAATGATACCCGTGATGAGTGTATCAAAGTGCGAGTTCTCTACTCGGGTACCAAGCTCTCTCCATGGTACTTAGACATGCCAATGTGCTCTCTTGGTTACGGCAAAGGGCTACTTCCCCCATGTGGCCAGGTGGAGGCGTGTGTGATAAAATCCGGTATAACAACCCATCACTATCACGAGTCCCATAACTCATGGCGGCATGCATTGTCACACCAACGACTCAACCAAATATGCCAATTTGGACTCATGCAATGCCAAGTAGATGTTTACTCGTCATGTAATCTCAAATAAGGAACAAGTTCGACAAGAGCGAACTTATTCAACAAGTAGTTGTTTACTCATTTAAGGAATCACACAAGAATTCGACAAGAGCGAATTCAACATGTCAAATAGATACATTATTCTACAACATGCTCTCAATCATGCATTTACTTCACACGATCACATAAACGCATAAGAACTCAATCGAGTCTTAAAAGCACACAAACATCAAGGCATAATCATCAATCCATCTCAAAGTATCGTAAGCTAATTCATTAGTCTAACGAACTACATTCGTCGTAGGGATTGATTGTGGAGTCGGTATTGTTCATAACTCCTAATTTCAACTCGGTGAGTTTTACTACATTTCAACCAAGAAGAGCATTGATACTATATGTATCACATTGCCCTTTCTAAGTTCTCCGTTCATTTAGAACTTGATAACTAAGCCGTTCATGTTCTTAAACTAGCCTTAAACACAATCACGAGTTTCAAACCTAGTTTCGGTGATTTTGTTAAACCTTGAATTGAACGAATTCTTTCACAAGAGTTATTCTCAAGCTCATTATAAACAACATTCATGTTTTACAAAATGTCAAAATCATAACTTCATAGAGATTTCATAAAATCATACTCACATTTTATATGTTGAATTGAAGGTTTTGTCTTCACAAAAGATGTTCACAATCACTAATAGAACAACTATAATGAAGGGGTCATGCTATTTTATTTAACATGGAAATCTCGGGGAATTGTCACTCACCTTAGTCCTAAGATTAATGGAGGAAAGGTTGATTAGAGCAAGGATTGTTGTAGAAGATCGAGCTTCGATTTGGCGGTCTCGGTTCGTCGATCGGGGATCTTGGTCCTTCAACCTAGGGTTTCTTCCATGGACGAATTTTGAGCTAAGTCTCTGAAGTTCTCTGGTTATGTTGAACACAAATGGTTGGAAAGGCTGAATTTTGTGTTTATATACTTCCCAAGAAGTCCCTAATCCAAGTGAAGTGATTAAGAGGCTTTCTATTGGCTAAGGCATGAAGACCATTGATAAGGAAGATCGAGGGTTCTGAGGTCTTGAGACAAGTCAACAAAGGTGGCTTTTAGTCACCAAGGTCGGCCAAGGGGCAAGGGTTCAAGAGTCATTAGCCAAAACACTAAAAAAAGTCACAAATCTGATTTCAGTATGATGCGGTCGCATCATACCTTACCATGCATGAGGTCTAGTTTAAACGGCTTACGCACATTTTGATGGCTCCATCTCGGCGACGTGACCAAAACTCAATGCGGCCGCGAGGTGTAAACATGCCCTAAATGACTCTTGATCTAAACATGCCCTAAATGATCTCAAACTCAAAGGCAACAATCCCAAGGTGTAACCCAACTCAAAACAAGTCGGAAACACACCCGAAACACATCCGAAACATGTTAAAACATGGCTCGAATCACGCGACGAATGGCCAACGAATCAAACACGAATCAATCCCATCTTAATCTAGGATAGAATGAACATGTATTAGGCTTGTTTAATCATGGTTATGGCTTGTATTCAAGGCCTAGAACTCAACCGAACTTCTCTCGAGACGAAATGAAGGCAATACAAGCAATGATGTAAAACCACAAAACACAAACGAAGCAACGAAGCTTCTAAACTTCCAACCAAGCACACAACAACTAAGATGAACATTGTAAATCTTATATGCAAGGTATTAAGACTCTCATGAGACTTATTAAGGTGCTAACACGTTATCTGAACACCGAAACAACAACAACAAGGCATGCAACGCATGGAAGACCATTACTCTATTATGATCTCAACCAGCTCAATGCCAACATGATATGAATGAAATGAAGTCTCAAATATGTCAAGACATATTATAAACATGTTATAATGATGACAAACATGAAATGGGGTTTGGGTTCTCACATCCTCCCCCACTTAAAGGAATTTAGTCCCTAAATTCATACCAGAAATCTCGAACAAGTAAGGGTATTTCTCCCTCATCTCAAGCTCAGTCTCCCATGTGGCTTCCTCAATATCATGATTCTTCCACAAGACCTTTACTAATGGAATACGCTTGGTCCTCAAGACTTGCTCCTTGGTATCAAGAATCCTCACCGGTTTCTCAACGTAAGAAAGATCGGGCTCAAGGTAATCTCCTCATAAGTAAGTAAGGACATGTGACTCGTCCTTCAAGTACTTACGAAGCATCGAAACATGAAACACATCATGAACACCCGATATAGACGGTGGTAACGCAAGTCTATAAGCCAAAGAACCAATCCGCTCTAAGATCTCGAACGGACCAATAAACCTGGGAGAAAGCTTCCCTTTCTTCCCAAACCGCTTAGTACCACGCCGAGGCGATACCTTCAGGAACACAAAGTCACCAACCTGAAACTCAAGATCACGTCTCAGGTTATGCTGCGTAGCTTTTCGTCTACTACGGCAGTAAGCAATCTGTCTCTAATCGACTTCACACTCTCGGTGGTAGCACCATCTCCGAACCCCATAATCTAGCCTCACCAACCTCATCCCAGCAAATCGGTGATCGACACTTACGCCCATACAATGCCTCGTATGGCGCCATCTCAATGCTAGACTGATAGCTGTTATTATACGTGAACTTAGCCAACGGTAGATGAGAATCCCAACTACCCTTGAAATCCATAGCACACGCCGCGTAACATATCCTCCAAAATGCGTATCAATCGCTCGTGACCATCGGTGTGGATGAAGCAGCGATACTAAAATTGACTTCGTACCCAAAGCCTCCTGCAAAGAATGCCAGAACCTAGAAGTAACTCTGGGGTCTCTATCTAACACAATGCTAACCGGTACACCATGTAATCTCACAATCTCCTGAATGTACAACGCTGCCAACTGACTCAAACTGTAGGAAATCGCAATAGGGATAAAATGAGAAGACTTAGTCAACCTATCGACGATAACCCAAACTGCATCAAAGCCTATACGAGTACGTGGCAACCCTGTAACAAAGTCCATGGTAATATGCTCCCACTTCCACTCCGGAATCTCAAGTGGATGAAGCAAACCGGCAGGTCTCTGGTGCTCAGCCTTAACCTGCTGACACGTAAGACATCTCGAAACATACTTAGCTATCTCCCTTTTCATACCATTCCACCAAAACTGCCTCTTCAAGTCACGTTTGAAGAATAGAGTTATCGAGCGTGAAGGTCGACCACAAATGCAACACTTAACTTATGTTTATGTTGGAGAAGCATGTATATGCCCATCATCATTGGCGTTGCGAGAAGACGGACACTGTGAAGGATTTGTTCTTCGCTCACCCATCTAGCATTGATTTATTGCGTACATTTCCAAAAATCATATTAATGGATTGCACGACAAGACAAATAGGTACAAGATACCTTTGTTGGAGATTGTTGGTGTAACGTCTACAAACATTACATTTTTAATTGCAACTGCTTATTTACAGAATGAGGAAACAAACAACTATATGTGGTGCGTGCACATGCTTGAAATCATTGATGGACCAATGAAGCACACCTAATGTGATCGTTATTGATAGACAAAGAGCTTTAATGAATACAATTGAGAGAGAGTTTCCTACCTCGAGACATTTCCTTTGTCGATGACACATCAATAAGAATGTTTTGACAAAGTGTAGGAAAATCTTAACGACAAAAGAAAAGTGAGATTTGTTTAATATGTTTTGGAATCTGTTGGTGATCTATGATACTGAGTCGCAATATAATGAATCTCTAGGAAGACTGAAGTCTGAATTCAAAGAATTTCCAAATGTCATCAAATATGTCTTGGAGCATTGGATTGAGCCCTACAAAGAAAGATTTGTGTCATGTTGGACAAATACCGTCATGCATTATGATAATAACACAACAAACAAATATTAATTGATTTCGATATTTTGTTACATACGTACTTGAAATTGCTGCTGATTGTATCTACTTTCAGGGCAGAGAGTCAATACGCAGCATTGAAAGGACAACTTGGATCGAGCCAAGGTTATTTTGAGACTTGTTGGCGACAAATCCACACTCTCATTGAGACATCACACAGCGCAATCAAGCACTCGTTTCAGAAGAGCACAAATGTAATCATGCACAAATTCAAATCAATTATATACAGGAATCTGCGAGGCATAACATCCATACATGCGTTGAATAGGATATATGAAGTACAAAGTTGTGTTGGCGAAGATACTATTGTAGATTCTTTATTGTGTGGGAGTGTACCGAGTTGACAGCTAACTTAGAGTTATACAAACGTGTTTTATAGTGCACCTCGAAAATAGTGGTTTTGTAAGACCCTGAATTCTTATTACTTATCTTGATATAATTATAACCACAATGGGCCGCAATTATGCAGTGTTGTCGTACCGGTTGTGTTTATTGTCGTTTTACTCGGTTGATATTAATTTCGACCTTAAGTTTAGCCTGGTATGACTGGGGACCTTGGGGATTAACTTAGAATTATTTTGGATTAATCAGATATTGTAATACCCCAATCCCACATCGGGTAGATGTGGGACTTGTGTTTGATTGATAAGGTATCCATGTACTATTACTAGGCACCAACATCATCCATGGACTTTTGGTTGTGGGCCCGATGAGCCAAGGTGTTGCGTGCTCAGTGGGCCAGAGTGTGGGCTACACGTAGCGGACCGGGCTCTCGGGCTCGGGTCGTTACAGAGTGGTATCAGAGCGGGTCCCGGCTGGAAATGTGGGAACAAAGTGTTGTACGGGCCAAAATGCTACACCGCAGTAGGTGGGAGCCACCTCTTGATCTCCATACGAGCCACCTCTTGATTCCTGCATCGCCCGGGCCCGGGTTACGATTCGGCCTTGACGAGGACGTCAAGTATTTAAGTGGGGGAGATTGTAATACCCCAATCCCACATCGGGTAGATGTGGGACATGTGTTTGATTCATAAGGTAGCCATGTACTACTACTGGGCACTAACATCATCCATGGACTTTTGGGTCGGCTTGTGGTGGGCCTGATGACCCAAGGTGCTGCGTGCTCAGTGGGCTAGTGTGTGGGCTACACGTAGCGGATCGGGCACTCGGACTCGGGTCGTTACAAATATATGTTTGCACGCTCTCGTGTTCGATTTTTGGCTTAACTCGTATTCCCGCAGGCCATGATAGGTCTTTAGTATTTTTGCCATAACTTTGTGAAGGGAACTCGAAATTCAGATCCGTTTGGTGCGTTAGAAACTAGATTCCTAGATATTTCCAACCATACATCTCGTGTAATTTTTAGACTTGTATTTCAGTACATGAATATTTTTAAAGTTGACCCAAAAATTCAGTCTACAATATTTGGCCCCTCCTTGTGTTTTTTTGACTTCTTTGGTTGTTGACCCTTGCACTCTTGAACCCTCACCCAATTCAGTCCTAGACACTTATATTGACTCAAGTATGACCAATTCCTAGCCTTGGATGGTTGTTAATCAAGGGTACACATTAATTGACCAATCAAAGCCTTCATAACTCAAGTCACATGGATTGAACCACTTGGTGACTTCAACAACTTGAAGTAAACCATTCTACCAGCCAAAGACTGCCTTCATTTCCAGCCTTATTCAACCGTGTTCTTAGAAAGGGAGAGAGAGCGAGAGGGATGCCATGGAAGCTTGGAAGGTGTTCTTGGAGTATTCCGGCGATTCCTGGAGATCCGCAACCAAATCGGAGAGTTTAGACCACCGAATCGAAGCCCCTGCCCTCTAGTTCATTAATCCTTTGTTTGTTTTATGATCCATTCTTTTGATCTATACTGAAGGTATGTTACTAATTCCCAGAATTTTGTAGACTAGATTGTTTGGCATGCTAGTCTTCATTAAACTTGCTTAGATCATGCTAAGGAAGAGTTTTATCAAGTTTATAACACGTTTCGATGCTCCTATGAAATCTGGAAATTTTTCCATGGATCTTGACTTGATGATTTTGTCCTTGAGTTTAGTTTGAAATATGTTCAAGCTTTGATTTGGAAGCATTTTTGTTTATGAACTTGTTAGGAATACAAACCATACAAATTCAGTCTCTGTTTTGGGTAAATTTAGAAAAAAAATAATGGTCCAATCTACAAAAGGGAATTTTCTAAAATTAAAGTATGTTATACCTATACATGTTAGGTAACTCTCTGTAAAGTTTCATAAATTTTTGAGTTCGGGAAGTATTTTTCCTTGTTCACAAATCGTGGCTGTTCCAGTAAGTTGTTACCAGACATCCAATCTGTTAACGAGAAATGTAGGTGACCATAATTCGATGAATACATGTCTGAATTGAGGTTCTTAAAATTCTAAGTTGTACTTAAAAGTGTCTAGTTTCTAGAAATGTAAGATTTATGATATTTGGATTTATGAGATATATTTTGGGAATTTTCTATGATAGACACTCAGTGTAAGTCATAGCAGAGAATCATATTTGTGTCATGAACTTGAGAGGACCATGACTTGATGAATACAAGTCCAATTGGAGTGTTTTAAAATGGTAAGCTCTATCTCAAAGATTATAGTTTCTGAAAATGTAAAATATGTGTCTTTTGGATCAATGAGGAATTTTTGGTGAAGTTTGTAAGATAGACATGCAGTATAGGTCTCACAGAAAAACAGATTTCTGACATGAACTTGGAATGGCTGTATTTTGATGAATACAAGTCCAAATGGAGTAATTTAAAAGGCTAAAATATAGTTTCAAGAGTCTAGTTTCAGAATAAGCAAGAATAACCTTCTTTTGAGTTGTGAGAAAACAATGGTCGAATGGTTGCTCAGAATAAGTTTTAATAGTGAATCTGGAAATTTGCTTAGCTTTGAAATAATCATAAATGTATGATTACAAATCTGAATTGAATGTTAAAAATGGTTAATAATCCACTTGTTTAGTATGCTATGTTATCTTGCATGCTCCCTTCATTATTGATGTTTAAACTAGGCTAGGGAAGACCTATGCTATGTTTGTAACTTGTTTACATGATTGTTTAAATTCTGAAAATTTATGGGCAGCAACATACACTTATTATTATGAGCTTGTTTATAGCATTAAACATGTTCAAATCATTCTTGGGAATACCTATTGTTCCTGGATTCATTGCTATTGCAAACTTCAAAGTAATGACAATGCTAGGATTTCACAAATTGTGGAATTGAAGTCTCGTTAGGCTGAAGTCATGGATGACTTTGGAATTAGGTTCTAATAGAATCGAGAACATAGAAAAGAGTATTGAAATGCATATAACATTCTATCTCTACTTGGATGAAAGTTTAGAAATGACTCGGCGGAGTGGATACTAGTGAGCCATTGAACAATATCGGCTCAACGATCGATCCCTACGACGTTTGAAATTCGTTTAACTAGCATACTAGTTTTGAGATTTTTGATTTGATTCATGTCCATGATTGATTATTAGTCGTAGAGTATATCATGCCTACCTGACTTGGATGAGATCGTTCTTATCGAGCTCGTCCCTACTTGATTTCATAAGTGAGTAAACATTTACTTGACTCGGATCAGTTCGCTCTTGTCGAACTCGATCTTCTACATGTTCATTATTGATAAGTTAACATTTAGTTGTTTCCCCAATAAGTCCAACTGGTATATTTGTCTTGTCCTGTCTTGTCTTTCCTGGTTGACAATTCATTTACCGTTACGAATCATGAGATTCGTGATAGTGATGGATTGCCGAACCAGATACGTGCAAACCTCTCCATTCTTGATCACTTTGGAGAAAAGTACCTTGTGTAACCATTAGGTCGCTTGGAATAATACTACCTTGGTCGATGTATCAATCACGTACATCCGACAGCACGTTCCTGTTAACATTTTATATTGCAGGAGCTACGTTGCGGCACCAGATTTATATCATATCCTCTTATATGTGGATTTCTTCTATTACTCATGTGAAATCAAAGTGCTACCATGAATATGCGAGCTAAATGCTTATATATACTTGTTCTTGATCACTTGATATTCGTGATGAGTCTGTGAATTGTTTGACATGTATATATGTAGATATACATACTTCTACTTGATTACCCCATGATTGCCTTCATATGTATATATGTAGATATGCATACCTTTACATGATAAACTTCCATGAATGAATTATTAGGTACATAAACGAGTTTATATACCTACACCTGATAATCCTATGAGAGACTTGGTATATGTATATATATAAATATGCATACTCCTACTTAATTATTCTATGAGAGACTTGAGATGTTCTATCTTAAGATATACGTCCATAATCATGATTATTCTTGTAACTTGCCTCCTGACTTGTTTGATTGTTTATGAACAAGGGATTCACTCTGATTCATCTTGGTAGTCTAGTAAAGGAACGATTTTGATACACTACAACTCGACTTACTGGGTCTTCACACGATATCATTTCCTCTTATGGCAATATTTTATTTATGTCATATTGTTTAGTAGTAGCGTACTGGGTCATTATGACTCATCCCGTACTTTGCTTTCTAGTTGCAATTTTGGTAGCCGCGTTGAGGCTGAGTAGATCGTGACTGTAGTAGTGCGCAGCTGATCGATAGATCGAGATTTGATCGTGTGTTCGTGCTTGTAGTAGCCGACATCCTCGAGTAGTAGCTTGTGGATTCCTATCTCATCTAGCATCATTGACTTGTATATTATACTTTTCTATTCTTATGAGCTCGTTGTATTGTCAAGTTATTTAGACTTTACAGTCAGGTAGAACACTTGGGGGTTTTGATTTGGTTCTTCTTTGGGCCGACTTGTTGTGTCGCGTCGTTGTTCATTGTCTTGGTTTTTATATTCAGTTGTCTCCCGGGCATGCAGTTGCTTTGGGGCTTTTCTTTATCCTAGTTGTTATCATTGTTGGTTAACCCCGGTATGCTTTAGCCGTGGGTAATTGTTATATCAGGTTGGTTCCTTGTTGAAACGCCAGCCTGGAGTGCCGATGGTTTATTCAGCGTCTACAATGTTGCGGCACGCGAGTTATTTTTTCCCCTTCGTGAGATTAATGTCTCTCCTGATTTCTTTGTCCTTAGGTTTCGAGTTTCGTAGCTCGGGATTCTTTTACTTATCGCTTCCGCAGATTCGACATTTTGGTAAACCCGTATATTAGTACGACTTTATATTTGTGTTTCGAGCTTGTTAGCTCGATTGTCCGACTCGCACTTCTGATTTTTAAGTGCTTGTCCTCTTCTAGCCTTGTCTTAGCGTCACGACTTTGGGATTTCGTTCCGGAATCCGGGTCGGGTCGCCACCGGCTTTATTTACCGAAATGGGTTACTTGGTTGCATCAATGTATAATGTAGTGGTATGTTTAGATACACGAATGCCCGTAACTTATCTACTGTTGAGGACAACATTCACGTCTACTCCGAAGCTTATTTGCATCAGATTAATAAATGAAGACCATTTTATCGAGTTACACACAACCCAAGTCAAGTATGTTTTATTACCATTCTATGATATATTTTGTTGATATATAAACCTTATTTATAGGTATTGTTGCGCGAGGGTCACCCGTTACTACTAATATCTATACATTGGGATTCGTTTCACCACCAGTGTGTATGTATCAGGGTGGAAAGATTTGTTTAGTACTCAACATCATTTGTACTCGGATACTGTAGGATACAGTCGTATTGGTCGCAGTACTAAGATTATAATTTTATAATAGAATGATTGTAATTATTGTTATTTATAATACCATGTTTATGGTTATTTTTGTTGATTTGTGTCATGTTATTTTAAATTTGTTACAGACATCGAAAATGATAAAAAACATATTATTAACATCTAAAATGTCAAATTTATCCAACAAGTTAAATTATATATTAAAATCTAAAATGTCAAACTTATCCAACAAATTCAATTACATATTATCAAGCTTTTCTCCTACGACGACGACTAGATATGGTTCTCCCTCTGCTAGGGCACTTGTAGATTGTCCTGCATGTTATCGACCTCCCAGTGCTCTGTATGCACCTTGGATCACTAAATCCAACTCATCGTACAAGATATCTCAGTCAGCCAAACCATACTGCACTGCTATCGGTTCCAACAAACCGTGTGCTAAGCTAACCATTTCCCATGGATCTAGTAAACCAGCATCCGGAGCAATCCTAACATGTAAAGAATGATGCTCGGGGCAACAATCAATCAGATGAGATATACGATTGTACCACTTGATATAGGTGCACATTCCCATGGTCGCTCGCATTGTCTACCAAGTTCTTTGTCAGATAAGACTTGTCTTTTCCAAGTGCCGAAGTATGACACAAGCCTCGACAGTACCTTCTTACTAGCCGCCAGACCTCTCTTCGCAATAGCAGAGGCAATAACCATTCCCAGAATGTTATGAACATATCTAAACTGTCAGAGGACGTAATCATGGTGGTATGGCTCGACATGATTGACTGACCCTATGCATCCTTGATATAAGGATATCCGGTGAGACAGAAAATGTTGTCGCATCTGCTGTGTATACGACATCCAAATAACTTAGAAAATTTTTAATTTTTTTCAATAATATACAAAATAATAACAATACATAACACAATAACTCAAACATAAAAACACAACTCATGTGCCATAACAATGTAGGCATGCAATAGCACCATCGCTAACTAAAGTGTCGGAAAGAACATAATAACTAAACATCAAAGCACAACAACGACAACAATAAAAACAGCACCAACCTCGACGGCTAAAGCATGCGAGACCAAAATACCATATGGAACAATCCTAGCATGAATATTTAGATACACATTAAAGACTCATATCATCCAGTCAAAGGACATCAAGTTGTTCTCGCATACCTTGTAATCGATCCAAGGGCACTCTGGTACCAGTATTGTGCTCCCACCTTCTTGCAATTTCATACTCTTCGTAATAGTGCACATTAGGAGAAGGGCTACACATCGGTAATCGTTCATATATCTACTCCTATATTGAACAAAATACACACAATTTACAATTTAAATATTTCTATATAAATTTGTAATTCAAGATTTATAGATATTTAAACGTAATTACCTCCAATAATGTGGAATATCCATCCATCTACTTCGTCTTCACATATGAAGCACTCGTTAAATGTTAATATAGAAAAGCTAGAGTTGCTGCTCCCCATGAGTAGGTATGTACAACATCCAACTCGCCGAGGAACTTCAAGTAAGTCGTGCTACACTTTTATCAGCAAAAAAAAAAAAAAAATGTACAACACAACATGTACCACAAATAAATGTAAACAAAGTAGGCAAGCTTTTCTGGATCCTCTGGCGTACCATCCCTCGCAAAATGTTTGCGTAGTCACTCTAACCTCACAGACACCCCCTAGCCCCATGCATTTTTTCCATTGCCTCGTCAGGAGACACTCCTATAATACAGATAAATCTTATGGACGGTAGTTTGAATAGGAGGAGTCGCCAAGGAACCTTCCAAAAAGACTGATTTCTCGACAATTGGAAGACCAATAAGGCAAAAGACATCATCTAGTGTTACCGTCATCTCACCAAAGGGAATGCGTAAGGTATTGGTCTCTAGGTGCCACCGCTCTACGAAAGCATTGACCAATACTTTATCACTATTGGAATATGATACTTGCCTTAACTGTGAGAGTTTGATGGCTGAAAGTTAGTCAACCCATTGTTGAGAAATTGTGCTTTTTGTTAGTTTTCACGCTAAAAGCATTTGTTTGTGATTTTTGACCTTCAGCAACATCCGCTCTTGCCCTTCATATATATGTACCGCTACATGTTCCGAATACAAACGCAGAACACTTGGCTCTAACGGACCCCCAGGACATGGAAAAGTAATTGGTTCCACCTCTTTCTTTTCCTTTTGCTCCTCATAATCATTATCGTCCTCGTCTTGTGACTGTGCCTCGACCTGTGCGTTGGCCTTGGCTTTCCTACTCGATGCAATAGGTCTTTTCTTTCTCTCATATTTTTGAGTTGTACACATTGATCAAATTAACACTTGAGTTCGTTAATCCACCAATTTATCCTAGTGATACTAATTCAATTTTTTTGTTGGTGAGTGATTTAATGTTTGAAATCGAAAAGGGGAAAAAAAATTGTTCGGCTTCTCTCAGTGGAACAGCTGCTCACTGCTCGGCCTCCGTAGTTGGAACAATTGACCAATGTTCGACCACTATCAACCGATAATTATGAGGTTGTGCGACCTCTGTCATTCGAACATATTAGAAATGTTCGGCTAAGAGGTTCCGAACAATCTCATACTTTTCAGTTGATCAGGGCGAACAATGTGCTCCTAGTTATGTGTTTCAGACCCGATTTGTTTTTTTTTTTCCAAAATTGATAAAAAACCACATCTTTTTTTTCTTCAGAACTTTGGCCCTAAAACTACTCATAATCAACAAAAAACATAATCCTAATTCACATCTCAAGCATAAACACTCACATTGCAACAAAACACAAGTTAAAAATCAAAGAAAAATGTACAGACCTTTATCTATTTTGCTAAATGAGTTGGTCTCTTATCTTCTTCTTCTTTTCAATCCTTCTTCTCTTCAATCTTTCTTCGATCCTGAGGTTTTTTTTTTTTGGCTGGGTGAGCTGTGTGTGAGTAAGAGAGGGGATGAGGGTTGATCGATTTGATGGGGGTGGGGTGGAGAGGGGGGTTTGTGTAGATAGAGTGAGTTAGGGAGGGGTTTGTGTAACATGTAGGTAATCAGGGGGGGGGGGTACAAACAGTGTTTTTGATTGTTTTTAAATTAGGTGAGGTATACTCAGAAATGAGATCAACTTGAACGAAGATGGGTCTATTAGTCTATATAGGGCGACCCTTATTAGTAGTAGGGAAAACTATACCAAATGTCCCCAAACTTTGCTCAAATTTGATATTTAGTCCTGAAAAATCAAAAGTTGGGTGCAAATTAATCCCTAGACAACTTTCATTTGATTTACATCTCCGGTCTCAAACGGTGGTCCCATATTTTACGTTTAAGTTAAGCACGTGAATAGTCACGTGCACTATTTGAGGGTTAAAACCGTGAAGTCGTGAACACACTGGACGGGACTTGAAACTGACGCTTTGTGTGAGTGAGAGAGAGAGAGAGAGAGAGAGAGAGTTAATACTTCCTCCGTCCCTAAATAATCGTCCTAGTTGACCCGACGCACAATTTAAGAAAAAACAATTGACTTGATTATTTATATTGGTTTAATGTGTAGTTTCCTTTAAAACCCATGTGTATGTGACTCATATAATTAAAGTAGGGTGAAAAAGTAAGGGTAAAGTGGTAAAAGTAATGTTTTTAAAAAATAAGTTTCAAACTGGACAATTATTTTGGGACGGACGAAAAAGTAAAGGAATACGATAATTTAGGGACGGAGGGAGTACTATGTTTTCGATCAAGAAATTCGTGGAGTGTTTAAATCTCTATGCAGTGTTAAATCTCATATGTGTACACATCGATCCATACAACTTCTCCTGTAAGTTGGTTTTTTTCCATTTTTTGCAAAAATCGGTTTTTTTTTCTCTCAATATTCTTCGACTTTTCCTGGAATATATTTGTGGATTCTCTCTTTTTTCTGTGTTTTCATTGTTTATTGTGCATTGCTTCCTCATTTCCGGACAAAGAGTTCACTTTCAAATGTTGATGATTTAAATGAAATCATTGGCCATTTGATATAATTGGAGTTTTTATTTCAAAGATGAGTGGACTCGAAAATACTATATCATGGATATGGTGGATATGGGGTACGGATTACAGAGTACATATTCACATAAGTATTACGGGCTTGCGGATGTAAATAATCAAGTATTTTGTTTCAAATCGATTTATCATTTCACAACGAATAACCAGGCGGGTCTCGCTGCCCGGCAGCGAGTCTGGGTCCAAGGGCGATTCGACATCATATCCAAGCTCTGTAATTTTCATTTTGTATTTCTATTGTTTTTTAACATTATTGTAAATCCCAGTTTCTAACATCAAACAAGGACTCTTTACTTGGAGTGGAGGGAGTATATATGTAGACATACATGCATATCATTCTTTTTGGCTTTGAAGTTTTGAAAATTCAATGGTCGTTTCTTTAAAAGAGATAAATGTAAAGAGGGGAGAAGGGGGGGGTGGTTTCTTGTTCTCTTTTGTTTGATTGTTTTACAATCTGATATGTATATATCTAGGGTTTAACATTTTTTTATATGTATGGTTGTCCATGTTCAAGTTTTTATATTGTCACCTTTTTAAATAGGGTTGTGTTACATGGAACGTAGACATCCTAATCTAGGTCCCATAAACAAATAATTTGACACCCTCTTGAAAATTATTGATAAATTGACTAAGGAGGAATTTAATATGTCCAAGGAGGGCCAAACAGGGGCCTATTTGCAAATTGGGGAAAGTCAAAAGGAGCAAAAAGTCAAAATTGGCAGTTGTAGCAACTTGGTCACTCATTTTGGAGAAAAAATCATAGCTTTCTCACCTATACAACAATGAAGATTGAGAAAGTTCCCTGTTTATTTTGATAGCAAATTTCTCACTTCAAGCACTTGATCTTCCTTCAAAACAAACTCTTCTTTGAAAGCCTATCAAATACAACACCACGTCCATGAATCCTACACACAATCAAACAACAAATAACGATAACAAAGCCTTCTATTCCCTTATCATTTGAGTATATGGTATACTCTGACAATCTCTATTAAGAGCAGACCAAGGTGAGTGCCCATTGATAAGTTTACAATTCCTAGTCAATTACTCGATTATATATGTACTCCAAACAGAACACCTAAAGAGCTGAGAGAATGGTGGGGATTTTGGCGATTGTTGGGCCTTCAATCGCTGCTGGTGCAAAGGTTGCGGAGTACTTGGTGGAGCCAATCAAGAAACAGTACGTTTATCTGTTTCGGTACAAAAGGAACATTAGGAAACTGAAAAATGAAGCTACTACTCTTGAAAATATGAGAGCAGGGGTGCAAAGCTTAGTGGATAAAGGCAAAAGAAATATAGAAGATATCGGGAAGGATGTTGAGGCATGGCTGAGCAGAGTTGAGGAGATCCAGAAAGAGATAAAGCTTGTTTTGCTCACTGCAGATAAGGTGGAGAATAGACGGTGGCTGAATTACTCGTTGAGCAGGAAAGCCGTGAAAAAGATTAAGGTTATTGTTGAACTCCAAGGTAAAGGAAAGTTTGATCATGTATCTTATGATCCTGAGCCTCCAATGGTAACTGAACTTACACCCTTGAGTAGATCAGAAGGGTTTGAATCAAGATTATCAATAATGAAGGATGTTATGGGAGCACTCAAAGAAGATAAGATCCACTTGATTGGGATATGTGGAATGGGGGGCGTGGGAAAGACGACAATGGTGGAAGATATTGCAGCAAAGGTCATAAAGGATGGTCTCTTTGATAAGGTTGTTATAGCAGTTGTCAATCAATCGCCAGATCTGAAATCAATTCAAGGTAGTATTGCAGAGTTGTTGGGTCTGAAGCTTATAGAAGAGAGTCTTCTTGCAAGAGCAGCCCGGCTGTGTGTAAGGCTAAAGGGTGAGACAAGGGTTCTTGTAGTATTGGATAACATTTGGGGGGGACTGGATTTGAAGCAATTAGGTATCCCCCTGGTCGCCGAAGAACACCATAAGCGCAGCTGCACTATCGTGTTGACCTCAAGGAATGAAGATGCTTGTAAAGAAATGGGGGCTGATAGGATTTTCAAGATAAAACCCATGACTTGTGAAGAAGCCTGGGATCTATTTGAAAAAACAGCAGGTGAATTGTTTCATCCTGATCCTGATGTGTCTCGGGTAGCAGAAGACATTGTGAAGGAGTGTGGAGGTTTGCCTCTTGCCATTGTAACTATTGCATTGGCACTCAGAGGTAAAGAGGAGAAGTATATGTGGGATAATGCACTTCATAGTCTAAGAAACTCTAATTTTGAAAGTGAGTATGCAGCCGTGTACTCAGCTCTGGAAGTGAGCTACAGGTTTCTAGTAAGTGATGAATTGAAACATCTGTTTCTTCTTTGTTGCTTATTTCCCCAAGGTTATGATATTCCTATTGAGGATTTGTTAAGATTCGGATCAGGGCTGAGGTTGCTTATGAATATGAATAGAGTAGATATGGCAAGAACCCGGGCAAATGCCTGCATTCAGAAAATCAAAAATTTGAATTTATTGTTAGACAGCAGGGATGAAGAATGCGTAAGAATGCATGATCTTGTGCATACTTTTGCTCTGTCATTCGCATCTAGGCATGAGCACATGTTTATGGTCAGACATGGTAATGCTGCAAATTCCTGGTCACGTGGTGATGCTGAGACAATCTTCTGTAAAATTTCATTATGGTGCGAGGAAATGCAAAGGCTTCTAGCTGGGTTGGAATTCACAAAGCTCAAGCTTTTGCTGCTGGTAGGGAGCAGTGACCTGTCACAGTTCCCACAAAACTTTTATGAAGGAATGCGTGAACTGAAGGTTTTGATTCACAGGGGAATGTTAATTAAATCACTTCCAAGATCATTCCAATTTCTACTCACCCTTCAAACTCTTTGTCTGGATTACTGCACTTTTGTAATAGAGTGTGATTTATCAATGATTGGAAATCTAGTGAATCTCGAAATTCTAACCTTTGTCCATTCTAATGTTAAGGAAATACCAGCGGAAGTGGGGAATTTAACTCGTCTACGGTTATTGGACATGACAGGGTGCGTAGAACTCCTAAAAATAGCTCCAGGAGTGCTACAAAGTTTAATCCACCTAGAGGAGTTGTACTTGAGAGGAACTCGAAATTGGGAAGGATATGGTACCACCAAGAAATGCCTCAGTGAACTGAGTTCCTTGTCCCGTTTGGCTACCCTAGAAATTGAGCTACCATATGTTGAGTGTCTACCAAATGACATGGTCTATGAGAAGCTGACAAGATTCAGGATATGTATAGGGTTTGCTATTGAGAGCCAGGTATTCCAGAATACTTTAAAATTAGTTCGTGTCGACTCACAGATTTGGAGTAAAATTCACGTGTTATTCGGGAGAGCTGAAATTCTGCATTTGCAGGGGATAAGGTATGATTTCCAGGGAGCTCACAGTCTCTTCTGGTCTGGAAAAGAGCATTTATCGAAATTGAGGACTTTGACAGTAGAAGAATGTGGTAGCTTGGTGTATCTTGTGGAGACAAGTGGTTGGGAATCAACTAATTTTTCAATGTTGGAGTCGCTGTATCTCCATCGCCTGGTTTCTCTAAAAGGGATATGGCACGTCGAACGTTCATGGACGAGTTCTTCTCAGCTGCCATCTTTCGGGAATCTACGCATTCTTGACATTGTGGACTGCTGGAACTTGAAATATGTGTTCTCTCTGTCTACCGCCCGTGGTTTGGTTAAACTTGAAAGTGTCAAAATAGCTTTTTGCTCAAAGATGGAAGAAATTTTTAGCAGTGAAGATGAGGAAGAAGTTGTCAAGATCGAGCTCCCTAAATTAAAATCGTTGAAACTTCTAAATCTGGAAGCTCTTGTTTGTTTATGCAAGAAAGCTGATGCAGTTTTACTTCCTGAGCTTGTAGATTTGGAACTTGATAAACTACCAAATATCACCAACACCAGGGTTACTTTCTCTGATACAGAAAGCGAAAACCATGCTTCTTCTAGTGATATCTTCCTGATACAAAAGGTATGCTTTTATTAATTTAACTAACATTTTTGTTGATATCACTATACATATTTTTTGTTAAATTGTATTGCTGACATCACAACCCCTGTTAATTTTCCCTGCCAAATGGCACAATTGTTTATAAAGATAAATAACGTGGTTCATCACTTACCCTTTTGGTGACTCGAACCCACAACCTACAAGGTGTAGCGTTTTTCCCACTTAAGTTGTGCTTCTTGTTATTAGTGTAATATGTATAGAAACTCCCTCAATCCAAAATTGATTGTCCTTTTTTTGTGTTTCCGCAGAAATTAAAGTTACTTTTATGCCTAGTTAGTATTACATATAAGTGAATGATGATGCATATTACTTTTAGTACATTTTAGTATATCAGGTCACCAGCTCTATTTCCCTGTATGATAATGTTGTTGAATGAACATTGCAGAAGGTTTCTGATGCTATGTCAGTTCTTTCAACCCACTCGATACAAAGCTTACATTGTCTCGATGTACTTGAAGTAAAAAGTTGTGATTCAGTGAGAGTGGTTTTTGACCTTGAAGCACCGATTTTTGAAGGAGGGAATAAAGCTGTAGTAGTGCTTAACTGCTTGAGATCATTGGAGTTGTATGACTTGCCGTTTATGACTCATGTCTGGAAGCATGGATTTGAAACATTTGAGGGCTTTAAGAACCTGACCAAGGTGTCACTTGATCGTTGTCACAGTATAATCTACTTATTCTCAACTTTGATAGCCAACCTCCTCGTGCAACTCGAAGAATTATTCATAAGCAATTGTGAAAAATTGGAAGTGATTGTTAAGGAAGAAAATGGGCTAGAGATGGCAGCAAAAGCACCGAGCAAGATTGTATTTCCACGTTTGACGTCCATAAAACTCATCAATCTCCCAAATCTAAGAGACACTGGCATGAATTCAGGCTTTCTGCGAGATGCCAACTCCACTCTAAGGAGTGCACAATACAAGGTACTTTAAACAAAATCCCAGAAATCTTTAGCCTTTGATAAACAAGCTCCGTTTGTTTCAACGAAAATTACTTCCAGAAAATGATTTATAAAAATAATTTCTAGAAAATGAAAACATTCTACTTTCATATGTTCGGCAATTTTTTTGAAAATGTACCGGAAAATGTTTTCATGTGTTGGGTAAGTATTTTGGAAATGTATAGGAAAATATTTTATGTGATGTTATTGGTTGAAAGAACTGCATTTATTCAAGTTACTAACTTCTGATATGTTTATCAGATTCTCCTAAAAAAAATTATAATCAAAGAATATAACAAAGATTCGTATAATATATTCTTGCATATAAGATCCACTGTACATCACTTAAAAGGAAAAGGAAAAATGAAGACTGAATACCAAAAAATCCCACTGAATATTCATTTACAAAAAGTCCCAAATATTAATCTTCTATAAAAAAATCTCAAAATTAAAATTTTACTACCAAAAGTCGAAAACATAACATGTCTACATACGTCGTTATGTTAAAAGCTTCATCATGTAGACTTATTTTTCTTTTCATTTATGATAATTATGATAAAAGTTACATTTATTATTATTGCTATTATTATTATAATAATAATTTTATCATCATCATTTTCATCAACATTATTACTATAATTCTATAAATATCAAAAGTCTTTTTAAAAACTTTATTCCCAAACAAAACAACTATTCAATTCATAAAATTTAGAGTTAATATTTTCACATTAAAAATTCAAAAAGTTAACCTTTACAATTTTATAAAATTGTGGTAATCATATTAGTAATAGTAATACAATAATAACAATGATAGTTATTATTAATAGTATAGTTAGTTGTTGTTGTTATTCCAAGTATATTATATATTATTATAATAATAATAGTTATTACTATTATTTTAGTTGTTAACATATATTATTATTATTATTATCATTACTTTATCTGAAATAGTGAATTATTAACATCATTGAAAATAAAAATAAGTTTATTTTCAAATAAAATCTTACACTCCAACGATGTTAGTAGACGCTTTAAGTTTTGGATGAAAATAGCCCTATGCCTATCAATAGCGTGTTTAAAAACCTCCTCCATCTCAAAATGATTGTCCCCTTTTAGTCTTTTGCGCATAAATTAATGTTACTTCTTAGACCATTTTAGTATTGCATACTCGATCCCTCCGTCCCAAAATTATTGTCTTGTTTTCATTTTTCGTCTGTCTCCAAAATAATTATCTTGTTTGAAAGTTTCATTTTTAAAACATCATTTTTACTATTTTACCATTACTCTTCTTATTTTTACTTTAATTTTGGGCCACATATTCATGGTCATTAAAGGAAACCACACACTATTCTAATATTAATAATCAAGTCAATTGTTTTTTCTTAATCCGTATGTCGGGTTAAACATAATAATAATTTTGGGACAGAGGGAGTATAAGTGAATGATGATGATGATGCAAAAAATGTTTTTAAAAATTTATGATAATGTCGTTAGTGTGTGCACTTTATTATTGCAAGAGCACATTAGGACAAGGATAGAAAGCGGAGGTGAATTTAGTAACCTCACACGAAAAGGCACATTCATTTTGGAACAACAAATTTTAAAATAGGACACCCTTTTTGGGGGGAGTAGTTTTTTCTATGTTAGGGCAAGTTCAATGGTAGGGGTCAAAACCAAATTTTGATACCTATATAAAAGTATTATGTTCTCCAATGATTAAAGTAAAAGGTATCAAAATTAGGTGAGGTACTAAGGGAAGTATCAAATTTGGTACCTTCCCTAGTACCACACCTAATTTTAATTCCCTTCATTTTGATACCTATGATTGGAGATGATCATTTGATACTCATAATAATAACCAACGGATATCAAAATTTGGTTTTGATACCTATAAGCAAGTATCACTGCTGGACTTGCCCTTAAGGGAATTGATATGTGGCCAAACCTTTGCAGCTACCAGCTCTAAATATGGAAATTGATTGTTGTTGTTAATGTTGAAAAATGCTACCAGTTGTATTTCCTTTCTATCATAATGTTGTTGAATGAACATTGCAGATTGGATTGGGAAGGAAGACAGAGGTTTCTGATACAACAACGAAGTTGACTGAGATAGAGATTGATGTACCTCCAACCCTGTACAATGCCAAGTCAGTTCTTTCATCCCACTCGATACAAAGCTTGCATCCTCTCGAAGTACTTAAGATATCACGTTGCTATTCAGTGGAAGTGGTTTTTGACCTTGAAGCACCGATTATTGGAGGGAATAAAGATATAGTGCTAAACAGCTTGAGGGTATTGAAGTTGTCTTTCTTATCGGAAATGACTCATGTCTGGAAGCATGGTTCCGAAACGTTTGAGGGGTTTAAGAACCTGACTAAGTTGTCACTTATTAGTTGTGACAGTATAATCTACTTATTCTCATCTGTGATAGCCAACTTCCTCGTGAACCTCAAAGAATTAGTCATAGAAAGCTGTCTCTCAATGGAAGAAGTGATTGTTAAGGAAGAAAATGAGCTAGAGATGGCAGAAATAGCACCGAGCAAGATTGTATTTCCACGTTTGACGTCCATAAAACTCTTCTGTCTCTCAAATCTAAGATGCTTTTGCTCAGGCTTACGAGTTGAGTTTGAATGGCCGTTACTAGAGTCAGTGAAGATAGTTTTTTGCGATGAAATGTTGGGTTTCACCAAAGGAAACTCTAGCATGCCTAGCCTAAAAGACATTGACATAAATTTATGCGAGTATAGTTTCCAGGGAGACATCAATTTCGCTCTAAGGAGTGCACAAGAAGCACAACGCAAGGTACATTAAACTTACTCCCTGAAATCTATAGCCTTTGTTAAACTTTATTTGGTGGAACTTCTTTTCTAATTCTTTTAAAGTAATTAGTAAGGTTGCACGTGGTGTTAATGATTTTTTAAAAATGTTTTGCTAGTTCCTTCATTTTTTTTCTTTACTTTTAATTGTTGGATTCTTTTTGAACTTTAATCTTTACTTATAGTTTGTTAAGAGTTATAAGGCATGTTGTTGTGTGTACAAGTTTTTTGATACTTTATTTTTCGTCCGTTTATAACGTATGTTTTTTGTGATTGTGTACCAACTTACCCTACACATTTGCCTTTTTGTTGGTTATTTTTATATCTTTTTTTTAATAACAAACTTGAATTTATTCACTTTTATCATCGTGTGAATTTTAAAACAATTCAAACTAAGTGATCATAGATAATTGCATTGTTGTTGGAGTCTTTGTTTTGCTTAATCGTTTATGGAGTTTGTCATTCACTCTAGAAAATAATATATTGTGTTAGAGAAATCAAGCTTTCAACCTTATTTTACAATTTTTTTCTAGTTTACCCCCTAGCTACGATGAACATTATCAATCTGATGTTAAGTTGCACATGCTATATATTTCACGTGTATGGTATTTTGATCATTTTCCGGCAACGCTTTCTCAGTTTTTATTATCCAAAGAGAACCTTCATTTTCTTCTTATCCTTGAATGCTTTCTTTACTTCTTCTTTAACAATGACCTCTTATGTAAATTTTACGAGAGATAATACTCTAGTGTATAAATCTTTTATTCAAATTGTTCTATAGAAAAATATGTAAAAATAGATGTGGAACCTTATCAGAGATCATGAGAGATAAAACTCAAGATTATAGAATCGCACATAGGCCGTCAAGGTCGCCATGGATAAGAACCCACCTAAAATTAACGTTGTCACAACCACCGGTATTAATTGACCAAACTCCACCATCCATTTCTCTGTTTCTCTCTCGTACAACACAATACACAAGCCTACACCATGAATTTTACCTATAAATAAATGAATCATTCAATACTAAATCAAAATTTAAAATTTGATCAAAAACCAAAACTCGATTTGAACCCATATGAGATGTAAACAAAATGATGAGCCACATCATGGTTCAATCCATCTTCATTGCTATTAGCTTTAACTCCAAACAATTTTTTGTCGGCTCCATTGATATCATTGGTGGTTTGATTAGAGCAAATTCTCAATCGTGAACATTCTTCGGCACCATATCTACCACTTCGGTTAGCACCCTCATCAAATTGGACATAGCCACACCTAATTGGGATGTAGGTCAATTTTGTTAAGTTATCTTTCTAACGTCCCTCATGGTTTGGGGAAAACTGAGAAAAATGTAGAATATGAAAATGATACAAAATTACGTTAAGGGGTAAAGTGGAATTTGTGGATACTTTAGGGGGGAATTTGTATTATGTTCTAATTTCAATGGGGCCAAAGTACATTTAGCTCCCAAAATTAACAACTACTCATTCCGTTCCGGGCAAAGAGTTAACTATTCTATTTTGGGATATTTTACTTAAAGAGTCTACTTTGAAAAATTTAAGCATAAAAGTGACATTTTATTAATAATCTATATCTATACTACTTATAAAAGGCTAAGATGTCTCTTACAAATTAATAGATGGACAAGTCTACCCCTCGACTTAACACATCATCCATTATTTAATTAAGAGCAATAAACGTAAAAATAAAAGTTAAGATGTCTCTTACAAATTAATAGATGGACAAGTCTACCCCTTGACTTAATACACTATCCATTATTTAATTAAGGGCAATAAACGTAAAAATAAAGGCTAATATGTCTCTTACAATTTAATAGATGAACCAGTCTACCCCTTGATTTAATACATCATCTATTATTTAATTAAGGGCAATAAACGTAAAAATAATTTTAAAATAGAAAAATTTCACAACATCAATTTGTTTCCCTTCTTCCCCATCGTTACTCAATCTGCTTCCCTTCTTCTTCATTTTCAAAATTTATCTCTTCGGAGACGGTGGAGCAGAGGCAATCAAGTAGAAGCAGGGAATTTATCTCTTTAGAGACGGTGGAGCAGATGCAACTAGGTACAAGCAGGGAACGACATCCAAGTTGCGAGATAAGCTTAGCTTGATTTTAATATAAGCGCCCTCTCCATACTTGTAACCTACCCGAAGTCTTACTCCTCTTCTCCCCACCTATGTGAGCATACATATGTTTGATGAAATGCCTCAATGTCTCGAGTCTCCATACTTTAGAACCCCGAATATGTGAATTGATTTAACTCCCGTTGTATAGCCTATGTTAGAACGACTATGTGAAGCCATGGTATTGAGTGGATGTGTTGTCAATTGATTATATTTAAGTTACAAGCAACATAACTTGCTCATGGTCGTGATTGATACTTCTTCATGATGTTGTTTATTAGGCGTATTTGCGACTACTTGTTAAACTCAAAACTGTTTTGCAACTTAAGAAGTGAGATTGTCCGTCTTGGCGTGAGTTAGAATGTCGACACCTTTGACTCAATAATCATCCTTGAATCGATGTTTGTAATGTGGAAATCAAATTTTCAAATCATGCGACTTGATGTTTGTAATCTATGAATCCTCAATGTTGCCTTTTCTTGGCCATAAGATTAAAAAAAAAACCAACATGAAAGATAATTAAATGAATTAATTGCTTGTTGTTATTGTTGGTAACATGTTATCTCTAACATAACCTTAAGTATATAATATTAGCCATACAAATGAAAAGTAGCATAACAACGAAATTCATCAAAATTCATCTTTAGGAAACAAGGGAAGGCCTGGCCGAGGATAATGTAGTATATAATGCCTTGGCATGGAGCACCTGATTTCAATACTTGATATGTGACATGACATAAAATATCAAGAAGCTGATGAAACATTAACAAATGTCAAGTTATAGGGTGAAAATGCAAAAAGAATAGTAGGATGCATGAACAAAGAGGTGAAAGTGGTGTAGGGGTGGTGACAAGTGGTGCCAAGCCAACATCCTTGAAAGGTATTTGTTTGGTGCGCTTTTGACACCGCTTGGTGCCACATGACATCGCGGTGCCTGTCGATATTGAAATGCGAGGTGCGAGATAGGTGAGTGGAAGCCTAGAATCTCAAACCAGTCAGAGCTACTTGCCAAAATAAAAACCCATAGATTATAAGTAATCCACAGCCTAGTTTTTAGGTATCCACCTCACTCGTAGGCCAAAATCCCAAAGTAAAGTTACTGCAGAGTAACGAAATGAAAAACACCCTAAATAAGCGAGTCATTCCGCGACCAAACAAACCAAAACTACCACATATAAGCGAGTCACTCGCGAATCAAACAACAACCACACAACAAATAACAAAAGACTCCCTCTCAGGGACGGAAGCGAGCACCGCTCTAAAAAGGTAACAACCTTTAAGGGCGTTTTTATTTATTTATTTACTTTTCGAGTTCATTTATTATTTAAAGTTGTTATTTAAATCCGGCACAATGTAATGATATAGCCAGTTGTCTGCTGGATTAGAATATGAAATATTATGTAAAAGAGTTGTTATAATGACCAAATATTCTTAAATATGTAATTATTGGAAGGAAGCAATTGCAGTCCGTAAATAATATAGCCACGAATGTATTTGTTTAAATTTCCTGCTTTTTTTAATACCTTATTTATTTGAGATAAATATAACAATAAGCATACTTGACCATTTTGAGATAAAAGTGGTTAGATGGGTACAACACGACCTTTAAATAACAGCCTTGAACCCGTTTCTTTTCTGGTTTTTTTTTCTTTTCTTTGGTTTGCTTTATTTGCCTTAAAATAAAGATGGCGACTCCAAAACTTTGGATTCGGTGGGGCCTGCATGACACTCCTTCTTTGCACTTTCTCGTTTTCCCCTAAAAAAGAGAGATAAATGGGAATGGAAGGAGTGATGTATTCCAATATCCTGGTATCCCCTAAACAAGGGATAACTTG
>CM028380.1:95554244-95635271 GCA_013146195.2 Codonopsis lanceolata
GGGTTTCGCGGACCCTCGTGAGTCACATCTTCTTCTTTGCCAAAAGAATCATTAAGTATGTATCGGATACCACCAACTTAGGAATACGGTATCGAAGGAATCTTCTTTCAACTTAGTAGGCTACTTCGGATCTTGACTATCTTTGGTTGCCAAATTAATGAGAAAAAGCACAGTGGAACTTGTCAATTTCTAGGAGACAAACTTGTCTCTGAGGCTAACAAGAAAACAAGCACCGGTTTCCAACTCGCCCGAGCGGAGTACTGTAGCTGGCGGTAGGCTGGCTGCTTGTCAGCGCTTTGGATCAAACATCGGTTGGTGGACTCTGAGAAATCAAAGTAGCAGACTTCCCAATCATGTGTGATAACACCTCGTCAATCTCTATCACCTACAATCATGTGATGCACTCCAAGACAAAGCATATCGATGTTCGATATCACTTCCTAAGGGACAATGTAGAAAAAAGGAACATTAGCATGAAGTATATTTCAACTGACCATCAACTGGCAGACATCTTCACTAAAGCTCTGGAAGCAGACAGGTTTGCTTATCTAAGGGGAGAGCTTGGTATGCTTGACCCAACTACTTAAATTTAATTTCAATTAAAATTAATTTTTCATTATAATATTTTTTAAATTTTAAAATCAAAATTTTAAGCAGACTTGATAATTTCTTTTAACCAGACTTGACAATTTATTTTAAGCAGACTCCTTACTTTTAAAAGTAAAGTCAAGAATTTATACAGTCATTGGGAGGCAAAGGTAAGCTTTCTAAACTCATAG
Source organism: Codonopsis lanceolata (assembly GCA_013146195.2). Taxonomy (NCBI): domain Eukaryota; kingdom Viridiplantae; phylum Streptophyta; class Magnoliopsida; order Asterales; family Campanulaceae; genus Codonopsis; species Codonopsis lanceolata. The sequence continues at coordinate 95,555,024 of CM028380.1, forward strand.
TTTTAGAGGGTTATTTATGAAAATTGTGAGGGACTGAATTCAAATTTGGTTGAGATACTTTATGAAAAGGTACTTTTCTCTTTCCTAAAAGCTGTCATTCATTAAGTCTTGTCATCAAAAAAGGTTTCTGACTTAATGACCTTTCACAAGTCTCTATGACTGACGGCACGTCCTTTCATTTATAAACCCTCAACCGCCAAAAATTCATTTTACAAAATTGTCTCTTGTTATTCTCTCTCTCTAAAACTTTCTTCTCTCTAAGAATTCCTGGTTCCTTCGCCCTGTTCGTCAGCTAATTCTGCAGATTCTTTTCACTTTCATCTTCTACTTCTGTGAATCTTCTGAAATGGTAAGAAATTTCTAACCCTAACTCAGTAATCACAGTGTAAGCACAAATGTACACACTTTCGTCTGTAATTACACCATTATTGACTGTTCATGTAACTTCTTGCCCCATTTCTCTTTGAACTTCAAAATTTACTGTTCATTACTGGTAGTATCTACTTATTATTGTTCACGAATTGTCGATTTTGGTATTCTGAGTAATATTCAGCCTGTATATGACATTTCATGAGTTGTCTAGAAATTTCTAGGGCTTAATGCTATATCTTGTTCATATTTCGAGTTCTTGAGCTCTTGCCCTAATTTCTGAAAATTTTTAGGCTGGAACTTCTTCTGCATCTGCTGTTCCTGAATAGGCTCAGAATCCAACTCTTGAGATTCCATCTCTGCCCCCCACTATGTACCATCCGGGGATGTGCATCGACGAACCATCTGTTCGTGCTTACGCTTCTGGAGTAAAGATAGTAGATGACCTGAACCAGTCAGGCATTCTACCTCTGTTCATGCTGGAGGATGAAGGTTTCAGCTATCTTCTAGTTGAAGAATTCTTCCAGAAGGCTAAAATAAATGAATCCAGATCATCCATCTCTGCTGTTGTCAGGACTGTCAATGTCACTATCACTGCTTCCAGGATTGCCAAGATTATTGGCGTGGAATTTGATGGCCCTACCTCTCGATCTTTGAAAAGGCCACACGGTCTTACATGCGTGGGGAGAATACTCCAAAGGAAGCTGCTGCTAAGATGAAGAAGACTTTAGTTGAAGATGACGTCTACTTCATCAGTCATCTTTTCGACAAGAGTCTGATCTTCAAGAACGGCACCCACGACATTATGACTTCAGACCAGCTGGAATACACGTCTACTGTCATTCTCAATATCAGACTCAACTGGGCTCAGATCCTCTTTGAGCTGCTGTGTGATGCCATCGAATCAGTTAAGGTCTCTCTGAAGCAGAAGCGACCTTTTGTACGTCTTCTCAACACTCTTCTTCGATCAAACACGCAATTCTACACACGCCTGCTGCCCTTTGAGAAAAAGAAGGTCCAGAAATCCATCCAATTCACCAGCACCTTCATCATCAACTACCAAAAACTAAAGAATGAGAGGAGAGCTCAGCAAGGTCTCCCACCTCTGCTCATCATCCATGCCATGAACCCCCCCTCCACTGAAAGTTATCAAAATCAATCCAGCAACAACTGTGGATGCCTTCATGGCCAAGCAGCTGAGTAAAAAGCTCTCCAAGGAAGCTGTTGCTGAAGGCTGCTCAAGCAAAGCTTCAGACCCTGCTCCCTCAACAACTTTGAAGAAGAAGAAGAAGACTTCTTCCATTGAGGAGGAGCCAGCTGCAAAGAAGAGGAAAGTCTCTTCTTCAACCTCTGCTAATCCTGCTGGCCCCCAACTCAAAAGGAAAAAGAAGACTGCTGCTCCATCCGCTCCCACTCCCGTGCCAATAGAGGCTGCTGAACCTGATCCTGCTCCCTTCCGCACTCGCAAACGTAAGCCCAAACGCATCGAACCCTCCGAACCCTTCATCCCTTTTGTTCCACCTTCATCTCCAATCACTTCTTCCTCCCTTCCCTTTCGTCTTCAACAGCCCCTGCTGCTGTTGGGGAGGAGCCAGCCATTGAGCATGCTGCTGCCCCTTCCTCTCCTACTCCCTCTTCAACCCCTGCTGTTGATGAGGAGGAGCCTTCTTCACCTATTCCCAAGAAGAAGAAATGCAGACTTCGTAAGAAGTCTGTGGCTCCAACACCATCTTCTCCACCCTCTCAACCCATAGACACTATCCCTTCTCCGCCATCTTCTCCCGAACCTATCTCCACCATTCACCCAGCATCCTCTCTAGCTATCGTACCTGTTCTCACACACTCTTCTCCCTCTACCTCCTCTCCTTCCTTCTCTATGCCTGAACACTTCTCTCCTCTTGCCCCTCACATCTCTACTCTTCTCTACCAAACAGCCTTTCTTCCAGAAATCTTTCCTCCCATCTCTCAGTATCTTACTCCTATCTCCATCTCTTCTAATCTTTACCAGATTCTCTTTCCTTCCATCTCTTCTGCCACCCATTCCTTTCTATTTGACTTCTCTTCTATTTCCGACCTTCTCTATCCTTCTACCTCCCCTACTAACTTCATTCTTTTACCCGACTATCCTTTTCCCTCCTACCTTTTAGAAGCATCCTCTTCCTCTTCTGCTTCTTGTTTCTGCATCGATAGCCTAGCCACGACATCAAGTGATTCCAAACCCTCTTCTCCTCCACGTACAACCTCTGCTGCTAATCAACCTGCTTCTTCATCTTCTTCTCTTCATCTTCTCCGTAAACCTCAACCCTTTCTCCCTTCCAAATAACACTACTGATCCTGCCCTTCTGGATCTTCTTCGCGCAAACAATGATCAGCTCGCTCAGCTCAACAGCACGGTCTCCTCTATGGCCCAGCAGATCGAGGTACTCAGCTATGGCCTCAACGCTACTCATGCCACCATCTTTGACATAGGCAAGATTGTTGATCAACTGGTGAACGATACTGCTCAAGCCTTCACTACTCACCGGTTCTTGGTTCAAGATCAACAGGCTGCTCTAATAGGGATGTTGCACTCCCAGCAGATCAGCATTCGTGCCCTCTTCGATGAGCTTAAGACCGGAATGGCTCGGGCAATTATTCGTGAAGCGGGGAGGTTCGATTTCAGCGATCTTCGCCTTGTCGAAGCAAGGCGATGCAAGAGCTGGCTGGCTGAGCAGTAAGGTTGGTGCCATCGGGGAGGAGAGAGCTACTCACTTTTGAATCAAGCCACGATTGAAGAACATAAGCAGACTCAGAGAACGCTGAATGACAGAATCGAGTGCGGATTGGAGACTACTTAGAGCGACAACGCACTTTTCGGCCCAATCTATTACATTGTTGGTATTTTGTTCTGTATCTTTGTTTTTAAACTATGCTGGTTTGCCAAAACTTCTACTGTTTAAACAACTTGTTTAATCACAGATGACTTAGCTTCTTTCAAGTTTAAATTGCTTTATCTTGATATTATCTGCTCTATTTAAACTTCGTGTTTAAATCTTTACATGTTGCATGTGTGCTTATCTCATAGATTTAAACCTTGCTCTACTTAGTACTTGTTCTTAATGCTTTCCTCTTGTAAGTACTTAGTATAGCTATCTCTCTACTAAGACTTCTGTTCTAAGAGGCATGTCTGCTCTTCTTAATAAAAATCCTTTAAGACATGTTATTTTCTCAGTGCATGATTCAAAGTCTGCTAGTAGCTGAGATGATGACATCAACCAAATAGGAGGAGATTGTTGATTCCTAATTCTAGATTTGGTTGAGTCATCCTCCACGATTCTATTGTGCGATGGCTAAAAGGTGCAGTGCCGATTAGTGTGGCAACTGTCTTAGAATCAATGTCTTTAGAACTGTTTAAGTGTAAGTCTTAGGTGCGGTTTTGCTAGCTTCTTCAGCAGCCTTGAAGGACCAGCAGACTTTGATGTCTGCTCAAAGTCGAAAAATCAAGATGAGCCAAATCACGAAAATTTGACACGTGTACACCTATTTAGATATTTTCGAAAATATCTAGTCTTTATGTCTTCATCAAATTTCTTTTTCAAGAAGTCAACTCTAAATAATGCCAACTGTCCAGACTGTCTCCTGAAACTTGAAGACTGAAGACATTACCCGTTTTGGCTAAGAAGACTTTCCAAGCTGCAGAGCCTGCAATCTGAATCATATCCTTACTCGAATTGGGAATGTCTTCTCTGCACACACTGCATCTCTGATGACTGTGGCTGTTACATCTCCCAAAGCGCCGAATTGCAATCAATGCAAAAGAAAGTTGGACACAGTTCACCCTGTCTCAGTCCAACGGTCCAAAGTTCTCTTCCTAGTATATATTCAAGTCTTGAAGATTTGAAGAAACAACTCTTGCGCATTAAAACTCTCAATCTTCATCTTCAACACTCAAGCATTCAAGAGATCAAAAGGACAAGGACTAACACTTCACCAAACTCTCTGAAGCTGCAGATCTGCCATCTTAAATTCGTTTCAGCTTCATTTAGTTTGTTTTTTAAACTGTTCTTTAATTCTGCACGTGAAGAGAACAATTAATCATTGATTGTCTCTCTCACCTTTATACACTTGGTTAAAAACTTATTTTGTACACGATCCATTAGTGATCTTACTCATAAACCTAGTGGATAAACAAGTGCACTTTTAAAATCCAAAGCTAACCACTTTGGTAGTGGATGTAGTACTATTCACAGTACGAACCACTTCAAATTCCTGTGTGCTGTTTGAACTATTCTTATCCTTCTCATTAACTGCTTATGCTTAATTGTTTCAGAATCTGTTCTACCTAAACAGTAATCTTGATAGTTCAGATTATGCTTTGTTTCCGCTGCCTTAACACTTCTATTTAAACCTTTCAAGAAATCATTAAGAAGCGTTTACGAAAAGTTTTTATAAAAACATAACAAGGCTATTCAAACCCCCCCCCCCTTCTAGCCTAGATTGAGCCTATTTTGGGACCAACAGAAGTTCTTCTTCATAAGAAGCCTGCATACACTCATCTTAGAGTCCTAGTGGTGTTTCTTTTGCTTCTACCTTGGCTCATAACAGGACAAGTTTCAACCTAGGGCTACTAAATGTGTCTTTCTAGGGTATCCTTATGGTAAAAAGGTCTATAAACTTTATGATTTAAGTACTCATAAAATCTTCTACAGCAGAGATGTTAGATTTTATGAATCTGAATTTCCCTTTCTATCCCTATCTGCACTTCCTTCATCTTCTCCTCTTTTTCCTACTCAACCTTGTGTTGACTCAGAAGATTCTTGTTCTTCTCATTCTCCTTTAGCTTCTCCTTCTAAATCTTCTCCAGTCTCTTCTCCTCTTCCTTCTCCTTCACCTGCTTCTATTCTCTCTAGCTATTAGACCAGTGAGAACTAAGGTGATGCCATCTAAGTTCAATGATTTTGTAGGCCTCCCATCATCTCTTACATCTACTGTATGTTCCTCGTGCTCGAAACTAATAAGACTTGCTAGTTACAACCTCTTCCTCTTCATAAAAAGACTGTAGGTTGTAAATGGGTGTATATGATCAAACATAAACCTGATGGCTCTATAGAAAAGCATAAGGCAAGGCTTGTAGCTAAAGGTTTCACCTGCATCGAGGGGTCGATTTCTTTAATACATTTGCCCCTGTGGCTAAGATGACTACAGTCAGAACTCTTCTTGCCTTAGCTGCTATTAAGGGCTGGGATATCAATCAAATGGATGTGTCCAATGGTTTTTTGCATGGTGATCTGAATGAAGAGGTCTTTATGGATCTTCCTCCTGGCTACTCTCCATCTCTTGGCTCTGTTTCCTCTCCTCCTGTTGTCTGCATATTGCTCAATTCTTTATATGGTCTTTAGCAGGACCCAAGACAATGGTTTCACAAACTTAGTTCAGCTCTTCCGACTTTTGTTTTCGTCCCATCTCACTATTGTAAGATCCCGATTCCCGGTTAGCTTGAATTGCGTGCAATGCTCGCATCTCTTCTTCGGTTGATCGCTTGTTTGGTTGTGAGAGAGTCTAAATGTGTATGAGAGACCACATTAAGACTAAAACACTTTTAGGAGATGTCATTTAGTGGTTGACTTGTTAAAGTCAAAGTCGTAACCCGACGATAGTCGAAATGCGACGCGATTGAGAGTTTATGGTTTTGTGTTTCGACCTCGATTTGGTCCCAGATCTTTACATGATGGTTAAATAACATGTTTAGATGTGTTAGACTTCTAATTGGATGTAATCCATAAGTCTCGTGAAGTTTTGACGCCTCGAGAATAGCGATTCTCCTTATCGCGTAGTTTGAGATGGAGCCGGGCGAACGTCTCGTCTATCGGGAGCCTATTTCCCCTATCTGTTGAGCATCATCTGAGAGGCATTCAGGCCTATTTTGTAGCCCTAATAAGTGTTTACAATCATGGGTTATTACCCGTCGGTTTGTGGTTTCATTCGACGCTTAGATAGCAAGTAGTTACGTCTTGCGTCGGTTTTGCCCCAAGTTGTTTCTGTGTTGTTTATGGGAGTCTAGACCTACTTTAAAATTGGTTTGAGACTTGGATGGACTAGTTTAATGTTGGAGGACATTAAGGTTGAATTGTAGACCATTTTTGGCTTGGAAGGACTCGAGAACGCGCGCGGGAGAGGCCGGGATCGAGCAAGGAAGGACAAAAACCCTAATTGCTGAAAAGGGGATGATGCGGTCGCATCAGTCAAGCCCTAAGCGACCGCAAGGGGGCCTGTTACAGAATGTCGGGATTTTTGATAGTTTTAATGTGCTGTCCGAAATTTGACCTCTCAAACCCATTTTTAGACCACAATTTGACCCAATTACTTAACCTAATCTAGTCCTAACACCTATTAAGAGATTAGAGGGTAATTAGTGACTTAATTAGTGAATTAAACCCCCCAAATAAAACCCCAATCTGCCGCTTTCTTCATTCATGCGGCCAAGGCAGAAAACTTCTTCCCTCTTCTCTCTTCTTGCAAACTTCTGGGAGCACTCAAGGAGGCTTGGAAGAGAGCTTGAGAGGTGGTGATTTTAGGGCTTGGAAGGGCTGAGCTTGGAGGCCATTAATGGAGTCTTCATCTTCCCCATTCTACCTACAAGTTGAAGAGGAGACACCATTGTTAGGGCACAATTCTCAGCTTGTTAGGGCTAAGCTTGAGTAAGTTTCTACCTTCCTTCCTCTTCTTTTTAGGCTCCATTGACCCTAGGGAATCAACCATGTGTGCTATGTGGGTCAATGGAAGCCATTGTTAGGGTTTCTAGAAATGTATGAACCCTAGGATTTCAAGATTTTGTTAGAGCTTGATTGGCCTATGTGAGACCATGTCTATGTGAAATTGATGTTCTAAATTGCCTAATGAACTTGATTATATTGATTTTTCATGAAGATTGATGTTGGTTTGGGTGAGATTCTTGGAGGGTGCTTTACCCTAATTTTGTTTTAGCTTGCGAATTAATGATGTAAGCTTGATTAATGTGTTTTATATGCTTAATAGAGTATATTAAACTTTGCTATATGAATCGATTATGGGTATTGAGCTTGGATGACAAAGATGCTTGGAAGGGGATTTTCCCCAAATTATATTTGGCTTGTTAAAGATGATGGTAAGCCTAATTAGCATGTTATACATGTTTAGTGGAGTTCATTGAACTTAGTTATGTTGATTTGCCATGAGTATTGAAATTGGTTTGGTTGAGATGCTTGGAGGGTGATTTGCCCTAATTTGGTTTTAGCTTGCAATCTAATGATGTTAGCTTGATTAATATGTTTTACAAGCTTAATAGAACATATTGAACCATGTGGTGAATTTTAAATCATGAATTGAACGTTATGATTGGTATGATGACTTGGATGATATTATGCACAAGATGGCTAAATTATTCTAAGTTGCATTGTTAATTAGTTTGTTGGGTTTATATGAGTATATTGAACATTGGGATTGTGGTTTTGGGCGATAGTTATGAACATAGGGGTTGATGAAGCCTAAGCTTCTATTCCTTGAATTTTCTGAAAACTTAGATTGAACTCAACGGAGTTAACCTTTGGGTTAGTATGAATCCTAGGAACTATAATTTTAAGTCCTACGGAATTTTGGGTAGAATTCATGGAGGTCGAGCCTCCAAGAAGTTTTGAAGTGTGGGAAACACACTTGATTATGAGAGCTTATATGATTCTCGGTTGTAATGCTTATGCTAGTTGTGGATGAATTGCATGACTAGTTTGATAGTAGAGTGTTTACCTACTTGTTTTGAGCATATGAGTATATATTACTTGTGCTTGGGTTTTGAGTCCACTGAGTCGGTTTGGTTGAGTTTTGGTGGGACGATACATCGCCTTCACGAATTGTGAGATTCGTGATCGCGATGGATCGCCGTGCCGGGTTTGCACACACCCTCCATCGATGGCCACGGTGGGGAAGTAGTTTATCTTAGTTGTAGTAATACACATGACTTTGATAACTATGGAACTCGAGCGAGATCGTCTCGGGACGCCGATATCTACGAGAGGGATATCGAGGGCACATAAAGGTTTTGCACGTGTTTTTGCAGAGCGACACGCGGAGGAATTTGGGTAATGGTATCATATCCCTTATACATGAATTGTTTCACAAGTGCTTAAGTGAATAACGTGCTTGGTGAATTGGATATGATATGATGTTTGTTTTGGTTTCTTACATGTTATACTTAATAGATAACATATGGATTGATGTTGTTAAGCATGTATGCTATCACATGAGTATTATTGGAATGTGGTTTTATGCCAAAGGTATAGATCATTATGGTTAAGTTATATGCCTTGACATGAATATTATGGGAAGGCTATGTTATAACAATAGCATGAATTACTGTTGTTATGTTAATATGCTTTATCATGATTATTATTCGGATATGGCATTATGTTAAAAGCGTGAATTATTGTTGTTAAGTTTATATGCCTTGACATGTAAATCATCTAAGGCTATGTTATATCAATAACAAGAATTATGATCGTTAAGCATATAATTGTCTTGACATGGATTTTAATGAAATGTTATACTACAATGATAACATGTTTTATTTATGTTGAGCATGGATGCCATAACATGATTTTTATATAAGGTTATTTCATGACGATAGCATGATGTGATTTATGATTGAGTATTATGCCATGATAGGAAGTTACGGTTAGTAACTTACTAAGTCATTGTGACTTACTTTTATTTGTTGGTTGTGATTCCCTAGATCCGAGTCGCCGAGCGGATCCAAGTAAATCCGAGGTTACGTTGGCAAGGAATTCTTTTGGAAAGGTTGCTACTTAGTTGTTGGCTTTGTTTTTGGTGAGGTCGTTGGGAAGATGAAGTTATGTAAACTTCATGATTGGGTAGCAAACCTTGATGTATTTGTAATGTTGTAATTATGTGGTTAGCCTATTCTTTTGGTAGCCAACCGGTGGTGGTTGTGCTTGTTATATGTTAGTAGTTAAACTTTCATATATTTTCTGGTTGTTAGTACATATAACTGTTAGTACTTATTTTGTTGGCAGCCGACTGGTTTTAGTCGCGCGGTTAATTGGTGTTATGTTTAGCATGTTAAATTGCTAGTTTAATATGATGTTTGTTCTCCCAAGCATGTTTTAGCCGTCGAGTTGTTAGACTAGAGTCTTAGACTTAGTTTAATGTTGGGTTCCGGCCGTAGTTTCGCCGATGACTTGGTTTATTTTATGCTCTATATTGAATTGCATAACAGGGAGTTTGTTCTACGTGCCCAATGTTGCGGCACGCGAGTCGAATTTTTGGACCGAGAGATTTACTATCTCTTTGGTTGTTTTAGTTTGAGCTTGTTAGCTCGGGCGCCACTGTTATGTTATATTTTGCTTCCGCGTATGTTTTGAGTTGTCGGTGTATCGCCGTTATGGCCCTACCCATTATTTGCTACTTGTTTGTTGTTAATTGTTTCCTTGGCGGCACGACCTTGGGATTTCGTATTGAAATCCGGGTCGGGTCGTCACAGTTGGTATCAGAGCTATGATTATAAATTTAGCTTTCATGATAGGTTCCTTGGCTTTGGGGGTTGGTTTTGTGTGATTTATTATATCTTAACGTCGAGAGTTATAGCATGTTAAGATGTTTGAACTAGAATAGAGGTTAGCACTAGTAGAGGTGCCAATGTTGATATGTATAAGGTGGTACTAGTAATATCCATGATTGAGAGTCCACCGGAGAATTGGTGGCAAATATGATGATATTGTGAATTAATATTTAAGTGAAGATCACAGAGTTAATGCATTGGAGTAGCACACTTAGTACCGAATGAGACTAGGAAGACTCCATAAATTGTGAAAGGGTTAAGGATTAAGGATGAGATGTTGCAGGCAATTTATTTTGTTACGGCTTACGGATTTCGAGAGGCTGTGGTTTATACTTACGAGAAAAAGTTAAATGTTAAGGAACGCACCTGAGAGAGGACCTCAGGGAATATTAAGGTTGATGATGTGGTTAGAGGACAGTTAGTACCTCCTGAAACTGTGTAGGCAAATCCGTAGATTAATAAGCGGAGTGATGCTTTTACCTAAAATCATAGATGAAAAGGTGATAATTTGTTATATAAATTTCGTTTGAGAAATGGGACACCGAGTGTAGGTGTTGGAACAATATAGACAAGTGTTTAGTTGATGGTGGTGATCACATTAGAATGGATTGCCTTAAATTGAGGATTAATGACTCTAAGAGCGCTAATAAGCAGTCTAGTGACCCTTAGTGAAATGGTTATAGACGAGCTAGGGTTTGAGGTTGTATGCGTGCGTGGCGGTTGGCCATTGCGGAGTTTTGAGACCTACCTTGGATAGGAGGTAATTCAGTATACGGATATTATGGTTGCTATTATCGCTGTTATGAGTGCACGTTGTATCGGTATCTCATACGCATTGATACATACATTGCATTGTGTGTTGAGAATTAATTATTTTTGTTTCCTCGATTTATGGTTATTATTGAGGAGGATGTCCCGGTATGGGATTGGTTTACGGTTTTGGTTGAAATTTTGACTCGTCGGTAGACATGATTGAGAAGGTAATACGGTTATGTAAGCCTATATGGATGGCGATGTTATACATATGTGAATATTGAATATGTGATAATGCTACTAGTGGTAAATACTAGTGGTGCGTTAAATTTGTATGCCCTATAGAGATATGTGTACAGTAAAATAATTGTACTTTGTTGTGTGATTTTATGCGAGTAGGACGCGCTTGAATTGCACGATCGATACTTAGTGGTTTTGAGATGGATTACGGTTATTACGAGTAAGTATACCGTTAAATCGCGACTAATAGGTGGTGTCGTTACCACGCGAGGGTATTTCGTGTGTGTTTTGTCGAAGACAAGATTTTGGTTAAGGTAATGATAAACTTTACGGAGTTTTGATGGTTGTGTGTACTAGAGTAAATATTAACTCTTTTCCTTGAGTTTACTATGAAAATATTATTAGGCGAGTATACTCGATATACGGACCTTGGTAATTGTTAGAACTTCCATTGCTTAGTGAATTACCACGATGGAAATTTATGAGTATGTTTTGTCGGTTTTGTGTTATGATTATGCACGATTGAATTGGCAATCACTTGTGTTGTAATGGTTGTTTGGTTAACCAATATGCATGGTTATGAGTTACACGAAATATATGGATTATATGAGTTGCATAAATTGCATGAATTACATAAAGTATGCGTTAAAGTATGAGGATACTTGGTAATTGCATATCCCGTTTACATGATATATGTGTATACATGTAGCATTGCTAAATATAGGAATCTTAGCATTCGCTTGAGGATTAATTTATGGGTGAAATGTAAATGTTGTATGTAGAATATAAGCATGACTAGTATTAACACATGTATTGTATTTGTGATGGGAATTAACATATGGCTTTTATGTGAGTATGCATGGTAAATGCATTTTGTTAAAAAGAAAAGACATGGTTTATAAGAGTAATAAATATGTCTAACGGAAATAGTTGTATTTGAGTATGAACATGCTTATATGCATTAGTAAGCAATGTAATTTGTTTAAAGTATAGCATGATAAAATCTTGATTCTCATGCCTTATGGATATGCCATGATTACACTGTTGCATGATTATGTGAGACTGTAGTAAAGGATGCTTAAGATTTTTCTCATAACCCTTCGCATCCTTGCAACGAAAGCTTTTGAAATCCAATTTAGCCGGTACCCTAAATTGGTGATCAAAAGAGGTTCGTTGGTGGACTAGGATTGGTAGTAAGCAGGTTAGAAATTGACTAAACCTCTTACCAGAAGAAAAGAAAAATAAATGGAATAAATTTTCACATGATGCTCTTATATGCATTGTCTATGATTTGGAAGTTGCGAGCATGACTTGCATGATCCTGAATGTTAACTTATTTGTTTAGAAGTGTGTTTTGGAACACTCTTCCTTAAATTGTGAATTGCTCTATCGGCCATTTTTACCTCTCATGACTTTGAATTCTTGTATTTATATTTCATGTTGTAGCTCCGAAGCAAATAGTTTCGGGAGACTTATGTTTATAAAGTCTTTGAATACGCTCCGAGGATATATTTGGAATTCACATGCTTAATTAATTAGTCATGGAATTTGTGAGTGCTATGCGACTCAAGTATGAGTCAAGATATTTTCAACCTAAAGTGCTTGGTATTTGTTATTGAAAATTTTTACTTGTGAATGTGGGATTTTTTTTGGTTTTACCTCCTTGGTTGATTTGTAAGATAGTAGACTCCTGAGACTGAGTCTAGGTTTGTGGTTCGAGTGGGGATAAGGAGTACGAGTTCACGATGAACCAAGATGGATTTTCGACTTTCAAGAGTAAAGTTTGTGTTCCTTCAGTTGATGATGTGCCCCGGGACAAATAGTTTCGGTAACTGAATGTTTATGGTATGCTTAAACTTGTTATCTTTTAAACTTTGGGGTTTGTGTACAAGATTGGTTAGTACTGCTCATATGTGTTTTCGCGACTTAATATGAGTCATAATATTTCCAATCTAAAGAGTTTTATGTGGTTGTGCCTATTAAGAGGTTTTGAAACCCGAGTTTGGGATCACGGTAGTTTGATCCTCATATACCTGGTTTGGTTATTGTGATGGTAGACTCGGAGACTGAGTCTAGGTTTATGGTTTTGAGCATCGAGTGTTTACTCAGATTGTGAGACACCGTAGTGGTGTCCGGGTATTCCATGTTGAGGTGATGACCTAGCATTGGTTTGAGATACGCCTAGAATTCGGGACGAATTCTTTTAAGGGGGGAGAGGATGTAAGATCCCGATTCCCTGTTAGCTTGAATTGCGTGCAATGCTCGCATCTCTTCTTCGGTTGATCGCTTGTTTGGTTGTGAGAGAGTCTAAATGTGTATGAGAGACCACATTAAGACTAAAACACTTTTAAGAGATGTCATTTAGTGGTTGACTTGTTAAAGTCAAAAGTCGTAACCCGACGATAGTCGAAATGCGACGCGATTGAGAGTTTATGCGGGTTTTGTGTTTCTGACCTCGATTTGGTCCCGATCTTTACATGATGATTAAATAACATGTTTAGATGTGTTAGACTTCTAATTGGATGTATTCCATAAGTCTCGTGAAGTTTTGACGCCCGAGAATAGCAATTCTCCTTATCGCGTAGTTTGAGATGGAGCCGGCGAACGCCTCGCCTTTCGGGAGCCTATTTCCCCTATCTGTTGAGCATCATCTGAGAGGCATTCAGGCCTATTTTGTAGCCCTAATAAGTGTTTACAATTATGGGATATTACCCGTCGGTTTGTGGTTTCATTCGACGCTTAGATAGCAAGTAGTTACGTCTTGCGTCGGTTTTGCCCCGGGTTGTTTCGGGTGTTGTTTATGGGAGTCTAGACCTACTTTAAAATTGGTTTGAGACTTGGATGGACTAGTTTAATGTTTGAGGACTTTAAGGGTTCAATTGTGAGCCATTTCAAGCATTTAGACTCGAGAACGCACGGGAGAGGCCGGATCGAGCAAGGAAGGACAAAACCCTAATTGCTGAAAAGGGATGATGCGGTCGCATCAGTCAAGCCCATAAGCGACCGCAAGGGGCCTGTTACAGAATGTCGGGATTTTTGATTTTTAATGTCTGTCCGAAATTTGACCACTCAAACCCATTTTTAAACCACAATTTGACCCAATTACTTAACCTAAATCTAATCCTAACATCTATTAAGAGATTAGAGGGTAATTAGTGACTTAATTAGTGAATTAATCCCCCATATAAAACCCCAATCTGCCGCTTTCTTCATTCATGCGGCCAAGGCAGAAAACTTCTTCCCTCTTCTCTCTTCTTGCAAACTTCTGGGAGCACTCAAGGAGGCTTGGAAGAGAGCTTGAGAGGTGGTGATTTTAGGGCTTGGAAGGGCTGAGCTTGGAGGCCATTAATGGAGTCTTCATCTTCCCCATTCTACCTACAAGTTGAAGAGGAGACACCATTGTTAGGGCACAATTCTCAGCTTGTTAGGGCTAAGCTTTGGTAAGTTTCTACCTTCCTTCCTTCTTTTTAGGCTCCATTGACCCTAGGGAATCAACCATGTGTGCTATGTGGGTCAATGGAAGCCATTGTTAGGGTTTCTAGAAATGTATGAACCCTAGGATTTCAAGATTTTGTTAGAGCTTGATTGGCCTATGTGAGACCATGCCTATGTGAAATTCATGTTCTAAATTGCCTATTGAACTTGATTATGTTGATTTTTCATGAAGATTGATGTTGGTTTGGTTGAGATTCTTGGAGGGTGTCTTGCCCTAATTTTGTTTTAGCTTGCAAATTAATGATGTAAGCTTGATTAATGTGTTTTATATGCTTAATAGAGTATATTAAACTTTGCTATATGAATTGATTATGGGTATTGAGCTTGGATGACAAAGATGCTTGAAGGGATTTTCCCCAAATTATATTTGGCTTGTTAAAGATGATGGTAAGCCTAATTAGCATGTTATACATGTTTAGTGGAGTTTATTGAACTTAGTTGTGTTGAATAGCCATGAGTATTGAAATTGGTTTGGTTGAGATGCTTGGAGGGTGATTTGCCCTAAATTGGTTTTAGCTTGCAATCTAATGATGTTAGCTTGATTAATATGTTTTACAAGCTTAATAGAACATATTGAACCATGTGGTGAATTTTAAATCATGAATTGAACGTTATGATTGGTATGATGACTTGGATGATATTATGCACAAGATGGCTAAATTATTCTAAGTTGCATTGTTAATTAGTTTGTTGGGTTTATATGAGTATATTGAACATTGGGATTGTGGTTTTGGGCGATAGTTATGAACATAGGGGATGATGAAGCCTAAGCTTCTATTCCTTGAATTTTCGAAAACTTAGATTGAACTCAACGGAGTTAACCTTTGGGTTAGTATGAATCCTAGAACTATAATTTTAAGTCCTACGGAATTTTGGGTAGAATTCATGGAGGTCGAGCCTCCAAGAAGTTTTGAAGTGTGTGAAGCACACTTGATTATGAGAACTTATATGATTCTCGGTTGTGATGTTTATGCTAGTTGTGGATGAATTGCATGACTAGTTTGATAGTAGAGTGTTTACCTACTTGTTTTGAGCATATGAGTATATATTACTTGTGCTTGGGTTTTGAGTCCAATTGAGTCGGTTTGGTTGAGTTTTGGTGGGACGATACATCGCCTTCACGAATTGTGAGATTCGTGATCGCGATGGATCGCCGTGTCGGGTTTGCACACACCCCTCCATCGATGGCCACGGTGGGGAAGTAGTTTATCTTAGTTGTAGTAATACACATGACTTTGATAACTATGGAACTCGAGCGGAGATCGCTCGGGACGCCGATATCTACGAGAGGGATATCGAGGGCACATAAAGGTTTTGCACGTGTTTTTGCAGAGCGACACGCGGAGGAATTTGGGTAATGGTATCATATCCCTTATACATGAATTGTTTCACAAGTGCTTAAGTGAATAACGTGCTTGGTGAATTGGATATGATATGATGTTTGTTTTGGTTTCTTACATGTTATACTTAATAGATAACATATGGATTAATGTTGTTAAGCATGTATGCTATCACATGAGTATTATTGGAATGTGGTTTTATGCCAAAGGTATAGATCATTATGGTTAAGTTATATGCCTTGACATGAATATTATGGGAAGGCTATGTTATAACAATAGCATGAATTACTGTTGTTATGTTAATATGCTTTATCATGATTATTATTCGGATATGGCATTATGTTAAAAGCAGGAATTATTGTTGTTAAGTTTATATGCCTTGACATGTAAATCATCGGAAGGCTATGTTATATCAATAACAAGAATTATGATCGTTAAGCATATAATTGTCTTGACATGGATTTTAATGAAATGTTATACTACAATGATAACATGTTTTATTTATGTTGAGCATGGATGCCATAACATGATTTTTATATAAGGTTATTTCATGACGATAGCATGATGTGATTTATGATTGAGTATTATGCCATGATAGGAAGTTACGGTTAGTAACTTACTAAGTCATTGTGACTTACTTTTATTTGTTGGTTGTGATTCCCTAGATCCGAGTCGCTCGAGCGGATCCAAGTAAATCCAGAAGATTACGTTGGCAAGGAATTCTTTTGGAAAGGTTGCTACTTAGTTGTTGGCTTTGTTTTTGGTGAGGTCGTTGGGAAGATGAAGTTATGTAAACTTCATGATTGGGTAGCAAACCTTGATGTATTTGTAATGTTGTAATTATGTGGTTAGCCTATTCTTTTGGTAGCCAACCGGTGGTGGTTGTGCTTGTTATATGTTAGTAGTTAAACTTTCATATATTTTCTGGTTGTTAGTACATATAACTGTTAGTACTTATTTTGTTGGCAGCCGACTGGTTTTAGTCGCGCTTGGTTTATTGGTGTTATGTTTAGCATGTTAAATTGCTAGTTTAATATGATGTTTGTTCTCCGGCATGTTTTAGCCGCCGTTGAGTTGTTAGACTAGAGTCTTAGACTTAGTTTAATGTTGGGTTCCGGCCGTAGCTTCGCCGATGACTTGGTTTATTTTATGCTCTATATTGAATTGCATAACAGGGAGTTTGTTCTACGTGCCCAATGTTGCGGCACGCGAGTCGAATTTTTGGACCGAGAGATTTACTATCTCTTTGGTTGTTTTAGTTTGAGCTTGTTAGCTCGGGCGCCACTGTTATGTTATATTTTTGCTTCCGCGTATGTTTTGAGTTGTCGGTGTATCGCCGTTATGGCCCTACCCATTATTTGCTACTTGTTGTTGTTAATTGTTTCCTTGGCGGCACGACCTTGGGATTTCGTATTGAAATCCGGGTCGGGTCGTCACAACTATGATCTTTCTCTATTCACTATGGTTCAGTGTTCTTCTTTTACAGTGTTTTGATCTGTGTGGATGATTTGTTGCTCACTGGTTTCAGTCCAACAATTATTACAGCTTTGGAGTCACATCTTCATTCTGCATTCAGTATTAAGGACTTGGGCTCTCTTAAATATTTTCTGGGCATTGAAACTGCCAGGAATTCCACAGGCATCTATGTCCATCAAAGAAAGTAAGTGTTGGATATTTTGAAGGATACTTATTGAGGAGGTTGCCACCTCTTTCTCTTATCCCTCTTGAGCAAAGATCATGGTCTTTCAGATCAAGGGGATCTCGTGTGATACTAATAAGTATAGAAGGTTAATTGGAAGGTTGATTTACTTAACCATTTCTAGACTTCATCTTTCCTATCTTGTTCACATTCTCGGCTTTATGGCCACTCCTAGACAACCTCATATGGCAATTTGCTTTTAAAGGTTGTGAGCTATCTTAAAGGCACTATTGATCAGAGCTTACTTTTCCCTTCTAGTAGCTCTTTAAAGCTCACTGCTTATTGTGATTCTGATTGAGGGGGTTGTCCTACAACCAAGAAGTCTGTCACTGGCTACAGTATTATGCTTGGTGAGTCTTTAATCTCCTGGAAGTCTAAAAAGTAAAGAACAATTTCCAGATGTTCTATAAAAGCCGACTATAGGGCAATGGCTACTACCAAATAGAAATTACTTGGTTGCTTGCGTTGCTCAAAGATCTTCAAATCTTACTCATGTTCGTATGTTCTCAGGACAACAAGGTCGCCTTGAGTATTGTTGCCAATCTCGCTTCCATGAAAGGACAAAGCACATAGAAATAGATTGTTATCTTATTCGAGACGAGATTGTTAAGGGCCTTCTTGCCACTTCTCATATTTCAACATCTCTTCAGCCTCCAGATCTGTTTACTAAGTCTCTTTCTTCTGCTCAAATTGCTATATTTCTTTCCAGTTGTATTGGCCCAAGAGGCCATAACATTGTAAGTCCAATAGGCATTAGTCTTTAGATAAATACGTGATGTAATAGTTCTTTATTTTTAATCAATTCAATCAATAATAAAATCGTTTTACTCATTTCTCTCTACACCTCATGCACGCTCTCTCTCTCTCTCTCACCTCCGCCACCACTGTTAATGGTGGTGGTTCGGCAACCTTCTTAAAACCTTCTTCCTTTACAGATTTTAACAATTATTCACTAAGTAGTTGGGCCAATATGTGCAACAAAGAAGAAAAAGTATTGGTCAAAGTATTTCTATTTACTTTATGCAGTGAATTAATGCGCAAGTTAAAGCTAGCATGTTAGATAAGCAAAGTGATAATAATAATGGGATCTTCTTCACAGTGTTACAGTTAGATTTTCAAAGTGGGGGACTCTTCTAATGGCACACTCGTCTAAGCCCAACCCTCAACAGTTGATCCAAAATTTTGTAATAAGTCATTCATCCACCTTATCGAAAGTTTTTTTTTTTTTTTCTTCCTAAGGGGGGCATGGGAAGGGATCGAACCTGAGACCTCACACTTTGTGAAGCCCCATATCGAAAGTTTATTTTTATGAGCTAATTACATTTCTTGCATTTGAACTTCATTAATACAAAGAAATGTAAGTAAGTTTAAAATACATAGATATTAGTATAATGCAGTAAAAGAAGGATCTTACTTGTAAATGATTTTGAAGCACTTGAGAAGAAGTCATGTAAGGCTCCGCGACGAAGAGGCATTCATGTTATTATTAGCTTGTTGCACAGGCGTATCCTACAGAAAAGAAGAATAGAACATCAGGCAAAAGAAAGGACATTGGATAATGCAGAAGAGGAAACTAG
Source organism: Codonopsis lanceolata (assembly GCA_013146195.2). Classification (NCBI taxonomy): domain Eukaryota; kingdom Viridiplantae; phylum Streptophyta; class Magnoliopsida; order Asterales; family Campanulaceae; genus Codonopsis; species Codonopsis lanceolata. The sequence continues at coordinate 95,574,083 of CM028380.1, forward strand.
AGAGAAAGTGAAGTAGATAATGTTGAAGTTCTTATTATGTTAGTCTATTGCTTAATCAGATGGAAACTCTGAATAACAAAAAGTTCAGAAATTCTTCTCTCCTTTTTTCCCTTTTTTTAATTGACCTTTGTGTGGATAAATTGAATAGGGATTATCAAATCCTCAAAGTTTCTTGAGGATCCTAGAAATGAAAAGAGCTCAGCTCGAGGAACTCAGGAAAGAGAAATTAATTGGTTATGGGTTTTGTGTTCAAAGGCAAAGAAAATGAAAAGAATCAATAATGAATAAAAAAAATTAATTATTAGATTTTGAAAGCTTTAGTTATTTTTTTCCTTCCTTCCAGGTACGATAATACACTTGTTAACTAAAAATTATCCGTTATCTACTACCTACTAACTACTACTCTAATATCTACTATCTACTATCTTTCTTTTACAATAAAAGTCTAGGTTGTCTCTTACAACTTAATACATGGACAAAACTAACTTTGCACCTAATAAACACTTACAATTAAATTATGATTAAACAAGCAAATTTGTCATAAGTGATAATAATGTATGGACATAAATAACCCTATATTAAATAGACTACTCACCATTAATTAAGGCTAAACAAATAAATTTTCATGGGCTATCAATTTCATGAAGAATGAAATAATAATTTGGTCCATCAACTTGTATCTAACTTTATATTAGATCCTACCCTTTTGAATTCTATTCATTTTGTCTCATATGTCGATCTTTTGTCAGATTTTCTCTTCATGTCATTATCATTACAATTGTAATCAAATATTTTTAAATATGATGAAAATACCCTTACTAAGTTGAGGGACCAAAAATTTATTTAAATCTGAGAAGTAATTATATGGTTTTACCTTTTTAAATAAGTTTAAGATTTGTTACAATAAAAATTGAGTAAACATTATTAGAAATATATGTAAGATTTTTACTATCATTTTTACTATAATAATAGATTAATTGTTAGTGGGAATTGAAATATTAAGCAAATCTTTAGTGTGCTTAGTAATTACGAGTGAACACGCTAAGATAAATGAGATAAAAATTGTGCTTTAATTTCAAGATGAAGAAGAGAAAATGAAGAAAACAGTAATATGTGTTATGTTGGAGATGAAAGCTATAATTAATCTACAGTTTGCTACCTTGAATTTTTTGACATCTATAAGCAGTCTTAAAAGACTATCATATATTGGCCCCTAAGTTTTATATCTTACTAAGTTAAAGATCTTAATAATAAATTTCTATTCAGTTGAATGAAAAAGTTTTGTTAAGGCCTTATATCTCTCTATCTATAAAAGTAAGAGTTGTTTCTTACAAATTAATGTATAAAAAAATACCATTAATTACATGGAATAACCCTCTTACCATGAATTAAGGTCAAACAAGTAAATTTGGCATGAGAAAAAATTTTGCTTAGACAAAAATAGCCCTACATTTAATAAACCACTCGTCATGAATTAATGTCAAACAAATAAGTTTGTTATGGGTTAATCAATTCATGAAGAATCAAATAATAATTTGGTCTCTCGATTTCTACCAAACTTTAAGTAAGGTCCAATCGTTTTGAATTCTCTTCATTTGTTCTTTTTATGTCAAATTTTTTTGTATGATATCCCTCCTACCATTAATGTTAGAAATGTTGTCCAATATTATTTAATATGACAAAAATATCATCGCTCAGTTGAGGGACCAAAACTGTATATGAATCTAAAAAATGAATTTTTTTTTTTTACTTTTAAAATCTCTTTATCTATAAGAGGATGAGTTGTTTCTTACAAATTAAAAATGAAAAGGTCAATGGAGAGAGAGGATCTAGAGAACGTGATTGTGAAAATAATAGGCGAGGTTAGAGAGGAGTACTGGAGGAGGCGGAGCCACCGTTTAGGGGATGGGGTCGAGGTGGTGAAAGATTTCTTAGACTAACTCGTAGCCGAAGATTGTGTCAATTTCGTGAATTTTGTAGAAGCAAATTTGAGGCTCATTAGCTTATGGTTTAATACTTATCAAAAAAATTAGTTTGAGGTTTAATATGACAAAGTTTAATGACAACAAATAGCATAGCAAAAAAAGGGGCTTGAAATATTGCTAAAAAGGAAGAAATTTCAGCAACTATAAGAGTGAATAGTAAGAATAATACATTAAATATGTTTATACTTAAAATAATATGATTATACTTAAAATGTGTTTGACATTATTAGAGGTATATGGAACATTATAACAATAATTAATAATAGATTTACCGGTGAGTATCGAGATATTAAGCAAATTTGTAGCTTGTAAATATATCTTCATTCTCCTCCCCTGGCTATCAATTTTTTTTTCTTCTACCGCAACTGTCCTTTATTTGGAAGAGACTATCACCTATAGACATCTTTCCAAGTAGTCACATCCTAAAATCAGATTCTTTACTTGCTTAATAATCATATGACACTGAAAGAGGATAGAAACTAAGAAGAAAGAGATGTTCGAAAAAGAAATCCGACTGAAGTGAAGCTAAAAAGACTCTATTTGTCCATTTGATAAAGGTGATGAGTTTCTTGGTGGTGGCGATGGAGGTGGCGATAGCCGCAGCCACAGGGATGGTGGTGATGGCAGCGATTGTATTGATGACAGTGGTAGTTTAGATAAAATACGACATTAAATTTCTAAATTATTAAATTTTAAAATATTCATATGGGTTTGGATTTAAATTTTCAATTTTTCAAATTCTAAATGATAGGTTTGTGAAATTTAAGGTTGTGGTGGTGGTGGGTCTATAAATGATGGATTTTACAAATGTGTTACTATGAAGGAATAAAATCAAAATCAAAATTTAAGTTTTGGGTTCAGGTGAAATTTGAGGTGGTAGTGGTGGTGATGGTGGGTCATTGAATGATGAGGTTGATATGGAAGAAAGTGAAAGATAAAAAAATAAATCAAATAAATTCTAAATTTCATTTTTTGGAGTAATACATTTTTTTACTTTAAATTTAAATATGAGATAAAGTATAATAATTTTTGAATTATTGAAACAATTATTTATTAATTCTAATTCAAAACATATTTTAAAAACCAAATGGTAAATTAAATGATGAAGTTATAACCAAGTCTCATGCACTTAGCACCCCAAGCAAAATGACCAAAATAATCTTCATGTGACATGCACATGTCATCTTCCATTAATATTTTGAACGCCAATGGACGGGGAGAGGGCAAAGTGGGATAGCTAGCACAATTGTGTATGAAAGTGAGGACATTTCATAGGTTGGGAAAGACATTATTAAAGGTATATGAATATTGTAACTATAATAATGAAAGTGAGGAATCAATGCATTTTATTAAAGAAGAAAGCTAAAATTTTGAATTTACTTCTTTGAATTTCTAGATTACTACAAGTAGAGTTAAAGACTACCATATTGGTTGGTCTCTATTATAGATCTTACAAACAAAACCCACTGCACTAACCACAAATAACGGGGTTCCTTACCGTAAATCCATCAGAATATTTACTCCTTTTGTTAAAATCTGTATATTAAGGATGCCAGACCAGTGGCCGAAGGTGAGAGAGAGATGGAGCACACAAAATATGGCAAAGGAGAGTAAAACTATTTATTGAATATTAATGAAATTGGATAATTCTAATCCTTTAACTCATTAATGATGGAATTTAACGAGTTCATCAATGACATGTGGCTGGTGGATATGAATTTATTGGGAGGCAATTTCACGTGGTTTAGACATGGGGATAGACAACAATTCTCCAGACTTGACATATATCTTACTTCTGTAGATTGGTCTGATGTATTTAGTGATACGGCGCAGCATTGCTTAACTAGAGTAGTTTCGGATCATATTCCCCTTATGCTGGAGTGTGGCCTTGTGGGGTTATGCGGAAAGGGAAGTCTCCTTTTAGATTCAAGAACATGTGGCTTTTAGAGCCTAGCTTCATGGACTGGATACGTTCTAGATGGTGTTGGTATGAGATAAATAGGAGCCCAGATTTTATACTTGCTAACAAACTGAAAAAGTTTGAGTTGAAAATGTGGAATAAGAAGGTGTTTGGGAGGATTGATATCAAGATCAAGAAAGCCATGGAAGAGATCAGAATGTTGGATGAGAAGGCGGGTTCAGGTGGTTTGGATGAGACGGAAGAAGAGGCACAGAAGAATTGGAAAAGCGAGCTTGGGGCTTTGCTTATCAAGGAGGAGGTATATTGGAGGCAAAAATCAAGAGTGTAGTGGCTGAAAGAAGGGGATAAGAATACTAAATTTTTTCATAAGATGGCGAGTGCTCATAACATAGTGAATCAGATTCGAAAAGTTACTATTGGAGAGAATCTACTTGAAGATAGGGATGCTATTAAGGATTGCATAGTGGATTTTTATTCTAAGTTATATTTGGATAGTGGGGAATGACATCCTAAATTGGAAGACACTGATTTTAAAAATCTGGTGGAGGAGGATAGGTGTTCTTTAGAATGCCCTTTCTCGGAAGAGGATGTTTTGGCAGCCATGCATAGTATGAATGGTGATAAGGCTCCGGGTCCAAATGGTTTCTCTATAGCCTTCTTCTCTTCTTGTTGGGAGATTCTTAAAGATAACATTATGGATGTGTTCCACTATTTTCATGCCAATTTGTGTTTCGAGAAGAGTTTCAATGCCACTTTTATTACTCTTATCCCGAAGAAGGCCGGTGCTACTAATTTGGGAGATCTTAGACATATGAGTCTGGTGGGAGGATTTTATAAAAATTTATCTAAAGTGTTGTCAGTCAGATTGCATCAGGTGATTGGGAAGTTGGTGTCGGATTCTCAACATGCAATTGTGGGGGAGACAAATTATAGATGTGTCGTTTATCACCAATGAGGTTGTGGATTCAAGGTTGCAACAGGGATGTCCCGGTTTGATATGTAAACTAGATATTAAGAAGGCATATGACCATGTTAATTGGGAGTTTTTGATGTTTTTAATGGAAAGGATGGGGTTTGGTGTTAAATGGAGGAAGTGGATTCAATTTTGTATCTCTTCAGCTCGGTTCTCGGTAATGGTTAATGGTGAACCTGCTGGTTTCTTTGCTAGTTCGAGGGGGCTGGGGCAAGGAGACCCATGGAGGGGACATAGATCGTACACCAACCTTTAAATTTTTTTATTATTTTAATACCTTGAAAGATTACAATTATCTATATGATGTCTTTGGTGTGGCTCGAATAAATGGTGCCTCTAGTGAAACTTTGAACACCCGACCTCTCGGTTGAGAGTAGTTATGTACTAAGGTGCCTTTAGTAGGGCTTGAACACCCAACCTCTCCGTTAGGAAAAGTGAGCAGTACCAGTTGAGCTAGAGCTCGTTGGTAGGCAAGGAGATCCTCTCTCTCCTTTTCTTTTCATCATTATTATGGAAGCATTGAGCAGTTCTATTGAGAAAGTTGTGAGAAGAGGATTTATTTGTGGTTTTGGGTTGGGAAGGTATAGAGGAAAGGAGGTTGCCATCTCTCACTTGAACTTTGCAGATGACACTTTAATTTTATGTGATGTCGAGATTGCGCAGTTGGGTTATCTTCGTCTTGTGCTCATTTTCTTCCAAATGGTGTCGGGGCTGTGAATTAATATCGCTAAGAGTGAAATCATCTCAGTGGGTGTGGTGGAGAATATTCATCAGCTTGCTTTAGTGTTTGGATGCAAGGTTTCTCATTTACCTTCGACTTATCTAGGTTTGACAATTGGTGCGTCTTTCAAAAGTAGAGCTATGTGGAATCCGGTGATTGAAAGATTTGGTTGGCGGTTGACGGGGTGGAAGAAACAATTATTGTCCAAAGCGAGTAGACTTATGCTTATAAAAAATACTTTATCCAGTCTAACCATATATTTCCTTTCGATGTTTGTGGTTTCTACTTCTAGGGGTGTCAATCTGAGTCACCAAACCACCAAGTCGACCAAGCCGAACCATGCGGTTTGGTTCGGCTTTGGATGCTATATGGTTCAACTCGGTTTGAGATTTTGGGAAGTTGAACGGTTTGGTTTGGTTTGCGCTTGACATGTCGAGTCGATTCAAACCGAACCAAATCAAACCATTTTGAGTCGAACCACCAAGTCAAACCATCAAGTCAAATCACCAAGTCGAACCACCAAGCCAAACAGTAAATTCTTTAGAATTCCTAACATTTATATTTTAGTACTATTATACTATTAATATTTTTATACAATATAAACTATAAGTCTAATATTTAGGAATTTGCATTTAGACTTTTTGATATCATGTACGTTATTGTATTTTTATTATATTGGATTCAATTTATTGATTATAAGAATTAAAATGTTACTACTTTTATTTGAAAGTTTGAGCAAATTTTTTAAAGTGAGTTTATGAATATAATTGGATTATATTTAATTTTTTAGTGTGTTTTTATAATATTTTCTTGGTTTACTTAAATTTTGAATGACTATAACTCTTTCTAAATTCAGACCGAACCATGAAACCAAACCACAGAACTGAACCATGGAACCGAGTCGAACCGAGTCGAACCAAGTCGAACCATCATGGTTCGGTTCAGTTGAGCTCAAGACTTTAAACGGTTTAGCTCTGGTTTGATTTTTCTCAAACCGATGACATGCGGTTCAGCTCATAATTTGTTCCATGTCGAACCATTTACACCCCTACCTGCTTTAGTACGTAATATTTTGGAAAAGATGGAGAGGGACTTCTTGTGGGAGGGTCAAGGGGAGGAGCATAACATCCATTTAGTTAATTGGGATAAGGTTTGTATGAACATCAGGAAGGGTGGCTTAGGTATCAAGAAGCTAAGTTGCTTCAATTCAGCTTTACTTGGTAAATGGTTTTGGCGATACATGGAGGAAGTGCATGGGTTCTGAAGGAGGGTGGTGATCATTTTTGGTTTCCTAAAATCATCGCCAGTTCTTTTGGGTCAGGAGTTTAGAAAGGAATTTGTAAAGGGTGGGCACAATTTGAAAGGTTTGTTTCTTTTGAGGTCGACAATGGTTCGAGAGTGAGATTTTGGAACGACAAGTGGTGTGAGGAAGAAGAACTATGGAGAGTCTATCCTGAGTTGTACAATTTGGCGGTGGACAAAAACTGCTATGTTAGTTCGATGTTGCATATTGATCAGGGTAGAGTCGTCTGGAATCCCTTGTTTCGTAGGGATCTTCAAGATTGGGAGATGGAGGTTTGTGGAAATTTTTTTCACTTCGCTTTATTCGCTTCAGATTGATGGGAGTAGAAATGATAAGGCAAGGTGGGTTGCATCGAATAGCAAAAAGTTGTCTGTTAAATCTTTTTTTTTCTATGTCAGGCAGAGTGGGGGATCCCTTTCCTTGGAAAGAAATTTGGAGGAGTATTGCTCCCAGTCGCGTTGCATTTTTTGTTTGGGAAGCTTGTCATGAGGCGATTCTTACGAGAGGAAATATTTGCAAAAGGGGGATGGTTTATGTGAACCGGTGTTGCATGTGCAAAGGCGACGAAGAGAGTGTTAATCACTTGTTACTACATTGTCCGGTACGTGGCTCATTCTTTATGGTATACTCTTCTGGGGCTTTTTGGGATCTCGTGGGTAATGCCCACTTCTGTTGGGGATGTTTTCTAGTTGGTCTCGTTCCAATCGTAGGAGGAGCAATATTCTTTGGGGTGCTATTCCGACGGATGTTTGGTGGACTATTTGGAAAGAGAAGAAAAGGAGAATTTTCGATAATAGTGAGGTTTCGCTCGATCAATTGAGAGACTGTATTTTGCACACATTGTTTTTGTAGTGTTCTGCGACAGACCAATCTCTCGGGTATTCTTTTGTGGATTTTGTGAATAGTTTTAGTGTTGAGTAGTTTGTATACTCCTAGGGTACAAAGGCAACAAAGGCAGCGTCACCTATTTTGACGCCCATTATTTTAATATATTCTTTACTTATCAAAAAAAAAATCCTAATCCTTTTATAACATCTCTATATATCTAAGGTAAAAGACACAATTGAGCTAACAATGTAAATGTGCCCAATTGGGCTTATATGGGATGGGTCCTCTTGGGCCTATATCTTTAACACTCCCCATCAACTTGTACACGTAACTTTTGTGAAGTGTTCGAGTTGGAGAGATACAAACAAATGAGATTTTACGACAAATGGGCCTCTGTGGGCGTAAAACAAATGTGTCTCTTGGCCCTAAAACAAATGTGCCTCTTGGGCCTAATAGAAACCATCTTCAACACGAAGACAAGCAAGTTGTGCGAAACCCATAAACGGTTCACCTCAAACATTTGTAGTAGATGTTGAAAATCCCAAACATGAGTCGATCCCCGAAAAGCTTACTCGATAAATGGCTAGTAGAAGACAAAGGAATATCTCAAATCGAACTTTTCTGTCCGGAAGGGTACATCCTTAATCCAATAATGCGAATCGAATACCATCCACAAAGAGATATGTAAACCAAGTCATCATTTGACTTTGGCAAGCAAAGAAGTTCAATTGAACTCAAATTTATCATCAAGATAGATAGCCCCATTAAGCATTCTAAAAAAAAAAAACAACCATGTGTGACAACAATATAGCAAGTTCTGTGCATAGGGGATATGAGGAATCCACTATTCCACCTAAAACATTGGAGACGAGGAGAGAAACCAATGCTACTGGACCAATAGCATGTTGAGGAGATGACCCAAATATTGCAAGACAAATATAGGTACAAATCCAGAATAAAGTCCATATATTGGTTGAAGTCCAGCTAGCTTTGCATAAGACATTGGCTGAGGGACGAACATGATACCAACTGTGATGTCGGTCATGAGACCAGGTTGAAGATATTCATGCCATTTATAGGTACGAATCCAACGGTAGCAAGGAAGGAAGAGTTCAATCCATTCAGTCGACGGCGAACAAAGCTGAAGAAGAGTATATTTTGTAATTATGGAATTGGCACCCAAGAAGATGGGGCGAACTGAAATCCTTAAACCCTCCCCTTTCAATTTCTTGCAAACCAAATTGAGAGGCAGATGAGACTTGAGAAAGATGAAGCAAGGTTTGGCAAATTGGGGCAGCAGAAACAGACATAAGAGTGACATTGTAGATCTGAAACGATAATCCTTTAAGCTTTTCAAGAATCTTGTTCTAGCAATTTGAAGGAAGAGATCTTGAGCAGTTCCTCAATGACCTTGCAATCGATGTTGCTATCATCAACATCGAGAACATGTAAGTGCCGACAAACGAGACCCTTTTATTAGGGCTCGCTTTTCTTTATGTCAGGGGCGACTCACCAGCAGCAGTTTGAAATCCTTCGATTGATCTACCCCAATCACCGCTCTTTCTAGATTGTAGTTCTTCAGCTTCATCAGAATTAAGATGGGCAATAATCCGGCACCGTATTCAGACAGATAACCGATCAAGATTGGACGGAGTTGGATGTCCGATCTCGAAAGAGAAATGAGAATCTAAAGGGATAAGAGATCTGTGTGTTATAGACAGAGGAAAGATAGTGAGATCTGAGAGCTTCTGGCAGCAGTCTTGATTCTCTGGCAGCCTTCGCCTCTCTCTCTTACCCTTTTTGAGCATAGATATGAAAAAGATATGCATTGCGGTAAAAGGTCTTGAAAATCTTAGGCTCTGATACCATGTTAAAATTTATATATTGAGGATGTCGGACCATCATCATTAATGGTGGTGGCCGAAGGTGAGAGAGAGATGAGCACACAGAATACGAAAAAGGAGAGTTAAACTTTTTATTGAATATTAATGAAATTAGATAATTCTAATCATTTATTACATCTCTATATATCTAAGTTAAAACGCACAATTGGGCTAACAAAGTAAATGGGTTCAATTGGGCTTACATGGGCTGGTCCTCTTGGGCCTATATCTTCAACACCTTTCCTTAACTGGGTTCCAAACCTCTAATCTCTTTTGATTTTCATTGCTTACTCTTTTCCATAAGACCTAAGGTAGTTAGATAAAAAAAATCTCTCTATTCCCTTCTCCTAGGTATGGCTATCGACATTTGTTTCTTCTATCGTAGATCTCATTTAATTGAAAGAGATTATCAACTATGGGTATCCTTTCAAGTAATTATATAATAAAATTAGATTCTCTCCTTGTTTGGTGATCTAGCACCGAAGGAGGAAAGCGACTACGAATATAGAAAATTTGAAGAAAGAAGTCCAATTGAACGAAAGCTAAAAAGATTTTATTTCTACATTTGAGGAAGGTAAGGTCAACGTATTTCTTGGTAGTGGTGAGGGCGGTGGCGGTGATTGTAATAGATGATATTGGTAATTTAGGTGGAATACAACATTGTTAGATTTCCAAATAATTAAATTTTCAAATCTTCATATGGGTTTGGGTTTCAATCTTCAAATTTGAAAATTCAAAAAATTAAATTTGGGTTTTGAAATAGTGAAATTTATGGGTTGTGGTGGTGGTGAGTATATAAATGATAAGTTTTGCAAATTGGTTAATTTGAAGGAAGAAGTAAGGAATTAAATAAAAAATAAAATAAAATAAAAATGTTATTATTGGGTTAATGGTGAAATTTGAGGTTGTAGTGGTAATGGTGGTAATGGTGGTCGGTCTACGAATGATGGGGTTGATAGAAAAAAGTTAAGGAAAAAGAACATAAATTAAATAAATTCTAAATTTTATTTTGGGGAGTAATGCATTTTTTTAACTTCAAATTTAAACATGAGACAAACTATAATTTTTTTCGATTATTGAAACAATTATTTATTATTTTTAATTACAAACATATTTTAAATACCAAATGGTTAACTAAATAGTGAATTATAACAAAATCCAACTTTGCACCCCAAGCAAAAGGACCAGAATAATCCTCACGTGACGGCACATGTCATTTTTAATTACTGTTTTTAATGCCCATAGACAAGAGGGGGCAAAGCGGAAAAAATAGCAAAATAAGGTTTGAAAGTGAGACACGTCGTTAGTTCAGGGTGCAATGTATGATTTACTCCCTCCATTCCGAACAAAGAGTATCCGTTTGAAAGTCAAACTTTTTAAGACAATGATCTTTTTAATAGTTTATTATTAATAAAATATCACTTTTATGCCTAAATTTTTAAAGTAGACTCTTTAAGTAAAACATCATAAAATGGAATAGCGTACTCTTTGCCCGGAACGAAATGAGTAGTTGTTAATTTTGGGAGCTAAATGTACTTTGGCCCCATTGAAATTAGAACAAAATACAAATTTCCCCCTAAAGTATCCACCAAATCCACTTTACCCCTTAACGTAATTTTGTATCATTTTCATATTCTACATTTTTCCAAGTTTTCCCCAAACCATGAGGGACGTTAGAAAGATAACTTAACGAAATTGACCTACATCCCAATTAGGTGTGGCTATGTCCAATTTGATGATGATGGTAATCAAAGTGGTAGATATGGTGGCGAAGAATGTTTACGATTGAGAATTTGCTCTAATCAAACCACCAATGATATCAACGGTGCCAACGAAAAATTGTTTGGAGTTGAAGCTAAGAACAATGAAGACGGATTGAACCATGATATGGCTCATCATTTTGTTTACATCTCTATGGGTTCAAATAGAGTTTTGGTTTTTGATCAAATTTTAAATTTTGATTTTGTATTGAATGATTCATTTATATGTAAAATTCATGATGTAGGCTTGTGTATTGTGTTGTCGAGAGAGAAATAGAGAAATGGATGGTGGAGTTTGGTCAATTAATACCGGCAGTTGTGACGACTTTAATTTTAGGTGGGTTCTTATCCATGGCGGCCTTGACAACCTATGTGCGATTCTATAATCTTGAGTTTTATCTCTCATGATCTCTGATAAGGTTCCACATCTATTTTTACTTATTTTTCTATAGAACAATTTGAATAAAAGATTTATACACTTTAGAATATTTTCTCTCCTAAAATTTACATAAGAGGTCATTGTTGGAGAAGAAGTAAAGAAAGCATTCCAAGATAAGAAGAAAATGAAGGTTCTCTTTGGATAATAAAAACTGAGAAAGCGTTGCCGGAAAATGATCAAAATGCCCTACACGTGAAATAGCATGTGCAACTTAACATCAAATTGATAATGTTCGTCGTAGCTAGGGGGCAAACTAGAAAAAATTGTAAAATGAGGTCGAAAGTTTGATTTCTCTAACACAATATATTATTTTCTAGAGTAAATGACTCCATAAACGATTAAGTAAAACAAAGTCTCTAACAAAAATGCACTTATCTATGATCACTTATTTTGAATTGTTTTAAAATTCACACGATGATAAAAGTGAATGAATTCAAGTTTGGTATTAAAAAAGATATAAAAATAACCAACAAAAAAACAAATGTGTAGGGTAAGTTGGTACACAATCACAAAAAACATACGTTATAAATGAATGAAAAACAAAGTATCAAAAAAGCTATACACACATCAACACAACTTATAACTCTTAACAAACTAAGTAAAGATTAAAGTTCAAAAAGAATTCAATAATTAAAAGCAAAGAAAAAAAATGAAGGAACTAGTAAAACACTTTTAAAAAATCATTAACACCATGTACGTTTTAACGCACGTGAACCTTACCAGTTATTTTAAAAGAATTAGAAAAGAAGTTCCACCAAATAAAGTTTAACAAAGGCTATAGATTACAGGGAGTACGTTTAACGCACCTGTGCACTCTTTAGAGTGAAGTTGACGTCTCCCTGGAAGCTGTTGCATGAATTTATGTCAATGTCTCTTAGGCTAGGCATGCTAGAGTTTCCTTTGGTGAAACCCAACATTTCATTGCAAAAACCTATCTTCACTGACTCTAGTAATGGCCATTCAAACTCAACTCGTAAGCCTGAGCAAAAGCATCTTAGATTTGGGAGATAGTAGAGTTTTATGGACGTCAAACGTGGAAATACAATCTTGCTCGGTGCTATTTCTGCCATCTCTAGCTCATTTTCTTCCTTAACAATCACTTCTTCCATTTTAAGACAGCTATCTATGACTAATTCTTCGAGGTTCACGAGGAAGTTGGCTATCACAGATGAGAATAAGTAGATTATACTGTCACAACTAATAAGTGACAACTTAGTCAGGTTCTTAAACCCCTCAAACGTTTCGAAACCATGCTTCCAGACATGAGTCATTTCCGATAAGAAAGACAACTTCAATACCCTCAAGCTGTTTAGCACTATATCTTTATTCCCTCTAATAATCGGTGCTTCAAGGTCAAAAACCACTTCCACTGAATTGCAACGTGATATCTCAAGTACTTCGAGAGGATGCAAGCTTTGTATCGAGTGGGATGAAAGAACTGACTTGGGATTGTACAGGGTTGGAGGTACATCACTCTCTATCTCAGTCAACTTCGTTGTTGTATCAGAAACCTCTGTCTTCTTTCCCAATCCAATCTGCAATGTTCATTCAACAACATTATGATAGAAAGGAAATACAACTGGTAGCATTTTTCAACATTCACAACAACAATCAATTTCCATATTTAGAGCTGGTAGCTGCAAAGGTTTGGCCACATATCAATTCCCTTAACAAAGAAAAAACTACTCCCCCCAAAAAGAGTGTCCTATTCTAAAATTTGTTGTTCCAAAATGAATGTGCCTTTTCGTGTGAGGTTACTAAATTCACCTCTGCTTTCTATCATTGTCCTAATGTGCTCTTACAATAATATAGTGCAGACACTAACGACATCGTAAGTTTAGAAAAACATCTTTTGCATCATCATCATCATCATCATCATCATCATCATCATCATTCACTTATACTCCTTCCCACCCAAAATTATTGTTCTGTTTGGCTCGGCACACGGATTAAGAAAAAACAATTGACTTGATTATTAATATTAGAAGTGGTTTCCTTTAAAAATCATGAATATTGGCACAAAATTAAAGTAAAAAGAAAAAGTAAGGGTAAAATAGTAAAAGTGATGTTCTAAAAATGAAACTTTCAAATAAGACAATTATTTTGGGACAGACGAAAAAGGAAAACAATTAAGACAATAATTTTGGGACGGGGGAGTATGCAATACTAAAATGGTCTAAGAAGTAGCAAGCTTTAATTTCTGCGCAAAAGACTAAAAAGGGACAATCATTTTGGGATGGAGGAAGTTTTTAAACAAGCTATTGCTAGGTATAGGACTATTTTCATCCAAAACTTAACACGTCTACTACCATCGTTGGAGTATAAGATTTTATTTGAAAGTAAACTTATTTTTATTTTCAATGATGTTAATAAACTATTATTATTATGATAATAATTTAATATATTTAACAACTAAAATAATGTAATAACTATTATTATTATAATAATAATGTTAATAATTCACTATTTCAGATAAAGTAATGATAATAATAATAATAATATATGTTAACAATCTAAAAAAAATAATAAACAATGGATATCAAGCTTAACAATAATAAATGTAACTTTTATCATAATTATCATAAATGAAAAAAAAAAGTTTTCGTTTACATGCATGAAGCTTTTAAGATAAGACATGTTATGTTTTTGACTTTTTGGTAGTAAAATTTTAATTTTGAGACTTTTTTTATAGAAGAATAATTTTTAAGACTTTTTGTAAATGAATGATTTTTTGGTATTCAGTCTTCATTTTTCCTTTTCCTTTTAAGTGATGTGGATCTTATATGCAAGAATATATTGTACGAATCTTTGTTATATTCTTTGATTATAAATTTTTTTAGGAGAATATGAAAAACATATCAGAAGTTAGTAACTTGAATAAATGCAATTCTTTCAACCAATAACATCACATAAAATATTTTCCTATACATTTCCAAAATACTTACCCAACACATGAAAACATTTTCCGGTACATTTTCAAAAAAATAGACGAACATATGAAAGTAGAATGTTTTCATTTTCTAGAAATTATTTTTATAAATCATTTTCTGGAAGTAATTTTCGTTAAAACAAACAGAGCCGAAGTTCCGCCGAATAGAGTTTAACAAAGGCTAAATATTTCTGGGATTATGTTTAAAGTACCTTGTATTGTGCACTCCTTAGAGTGGAGTTGACGTCTCGCAGAAAGCCTGAATTCATGCCAGTGTCTCTTAGCATAGGCGTGCTAGGGTTTCCTGAGCAAAAGTATCTTAGATTTGGGAGATTGATGAGTTTTATGGAAGTCAAACGTGGAAATACAATCTTGCTCGGTGCTTTTGCTGCCATCTCTAGCCCATTTTCTTCCTTAACAATCACTTCCAATTTTTCACAATTGCTTATGAATAATTCTTCGAGTTGCACGAGGAGGTTGGCTATCAATGTTGAGAATAAGTAGATTATACTGTGACAACAATCAAGTGACACGTTGGTCAGGTTCTTAAAGCCCTCAAATGTTTCAAATCCATGCTTCCAGACATGAGTCATATTCCGCAAGTCACGCAACTCCAATGATCTCAAGCAGTTAAGCACTACTACAGCTTTATTCCCTCCTTCAAAAATCGGTGCTTCAAGGTCAAAAACCACTCCCACTGATTTACAACTTTTTATTTCAAGTACATCGAGACAATGTAAGCTTTGTATCGAGTGGGTTGAAAGAACTGACTTAGCATCGGAAACCTTCTGCAATGTTCATTCAACAACATTATCATACAGGGAAATAGATGCATCATCATTCACTTATATGTAATACTAACTAGGCATAAAAGTAACTTTAATTTCTGCGGAAACACTAAAAAAGGACAATCAATTTTGGATTGAGGGAGTTTCTATACATATTACACTAATAACAAGAAGCACAGCTTAAGTGGGAAAAACGCTACACCTTGTAGGTTGTGGGTTCGAGTCACCAAAAAGGTAAGTGATGAACCACGTTATTTATCTTTATAAACAATTGTGCCATTTGGGATTTGGCAGGGAAAATTAACAGGGGTTGTGATGTCAGCAATACAATTTAACAAAAAATATGTATAGTGATATCAACAAAAATGTTAGTTAAATTAATAAAAGCATACCTTTTGTATCGGGAAGATATCACTAGAAGAAGCATGGTTTTCGCTTTCTGTATCAGAGAAAGTAACCCTGGTGTTGGTGATTTCTGGTAGACTATTAAGTTCCAAATCTACAAGCTCAGGAAGTAAAACTGCATCAGCTTTCTTGCATAAACAAACAAGAGCTTCCAGATTTAGAAGTTTCAACGATTTTAATTTAGGGAGCTCGATCTTGACGACCTCTTCCTCATCTTCACTGCTAAAAATTTCTTCCATCATTGAGCAAAAAGCTATTTTGACACTTTCAAGTTTAACCAAACCACGGGCGGTAGACAGAGAGAACACATATTTCAAGTTATCGCAGTCCTCAATGTCAAGAATGCGTAGATTCCCGAAAGATGGCAGCTGAGAAGGACTCGTCCATGAACGTTCGACGTGCCATATCTCTTTTAGATAATGCAGGCGATAGAGATACAGCGACTCCAACATTGAAAAATTATTAGTTGATTCCCAACCACTTGTCTCCACAAGATACACCAAACTATGACATTCTTCTACTGTCAAAGTCCTCAATTTCGAGAAATGCTCTTTTCCAGACCAGATGAGACTGTGAGCTCCCTGGAAATCATCGTATTCCCCTGCAAATGCAGAATTTCAGCTCTCCCGAATAACACGTGAATTTTACTCCAAATCCGTGAGTCGACGCGA
Source organism: Codonopsis lanceolata (assembly GCA_013146195.2). NCBI lineage: Eukaryota > Viridiplantae > Streptophyta > Magnoliopsida > Asterales > Campanulaceae > Codonopsis > Codonopsis lanceolata. The sequence continues at coordinate 95,590,689 of CM028380.1, forward strand.
ACTAATTTTAAAGTATTCTGGAATACCTGGCTCTCAATAGCAAACCCTATACATATCCTGAATCTTGTCAGCTTCTCATAGACCATGTCTTCTGGTAGACACTCAAAATATGGTAGCTCAATTTCTAGGGTAGCCAAACGGGACAAGGAACTCAGTTCACTGAGGCATTTCATGGTGGTACCATATACTTCCCAATTCCAAGTTCCTCTCAAGTACAACTCCTCTAGGTGGATTAAACTTTGTAGCACTCCTGGAGCTATTTCTAGGAGTTCTACGCACCCTGTCATGTCCAATAACCGTAGACGAGTTAAATTCCCCACTTCCGCTGGTATTTCCTTAACATTAGAATGGACAAAGGTTAGAATTTCGAGATTCACTAGATTTCCAATCATTGATAAATCACACTCTATTCCAAAAGTGCAGTAATCCAGACAAAGAGTTTGAAGGGTGCGTAGAAATTGGAATGATCTTGGAAGTGATTTAATTAACATTCCCCTGTGAATCAAAACCTTCAGTTCACGCATTCCTTCATAAAAGTTTTGTGGGAACTGTGACAGGTCACTGCTCCCTACCAGCAGCAAAAGCTTGAGCTTTGTGAATTCCAACCCAGCTAGAAGCCTTTGCATTTCCTCGCACCATAATGAAATTTTACAGAAGATTGTCTCAGCATCACCACGTGGCCAGGAATTTGCAGCATTACCATGTCTGACCATAAACATGTGCTCATGCCTAGATGCGAATGACAGAGCAAAAGTATGCACAAGATCATGCATTCTTACGCATTCTTCATCCCTGCTGTCTAACAATAAATTCAAATTTTTGAGTTTCTGAATGCAGGCATTTGCCCGGGTTCTTGTCATATCTACTCTATACATATTCGTAAGCAACCTCAGCCCTGATCCGAATCGTAACAAATCCTCAATAGGAATATCATAACCTTGAGGAAATAAGCAACAAAGAAGAAAGAGATGTTTCATTTCATCACTTTCTAGAAACTTGTAACTCACCTCAAGAGCTGAGTACACGGCTGCATAATCACTTGCAAGATTAGGGTTTCTTAGACTCTGAAGAGTATCATCCCACATAAACTTCTGCTTTTTACTTTTGAGTGCCCTTGCAATAGTTACAATTGCAAGAGGCAAGCCTCCACACTCCTTCACAATGTCTTCTGCTACTCGAAACAAATCAGGATAGAACAATTTATCTGCAGTTGTTTGAAATAGAACCCATGCTTCTTCATGAGGCATCGGTTCTATCTGAAAATTCTTTCAGCCCCATCTCTTCACAAGCATCTGCATTTCTTGAAGTCAACACGATAGTGCAGCTGCTCTTATGCTGTTCTTCGGCGACCGGGGGGATTCCTAGTTCCTCCAAATCAAATCTCCCCCAAATGTCATCCAATATTACAAGAACCCTCGAATGGCCCCTTAGTCTTTCACATAGCCGAGCTGCTCTTGCAAGCAGACTCTCTTCTCCAAGCTTCATACCCAAAAACTCTGCAATACTGCCTTGAATTGATTTAAGATCTGCAGATTGAGTGACAACTGCCATAACGACCTCATCAAAGAGACACTCCTCTATGGCCTTTGCTGCAATATCTTTCACCATTGTTGTCTTCCCCACGCCCCCCATCCCACATATCCCAATCATGTGGATCTTATCTTCGTTGAGTGCTTCCATGACATCCTTCATTATAGATAATCTTGATTCAAACCCTTTTGATCTACTCAAGGGCGTAGGTGCAGTTACCATTGGAGGGTGAGGATCATAAGATACATGATCAAACTTGCTTTGACCTTGGAGTTCAACAATAACCTTAATCTTCTTCACGGCCTTCTTGCTCAATGAGTAATTCAGCCAGAACCGTCTATTCTCCACCTTGTCTGCAGTGACCAAAACAAGCTTTATCTCTTTCTGGATCTCCTCAACTCTGCTCAGCCATGCCTCAACATCCTTCCCGATATCTTCTATATTTCTTTTGCCTTTATCCACCAAGCTTTGCACCCCTGCTCTCATATTTTCAAGAGTAGTAGCTTCATTTTTCAGTTTCCTAATGTTCCTTTTGTACCGAAACAGATAAACGTACTGTTTCTTGATTGGCTCCACCAAGTACTCTGCAACCTTTGCACCAGCAGCGATTGAAGGCCCTACAATCGCCAATATCCCCACCATTCTCTCAACTCTTCTTTTTTGAACTTCTCTCACCACTTTTTTCCTCCCTTTTATTTTCTTTTCCTCTGTTGTAGTTGCAAAGAAACCAAATGGGTTGAAAGGGAAGCAAAAAATTTGCAATAACAGTAAAGAAATTCAGCTAAAATGAAGGTTTTTTTTTTTTGGAGTAATAGATTAGAAATTAAGTTGAACAATTGGAAGCTTTTGATTCGACACTCGCCTTGGTCTGCTCTTTATAGATATTACAAAGGAGTACTATACCATATACTCAAATGATAAGGGAGATCTTGAAGTAGATGAAACGAAGATATAAAGCAGTAACCAACTTGATCAACAAAGGAAAGTTACTTAAGCCAACTCGAACGAGAAAATCACAGAAAGCTAGCACAGAGGAATCAGAAACGGAAAATCTGATGAAAAGTAAACGAGAATAAAAACTGTTTCAATGCAGCTATGGTATTGGTAAGGTCAGTTGTACAAAAATGTCAACGCCCACAAATTTGATCAGACTTTATTTACATTAAAATTTTATCGCCACTTTTAAGATCACTCAAAGACATAGCAAAACAGTTATACACAAATGTTATAGAAAAACTGTATGGTTATGGAGATTATAGGGATATTGTTTGACAGTGGACTCTTTAATGAGTGGAGCATCTCCAAATTGAATATTGGACTCGTAGAAAAAAGACTTCAGAGATGTATATGAAGAAACCTATCTACCCATAGAACATGACGGTGACACAATTTTAGCTTTTTAAATTATTCCCACCCTTCCAATCAAAAATTCACATTTGAAAAGTTTAATAAAAATGTTAGGGTTAATATCAGTTTTGATACCCTAACTTTACCTGTTTTTTAGTTTTCATACCCATCGTACTCAGACAATCAAATTAAAGTCAAACGTTTCCAAAATCGATCAATTTCAATCCAAATCGTTAACTGGTCGTTAGGAACTAACGGCTGACCTGCTATCCTATGTAAAACTAATTTCACCCCTCTTCCCCCATTAATGGCTGAACCCAAGAGCTACATTACTTCAGAAAACCTCAAAACCCACAACAAACATGGGATCTTTGGATCTCAATCGAAGGCAAAGTCTATGATATCCCCAATTGGATCAAAACCTGAGCAATAGTTTTTCCTTTGGATTCGGCGATTTCTTGGAGAACTTTAGATTGCATGACTCGGTCATCTCCAAAAACAATACCGGCTGCTCCCAATGGGGCGTATGCAGTGATAACTATGCCATTTTCTTTACAAAATTCTCTTAATTTCTTTTGCAGCCAAATTGGGTTCATCTCAACTGTTGGGGGAGGGATTTTGTCCAAGGAGAGAATTTCTTGGAGCTTCGAGCGAGCAATTGCGACCCCAATAGATTTGCTAAGTCCGAGGTTTTGACACTCTTCCATGGCTTGCCATACAGACTTAAGGTCCATTGCCACTACGGAGTCTGCTGGAAATGGCATCGAAACTCCTCTATTGACATGTTTAGCTTGTAGTTTTGTGCATTTAATTTGTGGTAGGTTAATGGGTTTTATTTGGATTCAAAGTGGGAGGCTTGGGCATGATTCTGGGCATTACCAGATAGAAACTAAACCCGCGACTTGGTCGCGAAGCTAGAGATAAAGTCGGGTGAGATTGAAGGAAGCAGGCGGCTGTGACTGCGATACACCGGAGATGGAGAAGAGAGATAGATGACGGTTGGATCTGCGTTTGAGACGAATGGAGATGGCGACACCGGCAGTCGAGCTATCTTGTGAGATGAAGAAATGGGGTTTTGATCAGAGGAGAGATCGAAGCTAGGCAGGAGGACGGAGAGGGTTGGATCTGGTACGACTTTGGAAGGGATTGGTCGGACATGGTAGGCGTAGATGGGTGATTGTGGTGATAAAGTTTGATAGGAATCAACATTTAATCAGTTGCCAAGCCAATTGCCGGTTTCCAAACGTAGGATAGCAGGTCAGCCGTTAGTTCCTAACGACCAGTTAACGATTTGGATTGAAATTGATCGATTTTGGAAACGTTTGGCTTTAATTTGATTGCCTGTGTACGATGGGTATGAAAACTGAAAAACGGGTAAAGTTAGGGTATCAAAATTGATATTAACCCAAAATGTTATACTGAAACTTAGATGCTTAAATTAAATGTGGAGTGTAAAACTGTATGGTTATGGAGAGATAATGTTTGGCAGTGGACTCTTTAATGAGTGGTGCATCCCCAAATAGAATATTGGACTCGTTGATCGAAGTAATCTTCTTTACTATAAAAGTCTGAGTTGTCTTTTAGAAATTGATGTATGAACAAAATTATCTTTTCATCTAATAAATCATTCACCATTTATTTAAGGACAAACAAATAAATTAATTTATCTTCTTTACTATAAAAATGTGAGTTGTCTCTTAGAAATTAATGTATGGACAAAATTAACCTTTCATCTAATAAATCAACCACCATTTATTTAAGGACAAACAAGTAAATTTATCATAATAAATGATAATGTTTGTAAAAAAATAACTCTAAATTTAATAAATCACTCACTATTGAATAAGGTCAAATAAGTAAATTTATTATGAGCTAATCAATTACAAAAAGAATCTTAAATTTAATAAATCCCTAAGGTCAACTAGGTCAATGCTAATATCTATCTATCTATCTTCTTTACTATAAAAGTGTGAGTTGTCTCTTAGAAATTAATGTATGGACAAAATTAACCTTCTATAACTATTACTAAAAGCGAAGCTGGCACGTGGCGGCGTGAAAAAACTAAATTTTTAAAAGGGATTTTGTGATGCCATGTGAGAACCCGAAACCTACTTGTATACTTGTCTTCCATACATGTTTAACATGATTAGAATATGTTTTTAACATGCTAGTAGTATCCCTAACATGATTGACTCGATTGCACTCCTTGATCGAACCGTAATTGTCGTATCGAACGCCTATTGCCTTGTATGCTCTAGATTGACTTGTTCTTACTCGGGCTTTGATTTTTGGACTTAGCCAAGACCTTGAGAGACATTTATAATTGTTTTAGGGACCCTTAATACTCATTCTAATGCTTCTTGGAGTTGTACATGCCTTATCTGGCGTTATACGTGCAAATGCGGACTGTTTGACCGAGCGTATGGCACGAGGAATCGTTCTACCCTGCCAGAACATTTTGGGCTTTGTTCGGCCATGACAACCGAACCTTATGAAGGTTGTTCGGCCTCCACAACCGAACAGTGAAGAAATCCAGCAAAAACGTGATTTTTCTGCAACTTTGGCTGATTACGAACTTACCCTTACTAAACCTCTGCCATTAGTGACTTAAACCACTTGTATTAGAGTCTAATTAGCCTAATCTAATCCTAATTAAGATTACTAAACCTATTTCTACCATTTATCAAGTGACATGTGTACTCCACTAACACATTTAATCAAGCTGATTGCTCTACATCAGCTCTAGCCTTCATGTTACGCTCATTTCCTCTGCTCGTCTTCTCCAGCCTTGCAATGCGTGAGTGCGTAGGTGAGATTAGTGCGTGAGGGGTTGGCTCCCAAGAGATTCAAGACCGCTTGCGATTCGAGACCGCCGTTGCGTAGCCACCGCCAGGACGGCGTCGACACCGTCGAGTTTTTCTTGCTTCGTCCATTGCTTGGCTTGAGGTAAGCTATCAATTTCCCTTAGGTCCATGTTAGAGATAACATGCTACCCTCTCTTGCTTCCCTTCTCTCATGCCCAAATCATTGTTCTCCTTGTGTTCTACCATGATATTGATACATTTTAGAGAGTATGAATTTTTGGGAATTATAGACCATGAATGTAAATGCTTTGAATTGGACACTAAGCCTAGAAGTAAAAGTGTTCTACTCTATATTAGGAATAATTATTATTCTTGGGTCATAGAATTTCGACCATTATTTGGGGAAAATGTGATTCTAGGGTTCCATGATTTAGGAACTTGAGTTTATTGTTAGCTATGGTTATAAATTGGATTAATGACTTAGATTAATCAATGCGATGACTTAGAAAAGAGTTGGAAATGCAAATAGTGTTTAACCCTATTTGGTTTGAATTATAGGAATGACTCAACGGAGTCGACATTTGTGAGCTATTGAACAATACCGGCTCAATGATTAATCCCTACGACGTTATTACATGCGTTACACTAGAAAACTAATTCTAGACTATTGAAATGAATTGATTGTCATGCTTGTATCTTTATGACATAATGAATGCATACTTGATAATTGATATATTGAGTTCGCTCTTGTCGAGCTCAATCTTGATTGTTTATTGATGAGATTATATACTAATCTTGAACGAGGACGCTCTTGTCGGACTCGTTCCATATTGATTGATTGTTGAGTAAATACTACTTGGCATTGCATAAGTCCAGCCTGGCTACTTGTTATCGCACACACGCCTCCACGGCGGGCCACCGTGGGGAAGAGCTCTCCTTGGCCAACCAATACGCGCCCATTGAGAATGACTATTGTTTTTCCCGAGCATCTCTCGGAGATCGATGTATTATCACAACCATCGATTATCGCACGCTATCGAAAGTGTTTGTTTTGCAGGTCTACGAAGCGGCCCAGTTCTATATCCTCATATTATGTGATTTTGTGCAATAACGTGCAACTCATACACTTGATCTACATGCTTGTAATATGGTCTTGCCTAACGTGTTGCATATTGCCATGTCATGCATGATTGGTAGCTTACGAGTCTTTATGACTTACCCGTTCCCCTGTACTTTTTTTAGATCCTAGCAGGACAGGACCTTCTCGTTGAGGCTCGCATTGATCGTTCGCCTTAGTTCTCTTTTGATCCGACTTTTGCGGTTGAAGAGGTGGTTTTAGAGGCCCTCTTATCTTCTTTTGTATTTTGCAAGGACGATGGGTATAAGCTAGTCATCTAGACTATGCTTGGGATTGTATAGACTTGTACTCGAGTATTCCTGTTAGCTACTTGTAGTATTAACTCTTGTAGTATATACTTTTTGATGCCGGCAATTGTACTAGCCGTGCCTTGTATATCGTGTGTTGTTCGCTACGTATAGACTTCCGCTGAGCATCCCATTAGCTCTTATTTATTTCCTTGTCGCATTAACTGCTTAGCTTGGGTTCCGGCTGTAGTGTCGCCGAAGACTTGGAATTATTGCTTAACTGTTTATCAGGTGAAATGATTTTGAAAATGCCGACCTTTTGTGTCGAGTTCTCTTGCGACTGAAATGTTGCGTCACGTCAGTTTTAAAAATAAAATGTTTTGAGTCCTTGCATGTTCTTCCCTTCTTGTATTGTCTTGTTTGGCGCTTCGGCCCGCGGTTCCATCTCGGGTCCGGGGTCGGGGTCGCCACATGCCACGTGTCACCATTAAAATTGTAAATGTTTTGTTTTTCAAAATTGATTAATTAAAGATAAAAATCTTAAATGTAATTAGATAAGATAAAAATCTTCAAACTAATTTGATTTTATCCTGTTTAATTTATACAAGTTTAATTTGACCGAAACTCTTCAATTTTCATCTCTTTTCATTTTCATACTATTTAATTAATACAAATTATTCACAAGATAATTTTATGTTATTTGTATTTTTTTTTCTTTTTTTTTTCTGCCAAAACCGATTACCGATAAAATTTACTAATAAAAGTTTATGATAATTTTTACGGTTAGGATAAGTTTTATCACATATACGGTTAGTTTATGATAACTTTTACGGTTATGATACGTTTTATCACATAGACGGTTAGTTTAGGATGATTATATATGTAAAATCAAATGCAATACTTTTGATTTTAAACGGTTAGTTTATGATAAGTTTTTTTTTTGTGTGGATATATGTTATGCTTTTTTTGGTTTGGGATTTTGTGATATTATAGTTTATCACAAATTGAGTTTTTTATATTCTATTTTCACTCAAATTGAGCCAGTTTAAAATTGTTCTACGTGTTTTGTGTGTGTGGGCGCGCCCATGCGTGAATTTGAATTGCTTTAAAATGTTTTTTACTTTGTTTCCAAGATTAATGATATTCTTCTTTTTCATTCTTCAATAAAACTTTTAAAGGGATTTTGTGATGTCACGTATCACCATCGAAATGGTAAAGGTTTTTTATTTTTTTACCAAAATTGTTTAGTTTAAGATAAAAATCCTAAATATAATTGGATAAGATAAAATCCTAAAACTAATTTGATAAGATAAAACAAATTTAGGATATCGTTTCACAAGTAAATTTATGATAGTAATTAAGGATTTTGTTTTTATTTATTTTTTCAAATATCGCTTAATTAAACTAGATGTTATCTTATCTAATTTATACAAATTTAATTTGACTAAAACTCTTCAATTTCATCTCTTTTCATTTTCATACTATTTAATTAATACAAATTATTCACAAGACAATTTTATGTTATTTGTTCTTCTACTAATATATATATATATATATATATATATATATATATATATATATATATATATATATATATATATAAATTATTAATTACTAATCTATTAATTATTATTAAAATAGAAGTTATTGCTGCCACATGACGACTTTGTGTTGAATGTACAAATTTTTAAAGGAATTATGTGCTTCAACGTGTCAACTTCTTGTGAAGTTGTGATTTTTTTTCTTTTTCTTTGCTGCCGAAAACTAAAACCAGATAGATTTTAAAATCGGTGCCTCCTTTATATATGGTAAAAGTTTTTTATTATTATTTTTTTCTGCTAAAATCTGTTAGTACGAGATAGATTTTTATTACATTTGATTTAGACATATTTCACTTGATTAGGAATTTGAATTTTTATGGTAAAAATGTTTTTTGGGAATAGATTTAATCTTTCAATTACATATTCATATGATCCATTTTGAATATTTACCTTATTTTTCGTTGCTTTCATATTATTTTAATTAAAATTTTAAACTATTTATTACAAGTTTAGAAAATTATCTTATTATAAACAGCATTGACACAAAAAAACTATTAAAACCGTGCATATGATACAATATATGTATATACATTATTATTTTAAACCGGATAAATTTTAAAACTGCTGCCTCCTTTATACATGCTAAAAGTTTTTTTATCATTTTTCTTCAAAAATCGGTTAATACCGGTATATTTTTCACATTTGATTTAAAAGCGTTCTATTTGATTATGACTCCAAATTTTCATAGTAATTTTTTTTTGGCAAATAGATTTTATCAATTCTCATAGGTTTTAATCTTTCAATTACATATTCATATGATCAATTGTGAATATTTACCTTAAAACCATGCATACGGTACTATATATATATATATATATATATATATATATATATATTTCCAATATTTTTTCCTTTCAAAAATTAAAACCGAATAAATTTTAAAAATGTTGCATCCTTTATACATTGTAAAAAAAAATTACCATTTTTCTGCCAAAATCAGTTAATATTGGATATATTTGATCACATTTGATTTAAACGTGTTTCACTTGATTAGGACTAAATTTTCATGGTAAATGTTTTTTGGGGGATTAGTTTTTATAAATTTTCAAGGGTTTTAATATTTTAATAAAATATTCATATGATCAATTGTGAATATTTACCTTATTTTCGTTTTTCATTTTTTCAAAATTTTCAAATTAAATTTTTAACTATTTATTACAAGTTTAGAAAATAATCTTATTATAAACAACTTTTACAAAAATAAAAATAAAATACTAAGACTGTGCATACGGTATTATATATTTAAATTCTTTTTTTTTCTGCCAAAAATTAAAACCGGATAAATTTTAAAACTGATGTCTCCTTTATACATGGTAAAAAAAATTATTACCATTTTTTGTTACCAAAATCGGTTAAAACCGAATATATTTTATCACATTTGATTTTAATTGACTCCAAATTTTCATGGTAATTTTTTTTGGCAGATAGATTTTATCAATTATCATAGGTTTTAATCTTTCAATTACATATTCATATGATCAATTTTGAATATTTACCTTATTTTTCATTTTTTTCAAATTATTCTAATTAAAAAAATTAATTATTTATTACAAGTTTAAAAAATCATCTTATTATAAACAACTTTAAAATAAAAAATACTATTTACCTCAATTGTCATGGTAGAAGTTTTTCAATTTTTATTATTTTACCAACTCGGTCAATTTAAAATGGATTTTATCTAATTTAATTAAACGTGTTCCACCAACACCAAAACAACCAACTGCTTGAAATACTTCCCTCCATCAAATACACCTCCTTGATTTCGAGTCTGCGCTTCGTGGTACTTCCACCCCTTCTTCCGTCTCACACTCACACTAGGAATATTTGTTCGATTTTATAATTCTCATGAATTTTTGGTTTTATGATTGGGTGTGATCTCACACATTATTTATGTATTAATATTTATAAATTATGAGAACATTTGTTATTGATTCATTCAAATAGCTTGTATATTTTATCTACAAAATTATATTTCAAAAACAACACTAAATCAACCGTGCATCGCACGGGTAATAACCTAGTTGGTAATAAAACGCCACTTTTATGTCTTAATTTTTAAAAATCGACTCTTTAAATAAAACATCTCAAAATGAAATAGTGGACTCTAAGAGCCAAGAGTCCATTTGCCACCTCTAAGAGCACCCACACTCATACATCTTTAAAAAAAAAATATATATATATATATAGCATGGATTCACAACTAAATATAAACCTTTTACCCCTCTACTTTATTGGTATAAGCCTTTACAAATTATCAAAAATCTTCGGGAATGTCTCACTTTGGGAATTCAAACAACTAAATAGATTTGGACATCATCCTTGAACATGCATACACAAAACAGAAGTATGAAAAAAATTATCTGCATAAGAAAGAATGATGCACTTCAACCACCCAATCTCCTTTCAATATAATCAAAACTCAGCTTTCACAAAGTCAGAAAATTGCGAGTGAGCAAAAGGTTTCTTTTCCTACCTATCATTAACATAATTGGAAGTTGCGACTAGGATCGGTAATCTCCTGTCAACAACAATTTTTTTAAACAAATAAAAAGAAAATTGAACAATTATTTAGAGCAGAGAGAAGAGTAAATTTGTGCTTTATGCCAAATATAATTACAGGTATTCATAACAACCCCGGAAATAAATTAAATAAATTTGCGTTGCGTCCCCTCTTCTTCAATGAAATCAATTTTTCTATGCAAGGGCCCAGAAATCAATTAAATAAAAATTTGTGTATAATAATCCTAATTTTTTTATTAAACTCCAGTTAAACAAGGGTTTTTAGGTTTATATTAATAAAAGATTTTACTTTTGATATATTGTGTAATAATAATCTTTACACACGTTCTAAAAAATAGGCTTATTAGAGAATCTTTATGAAAAAATTGCGGACAGGTCTCATTTTCCAATAATTTAATCGTTGCAATACATCTTATTTATTTTCAATCGGAAAAAGCAATTTTTGGGAGGGAAATGGCTACGTTACCCTTAATGAAACTTTTAACGATGAGTAGTCGCATGAACAGCGGTTCAAAAATCACTTTTTATATAAAATTTGTATTTTTGTTTAATGGTTTCTGAATCTCGGTTTCAAAATGTTGTTAAAGTGCAAGGAATTAATTAATTTTCAATATATTACAGTATAAAGTGCAAATATATGCGGTGCAACAATTTTAAGAAAAGAATCGCGGTATAAGAAACAATAACTTTCTTTATTTCTAATTCCAATATGTAAACCGTGATATATAAAAAAAGGAATATCGATGTAAAAATATTTTGGCTTTTAATTTTGTGAATTGCGGTACAAAACTATGCTAGCTTTTAAATTTGTGAATCACGGTGCCAAAATTTCTGAATCGCGATTTGAAAAGGTTGTTAAAATGCAAAAAAATAATTAATTTTCAATAAATTACAGTATAAAGTGCAAATATATCGTGGTGCAACAATTTTAAGAATATTTAATCGTCACAATATTTTGCACCGCGATAAATAAACTTATCGTAGCGCGTTTCTCGCTCATTAATGGTATCGCAGTCTTTTTGCGTCTAAAAATGATTTTTTTTCCAGTTGAAAATAAAAAGAAGATACTTTAACGATTAAAAGCTTAATAAAGTGAACCGGTCGAATTTCACCCAATCTTTATTGTGTAGCATTTTATGATTGCAAAATAGACTTGATATTAATATATGTACAATTAATTACTAAATAGATTTAATGTAGAATCAAAAGAAAATTTTTTATATTAAGTTGGTCCAATGGTTCCTCAATATCACTCAACATGTATATCCATAATAAGGCATATCCTATGACAAAAAAATAGGAAAAATTACAAGCCGGTACATCTTTTGAAACATGTTTTCAAATAAATCCACTTATTTTTTAAACATATCTTTCGGATACAATTTTAAAGCAAAAATACATCATTGCCCATTTATGCTCGTATTCTTACTCCCTGTTTTCTCTCTCCCCTCTGAGGCTTTAGAGCTGCTCTTAATGCCTTTGGCCTTCTGCGTCTTTCTCTTTCTTCTACAAAGTTCTACGGTCTCTCTCTCAAAGTCGGAACCAAAGACACGACGACACCGCCATTCACTCACAAAGAGACTCACGGACTCACAACTCTCACGCGCAGTCACAACCTCACAGTATCGCTCAACAAGTCAACAGACTTCCACCCTCAGGACGGCGCATGGCGAGCTGGCGGCTCGCTTAAGAAGTCAAGCACGGCGACACCGCCATTCACTCACAAAGACAGACTCACGGACTCACGGCTCTCTCTCAGACGATTGAGTCACAACCTCACGGTATCGCTCAATAAGTCAACGACTTCCACCCTCCCGCCGGCGGCAAGGCGAGCTTTGGCGGCTTCGCTCAAGAGTCAAGCACGGCGACACCGCCATTCACTCACAAAGACAGACTCACGGACTCACGGCTCTCTCACACGCAGAGTCACAACCTCACATGTATCGCTCAATAAGTCAACAGCCTTCCACCCTCCGTGGCAGCCCGGCTTCGCTCAAGAGTCAAGATAAGCGGTTGGTTTTTTTTCTCTCTCTCTCGTTCTGGGATAATCTGTTTGGTGAGGTTGGAGAGACTTCAATTTGGTCTCGGATTTGATATCATTTCGGATGGGTGTTAGATATTTTGGGTAGGCGACTTGTGGCATTGGGGTGCCGGGTGCCTCTGTGGTGCATTTGAATTTGTGAAACCCGATTATTGGGCATCTTCTCCGGGACAATGTGTGGTCTTTATGGAATCTTTTGGATTTTGGCTTGGGATGCCTTTTGAGCCCGACCGATTCATGTCATGATGTTCTCCATTTCTAGCTCGACAATGTTAATTTCACCCCGAAGAAGAAGAGAAGTTTCGCAATGAAAACGCCTAGGCTTTCGAATAGAGATTGTTATTCAAGATTGATTGATTGTTCTGGTTTATTGGTTTTACTTTTGATACTTTTTCTATTTACTTTTTCAAGAATGATTTGACAATGTTCATGAACCGGTATAAATAAATTTGATTTCGATACTGAGTAAGCGGTTAATCACCGATGCCAATTGTAGCATCAAGCATTTTCACCGATGCCAAGATTATGTTTGATAGGCATCAGCATTTCACCTGATGCCAAGATTTGGCATCAGCATTTTTGGCATCAACACTATTTTTGGCATCAGCATCAATTGTAGGCATCAGCATTTCACCTGATGCTATGATTTGGCATCAACATTTTTTGCATCAGAGTTTTGGCATCAGAGTCCTGATGCCTGGATTTAATTATCCTGATGCCTGAAATTAATTATCCTTAATTTCATTAATTTCCAGTGATGATTAATCCAAGGGGCTCCTGGAAGTTCTTAGAAATTGATGAGAATTTCCTTATGCCTTGAAAAGACTTTGATCCATTGGGTTCTTCTATTTCTTAATAATTCAAGAATAAAAAAAGAGAAAGATGAAAATGAGGATTCAAAATACCAATTTTAAATAGATAAAAAAGAAAGTTCGTGTTTGCATTTTATTGAGTAGAAGGGCTTTCAAAAATGAATTGATGTTCCACGCGACTTTTTGCAATAATCGTACAGTGTCAATAGTCTTCTTGAGTATTAGAACTTTCTTGTATATATCCTTCAGAGTTTTCATTAATGACATTTTTGTCATTTGGCAAGTAATTTGTAGTTTAATAAAATGTACAAAAAATTAATGGTCCTAGATGAAAACATGTTTTCAAAATTGTACTCATTTAAAATTCCCCCAAAAAAATAGGGGGAATTTCAAGTGGGTACAATTTTGAAAACATGTTTTCATCTAGGACCATTAATTTTTTGCACATTTCATTTAACTACAAATTGCTTGCCAAATGACAAAAATGTCATTAATGAAAACTTGCCAATCCTGGCATGATGATAATTCGATGCATCGTGACTCGATGCCAAAACTCGATGCCAAAAATATTGCCGATGCCAAAATGCCGTGCAAATCTTGGCATCGTGAAATGTCTCGATGCCTACAATTGTTGCCGATGCCAAAATATTGCCGATGCCAATTGCGATGCCAAATCTTGGCATCAGGTGAAATGCTGATGCCTAATGCCTGTCAAGCACGCAGTCAAGATGATTTGCGATCTTTTCATCATCTGCAGTCTCCACCATTGCAAGATTTAGCACACTAGTTGATGATTTCTTGCAGATAATTTCATCCCTCTTTTCCTTTCGTCGCATCATTTCCTATTCATGGGACCCGAGGGTTTTCTCAAGAGAGCGAGAAATCCTTAAGTCAGTCACTCACCAAAGCCTCCCTCTCGCCGTCGAAGCTTTTACGCTTACGCTCTTTTTTTGCTACGGAACACAGTGATTGCAATTTGCAAGCAAGCCCAAATGTCAAGTGTGATTGGGATATCCACTCTATATCTCTCACACATACACATACTGCAACAGCATGTAGTACTGTAGCATGATCATCATTCATGGTTGTGGATTGGGGAATTGATTTGACACAAGAGTGAAGAAACGGACCAACCGTTTTTGAAGGAAATAACGACAGAAAATAGATGTAAATTGGACCGAATTCTTTTTTAAAGGGTAGTGACGTACTTTCACCCTAAAATTGTATCTAAAAGATATGTTCAAAAAATAACTTGATTTATTTGAAAACATGTTTTAAAAAATGTACCGACTTGTAATTTTTCCAAAAAAATATTTAAGGATCTTTACAGAGTGGGCCTCCCTACAAGATGTAGCTTTTCGTAAACCCAGTGGTCTATCAGTCTGTGTATAAGCCATCAAAATCAACATATTTCTCTCTCCATTTTTTATTCAACCACTTTATTCTCATTTCTCAAAAAAGCATTACCTATTTTTTCTTTGTTGCACCATGTTTGCTCAAACTCAATGAGAATAATTTTTTGTGTTTTCTAGTTTAGTACGTGGAAGACCCAAACAGGGCCTATGACTGCATCAACAAGACCACACTACCCAGGGCCGGTCCTGTAAAATCGGAGGCTCAGGCCAATAACGTCGAACGGGGCCCTTCCTTTGTAGTATAATTTTCTTTTCCCAATTTTTGAAAAATTAAATAAACAAAGGTTACGTATGCCATTTTTTTCTATTGATAAATCTTTTGAAAATATACCGAAAAACAATTTCGGGTGTTTGGCAAACACACGGAAAACAATATATGAATAAATACAAAAAATATATTTTAATATTAATGTCCATATTGAACATAAAATAATGTTTAACCTTAAGTAATTTTCCTTTAGTAATCCTTAATTTATCATTAATTGTGTCAAATCAATAAGGTCCATTTTTTTTTCAATGTCACAAATACAAAGAAAAAAATTGGTCATAATGAAAAAACGTTTTAAAAAAAGAAATTTGATAATATTTGGGATGTCTCTAAATAATATAGTGGACACTAATTTTATAATGTAATGAGTATTTATTTAAATTATAATTTATAAATAATATGCACAAACTTTAATTATATTTCTAAACAATGTATTTGTTGAATAAAATATTGTGTGTTTGTAAATATGTGTAATTGTGGAAGAGGGCGAAGGGGTGTTCGAACATTTGGAAAATGAATCCCTAAGTTATTTTCCTAAAAAGAAGGCTTCATTTTCCGTTGACTTGGAAAAACTTTTATGTTGACTATATTTTCCTTTGATTACCAAACACTAGAAAATGAGGAAAACGTTTTCCAAAAGTCATTTTTCATGAAACAAACGAAACTTAAGTCTTTTTTAGAAATTAGAATAAAGCATTTATTTTTTTTTTAAATAAAATGTAGGGTTTTTGTGAGATTTGGGGGCCCAAAAAATTGGGTATTTTTAGGGGGCCCAAGGCCATGGCCTCACTTTCCTTATGACAGGGCCGGCCTTGACACTACCCATATAATTAGAGCCGTTAAAATAGGCTGGGACTCGTTGGGTCAACCCAAATCGTTGCTTAAAATAGTAGGTTGGGTTAAGAAATTGACAACCCATAAAAATACGAGTCATATGGGTTGGACCCGTATGGGTCACTGGTTGAAGTCGGTTGAAGCGGGTTTTTAACTGGCTGACTCGTGTAGAAAACACCTAAACGGCTAAACCTAATTAGTAATTACTTACAAAAACGATTAGAAAATAAATCTGGCCATTTACCTTTGCACCTTGCTTTTGGGCCGGGAGAATGTGGAGAAATAGGGATTAGGTGCATGTGTTGTCTAGTATGCTTTTATTTTTGTAAAATAGTCTTCATGTAATCTCTCATTATCTTTTATTATTATTATCATTATTATTATTATTTGTTTTTTGTTTGACTTTTTTATATATAACAAATATAAGGTTTATTAAATTATTATATAGCAGTCAGTTTGGATTATACTGATCTATGTCATCCTACTTGAACTCATGTCTTGACATCTAAGGTTTTTGACAAAGACTTGTATAGGACGGTCTTACAACTCATAAATCTGTAAGACAGAGCCCCATTTAGAAATTCGCGGGTTAATAACTAAACTTGTTAATAAAAATCACAAAAGTTGGTTGGCTAAGTTGGTGAAGGGTAAAGGTTAAAGGTTTAGCCTATGGTGGTCCAAGGTTTCACTCGCCCTGGCAATAAAATTTATTTTTAATGCTCATTTCCTCTATTTGCTCCGGTGCCCCTCCACTTTCAATGTTTGCCGTCGAATTCCCACGTCTTGCAGTTTAATCATTTGTTAGCTCCGTTAGCCATCCGTTAGCAACAATTGTCTTGGGATACTTGACAGATCCTAACGAATTTTGACGAAATGCTAAATGACACATTTAAAACCAAACGTGACACATTAAAAACACAAAAGTAATATATTTTAATGTTAAAAGTGACACTATAAATAAAATTTATTATAATTTTTATTAAAATACAAAGTAACACTCTTAATACTAAAAAGTGACACATAATCGGTGGTCTACAGCCAGTTCCCTAACTCACACAACCCCATAATCGACATATTTGCGGATGTCAATGATAAAATGATCTCATCTACCGCGAAATGTCGGGCCCACACATTGCGTAGCATTGTCATGAGAGACATGACAACGAGGCTGTTGACGAAGGCATATGATAGCGCAACTATAGATGAGCTTCTTGCTTTTCTCAGATGGTTTGCTCCTAACTCGTTCCCAACACGAGTTGACACCGCTAAACTCATCGCCCAAGGGAAAATATAGGCTAATGAAGTTGCCTACAAGAGAATTCCCATGGTGGAAATCTCCTTGGGTGCATATTGAAGTAAGCCCTATAACAGTATCATTAGCTCATACCACCACCATTCCAAACAAACAGAGACGCAACTAGGGGTTGCTAGAGTGAGAATGGGCTTCCATTGCAAGAAACATTCAACTAATGATAATCTACCACCGTGAAATGTATTTTCGTAAATGCCAAACCGCCATATATAAAGCAAAAGGGTGGCAAGTAGAGTAAAGTCTGTTAGAGCTACTGCCAAGGCAATGCCTCTAATGCCAAGGTTAAGATAGTAACAATTCACTTTCGATGATATTCCGTCTTCCAAATGGCGCGAACAAAGTATCGAAATGTTAACTTTGTGCACAGTTGGGCCAAGAAAGAAGACTGACAGGCAACTGTGATCATGAGAGGGTTATTTATGCTTTGGTCCCTAAGATAAATTTTGAGGGGATTGATAAAGGCTTGAAAGAACAGGCTTGGGAGGGAGAAAATGAGATAAGTTGAAGCAATGGTAATAATGGTTGGGTCCTGACCCAAGAAGAGAAGAATTGGCCGAATATTTAGCCGTAACAAACAAATAGGTACAGAAACACATAGGAGAATAGCGACAGGGGAGTGTCTTCCATACTTCTAAGGGGAAATCAATTCTATACTAATTAATAGTTTTGGGTGAGCTCTCTGCTCCTTTGCTTCTGAATAGTGTAATAAACTTTTGCTTGGATTTTAATTGAATAAAATGGGGAGGAGGAAGGATAACAGAAACTCAATACAAATTGGGAGAGAGAGAGATAGGAACCTGATTGGGGGAGGAACCTTTGGGGAAAAAACGAAAGGGTGGAGAGTTAATGATGTGGGGTAATGAGAGAAAGGAGGGAATGGTATGATATATGTAGATGGACTTTCTCTCTCTCTCTCTCTCTCTCTCTATATATATATATATGTACATATAAATATTATATAAATATTATACAAGGCAATGAGTAATATGAAATTGCACAAGAAAACAGATTGATTGGTAGCTAAAATTCTTCAATATAGAAGCCAATGAAACAAATTAGACGCCCTAGATGATTGAAATCAATAAAGTCGAACTAAAGAATACCCATTAAATTAAATAAGGAAATAAGTTAGAATGAAAAAATAAAGGTAAAATGGTAAATATGATGTTCTAAAAAGGTAAATTTCAAACTGAATAATTATTTTAAAACGAACGAAAAAAGAAATGAGAACGGTAATTTAGGATGGAGGGAGTAGTTTTTTGTAAACTCTCTACTCCTTTGCTTCTGAATAGTGTAATAAACTTTTGTTTGGATTTTAATCGAATAAAATGGGGAGGAGGAAGGAAAACAGAAACCCAATACAAATTGGGAGAGAGAGAGAGAGAGGAACCTGATTGGGGGAGGAACCTTGGGGGGAAAAACGAATGGGTGGATAGTTAATGATGTGGGATAATGAGAGAAAGGAAGGAATGGTATGATATATATATATAGATGGGCTTTCTATACACACACACACACATATATGTATATATATATATATATATATATATATATTTGTTTTCTGTGTCACTTCTCTTAACTAAATCTGGATTTTCTTCTTGTTTTTATTATATTTCTTTTTGTAACTCTTTTACACAAAAACATCTCTCTTATTCTTTTCAATGTAACCCATTCCATAAGTCAATATATAAATATTATATACTCTACAAATTCTTGGTACATAAGATGAGTATTGGTTACCACAAAAAACACGTAAATGTTAAACTTTCCTTTTACATAAGAAGATAAAACTTATTAGTCATAGGATATGCATGCATTATTATAGGTATACAATATCGAGTGATATTGAGGGCTCCCTCCGTTCCGGTAAAAAGTCCCCGTATAAAAGTTAAATTTTTTTAAAAATAACATTTTTATGTGTTAATTTTTTAAAGTGGATTAATTACGTAAAAAATTGGGAGTTGGTTTGATATATTTGACAATTGGACCCCTCCTAAATTTTTCATTGGACCCCTCCTAAATTATCTATTAGATCCCCTACCTCTATTGGCCTACTCCCTAAGTCAACTAGGCAAAGACAAGACAATGCACTATCATTAATTTTCTATCACTCACTCCCTAATTAAACTAAATAATTCATCTACTCTTATTTAATTTGTGTATTCTAATTCTCCAAGCCTCAATCCCAACCCAACTCCCAAGTCCCGTAGCTGTAGCCTATTAGTGTTGTTTGCTTGTTACATTGTTAGTGCAAACAAAAAAAATATTTGTCGTACATGTTGTTGTATCGACTTTTAAAGTTTGTGTTGATTTTATCAGTAGCAACAGCAAGTATGGAAAGATATTTCTCTGTAATGAATATTGTCAAGACAGATTTATGAAATCAGATTTACGAAATTGAATGTCTGATCAATTTTTAAATGATTCTCTTATATGTTATATCGAAAAAGACATGTTAATGAATGTTAATAATGATGATTTAATTACATTAGTTTAAAAGTATTTGTTAAGTCATTTCATTTACTTGTGTGTGATTTACTGATTTATGAAATTTACTTACGACTTGTGTACAATAATTTTAAAAATATATTAATATAATAAATTATTACTGATAATATAATGGTTTTAATTTTTGGATAAATTTTAGATATCGATTAACATTATTCCTAAATCTATCACCGACTATGTTATGATGAAAAAAATTGCTTATGGTATAGAGAGAGGAAGGGGGAGAAAGCCAAATTATTGAACATGGTTTCCTATAAAATTGGGACATACCCACGTGATGTACTTACCCGTCATCATGGCATTTGTCTTTTCAAAGCAACCGGTAAAACTTAAAAACCTTATTTTTTTTAAACCAAAGTCTTTGGAGCATTTGTCTTTTTTTAAAAGGGAAACTATATTAACTTGACCATTGAATACTAACTAAGTGCTTGTTTGGTGGAGCGTTTTGGTCAAAATGCTGGTAAAAAACTCAGCGTTTTCTCTTTAAAAGTGTTTTAATGCAGCGTTTTAAAACGCAGCGTTTTAAAAACGTGGAGCGTTTTAAAACGCTCCAATTTGTAGCGTTTTAAAAATATGCTATGTTTTCAACTAGTCTGTTTATGAAAAATAACGTTTTGAAATAATTTTCCAAACGTGTTTACAAATATAAAACTTCGTTTTGAAAACGCTGCGTTTTAAAAAAGCTGCGTTTTCAAAACGCTGCACCAAACGAGCCTTAAGTATAAATTTATTAGTTTTAAATTATTTTGTGAAATTTTTAGTAGTATATTTAAAAATATAAGTTTAGAATATTATAATATTAAAAAATATATCAACATAATGTTAATTATGTCTTCATTTCTAGGTGCTTGTATGACCTCTAATGATCACTTAGCGATTTTTAGAACTCTGGTTATCATATCTACAATATGTGATGGTTCAATCCGGTTCTAGAACAATTTAAAAGTTTCAAAACTAGGATCAAGACAATTGATCGGTTCTACAAAAGATTTGAATTAGAACCAAACCAATAAATATTAAAGTTTGCGTTGATTTTGTCAGTAACAACAACAAGCATGAAAAGATGTTTCTCTGCAATGAATATTGTCAAGACAGATTTACAAAATCAGATTTACGAAATTGAATGTCTGATCAATTTTTAAATGATTCTCTTATGAAATTGAATTTCTGATTAATTTTTAAATGATTCTCTTATATGATATATCAAAAAAAGACATGTTAATGAATATTAGTGATGATGATGATTTAATTACATATTTTCAACATATGAAAACACGTAAAAGACAATTATAATTTTTAATTAATTTTTTATGTAATAATTAAAACACCGATCAACATTATTCCTAAATCCACCATCACTTGCAATCCTCTCATTCCAAATAAAGAAAAAAGCTTTATGTGCATCCTTGTAGTGAGTAGGCCCTCCCTAGAAGACCTACCTCTCTCCAAACTTAATGAAGGGCATGGGGGTATGATATCAGCAGATTTCTCACTCCTTTATTCGGCCATTAGTTTTTTTTTCTCAAAAAGGCATTACTTATTTTTTCTTTGCTCCACCATGTTTGTTCAAAATCACATAAGAATAATTTTTTGTCTTTTCTGAATATTATTCTCTATCGTACATTATCTAGATGGAGCCAAAGTATATGCACTAGGCCCATTGATGAGGACATCCCCAACAATGCCAACAAGCATGGAGATGATGAGATCATGTCAAGCCAAAGTTTGTGTCAAAATCAAATGTTGATCAACCATGGAGAGTTTGTGATCAAGTGCCTAAGAAATCAGACTAACTCTTTAAGATATGTGGAATATGATTGGAAGATTCAAGAATTCTACACCAACTTGATTCGTGGGTTCATTGGAGATTCGGGCTACTATAATGGATACTCGACGAGGCAAAAGAGGCTGGTGAGCGTGATTCATAACAAGAAGATCGCGAGGCGACATTCCGAGACCTCGGGATGCAAGGTTAAAATAGGCTTGCGACCGCAAGGTCTGTCATTTATCGGACTGACTTTCTGCCGACCTTGCGGACGCAAGGTGTCAAGGGGCTTGCGACCGCAAGGGTCCCCGAACCTGCTATTTTGTGCCGAATCAGTTTTAAAACAATTCAGTACGGAAAAGGAAGCCTTCAAATAGGTCCCCATATATTCAGATATGACTTGGGGAGCTTTTAATAACTATTGGAAGACTTTTGGGGCCAAAATGCAATTTCAGAAAATAGGCTCATGTAGAAAAACGGGATTATTAGGGTTTTCATTAGTTTAGTTATTTTTAGGGTTTCTTTTTCTCCAAGTATTAGGGTTTACTTGTAAGGTTATAAATAGGCATCTTCCTTTCATTGTAAAACAATTTATCTTTTTTGATTATTCATTAATATAGTTTTGAGTGTTTTTTCGAAACCTCCTTGTTCTTCATGAACTTGTGAATGCTTCGGTGTGATTCCGTTGTGTTCGAAACCTAACTTATCAATAGGAATTCCATCCCTATTGTGGCGTTATTCACAATACTTAGGTTCTTCAATTGCTACGAGTGCGGGTTGCGGCTATACATGCCAAGGTTATATTCGTGCTAATTGTTGGGTCGAGGTGTCACCCCCGCAAAACATCCTTCGATCCCTAGCTTCTGCCGCGTGTGTAAATCGGTCTTCAACGAAGCCTTCCGAGAAGATCGTATCATTTTGGTATCAGAGCAAAGGTTCGTTTCCACAATCTATCTTACTTTAAATTGTTCTTATTTTGATTATCAATTCGTTTCTCTTCCTACTTCGAATTAGGGTCTTCAATCCTAATTTGTTCTTTTCGATTTCTTTGTTTTTGTTTCAAAACCCTAATCTTCTAGGGTTATAAATCAAAAAAAAAAAGTTACTGTTCATTCGATCACTGTTCATCCGGTCACTGTTCACGCCGGAATTAATGTTCACAGAATTACTGTTCATTGATCGTTTCACGCCGCAGGTACTGTTCATCAGGCACTGTTCATCGACAATGTTCATTACTGTTGACAGATTAAAAAAAAATCTGATGTGTTAGTTAATTTTGAACAGAACTGTTTTAGTTATATATAAAAAAAGCATTCGGACAAAAAAAAAAAAGAAAATAGGTCCGAAAATAGAAAAAAATACAGAAATTCAGATTAAAAAAAATAGAAATCTGAAATTAAAAAAAAAGAGAGAAAATTGCTAGTTGCTGAAAATTGTGATTGCTTGGAGTTAGAAATTACTATTATCTAGGTTCGAAAATTAAAATCGAATCTTCTTATACCACTGATCTTTGAGTCTTTCATCCTTGGAATTCTATTCTTAATTCATTATTTCTATACGTCGAATTCTATTGATTGAGTTTGGTTTGTTTACTTCTGAATTCACCAATTTATTTGTTAGTTCTTTTAGAACTTGGAGGAATTGAAGGCGAGGGAGAGTAGGTAAACACGAGAGGAGTGATCATTGATTGAGTGAAACACGTAAGGGAGTGTGTGAGATATATAAACTTATTTATTTCTAACATATTTTATGCAGGTTTCATAATGTTTAAAAGTAGGAACACCATGGAAAGTAACTCAGATATGGGTAGTTTGTTAGAAGAGATGACACAACAGTTTGATAAAATGGTTAGGGAGCAAACAGAGGAGATGAGAGTGAGTTTTGATAGGTTGAAGATGGGAATGAATGAAAAATTAAAATTTGTTGTTAAAACAAAAACAAATTTACCTAAACATAAACATAGGGAGAATGGAGAATATAGAGGAGTTAGATTCAAAATTCCAGCCTTCTATGGTAAAAATATATTTAGAGTGGGAGAAAAAGGTGGAGGAAATCTTTAAAGGTTATAACATTCCTGAACTTAAGAAGGTTAGAGCTGCCACCATAGAATTTTATGATTATGCTGCAGATTGGTGGGAAGGATTAAGGGAATGGATATTTAGAAGTAAAGGGTCTCAAGTTGAGACTTGGGCTGAATTAAAAAGGGTGATGCGAAGAAAATTCGTTCCGGTTCATTATTTTAAAGATAAACCTTCAGAACCGAAATCTAGAGCTATGGTTAGACATAAGGAGGAGAATGAAAAGAAAAATATTAAGGAGGACAAATTCGAGAGAGAAAATCTTGAAAGAATAAAAGAGAGAAGTTTGAGAAGGAAATATTAGAAAGAGAAAAGAAAGACGAACAAAGGTTGAAAGAGTTTCGAGAACTAATGGAGCTTGCATTCGAAACTTCACAACACGTTACACATGTTCCACCTACAACAAATCAAGTTCTTGAAGATGAGCATGAATTAAATGAGAGAAAGGCTAGTGAGGAAAAGAATATAGAGAAGCCTTCACAAAAGGAGAGCTTGAGAGAAGAGAGAAAGGCTAGTGAGGAAAAGAATATAGAGAAGCCTTCACAAAAGGAGAGCTTGAGTGAAAATAAAGAGAGTTTGGCTAGAGAGAATAGTGAGCTTTGTGAGATAGCCAAGAAAAAGGAGAGTGTGTGTCAAAACAAGAGTGAGAGGCCGGTTTTAGAAACTAGTGAAAGATGTGAGATAACCGGGCAAAAGGAGAGGAAAGATAGAGAGAGTGAGCAAAAGAAAGAGTGTGAAAAAAAGAAAGAAAGTGAGGCAAATTTTCATACTAATAAATTTGAATTGTTTTTGCCTAGTTTCATTGTTTCTCATTCACAGATTGTTCATGAGTTGAAGCCTACACCGTCTAAAGAAATTGTGAGACTCAAGGTTGAATACCAACAAGGTAAGGAGATTGTTGTAGATCCTACACTTTCTCAAAGGTATGATCTTACTCTTTCTTGGAAAAATAAGATATGTGGTGAATTGTTGCATAATAATCACCATGATATTGATCATAAGCTCAATAGTGTAGTTGTTGGGTTTGGAAAGTTAAGTAGTCTTGTAGACACTTCAGTCATGGGTGAGATTGTTAGACCAATTAATTTATTACATGATGTACACCATAACTTTGGTGATAAATTCAGAATTGTGAGAGGTGTTGCTTTGAAAAATTTGATTAATTTTGTGAATGCCTTATTCATGAAAAAGATTGTTGAACCACTTGACTTGTTTAGAAAGTTTAAATTGCAAAATTTGGTTAGTCACCATGGTCTAAGTGATTGGATAAAATGTGGTGAATACAATGGTAATGATTTAAATTTGACATTGCATTTACTTAATCATGTGTATGTGGATCCATTCATAGACAGTACATTGGTTGATAAATTGATAGGATTGCATGGTGCATTGCAAGTTGGAAAGAAAATTCTGAATTTTGTTTTAGAAATTTCTAAGTTTCATCAAGATGTGAGTTCTAAACATGTGATTATGCATGATGTTTCTATGATGAATTATTTTGTTGCATGTCATAAGATTGTTGAAATTTCCCATGATGCATTGATGTTTCATAAGATTTATGGATTGCATATAGTTTCATTGAGGAATATAAATTGTTTTAAGCATGTTAAACCTTGGAAAGGTTATGAGCTTCATGATATTAAGGGATATAAGCATGGTTTGACTAATAGTCTGATTGTTGAGCCTAAAGGATGTTTATCCTTGAGATTGCACTCTGGTTGTAATTTCTTATTGTTGCATGATTTGTTATTGCTAAATATGGATATGCAAAAGATAAAATTTGTTCGATTAACCTTCAAACCTGGCGAATTTGGTTGTTGTTTGTTTCATGTCAAAGGAATAAATGAGAAGACTTCAATTTTCGGTGATTGGAAGAAAGAGACCATAGAGTATGGAAAAATTGTTTGTAGTGAAGAAACCTTGACTTGTGATAAGTTGCTCAAAGAGGAAGGTGATTGTGGTACTATAAAGGATTTTCATGAGGGAACATCGAGTTGTGATAACTTGATGAGTGAGATTATAAACATTGATGGATTTACTTGTCATGACGGATTTGGATACATGAGTTGGTATGCCATATTGCATATTATCTTCTTATACTTATTAATATCTTTCATTGACATTCCTTATGATGATCTCGTTGTGTTTAATGTTGCATACATGATGTTGTCATTCATGGAAAATCACCGACTAATGCAAAGGATGAAATATGTTAGGTTGATATTTGAACCCGGAGATGGGGTTGGGTTGATGCATAATATTGAAAGAGACTTTGGTTGTGCTAAATTGAGCATGACGATATGTGATTACTTGTTGAGTATGAATTGTCGTGCTAACCACTTTGATCATCTTGCATCGCGTAGTGTTGTTATGATTCTCCTACAGGTTTGGGCAAGGATCAATGTGGAACACAAGGATGGATATGATGCCAATAAAGTTCGATTAATTCATGATCCAGGAAACGTGGTTTATGTGGGCTTGGATGGAAAGCTCGTTCGAGAACAAGTTGATTTTGAGCATGGCTACAATATGACCTCTAAAGTGGATTTACGTGGTAAGATTAATGTGAGTTCATACTTTTCAGTTGCTAATTCACGTCCATTTGATGTAGGTCCAGATTTGAGGAAAAATCTTTTTGAAGAGGGAGGGAATGATGAGGACATCCCCAACAATGTCAACAAGCATGGAGATGATGAGATCATGTCAAGCCTAAGTTCGTGTCAAAATCAAATGTTGATCAAGCATGGAGAGTTCGTGATCAAGTGCCCAAGAAATCAGACTAACTCTTTAAGATATGTGGAATATGATTGGAAGATTCAAGAATTCTACACCAACTTGATTCGTGGGTTCATTGGAGATTCGGGCTACTATAATGGATACTCGACGAGGCAAAAGAGGCTGGTGAGCGTGATTCATAACAAGAAGATCGCGAGGCTGACATTCTGGAGACCTTGCGGATGCAAGGTTAAAATAGGCTTGCGACCGCAAGGCCTGTCATTTATCGGACTGACTTTCTGCCGACCTTGCGGACGCAAGGTGTCAAGGGGCTTGCGACCGCAAGGGTCCCCGAACCTGCTCTTTTGTGCCGAATCAGTTTTAAAACAATTCAGTACGGAAAAGGAAGCCTTCAAATAGGTCCCCATATATTCAGATATGACTTGGGGAGCTTTTAATAACTATTGGAAGACTTTTTGGGGCCAAAATGCAATTTCAGAAAATAGGCACATGTAGAAAAACGGGATTATTAGGGTTTTCATTAGTTTAGTTATTTTTAGGGTTTCTTTTTCTCCAAGTATTAGGGTTTACTTGTAGGTGTCGTTTGGTAGCCAGGATTAAGGCCAGATAGGATTAATAAGCCGAGTTGTCTGATGTTTGGTACATAATAGGTGGTCGGGACTAATAACACGAGTTATCCGGATAAAGTCATTATCCCCTCACTATTAATACCAAGGGGGAGGGTGGTATTACTAGCGCCCTCACTAAAAAAAATTGGGATTAATATTTGTAATCTCAAAACTACCTCCGATATACGAGTGAGGATTAATAACAAGGGTACTAATAATACTGGTATTAATAATACTATTTATCCTTATTCGACTACCAAACAAGCCCGTAAGGTTATAAATAAGCCTATTCCTTTCATTGTAAAACAGTTTATCTTTTCTGATTATTCATTAATATAGTTTTGAGTGTTTTCTTCAAAACCTCCTTGTTCTTCATGAACTTGTGAATGCTTCGGTGTGATTCCGTTGTGTTCGAAACCTAACTTATCAATAGGAATTTCATCCCTATTGTGGCGTTATTCACAATACTTAGGTTCTTCAATTGTTACGAGTACGGGTTGCGGCTGTACATGCCAAGGTTTTATTCTGTGCTAATTTTGGGTCGAGGTGTCACCCCCACAAAACATCCTTCGATCCCTAGCTTCCGTCGCGTGTGTAAATCGGTCTTCAACGAAGCCTTCCGAGAAGATCGTATCACCCATCTGGCACCATATTTGACGTGTCTTAAAGCATCCACGACAACAACTCTTAATATTATTTTTGTCTTTTATTTTAGTTATACTTTTTTAACACTATTAAAAAATTAACTACAATAAATACTTTTCATATAACTCTTCAAAAACTTAAATCTATCAAATCTCAACTAACAAATCTAATTACCAATATATTTTTCATCCTTTTAATTTCTATTTTTCGACCATAATTGAATAAAATATTTTAAATTTTAAATAATAAATTTATATTCTATGAAAAAATATTCTGTAGTTTAGTATTGTGATATACAAGTGAAGATTAATAGTAAGGGCACTAATAGTATTGAGATTGTTAAACTACTTATCTCTACTCGACTACCAAAGAAACATTTAAGATAAATTTACACAAATTTTTATTTAATTTATTTCTGGGCCCTTGCATAACACAACTGAATTCATTGAAGAAAAGGAGACGCAAGTGGTTTTGGTAAAATTGCTGGATTTTTTTGATCCATAATATATTATGCCGGGTGAGGTTGTTGCGAAATACTGTAATTATTTTTTGGTTTAGCACAAATTCGGATTCTTTCTGTTCCTAAATAATTGTTCTGTTTAAAAAAAAAATATTGTTGTGTAATGTATGATCTTAACTTATGCACCCGTCGTTCATGGCAGAGTCTACTATTCTGTTTTGAAATGTTTCACTTAAAAAGTCCACTTTCAAAATTAATGCATAAAAGTGTCATTTTTTAAAAACGTTTGATTTTCAAACAATAACTTTTTACCCGAAACGGAGTGAGTATTTTGTATGTTGATTGATTTACCTATGTGATGTGATCAACTTTTTAATGCAACATTGATACGGGATTACTAGTTCTATTCGCAACTTCCAAGTATGTATCATTAGTGTTCTAAAACGTGCCCTAGGCGCCGGTTAGTCACTAGCGTCGTCCCCACGCTGCGATTTATACCAAATCGGACAAAAAAGCCGCCAAAGTAAAAAATCGCATTGAGTAAACTGTGACGGATCTAACATGGAAGCAACGGTCAACGGTCAAGGATGATTTCAAAAAAAAAAAAACAAATAAAAAAAAGGAAGATTTCAAGAAGTGGATAATTTGGGCAATTTAAACGTACAATTTGATTATTATAATTATTTATTGTTTTGTTGGGTTTCTTGAGATTTTTTTAAAGCTTATATCTGAAATTAGAGGGTTTTGTGTTTTAAAAAAAATTAGTTTAACTATTTGTTAATCATCTCATTTATTTGTGTGTGATTTACTGATTTAGAGAATTTATTTACGACTTGTGTGCTATGGTTTTAAGAATATATTAATATAATAAATTATTAATGATAATTTAGAGGTTTTAACTTTTAAGTAAATTTTAGACACCGGTTAACATTATTAATGGATTGAGTGTTATAATGGAAAAAATTGCTTATGGTATAGAGAGAGGAAGGGGGAGGAAGCCGAATTATTGAACATGGTTTCCTATGAAATGGGGACATACCCACGTGATGTACTTACCCATCATCATTGGAGCAATGGGTAAAACTTAAAAGCCTTGTTTTTTTTGTTTTTTGTTTTTTTAAACAAAGTCTTTGGAGCATTTTTTTTTTTTAAAGGGAAACTATATTTACTTGACCATTGAGTATAAATTTATTAGTTTTAAATTATTTTGTGATATTTTTTAGTAGTATATTTAAAAATATAAGTTTAGAATATTATAATATTAAAAAAATATCAACATCAAGTTAATTATGTCTTAATTTCTAGGTGCTTGTATGATCTCTAGTGGTCATTTCGTGATTTTTAAAACACCGGTTATCATATCTACAATATGTGATGATTCAATCCGGTTCTAGAACAATTAAAAAGTTTCAAAACTGCGATCAAGACAATTGATCGGTTCTACAGAAATTTAATTTATGTTGTTATTATTCTTTTTCTTCCATCAACCTCATCATTCATAGACCTACCACCATTACCACCTCAAATAACACCATTAACCCAAAAATCAATTTTTGATTTGATTTTATTTTATTTTTCTAATTCTTTACTCCTTCATTTAAATTAACATATATGCAAAACTTGTCATTTATAGAACCACTACCACCACAACCTTAAATTTCAGTATTTACGAATCCAAATTAATTTTTTTGAATTTTTAAATTTGAAGATTGAAACTCAAACCCATATGAAGATTTGAAAAATCAGTGATTTGAAAATCTAACAATGTCATATTCCACCTTAACCACCATTGTCATGCTTACAATCACCCCAGACACCACTCCTAACCACCACCACCACCATCCCTGCAATCGTCGCCACCGCCATCACCAGCCACCACAACCAAACAAACATGTTCACCTTGCGTTGCTAAAACGAAAAAATAAAATATCTTTAACTTCCATTAAGTCACCATTAAAATTGGATGACAGTCAGGGATAGTGATGAAATTGCATATATCTTTAAAAATATAATGACAATTTCGCTCGAAACATAGTACAGTGGCAAAATGTAACAATCAATCAAAGTACAGTGGCAAAATTAACTATTTTTCCCCCCAAAAGTTAATTTTTTATTTGATTTGATTCATTGTTTAATTCTTTACTCCTTCCTTCAAAATAACTAATTTCCAAAACTCGTCATTTATAGACACATCACCACACAACTTTAAATTTCACTTTTTACAAACTCAAATGCAATTTTTTGAATTTTCAAATATTCAAATTGAAATCAAAACCCATATGGATATTTGAAAATATAATGATTTGAAAATCTTACAACCTTGTATTTAATCTAAACCACCACTGTCATCCCTATAATTTCCGTCACCACCGCCCTTAACACTACCATCCCTACAGTCGTCAGTACTACTATCACCACCACCAAGAAATGCATTCACCTCGTCTTGTTCAAATGGAGACGTATAATATTTTTAGTTTCCGATTAGTCGGACTTTTTTCTTATAACGTATCTCATTTCTTAGTTCCTATCTACTTTCGGTGTCAAATTACTAAACAGGGAGATGATCTAATTAATTTTAGGATAAACTACATGATAGGATATCGTTTGGTGGCAGTATCTTCCAATAAAAGGAGATTTGCGGTAGAAGAAAAGAAAGTCGATAGCCAGGGGAGGGAAATAGAGAGATTCTCATATGTAACTACCTCGGGTCCTATGAAGAGGAGCAAGCACGTTATGAGAAAAAGAGGTTTGAGGTTTGGAATGCAGTTATAGAGAGGAGTAAAATATTTGAACCCAGTTATTTGTGATTACTACAATTAGTTTTGTTTGTAATATCTATAAGTTTGACCAGAACCAGTATGATAGTTTTTAAAGCTACTTGTAGTAGTTTGAAAATTCAAAGAAGTAAACTATAGATTTTAATATTTTTTTTTCCAACAAAACGCACAGATTCATCAAATGGTTTTTCATTTTTTTTCATTTTCTTAACATTATGACACATTTTCTTAATTCATTTCTCTTATTTTATTCATAGGTAATAATTAAACATTCTACAAATTTGCTTAATATCTCGATACTCACCAACAATTCTATTATTATAGATATATTTTTTCATATAAATCTAATAATGTCTTTCCCGAACATATTTAAGAAGGTAAAACCATATTATTTTTTAGTTTCGAATAAAGCTTTAGTGTCTCGACTGAGTAAGAGTATTTTTATCATTTTAGAAAATATTGGGGGACATTTGTAGCCATAATGGTAGGAGGGTGAAACTGATAAGAAAATCAAAATACAAGACGAAATGAATAAAATTAAGAAATGTAGGACCTAACTTTAAAATAGTTATAAGTGAAGGGATCAAATTATTATTTAATTATTCATGGAATTAATTAGCATATGACAAATTTACTCTTTTGGACTTAATTAATGGTGAGTGATTTATTATATTTATGGCTATTTTTTTTCAATCATTATTGTTTGGCATTGTAAATTTACGTGTATTTTCCTTAACAAAACACACAGATTCATCAAATGATTCTTCATTTTTTTTCATCTTCTTGACATTATGACGTATTTTCTTAACTCATTTCTCTTATTTTATTCATGGGTAATAATTAAACATGCTACAAATTTGCTTAATATCTCGATACTCACCGACAATTCTATTATTATAGATACAATTTTTCATATAAATCTAATAATGTCTTTCCCGAACATATTTAAGAAAGTAAAAACCATATTATTTCGAATAAAGTTTTACTGTATCGACTGAGTAAGGGAATTTTTGTCATTTTAGAAAATATTGGGGGACATTTGTAACGATAATGGTAGGAGGAGAAAACTGATAAGAAAATCAAATATAAGACGAAATAAATAGAATTAAAAAATATAGGACCTAACTTTAAAATAGGTACATGTCAAGGGATCAAATTATTATTTAATTATTCATGGAATTAATTATCCTATGACAAATTTACAAATTTACTCTTTTGTCCTTAATTAATGGCAAGTAATTTATTATATTTATAGCTATTTTTTTCCAATCATTATTGTTTGACATGATAAATTTATGTATATTGTCCTTAACAAAACGCACAGATTTATCAAATGGTTTTTTTTTCCATTTTCTTAACATTATGACACATTTTCTTAACTCTTTTCACTTATTTTATTCATGAGTAATAACTAAACATGCTATAAATTTGCTTAATTTCTCGATACTCACCGACAATTCTATTATTATAGATACAATTCTTCATATAAATCTAATAATATCTTTCCCAAACATATTTTAAAAAAGTAAAATCATATTATTTTTTTAGTTTCGAATAAAGTTTTATTGTCTCGACTGGGTAAGGGTGTTTTTGTCATTTTAGAAAATATTGGGCGATATTTATAACGATAATGGTAAGAGGGGGAAACTGATAAGAAAATCAAAATATAAGACGAAATGAATAGAATTAAAAAATGTAGGACCTAACTTTAAAATTGGTACTAGTTAAGGGATCAAAATATTATTTATTTTTTCATAGAATTAATTATCCTATGACAAATTTACTCTTTTGACCTTAATTAATGGCAAGTGATTTATTATATTTATGGCTAGTTTTTTCCAATCATTATTGTTTGACATGGTAAATTTATGTGTATTGTCATTAACAAAACACATAGATTTATCAAATGGTTATTTCTTTTTTCATCTTCTTGACATTATGACACATTTTCTTAACTCATTTATCTTATTTTATTCATGAGTAATAACTAAACATGCTATAAATTTGCTTAATATCTCGATACTCACCGACAATTCTATTATTATAAATACAAATTTTCATATAAAACTAATAATGTCATTCCCAAACATATTTAAGAAAGTACAACCATATTATTTTTTAGTTTCAAATAAAGTTTTACTGTCTGGAATGAGTAATGGTGTTTTTGTCATTTCAGAAAATATTAGGCGATATTTGTAATGATAATGGTAGAAGGGGGAAACTGATAAGAAAATCAAAATATAAGACAAAATGAATAGAATTAAAAATTGTAGGACCTAACTTTAAAATTGATACAAGTCAAGGGATCAAATTATTATTTAATTATTCCTGGAATTAATTAGCTATGACAAATTTACTCTTTTGGTCTTAATTAATGACAAGTGATTTATTATATTTATGGTTTTTTTTCCAATCATTATTGTTTGGCATAGAAATATTATGTGTATTGTCCTTAACAAAATGATGAGCCTAAGATTTCCACTAATTTTCTTGGAAATTTTCTTCTATTTTGTGCTATTTTGAGTTAATTATGCTTTGAAAATATTATTATTTGTGTATTTGTGCTTAATGTAGGTTTCCATGCATAATCAAGCAATTATATGGTGTTTAGCATAAAGTTCGAGGCAATTTCAGGCTTTAAAGTTGAATTGGAATTTATTTGGTCAAAGTCCGTTAAGTCCGTTAAGCATTCCAAGGCAATTCAGGCTTAACGGAGAGTAACTACTCTAATTGAGGACCAATGTGCAAAGCCTGGGAGGGGAAGGAAGGCGGCGCCAAGGTCAGGAAGGCCAGGGGTACCGGAGCAAACTCTATAATTCCAAGGGAGGCCAGCGAATTTCCATATTCCTGCCTTGTGTGTTGTAGGTTGATGCAACAGCCACGTCACCCCACCTTATCCAACCCGCGCTCCCCTTGATGGATTCAAGCAGACCCGGCCCAGATCGCTTCATTTCCTCCATTTCGAGCCCTCCTCCTCTCTCATTCCCTAGCCTATTTCACCTGGGTGACCCGCGAACCCTTTCCCTAGATCCCCTAGCCCCATCCGTGACCCATCCTCATTATTCCTTTTTTTACCCCCATTTCTCCCTTGTGTTGCCCATTATGCCCCTGACTTTGTTTCCTTATCCATTTTAATTTTCGGAAGCAGCATCATTTGTAAAAAAACAAGTCCTCATTTACGGGTGTGAGCCCTAAATGGGGCACCAGCCCCATTTATTTCAAAAATCCCTATTTTCCTCCATTGCTTGATCACCATTAAAGGTTTAGAGCTTCAAATCAAGAGCCAATGAAGCATCTACAAATGATTTCAACCTCAGAAATGTGATTTGCTCGGTTTAATTCTTCATATCTCTATATTTGATAGTTGTTATAATTTCTTGGGTTGATTAAATTTGTAAATGTTGAATTGGTTTATGCTTCAATTATTTATGGAATGCAATTATTTTTCTATGTTAAATGTAGTGATTTAATTTAATCTATCTCTTTATTTAGTACACATTCATGTTGGCTATTATTTTGTGAACTTAATGCTTTTAATTATTTGGCCAATGATTAAATGATTTTAGAAATATTTAGGATCTACGAGAGCTACCTTTATATTTCGGATCAATCAATTTAATAGTTGGTGTTTTGTGACTAGCACCGATAGCCATTGTGGGACTCGGTTTGACACGCGATCGAACCACCTTAGCCATTCACGAGGTCGGGGAGGTTAGGGTCAACTATAATATGTGAGAGCATGTAGTTAACTAATTTTGTTGTCTCGACTACCAACATAATATGTAGAAAAACTTAGAGAATTTTTTTTTGCGAAGTATTACCCATGCGCTTGGTTATTATTGTGTGTTCTTCATGCTTTTAATGGCGTAACAAACCATTAGATGATCATTAAGATTATAGGATAAGATGCAAGAGCCCGTCCTATTAATTTCGAAAATCACAATTAATTGTTTGCGTTACGTGAGACCAAGAGGAGATCGTGCGTAGATAGTCATTGGGTGCTTGGTTTGACATGCGGTTATTTTTTCTTATGTTATAAGAAGTGAGAGCCCGTAGTTAGGAGTTGTAGCTAGATTTGCTATATGTTGCGAGAGCCCGTAGTGAATATTATAGTGCGCCCGACTACCAAGACTTGAGTTAAAGAAAAGTAAAAAGAGTATTAAATTAAATACCGACTAGACTAGAAATATTGCACTCTTATCTTTTTATCTTGATTTGTTGTTGGAAAACCACTTATGCAGTAGTGTAGATTTAATTGTTTTCTAGGTTGTTTATATTTTTAGATTTTAATTTATTTCCTTTTCGCTCAAATATAATTAGTTAGCATAATTTTGGTACTCAGCTGGAGTGAGAATTACGTGCATTCCCTGTGGGATCGATAACTCGTATTTAGGTACACTTTATTACTTGATACGGCCGGGTATTCTTATCGGAATTGCGTTTTTCGCACATCACAAAATGCATAGATTCATCAAATGGTTCTTCACTTTTATCCATCTTTGTGCCATTATGATTCTTAACTCATTTATCTTATTTTATTCATGGGTAATAAATAAACATGCTATAAATTTGCTTAATATCTCTATACTTACCGACAATTCTATTATAATAGATACAATTTTTCATATAACTTTAATAATGTCTTTTCCGAACACATTTAAGAAAGTAAAACCATACTATTTTTTAATTTCAAGTAAAGTTTTAGTGTCTCGACTGAATAAGGGTATTTTTGTCATTTTAGAAAATATTGGACGACATTTGTAACGATCATGTTAGATGGGGGAAACTGATAAGAAAATCAAAATGCAGGACGAAATGAATAGAATTAAAAAATGTAGTACCTAACATTAAAATAGGTACAAGTCAATGGATCAAAATTATTATTTAATTATTCATGGAATTAATTTGTTTATGACAAATTTACTCTTATGGTCTTAATTAATGGTGAGTGATTTATTATATTTAAGACAATTTTTGCCAATCATTATTATTTGGCATGGTAAATTTACGTGTATTGTCTTTAATTAAATGATGGA
Organism: Codonopsis lanceolata; assembly: GCA_013146195.2. Taxonomy (NCBI): domain Eukaryota; kingdom Viridiplantae; phylum Streptophyta; class Magnoliopsida; order Asterales; family Campanulaceae; genus Codonopsis; species Codonopsis lanceolata. The sequence goes on from CM028380.1 coordinate 95,627,151, forward strand.
TGATGTATTAAGTTTGGGGATAAGTTTGTTTATATCTTAAGTTTTAAGAGACAACTTAGAATTTTATAGGTAGTTAGATTAGATAGATAGTTAGATTATATTATATTAGATTAGATAAATTAGATTAGATTAGATTAGATAAGATAAGAAATATTGATCAAGAAAACCCAATAGAACAATTTTACCAAACACCTTGACAACAAGCCAAAGAATACCATAACAAAACCTATAAGCAATAGTAAGTTGTACTATTTGATGCAAAATATTTAACAGACAATTACTTATCAAAAAAAATTATTAAACAGACAATTTAGAATTTCATTGTGTACATGATCACAAGCAGCCTTTCAATAGAAATTCCTTCTTCTTCTTCTTCTTCTTTTTGAAAAATATAAATAAAGTACTACACCAAAAGCACCATCATGATATGTGTACCTAATAAGTATCTAAAATTTTACACCTAATGATGTGGCATGGCCCTATTTTTTAGTACTTAATTACTAACCTAATTTATAATTAACCTGAATTAAATTCTAATCCTAAAAATAAATTAAAAAGAAAAGAAAACTAAAATAGTTAACCAAGTTGCTAGGGCTTGCGATTTTGCTCTATGATGCAACAAAAAAAAGTTGATTAACCTATTTCTACTCTTTAAGAAGACACTTATATGTTTCCTGCTTCAGTTTCTGCTTGCTGGGAATTTTTGATTCTGCATTATTACTGCATTCAGAAATCTGCCTTAATAACAACCTATTTTGTTTCAGTTTTTATTAAGCATACAAATCCTCTGATTCTGCAACAGTTTTGTTGTATGAAACTGCACATAACCTGTTTATACAAACAGATTTAGCAGCCTGAACAGTTTAATCTGAAACTGCATTAACCTGATTATCCATGTTACTGCCTTAATTTGTTATGGAAATTCATACAGAACTTCAGTGTAATAATAATAAAAAAAAATTAAAAAAAAGCGTTTTACGCACAACAATTTTGTTTACGCGCCATTGAAGTGTGCAAATACATTCTTTGCATTGAAATAGCATTTTTACGATTACGATTCATACTTATTTACATTCCGATTTTTCTTAAAAAGCGCATTTAATCTGTTTGTGTTCTAACAGATTTTCATAATTCTGCCTGCTTTCAGAACTCACTCTAACTTGATTCTGAAATTTAGTAATCTGTAATCAGCATACTATTTTGATTGATACTTAATTGTATTAATATTAGTGTTTTAATAAGACTACAAAGGAGAGTCTATTAAAATCTGGTTGCTAATTATATAGAAACAATAGTGTTTCATATAACTTAGCATAATCTGTTTTTATTGTGCGGCATGGCTTCCAATTCGGAAAAGGAACGCGGCTGGCTGTACAACGACCCATGGCGAAAATGATGCATACCACGTTCACACTCATGGTGGCGCCCGAAAAATTTGTTGGCAAAGAGTTCAAGAGATGGCAACAAAATATGCTCTTCTACCTTACGACGTTGAACTGTCCAAGTGCTGAAGGAAACAACCCCTATCTTGAAAGAAGAGGAAAGGGATCGCACCAGAGTGGTGGCATTTGTCGAGTCATGGAAGCACTCAGGCTTCCTTTGCGGGAACTACATCTTAAATGGATAACTCGTTATACGATGTATACATCCCATTTAAGACGGCTAAGGACCTTTGGGAATCATTGGAAAAGAAGTACAAAACCGAAGATGCCTTAGGCTCGAAGAAATTCGTAGTTGCTAGGTTTTTAGAATTTGTAATGAATGATTCCAAAAGTGTTATGACACAGGTTGAACAACTCCAACTTATCTTGCACGAGATAGCAGTCGAAGGGATGATAATTTCCGAAGCATTCCAAGTTGCGGCAATGATCGAGAAGCTACCTCCCGCGTGGAAGGACTTCAAAAACTATCTCAAGCATAAACGCAAAGATATGTCGTTGGAGGATTTGATCCTAAGGCTAAGGATTGAGCAGAATAACAGGTCGCCGACAAAGCAACTTCGCCCCATAGAAGGGCGCATGTGGTCGAGCAAGACTCCAAAGCGGGAGCGTAAAAGCTCAGGGAAGGGCGTCGTCACAAGGAAAAGAAGTACAAGTTCAAGGGCAAGTGCTTGAGCGTGATAAGAAAGGGCCATAAAGGCTGCGAGTCTTGCCGAGGCAAGCGAGTCATGAAAAAGCCAACGTGGTTGATGAAGACATCGGCATGATTTGCGTGGTTTAGAGACAAACTTGGTCGGCGCGGGTCGTGAATGGTATGTAGACACCGGCGCCACCGTCACATATGCGGCGATGCAAAGATGTTCTCATCTTACTCCAAAGTGACGTCCGTCGAGAAGCTTTTCATGGGCAACTCTTCCACCTCTGGAGTGGAAGGAAAGGGGCGAGTGATACTCAAGATGACCAGCGGACGGGAATTGGTGCTCACCAATGTCCTCCATGTCCCGGATATTAGGAAAAACCTAATCTCCGGCTCCCTTTTAATAAAGCATGGGTTCAAGTTGGTCTTGAATCCGATAAGTTTGTACTTACGAAGAGTGGAGTTTTTCATTTTCATGGGCAAGGGTTACCTCAATGAGGGCTTGTTCAAGTGTAATGCATCTACATCTTCTTCTTACTTAGCACTCTAATATTTGGTAACCCGCCCATGACAATAGTAGCATTAATAAAACATCTACATCTTCTTCTTACTTGCTTGATTTGGCCAAACAAACACTCATGTTAATATTTGGCATCAAATGGAATTAATTCCAAAAGCTAGACTAGAAAAATGTCAAATATGTGTTGAGGCCAAACAAACAAGAACCTCCTTTCAAACAATTAACCATAGAGTTCATTGGCGGGAAAAACTATGTGATTTTAAATATAGAGTCATGTGGCGGGAAAAACTATTTCATCACCTTTATTGATGATAGCACACGTTATTGTCATCTTTACTTGTTAAATAGTAAAGATGAAGCGTTCGAGGCATTTAAAATGTACAGAAGCAAGTAGAAAATCAACTTGAGAAAAAGATAAAAACTCTCAAATCGATAGAGGAGGTGAGTACGTACATCCTTTTAAGGACTTTTGTGCAGCACATGGAATAATTCATCAAGTGACTCCTCCTTATACTCCACAATCAATGGGATTGCGGAAAGGAAAAAACGCACACTCAAAGAAATGATGAATTCATTCTTGATTCAATCGAGCCTACAGAGCGAAATGTGGGGGAGGCGGTGCTCAAACAAATTACTTGCTCAACAAGTTACCACACAAGAAATTGGAGCAAACTCCTTATGAATTATGGAATTTGGTCGAAAACCTTCCTATAAATTCATCAAAGTGTGGGGTGCTTGGCTAAGGTGGCGCACCATTACCTAAAAGATGAAAATCGGTCCAAAACCGTAGATTGTATCTTCATAGGATATGCGGCTCGGAGTAGTGCCTATAGGTTCTTAGTGCACAAGTCAGACAATCCAAATATTGAAGTAAATACAATACTCGAATCAAGAAATGTCACATTTTTTGAAAACATATTTCCATTAAAAATAACCAAAATACTAATGGAAAATGCTCATTTCCTTGGAACACAAGCGAATCACGAGCGAGGTCCCCACGGACATTGGTCCCATGGACATAGTCCAAGAAGACCATCTGTTGCACCGGATGATGAACCAGAAGGAGCAAGCGGGCAAAAATAACTAAAACCCGGCCCGACTTTGTGACCACATTTATAGTGGATAATGAACCTCGCCGTTCAAAGAAGCAATGTCTACTCAGAAGCTCCTCAGATGGAAAGAAGCCATTAATGGCGAAATATCTTCCATTATGCAAAACCACACTTGGGAATTAGTTGATCTTCCCAAGGGGTGTAAAACATTGATAGTACGTAAATGGATTTTCAAAAGAAAATTAAAACCCGATGGTTCCATTGATAAGTATAAAAGCACGATTAGTCGCAAAAGGGTTTAATCAAAAGGAAGGTGTTGATTATTTTGACACTTATGCCCACTGTAACCAATTCGTCAATTCGACTAATAATTGCTTTTGCGACTACTGCACGGTCTTAGCATACATCAAATGGATGTTAAGGCGCTTTCTAAATGGGGAACTCGAAGAAGAAATCTATATGAATCAACAGAGAAGGATTCATAGCTCAGAACAACAAAGCGAAAGTATGTCGATTGGTCAAATCGTTATGCGGATTAAAGCAAGCACCAAAACAATGGCATAAGCGTTTTGATGGCGTAGTACTTGCTAATGGGTTCAAGATCAGCGAATGTGACAAATGTGTATGCGCCAAAAATACACAACATGGTTACGTCCTTATCGCCTCTCGTAGATGACATGCTCATCATCGGCAATAACGACAACATGATCAAGGACACCAAGAAAATGTTGGCCAGGGTTCGACATGAAAGACCTTGGGATAGTGATGTCATCTTAGGTATTAAAATATCTAGAACATCAGGAGATCATATTATCACAATCTCATTACATCGAAATTCTTGGAGAAATTCGGCAATGGTGATAATAGTATTGCAAAAACTCCAATAGACCCAAACTTTCATCTCAAAAAGAACCTGCAGTGTATCTCAAATTGAATACTCTCGTGTAATTGGAAGTCTAATGTATCTCACGAATTGCAGCGACAGATATTGCTCAAGCGATCAATCGTTTAAGCGATTTAATAGCAATCACGGACATGATCCTGGAAAGCTATTGTAAGAGTCCTTGGTATCTTCGATACACTAAAGACTATGGGTTGCACTATTCTAAGTATCCAGCGGTAATAGAAGGTTATAGTGGCGCCAAGCGGATATCGATACTAACGACTCGAAGTCACAAGTGGATTTGTATTTACACTTGGGGTGGTGCTATTGCATGGAAATCTTCCAAAGCAGACTTGCATCGCAAGATCTGATGGAATCGAGAATTTATCGCTTTAGATAAAAGCGGCGGAAGAAGCCGAATGGCTCGTAACTTCTAGAAAATCTTCGGCATGGCCACATGACTAGTGCGGCTATATGCATCCATTGCGACGACCAGCGGCAATTGGAAGGGCACAAAATAATATGTATAACGGTAAATCACGACATATACGGCGTCACAATACCGTTAGGCAAGCGCTCTCAAATGGAGTAATCACCATCGATTACATTCGATCGAAAGACAACCTAGCGGATCCACTAACTAAAGGTGCGTCTAGAGAGCAAGTATGCAACTCATCGAAGGGAATGGGCCTAAAGCCTATGAAATAAAGAATAATTTAGCGGCAAACCCCACCTAGGCGATTGGAGATCCCATGGTCTAGGTTGAAGGGACAACCCAACTAAATTAATCTCCACGAAAACACTAAGGGACTTAAGTCCTACCCATTCCTATGGTGAAACACACTAGTGTTATACGTCACGGTATAGGATAAGTTTTGCTTTTAATGGTTCCTATGACTTGAATCGTCAAGCGGAGTTACGACGGAACAACTCTTTATAGGCAATCACCTATGTGAATGTAAGGCGGTCGATCTTATGAGAATTACGAGGCTAAAATTCTCTAAAAACATTCACGAACCGGAGGTATCGTTCGGGGCCAAAATGAACACAAGCGAAGAATCACACCTGTTTGAGGTTAGGCGTGTGATTGCTATTGTCTTGGTTGACATCAAACACTAATCGGTTCAAGACACTCAAGTCACTAATTAGTAAGTCATCCGATAGTATATCATAAGGAAAGGTTCAAGCCAAAGCCACCTATTCGATCAGTTACTCTCGGTTGTATCTCGTAAATATCAATATGTCATCAACTTACATGATATCTTATTCAATGTGGGGATTGTTGGAAACTTGGTTTCCAATAGCTTGAATAAAGCTAAGTCATGTAATATGAAATGTGGGAATCCCATTGGGAACAAAATGAAACAAGCTCTACCTTATAAGGTAGAGCTTTGAGCTTTACTTTCGGGCCCTTGGGCCACTTTACACTTTGTGTAGGAGGGAAGACCTACCTAGGTGTAGGTCCAACACACTGTGGCCCAGCCGCCGCCCGCCCATCTCACCGGCTTCGGTACTCGGCTGGTTTGGTTGGCTTGCTTGCCTTCTGAACCTATCTTTTGCTACCGGTTCATTTGGTGTGTGACCCTTTCGGCGTGAACCTTTTGCTGAGTTCGAAATTGGCCGTCGAAGCAATTAACGAGCGATTATGTGCGAAGGGTTGTGCCTGTTTCAGAACAAGCGTAACTGCGCTACGGTTGTCTGCATTTTCATACCAACCGCTCAACGCTCCCAACCGTCATCCCCAGCCCGACACTTAAATCTTGCTTCAAACGGTTTTTGAATCGAAAAATTCTCCTCTTTCGCACCTTTACGCCCCTTGAATACTGAATCTGGCAGCGTGTTTGATTCGCCGGTGTGGCGAAGATCGGAGGCGCCTCTTCAATCACGTAAGTATCCACGAAACACAGGAGACACTTGACATATCCCGTCCGATGCGTATGCGGGTCGATTTTGTCTTAAGGAAGAGCTTAATTGCTCGAGGATATTTGTCATTCCTTTGTGCACACACACACATTCTTGGAAACATAAATCAGCCATAACCCCTCCTACATTATCCTTGTGAAATATTAAAGGTTTTTGGTTTTGATAGGTTAATCAACTTTTTTGTTGCATCATAGAGCACAATTGCAAGCCTAGCAGCTTGGTAAATTATTTAGTTTTCTTTTCTTTTTTTAATGTATTTTTAGGATTAGAATTTAATTAAGGTTAGTTATAAATTGGGTTAGTAATTAAGTACTAAAAAATAGGGCCATGCAACATCATTAGATGTAAAATTTTAGGTACTTATTAGGTACATATATCATTACTCTTTGAAAAGTATAAATAAAGTACTCACAAAAGCACCATCATGACCTGATTATGTCATTCAATATCTAATCCAAAAATTTGTCCTAGTTAGCAAATTTAACAAGAACTCGTTTCTTTATATCTTGAGTTAATAAGCATACAAAGGAATATTATGACAAACTAATCTACAATGAAATATTCAAGAAATTATGAGCGAGTTTTGAGCGAAGTCTAACCAAATTAAAACAAAGGTTGAAAATTCTCTACTACCTAACAACCCATATATTTAGTTGATTTAACTTGATAAATCTCATCCACAAATTACTAGGGTATTAAATTCATTATGCTAAAACTTACTTTGGTAAAACCAAGCATCCATCTCCTTTTATGATAAAGGGAGTAGTAATTAAACTTACTCTAGCCAACCCTATTGAGCTTATATATCCATGAAGAATATTATCAGGCTCATTTCATCCCAAGTCAAAGCCAACATAACGTTAATGCCTCTATAGCTCTAATACACATAAAGCTCGTTACATATAGTTTGGTAGGGCCGGTCTTGACATTTTGAAAGCCACTCTTCTTTAATAATAGGCTCAAAATTGACAAATAATTACTAACCAAATTAACTACATATCCCTTGATTGTAAATGTTTGCTAACCAAATTAACTACATATAATATTTCATACCAAATGACTATTGCAAGTAAAAACTCAAAATCACCAAGCTTTTTTCGCTAAGGATTTAGCTTCACTTCTAATTTTTGAATCATTATCACTTTATGCTATTTGATGTAAAGCTTCTTGTATATCAAAACTTGAAATCTTATGGCTTTAACACTATCAACGCGACTCTCCCAACGGGTGGATGATAATGATTTAAGTGTCAAACCTTTTACATTATCTTTCAAAATCTGCCATCTTTTGGAAGAATTTGCAAATATTATGTAAATACGTTGTATAACTCCAAAAAAATCTCGAGCTTTACCACTAGTGTTAGCCATGTCACATAATATCAAAAAGTTTTTTTATTTGCACATTTTGATGTTTTCCTTTCATATCCATTATCATAGTCTTGCCCACACATTATCTATATCAAGATCAAAAACTTTAATTCATTTTGTAAAACATCAAAAGCCCTTGGCGGTTGTATCATTCACATCCAAAAATCCTAAAAGGATTCTTCAATGCTAATAGAATTTGAACACATCCAAATATCTTATTATAAAAGTCTTTTGTTCTTGGTGGCTTATATCAGGAGCACAATCAAGTATGACTGAGAAATACTTTGCTTGTTTTATTTT